>OZ014523.1:518369882-519029882 GCA_963966055.1 Lathyrus aphaca | reverse complement strand
TTTTAATTAAAATATTAAAAATGCATCAATTAAAATTTTAAAATATCTAAAAGGATTTTTTTTATTTTAGTACATGTATTAAAAATATATATACATATGAAAAAACAGTTTTAAAATAATCAATGCAATCACTTATTAGTAGTATACACTAACTAAGACTTTTGATTAATCAATTTGAACTAGTTAGGCAAAAGTCTTTAGCATCTAGCACAGTGCACTCAAAACAACACTGAAATGAAAACTCAACTTTACCATGCATTCATTTGTCAGACATTAAATCTCGCACAATATCCAAATTTCGGTTTACTCCTTATTCTCAAAAAAGTGCTCAAACTATAATATAATAGCTCAGCTTAAATATAACAAAAGTACCCAAGAAATTATGGCTAAAAAAAATTAAGCTATAGCTATGCTTTGGTTCATCCTCCTAATCATTCTACATGCAAGTTGAACAATCTAAATTTAGTATATATTTATATTTAACTTCTCATACTTTCGTGGGACAAGGATCTAACAAACATAATTTCTTTCCTAATGTACCATTATTATATAGTGTAATCCAGCAAAAGATGCTATCTTTTGTCCAAAAAAGAGCCAAAGTAATCTAGTGTCTTAAAAATTACAATATTTTGTCCGTGTCTATTGCATAATAGTGATCATGGACTTTAAGTTCAGAGTTATAGAGTATGGACCACAAACAAAGAGAGAAAAAAAAAGTGAAAAAAGTGAAGGGGTGAACCTTTTACCTTTATTAAACCATGCATCTTTTGGATTATCATGCTATATTCTCATTATCAAAGATAACAAGCTACGCATGTTAACAAAGGGTCCCATAATGTCACATAACTATAAAAAATACACCATGCATGTAATGTTATAGATACATATTACATAATGTATGTTGAAACCTAACAGAAAATTATACTAGTTAGGTTCTCTTACAGTTATGGGATATTCCTCATCTTAGCTCCAGCATTCCCTATGGCTTCTGAAGCCTTTTCTTTTGCAGCCTCATATCTAGCTTTCTTTGTTAACATGTAAGCTGCACTGTCTTCATCTTTTGAAGCCTTTTCACTTGCAGCCTCATATCTAGCTTTCTTTGTAGACAAGTAAGCTTCATCTTTTGCAGCCTTTTCTTTTGCAGCCTCATACCTAGCTTTCTTTGTTAACATGTAAGGTTCACTCACTTCATCCATATCGTAGCTATTATCATTTCCACTACAAACATTGTGAGCCATATTTGAAGCCTTATCTGAGGCTGAGTTTAGTTTTTGCTTAGCATTCTCATAGGTATCTTGCGCTGTATCAATTGGCATTCTGATGATATCATCACTTCCAATTGCTTCTTTGGCATCTGTAGCCTTCTGAGAAGAATACTCATAAGCTCCTATATATTCAAACAAATTAGAAACAAACTTATTAAAGTAATTCTCAGAAGCTACCTATGTATACAAACATTAAATACAAACATATTCAAGGCCGGTAAAAGGCCTTGAAATTGTGCAATCTTAATTATCATCTTCTTTGTTTAAGAAGATGAATAATATTGTCAGAATAGCGGCTAAGAATGTAAAAGTACCTGATGCTGCAGATTTCATTGTTTCCGCGGCCCTTGAAGCCGCATCTTCAGCTCTTAACTTCATGTGTTGAGTGACATCATTATTTTCTGATTCCAAAATTCTGTCTCGGTATAAACGAGAATATGCAGTTAAGGTGTGGCCTAATATATTTTTCATCAATCTCCAAATTCATGTTAGAACTTTTGTGTTCAGCCTTTTTATATTTTTTCATAACCCTTGTAATAATGATCCGATGGCATACGCAAGAAAAATTAAAGATGTATGATAAAAATGAATGGAAAAAAAACATGTATGATAAAAATTGTATTATATAAGTAAAGTTGAAAGAGAAAATTAAAAGAAGATTACTGAGAAAATGCATTAAGAGCCCAATTAGAGAAAGACTCCGGGTCCTCTTGAACAACATCATCAACCCATGATCTGCACATTCCCACACAGACTCCGAGACACAGCACCAACAACAAATGCTTCGTACTCGCCATTTTCGTTTTCTTTCTGAGAATTTCGTATTTGTCTTTGTTCAAGTGATGGAAACGAGATTGGGGAGTTGGGGTGGTTATGCAGTTCAGCGTGAATGCCACGTGGTGTTTGGGGGGAGAAACGTGGCGAAATTTACAAGGTTAACGGAGGGTGTGAATATGCCACGTGTTAAACCGGGGCGAAGTGGAGCGCATAACCCGCTTCGCGACCAATCTTGATTGTTTCAACGGGTTTCCTCAACGTTCCGGACGCCTATTTCTTTCTAACACCAAAACAACTTTTTATTTATAAAACAAAATTAACCTTTTCAAATTTATTGATAATCAATATGTTTGATCTATGATACACTGATTTTAATTAAACAAATAGAAAATCTGTGTGGATCTATACGTGCGTTCGTACGGATTCTGATATGTATCGTGGGAAAAAAAAATAGACGGTAAGACGTAAGATAATTGTATAAGTTGTTCTTATATATAAAAATATATGAATAACAATTTATTTTTTTCTATATATAAATATTATTTTGGTTTTGATATTATTTATAAAAATATTAAATCAATAGTAAAGTTATATTCGTTTATAAAAATATTTAAATTAAAATATTATTTTATATTTTAATATTATTTATAAATATATTTAAATCAATATAAATATTTATATAGTTTTGTTACTTCTTATAAAAAAAATTGAATCAATAAAATTGTTCACGTAGTTAAAAACATTTGAATCGAAATATTTTATTTTATTTTGACAATATTTATAAAATTATTTGAATAAATAATAAAATTATTTTTGTTTATAATATTATTATTTTCTCCTCTATATTAAAATATTTTAATCAACAATATATATTTTTTCCATATATAAATATTAAGTATGTTGTGCCACTATTTTTATCAATAATTATTTATATTATATTAATTCTTTGTTTCAATTCAAACTTTAAAATTGAAAAAAGAAATATTTGAGTATTTAATGTTATATCAGAACAATCATTAAATAATAAATAGTGAGAGGATCATTCAGAGTAATATTTTATGTTTTATATATATATATATATATATATATATATATATATATATATATATATATATATATATATATATATATATATATATATATATATATATATATATTAATTTTTTTTAAAATGATCATTAATAATAATTTAATATCACATTAATTTACTTTCTAATATTTTAAAGTCACTCATTATTATGTACGGTTATAAGTATATAATTTATCATATTTATAACCATAAAACTTTAATTAAATAAGTTTTTCAGATATACATATTCAGATCAAGACAACGTAGGTGGTACGTTCGGATGTGCACATCCGAAAATAATGGATAAAAGAATAATTTTGCGCGGTGACTAAGTAATTCAAAGAATGTATTAAGAAATCCTCTTAAAATTATAATCACAACATTTACAACAACAAAATTTTAAACTAAATAAATTTTATAAATAACTTAAAATTTTAAATTAATTATTTAAATTATTTATATTTTTATTTTTATTTTTATTTTTTAAAATCAATTAATCAAAATTTTTAATGCCATTTTGGGCGAAGTTTTCATGGCCGATATTTCACACATTAATTTTTCAATTTAAAATCTAAAGCACAACTTTATAAACATTAAAATTCTACTTAAAAAAACGATGTGGGCAAATAAGACTACAATAAATTGTTCATTATTTCCGATCTCTAGGGCCTGATCACCCTAACCTCCCGGTACCAAATCAATGTCTTCATCTCTTAGTGGTGGATTGTCATCAAAACTTCTAGACATTGTCAAACAATCTAAATATGTGTCTCACTATTTTCCAACACCCCTCCTTTTGTTCATTAGCTATTTTCTTTTATCATAGATTTTTTCCTTTTCTCGGTGTGTTTGATCTCCAGATACAAATTGTTATACTAAGATTTGGTTTTGCATCTGACCTTTAAATTTGAAGATAAGAATTCACTAATTCTTAAATAATATTTTTGTATATTAAATTTTTTTTGTCTTGTGAGTAGTTGTTGCTCAACAGGTTTTGACTCTGAAGCATTGGTATATGACATCATCAAATTCTGGAATTAACACACTCTAACTCTAAAGAGAAACAAACGTGTTACAAAATATTATCAAGTCCTAGAAAACTCTTAGACAGTGATTTTGAAGAACATTTGTGCTAAAGCTTCTGACTGCGACTCTAATTACAGACACCACTAAGATAAACTATCATTGTCTTCTTGAGTATACCGGACTAAATCCTAGTCACTTAAGAAAATTATTCAAATAGATTTACCTTCTCATTCAATGGATTAAGTCATTATGATAAGGCGATGATAGGGCGTATTGAAGATAATTTAGTTAACATCTAACCAGTATAAAAATAACCTGTTATTTTTATCCTTCGTGTTTTTTATTGTTGAATTGTTTTTAAAAAGCCTTGTTTTTTTTTTTAGAAATTCAATTCAAATCCCTTTTTCTTTTTCTTGTGTTTCTTCCTATCTTCACAAACAAATAAACTTCATCCTTCAAGTTGACCCAATTACACCCAACTTCTTTCTTCAGTTTTCCTCATTGTCAACCTAGCATTTGCGACATTTTCCCACTTCCCACCAGCAACATGCATGTTAGAAAGAAGCACGTAGTTTGGTTCTAACGTTCCAACGATTTGGAGATGATAAAAAATAGCAATACAGAGTTTCTAACTTTCCAACATATAACAAAGACAGAGACATTTTGGTAACAATTTTTGTTAACTTAGTTTTTGATCTAGTGTAACTTATTGGACATGGCATTGAACAAATACATCTCGTTTCCATTTTTTTTTTATTTGAATACTGATAGTGTTGCTAATTTTTAGCTTTGCCTTTGAAATTCATACAGGAAACTACTTAACTTATTGATTTGATCCAGTACGACCAAATATTTAATTTTACAAATACTTGGTGACCCAAATTTGAAAATGGAATTTTGTCTGTATATATTTCCAGTTGCTATTTGCTTCAATACAGTGCTTGTGGTGTTGGTCCTCCATGTGTACGAGAGAATTTATCCACTTACATGGTAATGACTTAACTACTTAAAGAAGGAAAAACAGGATTTTTTAATACATCCCTTAATAGTCACCATATGAAATTATTTTTTCTCCTGTTTTCAGACGCACTATTTAGTTGTCTTGTTCTGGATATGCGTATCTTAAAATTTTCTAGATGTGCACATCTAGAAGTATTTCTTACAACTCTTCGCATCAGACTCTCTCTCCCCTCACTTTTCACATTCTCATTTCTAAAACTTTCTCAAACTCTCAAAATATCATTCCTACAAATCTCGATTTTCTTTCACTCGAGTTCGACGCAGAACAACTTCTACAACGATCAAGACACTACATAGCCTCCGTATCTAAGTTTAATTGGTTAGTTTTCAAATTTTAGAGTTTCAGAGTTATTTAAAAGTAATCGATTTAGAGTGAAATTTATGTGTAGAAATTGTTAGGTAGTATGAAAAACATAGTTTAGAGACAATGTATGTGTTATTTGTTGCTTCAAGCGGACGATCAGGACATTAAAACGCCTTCTCCATAGGATAACAGCCATGGTCGTATTTTTGAAAATGAAAATACACATCGAATGTGCAGATCCGGAAATTTTCAACGTTGGTTGATTCCGGATGAGCACATCCGGAAATTTTCAACATTTAAAATTCTGCAGTACTTCCAAATGTGCACATCCGGAAGAAACTTGTTTTTTCTTTCTTAATTTTAGTTTTTTATTTATTTATTATTTTTATACACTTCTATTTTATTTATTATGCTTTGTATATTACATGATTGGTAGAGAGGATCGTTTGATACACAATCGATCGACGCAACATGCCTCCGTAAGACGTGAGAGGATACATGCTACAACTGAGACATCAGGGGCAGAGGATGTTCCAGTACAACCTACCACATAACAAGCCATAGTTGAGGGACATCTTACACCACAGCCTTCCACGATGCAGGTCACTCCACCACAGTTGTCGCTTCTTCATCTCGGAGGCGTATGGTTAGTACTGGTTCATCATCTAGAGCCCCGCCCGCACAAGCATCGTCCTACACATGCTCCTGTTCCTACATCTATACATGCTTCTACACCAGCTGTTGTTCCATCAGCCACACCTCAGGAGGTTGTTCCATCAGCTACACCTCATAGAGAACCAAGCGTCTGATCCGTACAGAGTTTATCTTGATCTGATGGTTGTTGAGGACATCTTTTACGACGCCTATGCCGATCATCGTGTGACGCGCCCTTTGATGAGGCATCTTTTTTCTCAGGATGGTTGGCATGCAGTTCGACCATCACTGCTAGAAACCTACTGGAGAGCGTCTTACGCTAGTTCTGTTACACACAGACCATCCCCAGGATGCCTCTTGAGTCTACTCCTCTTAGTGTGACCCGCATGGAGATGGATGAGATATATGTTGGCTTCCAGAACTATTTGGTACCTGGAGGCTAGGGCGACCAGGGCTCCTAGAGACTGGAGCGTTGTTGTAGAGTACATCTTTTGATTCTATACAATCTCACACCCATTGATGGTGCCTACAACTGAGGGATCGCCGCCCAGACCTGCTCATCAGGAGATATTAGAGGAGCACCAGTCTCATATGGACCATACGCAAATGTCCTGCCTCACTGTCGTGAGATAGAGAAGATTGCGCGGGAGGCCATTGCGACTGGTCACCTCCCTGAGGGCTCTGGTGGCAGACTTGCCATGGACATGATCCTTGAGATTGCTTGTGGGGAACTTCAGTACTACCGACATCGAGCCAAGACGAATGGTCGGGATAGAGGAGCAGGGGAGCCGGGAGAGATCCTCAGGACGACTAGTATGGATAGAGGAGCAGAGGAGGCATTACAGATCCATAGGCATACGCAATAGTTTTTATTTGATGTATTCTACTTTTTCTTTTACATTTTTGTATTGAAGTTTATATCATTTTATTATATACATTTTTGTATGATTATATTTATATCATTTTATTTTACATATTGTTGTTTTCGAATCAATATTGATTTGGGAAGATAAATTAACATTTGTTACAAATAAACAAAACTGACTTTTTTTAAAAATAAAGTCAGGTTTTTATCCGGATCTGCAGATCTGGTGTTGCCTTCCGGATATACACATTCAGAACTAATAAAAAATTGGTACGTCCGGATGTGCACATCCGGAATATGAGGGCATAAAGGAAATTTGCAAGGTGTCATAGAAACTCAAGGGATGTATTAAGAAATTCTCAAGAAAAAATTGTGCAATTTTGTTTTGAAGAGAACGTTGCAAATAGTGATACAATCCTAACAATGGATCATGAGATTATGTTTATTAGTCCCAGATATTTTTTTAGAAAAATGTTTAGTGTTTATATTATAATGCTAATTCATGCAACAAATTTTGAATTAAAAAATGATTGTGTGTGGGTCGAAAGGGCCAGATCCAGAATGTTTCTTTAAGGCTAAATACTTTTTTTTATCCTTTAACTTTATCTCAAGGTTCATTTTGATCTCTTAACTTTAAAAAGTGTCATATTGGTCATTTAACTCTTCAAAACATTTCATATTAGTTCTTTTCGTCTTATTAGCGACGAAAAATTCAAAAATCGATCGCTAAATTCGTCGTTAATAAGACAAAAGGACTAATATAAAATGTTTTGAAGAGTTAAATGACCAATATAACATTTTTTAAAGTTAATAGACCAAAATAAACTCTGAGTTAAAGTTAAAATATCAAAAAGATATTTAACCTTTCTTTTAAGTATTTTGACTAATTGATATAAAAGATATATATAATTAAAATTATTAATTAATATATTAACTCAATCATTAATGTTAATAATTAAAAATAATTTAAATTTACTGTGACAAAGACGAACTCCTGGAGTCATACTCATAAACTTTTAAATGAAAAAAAGAATCATTTATGTTAGTAATTAAAAATAATTTAAACTTACTATGACAATGACGAACTCTATAAATATCTTAATTTTGATTTTTAATCTTTATAAAAAAACATCGAGTTATAGTTCCCTATAAATAATTTTTGCACGTATGTAAAAATAATTTTATAGAGATTAATACTCGATCTTTAAAAATCAAAAACATATTTAATCCTAAAAATTTAAAATAAAATGTTACTTGAGCAAAAAATTGTTTACACATCGGCTTCCAATGATTTAATGCTAAACCATACTAATATTTTAGTCTAACACTAACATTATTTAATGCAAGATAAAGTCAAACTCAATAATTCTGTAGTACATTTAAATTTATTGAAAAAACTGTGAAAGGAGACATACAATATATTCTAATGAAAAATAAACAATTATTCAACAGATCCATTCCTGTAAATTCTTATTGGAATTTCACAAAACTCATTCAAAACAAAATGCAAATTTAAGTTACAACTGAACATATTTTATATATTTAATTTAACAGACACAAGGTAAATTGACTTCTACACTCTCAAGACCTATTCTCATGCTCTCCATGTAGCACGAAGATAACAGGTTTTGCTGGAATGCAACTTCCATGAATCTAAAGCCTGTGACTCCTAGTAACTAAAAGCTAAAACATAGCATAAATTTAGCTTAGCAAACACATCTGGAAGATGGTTTTAAAAAAATATGCTTCATGGGCCTGAAATAATGGCACAGCTCCAGTAACAAGATGGAGAATGTATCCAGAAGAAAACTCCCAGAGCTGGTATTAATGGGAACTCAGAAGTACCAAGCAGGAACGGGTTGTTACATTTGATCATGCAGTTACATTTGATCATGCAGGGAGGCCGTCATCAGCTGCTAGTTTTAATCGCTGATGATGTTCCACCACCTTGTAATCTACAAGTTCTTTAAACAGCTGAGAATCCAAGGCGCAGTCAGGGCGCCCATAGACAGCAGCTTGGACGCTGGCCATGAGTTTGGCTATCTCACGGCCAGAAAATCCTTCTGTTTTCTTTGCAGCCTCTTTCAGCACATCTTCAGATAAATCTTTTACGGTTATCTTCTGGGGCTGCTTCTTCAAAAATAAGCCCCCCTTTGAGTCGTTACTTTCATCACATAGATACTTGTTCAAATAGAGCTGCAATAACTTAAAACGTTCTTCCTCTCCTGGAAGCGGGAATTCAATCACTTCATCAATGCGATCAGTAATTGCACTATCAAGATCTCCTGGTCTGTTTGTGGCAAGGACAAGCACTATGTCTCTAGACTGATCACCAGTTCTGAAAAGCAAGGCATTTAGGGCACTTCGTTGAGCTTCACTCATATATAAGCTGTTACGCCTGCATTGAATTAAATATGATCATTAAAACTTTTAATACAACAAGAAAATATTATAATTATTATATTATACAGCTTACAATACCACTAGTTTCTACAGTTAAGGATAAAATATTTTAATCCCTTAAGGTTATACATATATCAGGGTATAAACATACACACAGACAAAATCCACAAAGCTGTTGATTCACATATTTATTTTAATCTCTTAAATAAGTGAAGTTGAAAATACTTTGGGCTTTTGAATACTAAAATTTATCATAAATCCAATTTAAACAATTATAAGTTGTAAAAATATTAAGGTATTCCATGCAGATATTAATAATTTGATATTTATATTTCTCATGTTTAGATAAACTACACAGACCAATAATTTTTAAGCGAGGCTTCTCCAGAGCAATTTTGAAATGTAGTATTCAAAATGCATTTTAATTCTGCAACACTTACTCGCAAAGGAAAGCATCTGCCTCATCAATAAAAAGCAATAGGCCTCTTTTAGATTTCTTGGCCCAATCAAATATCTCATGAATTTTGGTAACAGCCTGTGGGCCCAGAGGTGCCACATCTCCTCCAGTCATCATTGCATAATCCAAACCCTTCACAGAAAAATTGAAATAGTCAAAGGTAGTTAAAGACAAGTTTTACCCTAATTTCTGCAAATAAATTAACTGTGAAATTATGGATTTAGTGCCTCACTTTAAAGGGAAAAGTGAGTAATTATAGTCATTGATTAGAAAATCAAATGGTTAATTAACTTCATAGTTTATCTACAAGGATATGATTACAATCTCAATCACTAAATATACTATCAATGGCTATATTTTATTTGTTTCTCCTCTAAAATGACTTCACTATAATGTAGTCAGGTTCTAAAACAATACACTAGGTCTAGGACTTATTAGCAGAAAAAGACAAATCAAATCCAATTATAGGAAGCAGTGTTAATATAAAACAGAAATTGATTATCAAGTAATTAAGTTCAATCTATTTGTTCATAAATCACAAATTTTACAACCAGGAAATTTGTGCCAACTTGTCAGTACAAACTCAACAGATCATACAAAAGTATTAACATGTAAAACATGTAAATCAGCACAGAATAATTAATTATCATACCGACTTTCTAGCTATTTCTCTTGCAACCATGGTTTTACCAGTCCCAGGAGGACCATAAAAAAGCATGTTACGAAATGGTGCCTGATGGGCCTTGGTATTTGATGTTGCCCGTGCTAGATGTACTATTCTTCTCTGCAATGATGGATGCAAGATTACATTTCCAAGACCATTTTGACTCCCAACAGGCTTCTCTGCCCTGGCCAAGGTACTATAATTTAAAACTTTATTTTTGGCTTGAGACATGATCCTTGATCCTGGAAACTTTGCGATGGATGACTCCCGGATCAATGATGGCTGCCCCAAAATCCGATTGATATAGCCCCATGTAACTTTTGCACCTTCTCTGTAGCAATAGAAAGTAGGAAAAAAATATTTAGATATTATTTACTAGGAAAAGAAAGATGAACTTTACTACATTCTGCGGGTTGTTTTCAGGATTAGATATTAGAATTTACAATTGGTGAGTAAATCATGACAAAAATATTTCAGAATAAAAAAGTTCTAAAGTAGTTTATTGATTGATTGAAAAGGGAGAAGGAAGCGCATGCCAAACCATGATTTTATTTTTACTTTGATTGTTTTAACTTATTATGGGGTCTGGGAATTGAATGAATAAGTAGTAGCAACCTGGCGTAATTAACAGAACCATAAAACCACTTTTATGCATCTAGATTATTATTCTTGATACAACTATTTTGCAATGCAGGCAGGCCAACTACTACTACAAAAGACTTTCAAATTCAGCGATGATGTTACTAAGTTTAAAATGAAATGCACCGAGAGAAAAAAAAACATGTGTACCTTGTGGTATATACTCCTGCAGCTAATGCAGTTGCTCCTCCAACAGTCATAATCAGTTTGTCCCTATCAGTCAATAAGACCCTTAGACCACCTGCATTAAGTAGAGACAGCAGTTATACTGACAAACTGGTAATCTGAGAAGAAATATTGAAAGCCAACAACATTTTAACTTTGCAAGTATGTAACGGCTAATAACGCCTAGGCAACATATATGATCTTCACGAAGAAGCCAAAAATAGATTTTGCAAAGTTGTTTTCATCAGTTATCAACTTGTCATACCTTCAATATGACTAAAAGTAGTGTTAATTGCAGCAAGCCATTTATCTCTTTCCCCATGCATTCGATCTATAAGCATTCTCCTGTTATGATCCTCAGTCAATTTTGCTTCATGGGCTCGGGCTTCAGCCTCTGCCATTTTCTTAACTCTAATGGTTTCTCTTTCTATTTCAGCTCGCTCTCTCTCAGTCTGACGCTTCTGAGATTGAATCTGTTCTTCAGTGGCCTGTCTTGCTTGCTCCTTTCTTACAGAAGAATCCTCTTGCATCTTGACCAACTCAACATTATGTTGCCGTTGATTTTCATGATTTGTCTGCAATGAAAATTATGGATAAGGATAGTTATTTTATGTTAAAGATTTTAGTCTTAAAAATTTTCAAAAATTGAGAACCTTAATTTACACAGGGCACTGAACTCTCAAAGATTTACCCACATTTAGATTACTTTATGAATGTTTCACCTTAAATCCTATTACTAGTGTTTGAACACCCAGAAAAGAAAGGGGATAAATTTAAGGAGTTTTAAAGGAAAAGATTTACCCGGTTAGAATACTCAAGGAAATTTTCACCATAAATCCTATTACTAGTGTTTTGAAAACCGAGAAAAGAAGGGAGATAAATTTTAGGAATTGGCAAGGCAACCATTGACAAAGGTCATACGTTTCTGAAACAAAATTTAAGTTTGTTTGTTTCTCTAACTAAAATTTCAAACAAGATAAAAACATACTCAGTGCCTAGAACCAAAAGAGCAAAAGAGAAAGGAAAAAAGAAGCTAGAAACCATATGAAAAGAACAAGCTCGGCGTGATATGTACTTCCTAACTACATCCAACACCACTAAAACTATTATGACTTTTTGCCATGGAATAACAATTTCTAAATTTTAAGGTTAATTAAATGTTAGAACTTTCAAAATTCACATATATTTAATAAAAAGAGAATATTGCTGTTCATTCAGTCTGCACCTGCATTCTTTTCCTTGCCAATTCATCTTCAAATCGCAACACCTGAGCCTGCCTCTGGTTCTGCTCTTGTATTAGATTACGTTGTTCTTCAGCCATTTTACGCAACCTGTCCTGCAAAGTAAATTATTTGGCACAATAAATCAGAATGGAAAAAATTGACAAACTTGTCTATGAGAACTACCCTCCTCCCCATTGACCCATTGATAATCACGGGTTGATTTCAAACCAAGCTTTAAGCATGACTATAACAGATCTTAATTATAATTTTGAAATCAAAGTTTATAAACAATATTTTACAGATGATCACTTACAATATCTCCTTGAGACTGAATAAGTTCATAATAAATTTTTTCAGCATCTAGCTCAGCAAGTCGACTTTTTTCCTGTTCACGCATTAAATCAAACACCTGAAAAACAAAAGCAAAACATATCACAAAACTAAATGACAATCCTTCTAGAAGAAATAACTCCAAATTACTCCTTGTTTGAATTCCAACAACAAAAAAACTGTAAACCTGTTTACGGTAGGGTGACTTATTGATTTTACGGAGAGCTTCGGCAGCTATTTCTAACGATTCAGGATTAAAACCCGAATTGTTAGATTCCTCGGGCGATGAAGATTCCGACTTTGCATCAGATGATTGGTCCTTCGGTGAAGGTGAATTCGAAGGTGAGGAAGAGAAAAAAGGGAAACGGAAGAAAGATTCGGAATAAGCAGGATCGGAGCGAGTGGTTAATGAAGCCACTGCAGCTGCTGTTACGGCGACGCATGAGGTTAATTTAGCGGCGGACATGGTTGGGGAGATAAGAATGCGGTTTGGAAATGGATTGTGAAGTAGTTATGTGGTTGTTCAGAGCATGGCGCGAGGTTAAACCCTCGGTTAGGGTTTAAACGGAGGTGGAAGAGAAAGAAGTAGTGTAGTTTGCGTGGAGAGCAATTTTTTGTTTTTCTTTTGGGGGTGTAGAATGTGAAGAACAGGCTACTGCGGTGGGCTCGTGGCCCATTGGACCCTTTTGTTGGAAAGATATGATGAGGAGGAATGTTTCTGCCATCCCCAATTTGTTTTTGGCACCTCCATAATGTATATGCTCTTACCATATTATTCCTTGACTATTTTATATTTTTACTCACAAAAACAATGGTACATTTTCAAATTTTTGAAAAAATTCTCTAATTTGTACCATATTTTTAATATTTTTTCTTGAATTTTTATCGAATATTCAAAAATTTCTAGAAAAATGCATATTTTTTCAGATATTTTGAAAACATTTGGTAAAAAATGCTTCACTTCTTTTGTATATTCCAAAAAATGCGGAAAAATACATAAATATTTCTAGATTTTTCAAAATAACCGGAAAAACTACATACATTCAACCGTACATTTCAAAATAACTTGAATATTTATGCATTTTTCCACATCTTTTGGAATATCCGAAAATAGTTATGTAATTTTGGAAAATCCAAATATATTTATGCATTTTTACAAAACATTTTGAAAAGGCTGAAAACTCCATGTTTTTCGCATATTTAGAAAAATTCGAAAGGTTATAAAATTTTGTTTTTATTTGTCCGACGAGAACTGACTCTCATAATAGGCTACTAGACGAGAACTGGATGTGGAATACTAACTACTAGACGAGAACTAGTATCAAAAGGTGACCAAACTGGAATTGGTTTAAAAGTCGTTTACCATACGAGAACTGGTATTTGTAAATGATTTGTCAAACGTGAACTTAACTTTGAAATAATTTTCCATAAAGGAACTGAGCCTTGAAATTAATTATTTGTACATTGGGGTTATGCTCGTTGAATGATATAATATGCATGGCTTTATGCTAGAGCGAAGCGGCATGACTAATGCATGATGATGATTTATGCAATGACTTAAAGGTTTCCAAAGATGCCCATGTGGTGGATAATGGAAGGAAGATTTCTTTTGCAATAAATCTTCTTATCTGTTAAAAGTTTATTTGATGGGGTGAGAGCTTGATTCTCTGTCACTCATCTTGAACTCGACGATTGAATTTATGGAGATGACTTGCCCCTCTATAACTCATCTTTCCCCAGTTTATTGGGTCTTTGAATAATTTTACCTTGAAAGGAAATTTGGAAGCAATTTCACCATAATATACTCTTGAGATGGATTACCCCGAAATTTTGAGTTATGGAAGGATTTGTCCTTGATTAAGCGACTATTTGAGTGGTTGGCTTTGATGTGCCCTTGAGGTAGCTTACCCAAGGTATAAGTGTTGAAGCGACTTAACTCATATTGACTGAGCTTTAGAGGAATTTACCATTAATCTACAAAATCATTTAGGTAATTTTCCCCTAGTTGATAGAGTCCTAAGATGTTTAGTTCTTGATCATCCGATTCTTGAATGTTTTCCCCCCTAATCAACGGATGTTTGGAGACTTGTTTCAAGACTGACTAATTATTGGTCAACATAACTAGTGGATTACATGCCCTTTGATCCATAGGATTATGAGGTAATATTGATGTTGGTTATCCTTGATGACTGATCAAGTTATCTCTGGTTGCCCATTGTTGGAATTTCCCTGATTCCAAGTATCGACTTGCAATTAAAATTATTCATTCAGAAATGGTCATTTTAATGTGATGCTCATGCAAGTTTTGAAAAGAAACATTATTAAAATGATGTGATAGTGTGTGATGATTGGACCATAAGTGCAAACGTAATGCTGATTTAACTAGTATGAAAGATACAATGAGAATATGATACCAATACAGATGATTAGCAAATCTCTAGAAGTCAGTTTACATATCTTTGATGTACTATGCTTTAAAAAAATTCATTACATCAATTAATATAAATGATAACTAATGTAGGAATTTTAAAAAAATAATATTTGAGATTTTTATTTCTTTATTACACATATAAACTTTTAAAACAATTAAAACAATATGTCATAATGGTTAAATGCATCATCTTAAATCAAAAGACAGGGATTTGATTCATGTATATGGTTCTTAAATCAAATAGAATTGATAGTGTAGTCACAAACTCAGATCGCTAAAATGCAATCACCGAATACGTTGTTAAAAACAAATCTTTTACTTTAAATCAAACTAATAGTAAATATTTAAAAACTAACAAAGAAATATAGATGATAGAGTTAGAGTTGAATTAATTCATCCCAACAAAATCGACTTATAATACAATGGATATTACTCTATATAAACTCTTCACTAATATGGGACTAGATTTTTTTTCTCATACACTCATTCACGTCCAAAACTATTGGCTTACTGCATGAATATAACATAACGCATCCCTATAGAATCGGCTTGTAAAGTGAGGAGAATAACACTATATATAAATCTTTTGTAGACTTTTTTTTTACTAATGTGACTTGAGTTTTTTCTCTATAATAGATAGAAACTAATTATATGTTATAAATCTATTGTTTGACAACACTTAATCCATGTTCATGATGGCTTTGACCACAATAATTTTAAATAATTATTTTGATCTCTTCCTTTTATTAAAATTACATATTTTTTAAGGTTAAGGTTAAATATATGTTTAGTCCCTATAAATATTTCAATTTTGATTTTTAGTCTTTATAAAAAAATCAAAATTGTGATATTTATTGGACCAAAAAGATATATAATCATATTTTTTATATAAAAATATTATATGAAAAGATAAATAAAATAATATATATATATATATATATATATATATATATATATATATATATATATATATATATATATATATATATATATATATATATATTAAAAGTATATATTTTCAAATATATTATGGTAATCTAGACATATAGGAGACTTTGCGAAATAGGGATTCTACGACGTAGAGGATTTGTTCTTTGTCCCCGACTTTGAAGAGTCCTCGAAAGAAATTTGTTCCTCATCAATGGATGAGCCGAAAAAATTCTCTATTTTTGAGATTTCAAATAGAATAATCTCCATATAAATATATTCAAATGGAAACAAATTGACACCTTAATAACGAATAGGACAATCTCCACATAAATCTACCGATGCAAATTAACACCCTAATTAAAAATGACAAATGTATATCACCATGAAAAAAGACTAATACTCTTCACACAATATATTTAATAAAACAATATTTCAAATCATAGAAATTTTATTCCATTTGGGTGATATATACATGACAACACAACCTATAAATAACTTAGTTTACAAGAAAAGCTAATTCCGTTACGAATCACTTTTGGAGATACAATTTTTTTTTGCCAAGGATACACATAAAATGTTGAGTCTGCAAATCATAGATTCTTAAGAATCATGAACCTGACAAGCAATGAAAAACATACTAATTATTCAAATTAAAATATATAAAAAATCAGTACACTCCAAATATTATATTATCATATATTAAAAAATTGATGCATAAATTTGTGAAATGAAAAAGTCATACCTTTATAAGGAAAAGGAACCTCACCACGCTCAATGCGCCTGATATCTTCTTTGAGTACCTCATAATGTCTTTTAACATCCTCAACGGATTTTCCGACCACCTTAGCAACATTGTGCCACTTGTCAGGAGTTTCCCTGTCATATATAGCAAGTGCCTCTTCAAATAATTTGTTTTGTCTTGCAGTCCAAGATGCCATTTGAACAAGACGATGGTTTGGTTTTGTGGAAAAGAAAAGATTACACTATGTCTATATTTGATTGTGGAATGGTATGGGAAATATAGATCAATATATAGAAGGAAAAGTATATAGTGGGTTGTGGAATATATGTTTTCCCAAAAATGACAAAGATTAAAATGGCAAGTTGAAGAAGAGAATCAAGATCAATGGTACACTTGTTTTAATTAAGGGAAGATACTCCATTGTGTCATTGCAAGTTGAGGTTTCTGTTTCTGTTTCTGTTGGTAGTTATTGGAGTTACGTAGTGTGTTAAAAATGATATGAATAGCAGCAAGGGGGAGATTGCATCGAATCCATATTATATTCTAAGTGCATACTATGTTTTCAATGGAGCTCACTAACCAAATGAAAGACTAAAATTCATTTGTTGGATAATGTGAAGTTTTATAAAATAGTAAGCTTTTGACTATTAATGAATATGTTATTGTGATATGTTTAATTCTTTTGATTTATTGCCATATGTTTATATATGATTTTGATCATGCCTTAGAAGTATATACTAGTTTGTTAAGTCACGATATCATTTAACAAAGGGTTTTCATGAACTAATATAATAAAGTTGTGAGTGAACATACATTAATTACTCGGTCTCTTTAGGCATAAAGGATTAAGGCAGGATGGGGTAAACAAAACAAGTTTTACTTAAAGTCTAATGGTGCTATTGGTAGGCTTAGACATAAGATCTATAGTTATTTACTGTCTCATATCTCATATAGTTGACAAACACCACGAGATTTAGGGCTCCCTTGTTTTGTTTTCCTTAAATTATTTTTATAGTATAACAAAATTTTGTGAAAAAAAAATCATTAAAAAAAAATATTTCATAAAAGTTTTAAATAAAAATTTGGTTTGAATAGTTAAAAGTTAAATATAGATTTTTTTTTTAAATTGTGTATTGTTTTTATTGAAAGTTAATAATTAATTTTTTTCATTGTGTTTTTCAATACAAACTTCCTATTCGTAGGTTTTTTAACATTTGCCTAATATTATCCATTCCTAAAATGCAATTTTAGATATTTCATCATTTTATTGAAAAATATTTAAATATCAAAATTTCAAAAAATCACTTAATTTTAAAGCTATTTCAAATAGTTTTTCATAAAGATCATTTTTGAAATAGAATTTTTTTAAAATACTGTGATTTCAATAACTATATTTTGATTTTCAATAATGAATATTTATGTTATAACTGGTCAAAATTAATCATTCAATTTAGAAAAAATAAATATAAAAAAATTTATAATATTTGAAAAACTATTTTATAAAATTCATTTACGAAAATAAAAGATGAAAAATCTTTTTTTTTTTTTAACTAAAATAAACAAAGCCTTAGTTTTGGTCTCAACTTTCACAATACCACATGTCATATACAAACATTAGATAAATTATCCTACATAATCTCTCACTATCTTTAAATTTTTTTCTTTATATTTCTTAAATTTACATTATTATTTTGTTAATAACTCATGCTTTATTTAACAAATTATTGTTTTAAGTTTCGAAGTGCTTAGAACAATCCTCGTGGAATTGTTACTAGTTTTACCATGTATATTTTCACGCACAGAGAAAAAGAACAACTCACACTTCCCACAATAATTTTGGTTCTGTTATGGGTGAGAAGTTGGATGATGATGTGGCAAATGATAAGGAAATAAGGCGCAGCAATAGAACAAAAAAGAAGCATCCAATGTGGACCCAATTTGTTAGTGAGTGAGAGCTTATTAGTAGTGGGTAGCTCTAAGTGGTGGGCGTAAATTGGTATGAGGTCTTTCTCTCTCTTTTCTCTCTAATTCACCACAACTATCAGTATTGCTTTTCAATATCGTACCATTTCCTTTGTAAGAATCTTATTTTGGATTGTATTCTTTTCTCATCAAATACAACCCTAGATTCTGAAATTTCTTCTACTATTGTTCTCTATATTTCTGCACTGTTATTACACACATTCCATTGGTGCTTTCATTCCATCCATGGCCGACAACACCCGATTGAAAGAGCTTGCAACGGAGGTACGACGTCAAGCTGAAGTTCTGGAACAGAAAGGGGCAATGTTGCTCGTTTTGAGCGAATGGAGACGATGTAGCAAACATCGGAGTCACGATTTGCAGAGATGTCCACATCGATGGAGATGATGCTGAAACAAATGCAAGCTCTAGTCGTCACCCATGGAAATCCGAACACAGGGACACATTCATCATCGTCGGGGACTTCTTATACACCACCCCCTTTTCATGTTCGCAATATCAAGCTGGAGTTTCCAAGGTTTAATGGTAAGAATGTTCTTGATTGGATTTTTAAGGCTGAACAGTTTTTTGGTTATTATAATACTCCAGATCCAGAGAGATTGACCATAGCTTCTGTTCACCTCGAACACGAAGTTGTTCCGTGGTTCCAAATGGTTACGAGATCTCAACCATTTCAATCATGGAAGGATTTCACAAGAGCTCTGGAACTTGATTTTGGCCCCTCAATTTATGATTGCCCCAGAGCTTCCTTGTTTAAACTGCAACAAACAAAATCGGTTAATGATTATTACCTTGAATTCACTGCGCTGTCCAGTCGTGTTTATGGATTAAGTAATGATGCATTAATTGATTTTTTTGTAAGTGGATTGAAAGAAGAAATTCGTAGAGATGTTATGTTGCATTGTCCTATTTCGATTGTGAAGGCTGTGTCTATTGCCAAGTTATTTGAGGAAAAATTGTCTGCTCATAAATCTGTATCTGTTCCACAGAAATCAGCTTATCCCCAAAACAGAACTCACTTCAATCCAACCAGAAATGACCAAACACAAACTACCGAAAAAGCACCCAATCCACCATTACTTCCCACACCACCTACTAGACCTATGAGCCAATTCCAAAAGAACCCTGCAATCAAAAGGATTTCTCCAGCAGAGATGCAATTGAGAAGGGAAAAAGGCTTGTGTTACTTTTGCGATGACAAATTCTCTTTTTCACATAAGTGCCCAAACAAGCATTTGATGTTATTGGAGCTGCATGATGATTCTGAAAGTCTCAATTCACCTACCTCAGCAGACATAAATAGTACCACCGAATCGGAAGAGGTGACAGAGCATCACTTATCTTTTAATGCTTTCCATGGAGCTACAGGAATGGGTGTTATCCGATTTAAGGGCTATATTGGTTCTGTCTGTGTTTCGATTCTACTTGATGGAGGAAGTTCATACAGCTTTATTCAACCACGTATTGTTAAGTGCCTAAATTTAGATGTGGAACCAACTAAAGGGTGCAAGGTTCTGGTTGGAAATGGACAAAACATGCAGACTGAAGGTGTGGTCAAGAAAATGTCTCTGAAGATACAGGGCATTGAGGTGACTGTGCCTGCTTATCTCTTGCCTGTAGCAGGGGCGGATGTCATCTTAGGTGCCCCATGGTTAGCTTCATTGGGACCTCATGTAGCTGACTATGCTACATCTACGTTAAAATTTTACCTAGATGGAAAGTTTGTCACATTGCAAGGTGAAATTGGTAACAAACCGGTTGTGGCGCAGCTGCATCTTTTCAAGCGATTAAACCAGATGAATGCAATTAGTGAGTTGTTTACTATCCAAAAGATTGATCCTGTTGTTATAGAGGATAATTGGGATGGCAGACCCGTTGATATTGATTCTGAAATGAGCACACTGTTGCATACATACAGAGAGATATTTCAAATACCTAAAGGACTACCTCCCATGAGAGGATTGAGTCATGAGATATTATTGAAAGAGGGAGCACAACCTGTGAAGGTGAGACCCTATAGATATCCACATAGCCAGAAACAACAAATTGAAAAGATGGTGCATGACATGCTTGAAGAAGGTATAATCCAACCAAGTCTTAGTCCCTTTTCATCCCCAATTATCCTAGTGAAGAAGAAAGATGGCACTTGGAGATGTTGTACAGAATATAGGGCTTTGAATGCTATAACTATCAAGGACAGTTTTCCCATGCCTACGGTGGACGAATTACTTGATGAGTTACATGGAGCAAAATATTTTTCTAAGTTGGACCTTCGTTCGGGTTATCATCAGATACTTCTCAAGCAAGAGGACCGACAGAAAACGGCTTTTAGAACGCATCAAGGCCATTATGAGTGGTTGGTAATGCCGTTCGGGCTTACCAACGCCCCAGCTACATTCCAAAGACTTATGAATCAGCTTTTCCATCCATTGTTAAGGAAGTGTGTTCTTGTTTTCTTTGATGACATCCTAATATATAGCCCTTCCTGGCATTCACATTTACAACAAGTAGAAACTGTGTTTCAAATCTTAAGTCAAAATGTGTTATATGCAAAACTCTCCAAATGTTCATTTGGCTTAACTGAAGTAGAGTATCTTGGTCACATAGTTTCTGGTGCTGGGGTATCAATGGATAGCACAAAGGTCCAAGCCGTGTTAGATTGGCAGATACCAACAAATTTGAAACAACTACGAGGATTCCTTGGGCTCACCGGATATTATAAAAGATTTATTAAGTCGTATGCGACCATAGCCGGCCCTCTCACTAATCTCTTGAAGAAAGATGCTTTTATGTGGGATGAAAATACGCAAAAAGCTTTTGAGCAGTTAAAAAGAGCAATCACTTCAGCTCCTGTCTTAGTGTTACCAGATTTTTCAAAAGTGTTTATCCTTGAGACAGATGCTTCAGGTACAGGAGTGGGAGCAGTGTTAAGTCAAGGAGGGCATCCCATAGCTTTCTTTTCTAAGAAGATGACTCCGAGAATGCAGCTGCAATCGGCGTATACGCGAGAGTTTTATGCTATCACAACGGCATTAGCTAAGTTCAGGCACTATCTACTGGGTCACAAATTCATCCTGCGAACAGACCAGAAGAGCTTGAAGAGTCTGTTAGATCAATCTCTTCAAACCCCTGAGTAGCAAGCTTGGCTTCATAAATTCATTGGCTTTGATTTCCAAATCGAATACAAGTCAGGGAAGGATAATCAAGCTGCGGATGCTTTATCCAGAATGATGTCTTTGTCATTATCATCCCCGCAATGTGAGTTTTTCGAGGAATTGAAGAAAGCAATTGTTGAAGATGAGCATTTGCAGTTAATTGTTCAACAATGCCTTAACAATACTGTGAACAATGGTAACTATGTTGTGAAAGATGGTTTATTATTTTGGCAACACAGATTGGTAGTCCCAGTCGAGAGTAGTTTGATTCACAAAATTCTCACGGAATATCATGACACACTGATAGGGGGACACGCAGGAGTGACCAGAACTCTTGCAAGTGTTGCATCTCAGTTTTATTGGCCCAATATGAGACAACATGTGCAGAATTTCATTGCAGCCTGTATCACCTGTCAACAAGCTAAGTCTGTCAATAAGCCTTATGCTGGTCTGTTGCAACCATTGTCGATTCCGGAGCAAGTTTGGGAAGACATCGCAATGGATTTTATTACTGGCTTACCTCCTTCTTCTGGTTTTACTGTTATCATGGTAGTAATTGACAGACTAAGTAAGTATGCTCACTTCATACCCTTGAAATCGGATTATTCGAGTAAGACGGTGGCCGAGACATTTATGCATAATGTGGTTAAATTACATGGAATGCCTAAGTCAATCGTGTCTGACAGAGATAAAGTCTTCACTAGTCAATTTTGGCAGCATTTATTCCAATTACAGGGCACAACATTAGCGATGAGCTCCGCGTATCATCCGCAAACGGATGGCCAATCCGAAGCTGTCAATAAGTGTTTAGAAATGTACTTGCGGTGTTTCTCGTTCAAGAATCCAAAGGCATGGTCCAAAGCTCTCTCTTGGGCGGAATTATGGTATAATACTGCGTTGCATTCAAGCTTAGGAATGTCTCCATTCAAAGCTTTATATGGGAGAGACCCCCCTATGCTAATTCGTTACACTGTTAACACTGCTGATCCTGTAGAACTGCAACAACAGTTAATTGAAAGGGATAGAATTTTATTTGAGTTGAAAGAGAACTTGAGGAGAGCTCAACAGGTGATGAAAGTCAATGCTGATAAGAAAAGAAGCCATGTTTCTTTGGAGATTGGTGATCAAGTTTTAGTCAAGTTGCAACCATATAGACAATCCTCGGTAGCTTTGCGAAAGAACAATAAGTTAGGGATGCGGTATTTTGGCCCATTTAATATCATTGACAAAATTGGTGTTGTAGCTTATAAGCTCCAATTGCCCGAGACAGCTCGTATACATCCTGTATTTCATGTATCCCAATTGAAAGTGTTCAAAGGCCTCACTGTTGTACCATACTTGCCGTTGCCATTAATTACAGTGGAAGAAGGACCGGTGATTCAACCAGAAGCTGTGTTGCGTACTCGAAGCATTCGTAAAGGAGTGCAAGTGGTGGACCAAGTGTTGGTGAAATGGAAAGATATGTCAAGTCAGGAAGCCACTTGGGAAGATAGAGACGAAATGCTACAGAGTTACCCGAACCTCAATCTTGAGGACAAGATTGCTCTTGAAGGGGAGGGTAATGTTATGGGTGAGAAGTTGGATGATGATGTGGCAAATGATAAGGAAATAAGGCGCAACAATAGAACCAAAAAGAAGCATCCAATGTAGACCCAATTTGTTAGTGAGTGAGAGCTTATTAGTAGTGGGTAGCTCTAAGTGGTGGGCGTAAATTGGTATGAGGTCTTTCTCTCTCTTTTCTCTCTAATTCACCACAACTATCAGTATTGCTTTTCAATATCGTACCATTTCCTTTGTAAGAATCTTATTTTGGATTGTATTCTTTTCTCATCAAATACAACCCTAGATTCTGAAATTTCTTCTACTATTGTTCTCTATATTTCTGCACTGTTATTACACACATTCCAGGTTCCTTCGATAAATTGCTACCATAAGAAAAACTAGTTAAAACATTATAAAATATTGTTACATATTAACAAGTATTTTCCTATCAATGTGAACCCTAAGAATATTTCCCATTGGATATTTTTTCATGATAAACATAAAATATCTCATATGTTGATACTCCTAAAAAAAATGGAGTTGTTGAGAGAAAACAACATACTTTTAATGTTGATCATGTTACTACCATAATAAACCAACCTTCTAGAATCACAACTCAGATCGTTTTGACCAATTCTTGTCCTACTCAAAATCTTTCCCAGTGATCCCCAACATTTCCTGCTTTGTTCCTACTTCCACATTCACACCAAACCGATCATTCAACTATTCTCTACCTTGATCACATATTATTAATTACGATTCTCATATGATTTTTTATCTTAATGTTTCACCCATGAGGCTATAAAGGAATCTAATTGGCATATAATTCCATACAAATGTGAACTTCAAACCCTGTTTAAAAAGGTATATGACACATATTAGGGCTAAACTGGTTTAATCAAATTGGAGGATTACACTATTTGGAAACTTTTTGTCCTATTCTTACTATTAGATTACAACTTCCCATTACATATACTAAATAATGACTTTTATTTCAATAAAACATCAATATTGATTTTATCCTTGGAGATGTTAATGAATTTTTTTTTTATGAAACCTGCTCATTGTATTTCAGCTTCAAATAAAAATACTATTTGAAAACTCAATAGTTCTTATTATGGTTTGAAGTAGACTCGCATGAAACGAAATATAAAGTTGTAGTTCCCCCGTATCCTTTGATTTTGGGTGATGCCTTTTGTTAACTAATAAGATACAAGTGTTCCTGTAAGGGTTATATATATATATATATATATATATGATACGATATAAAATGTATTTATATACGTATCTAAATTTAAAATTAGAAAAGTTCGACTCTTAGGAACGTAGAGCTCCTCGTTTTGTTCGGGGGAAACGAGACAGTCAGGGAAGTCAAAGTCCAGATTTTGGTGATCGAATGTCCCTGACTGTACAATTTCATTCTTGGTCGGCCCACCCTGGTCGAGCTGACCGTAATTCCCTCGACGATCCACTTGAAGATGAAATACTACACCAAGTTGGGCCGCGTAGTCACAGTTCACAAGGACATAGAGGCGGCCCGGAGATGCTACGATGCAGCAGTCAAAGGATAAGCCGTGATCAACACCTCCAATGGTAACAAGAAGTCTCGGGCTGAGGAGCAACCACCTTCCCCATGGATCAATTTCATCGACCTCGACATTCGTCACGGCGAAGAGGACACTGAACACCAGGCCCCCACTAACGGGCAGGCTCCAACCCACCGAGTGCGCCCGATCCCCGACGACAAATTTGAGCTCATCCCTCTAGGCGATGACCCTAACAGAAGTGTGAAGATTGGCACCGGACTCCCATCGGTGACAATGGAGGAGCTCGCAACCTGCCTCAGAAAGAACGCAGACCTGTTCGCGTAGAGCGCTGCTGAGATGTCCGGCCTCGACCCCGAGGTCACTTGCCATCAATTAGCTATAGATCCATCCATTAGGGTCGTAGCACAGCGTAAGCGCAAGCAGTCTCCTGAGAAAGCGGAGGTTGTCGAGCAGGCTGTAAAAGACCTATTCGATGCAAATTTTATTTCTGAAACCTGGTACACAACCTGGCTCTCTAATGTAGTCCTTGTTAAGAAAAATAATGGAAAATGGCGAATGTGCGTTGACTATACCTATTTCAATAGGGCATGTCCCACAGATGCTTTCCCTTTTATCTAACATTGATAAATTGGTAGACAATTTTGTAGGTTTTAAACTTTTGTCCTTCATAGATGCATACAACGGGTACAACCAAATCCCTATGTCGGACACAGACAAGCGACACACGGCCTTCATGACCCCGACGAGCGATTACTTCTACAATGTTATGTCGTTCGGGCTGAAGAACGTCAGAGCTACATACCAGCGCATGATGAACAAAGTCTTCAGAGGAGAGATCAAAGACATGTTCGAGGTCTACATGGACGACATGATCGTAAATTTTCATGAGGAGTTCGACCATACCCAACACCTCGTGAAGGTCTTCGAGCAGGCGAGAAGGTGCAAAATGAGGTTCAACCCAGAGAAATGCACCTTCGGTGTGCGGGCAGGAAAATTCCTCGGCTTTTACCTCACCGAACGAGGAATCGAAGCTAACCCCGACAAGTGTCGGGCATTTTAAGCATTCCTGACACCAAATTCGAAGAAATCCATCCAGTCCATCAACGAGATGCTCGCCTCTCTATCTCGTTTCGTCGCCAAATCCGCACAACACACACTTCCTTTCTTTAAATTACTACGGAAAGAAGTAACCTTCAAATGGACCGAGGAATGCGAACAGGATCTAGGTCTTATAAGGGCATTCCACCCTTGATATTTGTAGTCTCGTCGAACATATTTATTTAAGTGGCCTTCCTCGATGAGGCCTCAATCTCCTTTTTGTGATGGTAGTATTTTTTATGTGGTGGCCCTTGAACTTAAGAAATTTTCACCACTTGTTGGGCTCATGTCTCATAACATCTTATTTTGGGGAGAGAGAGGAATATCACACGTAAGGAGGACTTTGCACCATATTTATTCACAACGAGTATTCTAGTGGGTGAAGTTTTATGTAGGCCTACTGAAGGTTTCCTTGTCCCTGATGGGAAAGGTATATTGGCTTATGCGCTGCAGCTATGAAAAGTCATGATTTCTAGATGTGTTATCCTTGATTTAAATGTCCAAACCTCTATCTATTTTGGAAGGATCTTACGAATATCTCCTAGTTCGAGTGGATGACCTTGATAGTTTCCTTGTTGAACTAGGCGAGATACTTCCTCAAGGATTCTGAAAGGCCATAGAGCTTATAAATAGGCTGGTGGTTGACATCCTCCCATTCCTGTTAGCCAAGAATTGGTGAATCAACTTCTTTACCGAGTCATGGTAGCTAGTGACTAAGCGTCGTGGTAGGCTCGTGTACCACCTCAACACGGAGTTCCTAAAGGTGCTATAGAGGAGCTTGCATGTTAATAGAGGTAACAAGCTCCTAGGGATCGCTTCTTCCACCAAACTTTATGAGTGGCGGTGAGTTGAAGCTTTCAGGTATATGGACCCCCTCCAAATCTTATCAGAGAGAGGTTGGTGGTCTAAAATATTTTTCTCCTTAATGGGTCGGCCTCTTGTTGACGTTGTTGGATATTAACGACATTGTCTTTCAAAGTATGATTATGGCGACTCAAATCGTCCATAACGGCACTCATATTTGTTATAGCCTCATAGTTGCCATCAGAGTTGTTGTCGGATGAAATCTATGTTTGTTGGTTCACCATATTGGAAGGGATTGAAGAGGCAGACAATAAGTTAATTGTTGAATAAGAAGATGACTCATGTCACTTTTACTAGAGTCCCACGATGAGTACCAATTGTACTTACTAAAAGAGTACAATGAATGTATACATATGTTTGTAGAGGTGTTTAGGGTATTTTAACAATGGTTTGGGCTAGCTCACCCAAAAAGGTTAACAACTCTGAGTCATGTTCTTTGGGTGAAAATTTGATCCCTTTTATCTTTCTAGGAGTGAAGTATATATAAGGACTCATTGGGTTTGGGCTAAAGAGTAAGATGGTGGTTTATCATAGCTCCACGATCAAACGACATGGCCAATAGAAGACATGTTCTCCCAAAATTTGTGGGAGGAAGTTGTTTCCCTCACGGACTCTCTCCTCAGTTAGTTACGTGTGGTCACGCGTCACCACCCACATTCACTAGACAAGTGATAACTACTTCGGGCGACCCTAACCCAATAGATGGCCTATCACAAAATTTAGGCGGCCTACAACTTCAATTTTTTCTTATTCTTTATAGAATATCTCTTATATAGGACATAATATAATTATTCTAATATAAAAGCATAACAAACAAATACTTCTTTCACTCCATTTTCATAATCAAGGACATGGGAAACCTCAAATGCTTTATGGGACTTCTTGATGCCAAGCCTTATATCACTCTTAAGCTCAAGGGAACTAAACTGCCTCCCTATTATTTGATCCAACTCCTTAAAAATACTAATAGGTGAACTCATTTCCTTGACCAACATTGAACCGTATTAATTATTATCTCCTGCAATTGAGTCAAAACATGTGTTCTTCTACCACTATACATCATGAAGCTACAATTCGTGTACTAAAATATCTCAATACTTCCTCAACTTTGACATTTTTCTCCCCCTCTTCACCAATTCAAATCAACAAATTTTATGAATCTTATTGGGTTACATCCCAAGCACCAAAAAAACAATTTCAGATTTCTACATTTTTCTTGACAACTCCCTCAGCTCTTAGAAGTCCAAGAAGCAATCTATTACATCCAAAAGTTCCTCTAAAATTGAATATAGGTGTATGATTTCCATTGTGTGTGAAATTCAATGGATGTTTTATCTTCTTCATTTCAAATTATTTGACCTTTATACACCGTTGTTTTACTCAAATAGTCAGTTAGTCATACTTAGGGGTGGCAAAATGGGTCGTGCCCCGTCAGGCCAGCCTGCACACCCGCCATAAAGTGACGGGTTGGGTTGAGATTTTAGGCCCGCCGCCCACCAAAGCTCGCCCTGCTAAAGCCCGACACCCGCCAAAGCCCACCCGCCAAAACCTGCTGCCCGCCAAAGCCCTCTGCACCTATATAATAACACTATTTAATTATTTGGAAGAGCCTATGAAAATAGTTTGTGATATGTACATAAGTTGTTTTTAGATTATTAGGACTAATCTACTTTTCCTGTCTCTATTGTTGGGCAAGTATTTTGAATTTTACTAATGAAAAATGGCAAAAGTGGGATCGAAATTTGAATTTAGATCATATAAATACTAAAAGTAACGCTATATGAGATAAGGGTATTATTTCACTAAAAGTTGATGTTGTTAATAAAAATTATGTTTTTTAATTTTGGTTTGATTCTTTTTTATTGAAATGTAGAAAGAAAGACCTTTTAATTTATTTTAAAAAATAGAAAAAATAATAAAAAAAAGAAGACTGGCAAATCCGCCGCCCGCCAACCTGCCACCTTGACAGAGCGGGCTAGACTTTTATGCCCATTTCAACTTGGCGGACATGGTTGTCCTGCTATTTTTTCGCGGGCTTTAGGCGGGACATGGCGGGCGGCCCGTTTTGCCACCCCTAGTCAGACATATAGTTGTCTATTCTTCTTTTCATAAAATAACTAAACATATAAAACTTGATTGTTATTTGGTCATAAAAACATTACTACAAAAACTGTTTCATTTATTGATCCTAACAACTAGCTAGTTGATGTCTTCTCCAAAGCTCTTGATCCTACTCCTATTTACAATTTTGTCTCTAAGCATGTCCAACTCAATATATGTGACTCAACTTGAAGGGGTGATATTAGAGCATAATAAGATTTTGAGTATTACTATATTAAGTTGACTAAGTCAACATTGTGATAATTTATTATAGGCAAAATACCAAAATTGGCCCCTTAACTCTACCTCGGGGTCCAATTTAGTCCTTTATCTTTAAAAAGTTTCAAAGTGGTCCTTTAATTGTTAAAAAAGGACCACGTTAGTCCTTTTCATCTATTTTTAACTAACGCGTCAATTTTTGCTTGGGTGGCATCTGACGTGGCAAGGTCATTAAAATTGTGAAAAAATTCTAAAATTATTGATTTAGTGTGGATTCAAACCCATGTCATCTTGGTTACGAGCAATAAAAACTTACCACTACACCACTTCACAATTAATGTTTATTATTTCAACCCATGTAATCATTAATAACATTTAGATAAAGTAAGAAAACCAACCTTAGAGAAATTGCAGCAGGAAACACAAGCATGAGGTGAAGGGCTCAGCTGATGAAAACAGTGTCACTGAGCAGACTTGAATTTGTTGCTTGCACACTTGAAGGACAATCTCATAAAAAAATGTTATCAAAAAGTGCTACTAATCAAATCATATTAAAAGTTTTGATCTTAGCAAGTCTGACTGTGTAAAGCACTAGCATAAACATCCATTATGCCTTCAACTCCTGCTACCTAAACACATTCAAAAAACTATCTTAATATTCTAGCAAGTTCATGATGAATTAATGGTAGAATTTTCTTCTACCTTATCTAGTCAATAATAGAGAACGCATCAAAAAATAAAACGGCGAGAGTTTCTCACCTCAGAGCAACCTAGAGCTCCTCCATTCAGATTAAAACAGTGAGATACCTCACCATTTTGTACCGTTCCTCCAAATCCCCAAGCAGGAAGCATCTTATCAGAATCATAGAACTGAATAACCTCTTCAACCTCCATTATATTAACATGATATGAAACCCGAATACGTATGGTATTGCAGACACTAGTACGATGTGGCATGGAAACAGGTTGCATAATATCGCTTTTGTTCTTCTTCTTCAACAATATCCCCTTTGGGATTTCAACTCGATTTCATCAAATTTCTTCAATTTCTTCAAATCAAATTTCTTCAACACAACTCGATTCCTTCTCGACCACCAACACAACTCAATTTCGCAACAAACCTGAATCAACAACAACAACCACGGTAATGATTCGAAACTCTAATTAACCATAACACCAGTTTGGGATTTCATAACCGATAATGTTCGAAACTCCAATTATGTTTGTGTAGTAACGATTTGAATCCTCAATTAACCCTAACACCAGTTTGGGATTTCAATTTCGAATTTCAGTTTTGTAACAATTTTCGAATTACAGTTTCGAATTTGAGTTGTTGGTAATTTTCACGTGCTTGTTGTTGATGATTTACTGGTGTGAAATAATTCTGGGTAAATCTATGTTGATGATGATTCTCTTTGGTTTAAGTGGAGGAAAAAACAAATGTATTCAATTTATTGTGTAAGATATACAAATAAGTGGAAGTGGTGTAGTGGTTGATCGCTTGTGAAGTAATTGAAAGAGCAAGAGTTTGAATCTTTGCTGCTACAAATGTTTTTAGAAAATTTCTATGAATTTTTGTCAACTGCCATCCTGTAAAAAATTAACGCCGTTTGAGAAAATTGAACGGAAAAGACTAACGTGATTAAAGGACCACTTTGAAATTTTTTAAAGATAATAGACTAAATTTAACCTTGAGATAGAATTAAGGGATCAATTTGAATATTTTACTTTTATTATACAGTTACAGATTTACATATTTGTTGCATTAGTTATAACTTTTCAGTTAGTTAATTAAGTCACTTGCCTTAGTATACAGTATATGAGTGACTCACTTTTTGGTATTTGAAATGTCAAATCACTTTTATGAATTCATGATTTAATGATTCATTCAGCATATTTTATTCTTTCCTCTCAATTATGAGAGTAATAATACTACACCTTATTGCTAGAGTATAACAATGAGATACTTGCCTATGAAAAAAACACAGATATACTTTAAGTCAAAAGAACAAAACATTGAGATGCTAGATACGATGCTATTAGTACCACCAATTCCATTAGCACCAATAGATGTTAATGTACTAGCCTATGGAAATTCTGATGTGCCATATCATATGGTTTGCCAATTGCCAGAATCAAGAATATATTGCTGAGGTAAGGTAACCAACCATTCGACAACTCGTATCATTTATACTTAATGCGCATAATCCGTGCAATAAAAAAGTGTTCCGTGCTACTCAAGCTTAATCATTTATGTCACTTCTTTGTTATGAGTTGCTTCTAAATCATTTACTAGCCTTGCACACGTCTTTTATTGGTATCATTACTACTCTTATTAATCATAAAATCACGGTTCAATTATATAAAATAAACTTACAGAAATGACCAAACTGTGTAACAAAAGTGAAGTTAAGGGACCACTATGTAATATTTTTTAGTTAAGAGATCATAGAGAAACTTCCTATAAAAATAAGGGACTAAATGATGCATTAAACCTACCATCTAAGTATTTTAAGGTATCGGCCTTTATTAAAAGATTATATTGATTCATTAAAGCCATAAAAAGTCAATCCTTGTTTAAGATAAAAAAGACTATCAATTGAAGTCGTCAAGCGCCTTCGATACAAGTCACCACTCAATTAGGACCTCCAACATGTAATATGAAATAGTTTAAATATAACAATGTGATTTTGATTCATCAAGTCGTTCGTATTGTTTCCTAACAATATTATGAACACAGTTAGGACCTCCAACATGTAATATGAAATAGTTTTTCTATTCTAATTTGCGAATGACTCTCTTACAAATATGTCACCACTCAATTACTTTTTAAAAATGAGTCTAAAAAGATAACAACAAAAACAAAATACTAAAAAAAAACTTTAAGGGTTCAAAATACAAATTAAAAAGGGGTATAGGTGCAATTATTTTAAGTCTAACAACACCTCCAATAGTACATTCATTTTAAAATTATTTTATGAGTCTAAAAAATAAATAATGAATCTAGTAACAACACCTCCAATAGTACATTCATTTTAAAATTATTTTATGAGTCTTAAAATTATGTTTAAGTCTAACAATACTTCCAATAGTACATCCAACTTTAACATGTAACTCTCAAAAATAAATAATGAATCTAGTTAACTTACCTTACATATTAATATTTAACATTTTATAATTTAAAATATTAATTTATATAACTTTTTATTAATATTAGTTGTTACGGACTGACCCAATAACTTGATATGACTCAATCCACTCTTACTTTCAGGACGACCCAATAGTCCAATGTCAAAGGGATCCACTGGCCTTGTGCCCCTCAGTCGAGGAGGATATATCGACCATAGTCACCCGTGATCGATTTCCTCTACTCCTTTTAGACTTCTGCTCGGCGACCGAAGAAGTCACCCAGATCCAACCAAGGGATATCTCCTGCTCGGATTCCCCTCTTCCCGACATAGATATCATTCGACCAAGTATACTCGTTCCAACGCCTAGTTTCTGGAAGTTACCTATTTTCGATAAATCCACGATCCAGACCCAAAATAGGGACCAATAGTCAAGCGTTTGGGGGCTCTATATAAACCATTTCACTTGAGAGGGCCAGATATCTAATACTCATACTCTTAATTCTTTTACTCGTACTTGCTCACTCTTATGTCTTGTCTTACTTTGACATCAGAGTGTCTTGCATGTACACCCCCTTTTTTCCTCGACGACCGAACATCATCAATGCTTGTGGTCCACTACAAATTCTGATCACTCGGAACGATCATTAGTATATAACAAAATAAATAAATAAATTGTTAAAGTAAAAAAAAACAATAGTTTTTTTTAAAATAGTTACATGTTACTTTGTGCATCCTAAAATAAATAACTCATGTACAAAATAAAATATTAAAAAAAAAAACTCATTTCAATTTACATTCCAATTAATTCTTTTTTCAATTATACCTTTAATCATTACTACTTTTATCATCCTCAGAAATATTTTGATAACAATATTATTCTCTATTTCATTTATACAATTTTGTAATGAGTCTTACCACACCCCTTGAATGTCTCACGCATCATGTGCGTTACCACCTTTGTCCTTATGCTTCTGTTGATGTATCTCTGGACGCACCATTTTTTGGTTCAATGTAGGTTTGTTCTGTAGATACATCAACAAAAAGCTTCTGTAGCTGCATCAACGGAACATATTTTGATATATTTCCCGCACATACCATTCTCTTCCCTCATTCTTCACTTTTCATATTATCCAAACTCTCAAAATCTCTCTCAACTCTCTAAAAAATTATTTCCACAAAAGTCGATTTTTGTCGCTCGAGTTCAACACTAAACATCAACTACAACGATCAACAAACTCCTAATCATTCGTAGCTCCTTTTATTCGGTAAGTTTTCGAGTTTATGAGTTTTCGAGTTTTTTTCGAGTTTTCTATGTAATTAATTTAGACTAGCTATTTAGATGTAGAAATCATTGGATACATTTAGCAACATATTTTAGAGGCAATGTAGGTAATATTTGATGGATTAAACGGACGATCAGGGGTTAAAAGTGAATTTTTTTTCTTCAAGGTCTGTTAATGGCGTTGCCACTATTTTTATGAAGTTTCAGAGCTTCCGCGAGTGCATTATCGGAACAAATAAACATTGGGACGTTCCGTAAATGCACTTGCGAAACTACCCAGACTTTCTAAATTTCGGGTGCTTTCGTAAATGCATTTGCGGAAATCTTCCGTTGATGCATTTAAGGAACAAAAAATGTTTTTTTGTTGTATCTAATTTTAATTTATTGGCTATATGCAGACTATGACGACTGACTCAGATTCATATTACGAGATACATACATCCAGACATATACATAGACGAGTTTCCAGCATGCCTCTGTCCGGAAGGAGAAGAATCAGCCAGATGTACCATCTACATCACAAGCCGCGAGAGATGTACATCCGTCTACAACACATGTTAAGGGTACTTCTTCATCCCATAGGCTACAAGATTCTACTGAGGGTATGTCATAGTTTCTACCCTCCCACAGACGACGTCAAGAGAGTCTGGTTCCACTACCGGAGTGTGATATTGATGATCCGGTCCCACCTCTAGAGGGTGATGAGAAGAAACAAAGGGATGTTGCTGACGTTGATGATGCTCCTGAGGGTTTTCCAGAGAATCCATTTGATATGTCTATAATGACCGGCGACGTAGGGTATACTGCCCCACATGTGTGGCTGAGAGAGGTAACATTATAGAGATTATTTTTTATTTCTTTTGGAATTTATTATATGCAACATTGTTTCTTATTAAAATTGGTTTCTTTGTTAATTTTCAGTTTCGTGACCCCCAGAGGTTTTATAACCATGGGTGGAAGATATTGGAGTTGCCATAGGAGGAGTGGTTTGTGACAACCATGATTGAGGTATGGTCTGAAGGACCTTAGTAGCGTTGGGTATGGTCTGAGTCACAACGGTATCCTGATGGCTTTTGCAGAGAGATGACATCCAGAGACCTCTTTTTTCCATCTACCACACGGGGAGATTAGTATCTCCCTTGACGATGTTTCATGTCTTCTACATATACCGATTAGTGGTTTCCTCCCCCGTCACGGTAGGTTGACGAAGGAGGAGGCTCAGGATTTGATGGTTGATGAGCTTAGGTTCTATCCAAATCATGCACTAGGAGAGGTGGATAAGACCCGTGGGGAACATGTCAGGTTCTCCACCCTGGAGCGTTATTTTCGGTTGGCAATGGTTGCTGCAGGATAGGAAGATGGTGATCCAGCAGAGGTAGAGGTACATTGACAGTAGGCGCTGCGATGTTATTTGTTAAACTTGGTGGGCACACAGCTTTTGTGGACACCGGCTCCTCGTACACATGTCGCTTATCTCAAATACTTATTGGATCCGACACGGATCTATGAGTACAAATGGGGTGTAGCAATGTTGGCTTACACTTACTCGAGACTCTCAGAGGGATGCCTCTGGAAGACCAGGACTGTTGCAGGCAATTGTACATTGTATTTGGTAACAATCATATACCATTCGACTTTTTATTTCATTATATTACCGTGATACTTGGTTGATACCGATTCTTTTTTTATTTCAGGCTTGAATCATCCAACACTTTCCAATGATATCTGGTTGGGCGTATGTGCCTGAGTACACAGAGAATTGGTTGTGGTCACGTGCCTTTGTCCCGCTGAGAGGGAACCAGGCGGTAGATCCGTACAAAGTCTATCTAGACCGCATGGTTGCTGAGGATGTCAGATACGACGTATATGCAGATCACCATCAGACGCGCCCGTTTGATGAGATTTCACTGTTCAGCGGATGGTTGGCCTACAATTCGACCATCAATGTGTAAAATTTTCCTGAGCACCTCATGTGGCAGTTCGGTTATGCTCAGACCATTTCCAGACACCATGTTGAGTCTGCTCCTCTCGGCCTGACCCGTAAGGAGATAAGCGACATATTTGCTAACTTTCAGAATCATCGGGTACTAGAAAAGGCTCGGGCGTTCAGACCTGAGAACGACTGGAGCTATGTCAATGGCTACATCATTTGGTTCTATAAAGTCCCACATCCCTACATGGTGCCCACTGCAAATGGATCACCTCCCAGACTAGTGCATCAGAAGATATTTGAGGATGATCAGCCTCAACTGGATCACACTCAGGATATGTTGACTTAATGTCGTCAGATACTTACTATTAGGCAGTCAGGCATTGATGTTGGTTTCTTCCCGGAGGTTTGGCCAGAGGCTTATATTGGATGATATTCTTAGTGTGGCAGAGGACGCTTATGTACCGTAGACATCGTGCTAGGACTGGTGAGATCGATGACCGAGGATGCAGATCGGGCGGTTGAGGCGGCAAAGGCAAATGAGAGAGTGCAAATATATTGTCGCGCTCATAGTAGCTATTTTGATGTAGTATTTTGATATACACTCCTTTTATGACATTGATGTATTTTTTTATGATGACATTGACGTACTATTTGTATGCCTATATATATATATATATATATATATATATATATATATATATATATATATATATATATATATATATATATATATATATATATGTGTGTGTTTGTAGGTTATTGTATATGTGTCTCCGACTAACAAAATCGGCTTAATTTAAAAAGAATGTTATGCTAAAATTCTGGATATATATCTACGAAACTATTTCTGCAAATGTATCAACGGATGCAGTCAGCATAACAAAAAAAAAACATCCAAAAATATATCAGCGGAAGCAGTGGACATAATCGAAAATGCGGTAAATAATTGATAGTATTATGAGGTAGATTAAAAAATTCTCTTTTATGATAAATGTAAAATATCAACCGACCCATTTACATAGTACAAAATTAAACACGTCCGTTTTCTAAAATCATTATGACAAGTCAATTGTAGAACATGAATATTTTGAACAATTTCTTTATTCGATATGCTTTTTGAATCCTTATCCGGATGTTGTTTATTGTGAAAATGAAAATTATTTTTTTATTATGAAAATACATAATCTTACAATTCATATATAAGTTCATATATATTTAAATAGATTGATAATATAAGCTATTTGGAAAAAAAATAGATTAACAATCATGCAAATATTTACAAAGATATTTTTATAAAAGAAAAATATAAACCTTTGAGAGACGCCAATACATTTATAGCAAAGTTCCTAAGTTACTTATAAAAGTTTGTGAACATACTGTATATATGTTGTAGATTTATCTAAAATCGATACTTTTGTAAGAAAGTTGTATCAGTGTGTATATTTATCGGATATTCACAGTGTGTATATTTATCGGATATTAACACTGACACTTGTGATCACGTTTAATTTATTTATATTTTTAATTATTATCGATGTTATTCTATCAGTGTCGAAATCGTATTTGATGTGTATGTGCTTTATAGTTGTGGATATTTTGATGGTAGATATCTGAAAAAGAATTTGCAAGTGGATATAATGGTTTTCCAGTATAGTGGGCTAGAAGGCTGTGGAAGTAGATATCACTGATGAGCGTGACTTGCAAGATGTGTGAAGAATCTGCATTTGGTGGTCTTGTTCTTGGATATTATTTCCAAAAAATGGAATCCATATCACTTCTTAAAAGCATTGCCTTTAGACTCCGAATACTCTTTCTGATCATATAAGGTCTAGCTGATTAAATTCTTGTTTGATTAGTTAATATTTGGTATTTGATCTTTAAGTAGTTAGAGTAGTTGTTGGTGTTACCTAGTGAGTTAGGTTTCTTTTTGAGATTTTTAAGGATACATCAACAACTATTAATAAAAGAGAATTGAAACATAAATTACAAACAACAAACAAAATATTTGTTTATGCAGTTTAACAAATTATAAATATGTTTATGATTGTAACTATAAAGCACCTATAGTTCCGTATTATTATTTGAAATTAATTAGGATTTCGGTATTACAAGTGAGATATAGAATAATACATTCAAGATTACAAGTATATCCCTGAATCGTACTTTTGTCCCATGTCTCTCTTCTTTGATAATGAGCAAAACTCAATAATCTACAACTCGGAAAATATCAAACCCCTAAGAAGATTTCATGCATTACATCCACATCTTTAACACTAAGAAACATGTAACAAGTTTAAATAGTGCTTGAGCTTTATCATTGGTGTCTGGTTTGGTCAACATACCATTTGCATTCCCTGAAGTATAAATTGTTTCAATTCATATTTGTTCAATATAAGTAACTCATTAATCTTGTGAAACCTCACATCAATATTTTTCCAAATAAATGAAACTACAAAATAAGGATTTGATATACCAGAAGAAGTAAAAAATATATGCAAGTTATAGCAGTCAACTTATTGATTGAAGCAAGCTTGTAGATGTTGGAATCTTTGTTTTGATGAAACTACAAAACAATATGGATTCACTAAAAAGGAAGATGAGCCTTGTGCCTATAAGAAGGTTATTGGAAGCATGATTGTCTTTTTGATATTATATATATATATATATATATATATATATATATATATATATATATATATATATATATATATATATATATATATATATATATATATATATATTACTCATTATAAACGAAATCCCTACCTTACAACAAGTGAAAACTTGGCTAGGGAAATGCTTTTATAAGGAGTTGGGTGATGCAACTTATATATTAGGAATCAGGATATGTAGAGAGAAATCATAAAAATTACTTAGCCAAAGTCAAAGACCATACATAGAAAAAGTGTTGAGATGCTTTAATATGCTTGACTCCAAGAAAGAATTCATACTTATGCAACATGGGTTGTGTCTATAAAAAAACACAGTTTCCTTCCACTATGGAAGAAAATAATCACATGAATAAGATTTCATATGCATATGCAATTTGATCTAGCATGTATATATGTTATGTACTCTACCAGATATGTCGTATGCATTAAGTGCAACGAATAAGTACCAAACTAATCTCGATGATACTCATTGAGTTGTTGTCAAGAATATCCATAAGTACTTAAGAATGACTAAGGACTTATTACTGGTATTTAGAGGTCGGGAAGAGCTCGTTGTAATAGGATACATAAATGCTAGCTTTGAAATAGATAAATATGACTTTAGATTGCAATATAGTTATGTGTTTTGCTTAAATGGTAGCGTTGTGGGCTAGAAAAGTTCAAAGCATAATACATTTATTGATTTTATAACTAAGGCCAAGTATATTGATGACTCAAATGCAGTCAAGGAAATTGTTTAGATCAATTAGTTCATTAGTGAATTTGGCATAGTCCCTGGCAATGAGGATCCCATTGAACTCTATTGTGATAAAAATAGTTCCATCGTATAAGATAAGGAGCCTAGATCTCACAAAGTATCCAAATACATATTGAGGCATTATTCGAGATATAATAGATATAGGAGATGTGAAGATATACAAAGTACCAACACTTGAAAATATCGTTGACCCACTAACAAAGCCTCTTGCATATCAAAAGCACGATGACCATACTAGATTTATGGGTGTTAGGTGTAAGCCTGATTGGCTCTAGTACTAGTGGAAGATTATTGGTGTAAGCCCTAAATGCCAATAGGTTTATTAGAACTTGATACTTGAATTGAATTATCAATTAATAATAAAAATGTGTTTCTTTATTATTTTTGTTTTTCCAAAGTAATAAAGTCTCTAGACTCGATAGTTCATTTGGTGGAGCATTAAGTGTGACTTAATTGTAAGACCCCATTAAACATAAGGACATTATTCTTAAATTATTTGTAATCAAGCTTTTTTATGAAGTGAGATAACATCAAAGCATCGAAACTATTATGTGGGTAAATTGATGATTGCATCAAAGCATTGATAGGGGCGCTTAACGGTCGGGCAAGCATCCTATACGTCGGGCATGCACTCAGAACGGGCAAGGAACACGTTTGTCAGTTCACTTGCCACGTCACCCAACTGTCCCCAATTATCTCCTGAAAGATAGGGGCAGTTGAACCAAGGATCAGACCACCCAGCTAGGTTTTCACACTTCTCACGCGTTCCTTGGCAGTTCTTCCTTGGGCCTAGCTGATCCAGCCCAAGGAAGGACTTTGGCCCAGCGTTGGGGGCTCTCTATAAATACCCTTTTTCGTTAAAAGGTCAGGTATGCTGATTCACTCTGCTAACTCACCTACTTATTGTACCTTTACTAACTTTGGAATCGGAGCGCCTTGCAGATACACCCCATTTCTCTCCATCCACTTGTTGTTGCGCCCAATTGCTAGAAGGTCCTCCTGATCAGGTAAGATCAGAACGTTATGCAAGTGTCGTAAGTTATTCTAAAGTTAATAATGGTGTATATGTTACATGGTTTTCGTGACTTGTATCACTAAACTCATTTGATATATAATGTGGTTGTGAATCACTATCAACGATCAACAGTTCGATTCATTTTTTATCCTATGAAGCTGATTAAGGAAGAGTAATAGAAGTCTCCAACTAACCCTGCTAGCAAATTAAGTTTAAATAAATGATTGTTAAGTTTCAGATGCTACCAAGAGATAGGGGTCCCCTTTAGCTTATTAACACTAAGTTTATAAAAATATCTATTATTCCTGATATCTGGTGGTGGGGTCTGAAATTTAGGATTGAGAGTGTGTTGAGATGAGGTAAGATAAGTTAAATTTTTGTTTTTGGTATTTTGAGGATTTTTTATGTTTTTGAATAGGTCTGAGAACCTGTTGTTGTTTTTTGTTTGGTGTGCTCGCAAAGATCTTACGACTTTTTACCTACATACCTCCAAAAAGAGAATTGAGGGATCAGAGCATCATAGTTCCTCCTAAGGATAAGGCTAGGAGGAGGGCTTATTTGTATCCTGGTTAAGGAACAAGATGATGATGCTCAAATGGTTTGTATTTGTGTCTTGATCAAAACCCAAGGTTGAATTTGAAAAGTTTGTTGTAATTGATAGGGTGCTTGAATTACATAGCTCAAGGCATAAGCTGAATTTGGTATCTTGATTTGCATAGCTCAAGAAAGGCTGAATGGGTACCCTGAATTGCGTAGCTTAAGGAGGACTGAATGGTTGACCTGAATTGCATAGCCCAGGAAAGTTGAATTTGGGTGGAGATATGACTGGTGGAAAGTGATCTTAGTTATAGTCCAAGTGTATAACTGAAAAAATTAGCTTAGTTAGAGTCCAAGATTATGACTATTGGGGATTAGCTTAGTTAAAGTCCAAGACTATGACTGAAATGAATTAGCTTAGTGTCTAAGACTGTGATTGTAATTGAGTTAGATTAGTTAAACTCCAAGACTATGACTGTAATGTTTTAAGTGTTTGACTTTTTGTGCCTTGATTGAAGCTCAGGGTTGAAGCTATAAAAGAGACTTAGTAGAGAGAATTTTTCATCTCTAAAGAGGGAAAGGTTGAATTATATATATGCTTTGATTGAAGCCCAAGTTTGAAGCTAAACAAAGAAAACTGGCTCTATGGGGAAAGTTTTATTTGTGTCCTGGTTTAGAAGCCCATGTGTGAAGCTTATTTCATGAGAGACCGACTCTTGATTTATTTGTATCATGTATGAAGCCCAGATTGGTAGGCTAACTTGTGATGGGAAAACTGTTTTGTCTATTTGCTTGATAAAATGTTTGAGGTCATCATACTTTCCTTTGTCTGGGAAGATTCTATTGTACAAATCCCAAAAGGGGGTTATCTTGGTCATCAATCGGGGAGAGGGATACTATTGTATGTGTTTGATGTTAAGGATTTGTTCCTATGATTTTAGGAAGACTTTAATGGTCCTTGTGTTTAAGCTCAAAAGGAGTCTAGGTTACCTTTAAGAGGCCTATGGGTCCTTGAACAAAGTCCAAGAGGAGGCTGGGGATAGTTTACAAAGAAGCATTTCACCGGGAAACTTTTTATCTCTGTAAACCCTTAGTAAAGTTGTAATGAACAATCCTAAGTTTGAGTTTGAATGGTGTATCTGTTTGGATGAAGATAACCTAACTACTTATAGATTCTAGCAGAGATGCAAATATATACATATAAGATGCATGCAGACAAATAAATGTGTCAGTGAATGTGTTGAACATTTTTTAGTATGTCATTACTATGGTTTGAGTATTCTTAAGTGATTTTTAAGAATGATGTTGGGAGTTACACTGGGAAGCAGAGGCCCAAAATCCAGAGGGAGAGAGATTACATATATATTTTATATTGTATCCTCTTTGATGATTAAGAAGTATTTTATTATCTTAGCTTTAGTATGTGAGATAAAGAAAGATAGTTTTAAATAGAAACCCTAATCTAACAAGCAAACAACAGTTTAAGAAAATAACTAGAAGTTAGAGGAAAAAGAGATGGCTCAAAATCAAATAATATGGCTTATACATAAGTATGTAAATGGAATTTGTTTTGTATTTTATTATCTTGTGATTTCATACACAGGGTAGGACTTGGGTGCTGAAAAGCTTCCTACCACCTAGAAAGTAGTTCACCGGAGTGAAGCTCAGTCTAGTAGCAGGTGTATTAGATCTTTAGTTTAAAAAGATGAAAAAGATAAAGGATATGGGACTTGTAAACAAGTGGCCCATGAATATCTGTTTAGGAGATTGAAAAAACTGTTTAAGAAAACAGTCGGAGGGATCAGGACTTATACGAAAGCCTGACAGAGTTTTAAAACAGCCCGGAGAAATTTTAAAACAGAAAAAATGGGTCCTAAACACAAAGGATTCCCCATGACACGTTTTAACAATTACTTTTAGAAAATAAAGAGTTATGTGTAAAAATTCAAAGAAAGAGATTCGCATATGAAAATACAATGTAGTGAAAAAGGCGATCGTTCCCAGTTTTTGAAAATAGCTCAAATAAACCCTAATGGTTTATTTTTCAAAAAGGGACTGGTCTTACACTCTAATAGATGCCCAAAAGTGTAATATTTTAAAAATTAGGGATGATAAGATCAAAACCCTAATTTTGGTTTTTTAAACATTTAAAAATGATTAAAACTTTGAGAAATTTCAAACATAAGTGAAAAACAAGTTGAAACCTTTAATCAAGTGAAAGAAGATTTTTAAAATGTTTAAAAACAAATAAAAATAAATTCTTTATAAAAATACAAAATATATTTTGTTTTGTGATTTTTTATGGAATTAAATATTTAAACATTTTTTAGAATTAATGAAAAAAGAATAATTTAAAAACTCAAAAGAATCAGAGACAAATTAATTTTGGAATCAATTAATGAAAATATCAAAAATTAATATTCAAAAATTTGAAAAGGGGCCAAGAACACATGAAGAACATGCGTGTGTTCTTCATCTTCCCCAGAAATGCAAATTTTGCAAAATCTACCATATCTCGGTGATTACTTAATGAAATGAAATAAACATCAAACTTGCTCGATTTTAACTCACGAACACTATGATGACAATTTATTTCATTTATTTTAAGTGTAGTGGAAGAAATCAGCGATGAACACTGAAAAACCCTAATTTGGCCTAGCCTCATGAAATTCTACATGATGATGTTTCTATGCAATTAATTGAGGGAAAACACTTAAAATATAATTAAGCACACATGGTAAAAAAAATAGTGCGAAAAAATATGCATGGATTATGAAATGACCAAGTTTTAGGCTTACTTGAACTTGTAGCTGCAACAAAAATTTGATCTTTGAGTTGGAAGTGTTACAGAAGAGTTGTGATGATTTGAACAACTTCCCTACACCATATGGAGTATGCTTGAACACTTGGACTTGATTGCAACAAGTTGGAACAAGTTGTGGTGTTCAAGTTGCAGAAAGCAAGTTTTTTGAGGTTTTGAAGAGTAATTTTTGTTTAGAGGTGTTTCAGAGGTTGGGTGAGTGTTTGAACACCTCGAATACATCATATGTGATATGTTAGAGTGATTGGTTTGAGCTTGTTGTGACTCAAACTCAAAACTCGATGGTATTTGCTCAAAATATTAAGTTTTGAGTCTTTGAGAGTGAAAGAGAGAAAGCTATGAATTGTGGAGATTTAGAGTGATTTTTTGAGTCATTTGAGGTCTCTATTTATAGGCAAAAATGTTAAGATTCCTTAGCCTACAAGTCTTAAAGAGATAGGATCAGAAATTGTTGATTATTGCTTGCCATAATATCTTTTACATTATGAATGATGAAATTCTCAAATAGCTCAGCTATGCAGCAACTAAATTCACATTCTTCAGATATTATAATTTTTTTATGAGCACATGTGGCTTGTTGATCAAGATATTCTAGGATATGCCATTTTTGGAGCACCATGACCCTTGGATCAAGTGCTTAGGTGTTGAAATTCATGAATGCCATAAATGAAATTCTTTGAGCGTAGTCATGAATTTGCAGGTTGATCAGGTTTGTGATGATTGCTTTGATGCTCTTAATATCTGATTGTATCCCTTGACTCACCAAAATCCAAATTTCAAGTTTGGTAAAAATCTGTTTTTGAAAAACAGTTGTGACATGTTTGACAAGAGATTTCTTCATGCTCAAGCAAGATCTTTTCATACCAATTGGTTCTTTGAATTGTTGGTAACATTTGTGACAATATTGTTGTTTTCACAAGGATCTGAATCAACTTGGTATTATGTTAAAAAGGCCTCAAAGTTTTGATGTTTTGACTGATTTTTGGACTTAGGCAGATTTTGTCTAAATGTTGAAATTTCCAACTTTTTCTTGATTTTGAACAATCTTCAACTTAAAATCAATGATGAATTGGAGTTTGATGTAGTTTAATATTTTGTAGTTTGTGGAAAAATATTTTGTTTGAGCTCTGGTTCACAAAAATATGATGTTTGGATCACAAGTTATGATGCTTGAAAGTAGGGTACATGCACACTTTTTTCCATAACTTGAAAATTTTCCAAAATTTCTAAGTTAGCCCCTTTTACTAGTTACCTCAAAATTCTTGATTTTTGTGCTCAAATGCATTCATGGACCATATATTCTTGAAATGTAGGTCATGGGGATCATTTTAGGTTAAAAATTCAAAGTTTGGCTTTTTGGTCCAGATGAAAATTACACTAAATACCCATGAAATTTTATTTTTTGATTGAGCATCCTCTGAGGTATTTTGAACTTCTGAATGGACTTCCATGATGTATATAAGCTATTTAAATCATTCCATATGGTATTGGCTTATGTCCAGATGAAAATTTCAACTTTGGGTGCCCCGTTCAGTTAAAACCCTAATTGGGCACTATGAAACCCTAATTTGGGGGCTCTTGATCTCTGCATCTTTTGATCTTGATTCCTAATTGTAGATGGTTCATTAGGGTTGTGTTAAGCTCCTTGGATGACATGTGGATGTCTTGGCTCATTTTCCCATGAAAAGATTCTTCTGGAGGGAACAGTCGACTGAAAACCCTAATTTGTGACATTAAGGCCTTGAGACTCAGATCATTGAAAATTTGTGCAATCTTTGCAGGAATTCTCATTGTTTGAGATTCCATCATCCTTTGAGGATGTTTGAAAGGTTGAAAATATTAGGAATTTATTATTGATCATTTTCCTGAATCCTCTGAGGGACTCAGAAATCATGATTCATTGTGGGGATGTGACCTAGTAAACTCCAACACTGTCCATTGAACTGATGGGTGTGTGGGTATCTTAGGGTCATAATTTAGGGTATGAAAGTATACCACCATTAAATATGAAACCACTATGAATCCTAAATATGGAGTCGAGTACTTTATTATCAATCAAATAATATCCATAACAGGATGACCCAATATATGGTTGATGGGTACTCCACAAATCAAAATGAGGAACATGAGTGACCTAGATAGAATTTTTCCATCCTACATAACAAGATAAATGTATAAGGGCTCAATATTTATTTGGACAAGGGTGACATGTGTGAATCTATGTGTTTTAAGGCATGATTGTCTGACTCATAAAGGGTCTATAGATTTGTCTCGAACATAGGCACACACACGTATACACACACACACTTGCAAGCATGCATACACACACACATGCATACACAACAACACCCCCACCCCACCCCCACACACAAACGCCTACACGTGCACGCACACACACACACATAATAAAACTCCAATCAACATAAAAATTTAAATTTCATACTCCATAACGAACTTCTTAACAAAAAATGTGATAATAAAACAATTAAATAACAAAGTATGTATTTAAAGACTTAAAGTATTAACCCTTCCTAATTGGTTACTACATAAAAGCAAAAAGAAATCATAAAACAAATATGATAATGGATTCAAACATCCAAATCTCTAGTGTGTAACACGGTGGGAGAACTGACTTTAGTAATGTTGCGGATAGCAAGAGTCGCCACCGACTTTTATTTTATCCAAAAGGAAAGGGTATAAAAGAACAGGAAAGACCTTAAGAGATATTTTTGGGTCCGGGGGGTAGGTTATGTAAAGGGAAGGTGTTAGCACCCTTTACATCCATGGTTATCCATGGGCTCTTAGTTACTTAGCTCACTTTTGAATTGTTTTTGAAAATGTAGTGTGTGAATAGAAAAATTTTCATAATAGTTGATAATGATCCATGTATGGATGCGTAAAAACTTGTTTTTGAAAATTTGTTTGAAATTTGTTAAGTGTTTGAAAAATGGAGTGAGCAAGCAACTAGGAGGTATCTACCCTAAAGTTTTAAGTCTTTCTTGTTCTTTATCCTTTAATTGGTAAGACTATCCCTACTATTAAGGAGTAGGTAGTCATTACCTTGGATGTAAGGGACATGAAGAGGGACATTCTGTTTTGTGAAGGCAACTGTGAGGTGTATTAAGCATTTTAGGAGGGACTATCATCATTATTCGAAAAGGGACTTGATCTTTAAGGCAACCATTAGGGACTTGATGATTTTTCACTTTTTAGGGACTTACTTTATACACCCCACTTGACCTTATAATTTAGGCAACATTGAGGGATAACCTTAGGAATGTGAGATGGCGATTAAAAATCGACTTACGTGTGTGAGTGTTTAATATTAATTATCTTATAATTAAAATGATCTAAATTTATTTTTAATAGAATACACGTTTTGCACTCCCTAAATTACTAACCATAGCATAAAAAAGTAAACATTTAAATATTCACAAAATTACACCAAGAAGCAATTACATAATAATTATAATAAGCAAATTAAAATAACTAGCAAAATATAAAAGCAAAAATATGAATAAAATAAATAAATAAGCAATAATAAATAAATAGGGGTTAGTAATAATAATAATTAAAAATTAAATAATATTAGTGAAATAATAATAATCAAAAGTTAGTAATAATAAAAATAAGTAAAGTTAGTAAAATAATAATAATGATAAAATATATAAAATTAATGAAGCAAAAATAAATAATAACATGGTTAGTAACATTAATTAAATAAATAAAGTTAACCAAAATAAAAATAAAAGATTAACAATTTTTTTTTTATGTAGGCAATTATATTTACAAACTATTAAATTATTTTTAAGTGTATCATAATTATAAAATTTAATTATTAGAAGTTAAATCATTTCTAAACAAAAGTTAAAAACAAAAGTATTTTACATATTATATAAAGTATATTTGCATATTATATAAAAAAATAAGTCATAGTTATATTTACAACAAATTATATTAAAGATTATGTTAAATATATACATGATAATTTATATTAAGAATTAAATAAATAAATAATTAGGGTTTTTTAATAAATACTTAAAAAATAAATTAGGGTTTTAAAAATTAGGATTTGTTTTATTTACAAAATTAACTCAATGAATATATACATATTATAAATCTAAATACCTAAAAGAGAGCTAATTCTGAATTAATAAAATAAGTTTTTAGAGTTTAGAAAATATATTATATACATATTATAATTTACAAAATCATTTTAATTTAATTTGTAAAATAAAAGGAAAACATAACAAGAATTGAAAACCTAAAAAAAAAACAGGACCTGGGGTTTGAACCCAGGTCCTTTACCTGGAACATGCAGAGTCTTGCCACTGGGCCACGCTGCACTTGGTGCAAAGAAGAAAAGTCCCATTTAATTTTGTTCTTTAAACCTGGAAAGTCATAAAAATGATAAAAAGCAACAAAAGGCCTGGGGGTAGAATCGAACCCAGAACCTCTTAGGCAAAGAGACATACATATGACCAATCCTGCTGGGTGAGCAATCCTGATAATATATGCATTATTAATCATTATATTTTAAGTCCATTGCATAAATGAATTTAAGCCAAAAAATTACTGAAGACTAGTTTCGATCCCATGACCTTTTGTTCCACACGCGCATGTGCACACCAACTGAGCTGCATAGCCTTTGTGAAATAAATAACAAACAAAGTCATAAAATATTAAGACGAATATTCAAATCCTAACCGCGCGCCAAAACTCCTTCTTCCTCCTCTGGACCTGCGAAACCAGCTGCGAAAACTGCTAGGGAATTACCTGCGAATTTTGTTTTCCAGGAAAACCTACAAACATCATATTGTTCGATTTCCGCACGATTGTTTCAAATTGATGGTGCCAACATGTTCCAAATCATTCACACAATTCAAATATGTCAATAAAAATCATTTATATGGCCTATATCTCATAGCCCTAATTCGGATACTCAAACCCTAAACATGGCAACTTGTGATACCTGCACCAAAACTCACTAACAAATATCCAGAAACAATCAGCAACACATTATGAATCATAATCAATAAAAAAAAACAATGGAAAATGCATATATGAACGGAATCGAAATTTTGTCTTCCATGGCCATTTGAAGGTTCGGTTTTCACTTGATATGGGGTTATGGATGCTTATGAACATGTGAATAGCATCCTGGGAGTATAAGAATCATCCCTATGTCTTTACAATACCTGTAATTGTCCTCTAAATGTGAATCCGAAATCTAAAATTTTAATGGATTTTTGAATGTTAAGAATACTCTTTGGAGGCTGCAAAAATCGTGTCCATGTGTTGCTTCATGTTGTGTACTTATAGGAGACTCAATTAGGTCAAAAAATTTGATTGATTATGTGCAAGATTTGATTCAAAAAGATTCATCATGATAAGCTTTAAAATCTCAATATTTTTGTACCAATGCTTTCTATTTTGAGCCATTCCATATAATTCTTGTATCAACTTGTTCCATACTGATTTTATGACCTTCTAGAATCAATAATAAAATTAAATCTCCATATTTAATATTTTATTTAAATTTAAAATGATTTTAAGTATAAAAAATCATAATAAATTAATTAAATAAAATAAAAAATATGAAAATAATATGGAAATTTCGTGCATGGTGTTGTTGTATGGGTTGGGTCATAATTTGGCCAGCCCATTTGGAAAGAATTGCTTTTAGACCTCCATTTCCATTATAAACCATCACCAAATTTCCCAACTTTTCAAGGGCATATCTCCCTCAATTTTAAAGGTATGAGGGTGTTCTTGGACATTTTGGAAATCTTGAAGAGTCCTCTAAACAACCCCATTGGTTTCAGGTCCATATCATTTACCAATCTCAAGTTATGCCCTTTTGAAGTTGTTGACTTTTTGTTGACTTTTGAAATGACCTATAATGTCTTAGCTCATATCTTCCAAATGAAGCATTTTTGGGCTTAACTTGCAAGATCAAAGTTGTAGAGAATTCAATTTCCTTAAAAATGAGCTTTGGATGGAGACTTGGTGATGAAGTATATGAAAGTTATGGCTGGTCAAAGTTCAGTTGACTTTTACTGAGGAAACCCTAATTTAGAAACTCCTGATTCTTGATGATCTGGAATCTCCTTGATGAATCATGGTCAACCCTTGATCAAATGATGAATTTTACTTCATATACTTGATGTTGGCAAAAAATCATGAAGTTTGACTTTGGTTTGACCACAGTTGACCTCAGTTTGACTTTTCAACTGCTTTGACTGATTTTGACTTATCTGATCATCTGACTGAGCAAACTTTTGAGAAAAGTCTTGAAACTTGTCATGGGGGTTCTTATACACATATAGGATGTTATGAAGCTCACTTGAGGTCTTGGAAGTCCATTAAACCTGATTAAAGTCAAAACCCTAGTTTTGGATGCACTGCTTAGGAGGTGCATTGTTTGAGGGAGTTGTCAACTCTTCTGACCAATTGTGAACCTTGTGAACCTTGTGAACCTTCATAAAGTGTCTTGTGATACTCATGGGATGTATTGTGAAGCTTGTGAACCTTGTGAACCTTCAAGAAGTGACTTGTAGACTTCATGAACCTCATGAAAGGTTATATAAACATTGAGAAACTTGTGAACCTTGTGAACCTTCATAAAGTGACTTGTAGACTTCATGAACCTCATGAAAGGTATTGAAAGAATTGTGGAACTTGTGAACCTTGTGAACCTTCATAAAGTAACTTGTAGACTTTATGAACCTCATGAAAGGTTATGGAAATGTTGAGAAACTTGTGAACCTTGTGAACCTTCTTAGAACACAAAGTCTTGTATTGTGAGGGCAAATTTTGGGGTGCAACAGCTGCCCCTGTTCAATTTTCTGAAGCCTGAGGGGTTAGATTGGTATATTTGCCAATCATGACCTGGAAGGTTGAAGGGGATTGAACATAAAAGCCCAAAAATTTGCACTCACCAGTGCACTAGAGTGATACAGATGGCTAGTTGAATATGATTGAGTGGGCTTAAAGATGCCACTAGGGGAAATTATTCTGATACATTTCTTGGAGGATGAAGCAATCCAAAATATGAAGTTATAATGATAGCTGTCAGGAGTCTGGAGCAGTCCTGAGGTATTGATGATGTGCTTTCAGGAGACTGGAGTAATCCTGATGTAACAGCATGTCTTCAAGGGGGGATGAAGCAATCTTGATATATGAGAAGCTATCAGGAGGCTGGAGCAGTCCTGAGGTAACAATATAATTTCAAGAGAATAGAGTAATCTTGAGAGATTGATGATATGCTTTCAGGAGACTGGAGTAATCCTGATGTAACAGCAGGGCTTCAGGAGGATAGAGCAATCAATAATGATAACCCTAAAGCAGTCTTGAAATAATATAATTTCAGGAGGATAGAGCAATCAATAATGATAACTCTAAAGCAGTCTTGAAGTAATAATATGAGTTCAGGAGGATAGAGCAATCAATAATGATAACTCTAAAGCAATCTTGAAGTAATATGATTTCAGGAGGATAGAGCAATCAATAATGATAACTCTAAAGCAGTCTTGAAGTAATTAGAAGTTGTCAGGAGGATAAAGCAACCCTGAGGTAATAGCATGATTTCAGGGGGATAGAGCAATCAATAATGATAACTCTAAAGCAGTCTTGAAATAATGATGGTATGCTTTCAGGAGACTGGAGTAGTCCTGATGTAACAGCCGGTTTTCAGGAGGATAGAGCAATCCTGATGTAATTATGGTATGCTTTCAGGAGACTGGAGTAATCCTGATGTAACAGCATGTCTTCAGGAGGATAGAGCAATCCTGGTGTAATAATGGTATGCTTTCAGGAGACTGGAGTAATCCTGATGTAACAGCATGTCTTCAGGAGGATAGAGCAATCCTGATGACCATAAGTTTGTTTGCTGGACAATTAACCTGAAAACAAGGTAACATTCTGTATAATAATATTAGTTTATGCATGCATGTATGATATGATGCACTTAGGTAATGTACTATGCATGTATGGATATGTATGTTATGGTATGATGTAAATGATGTATGTATGATATGATACTGCCGGAAGCGTCTGGATATCTTCGTATAACAACTGCTGGCCAGGGAAAATAAATCTCGATTCGATATTGAAGAATATATTATACATAACCCTCCGTCTGCTGGGGATAACAGGGCATAAATAACCTTCCGTATGCTGGGGATAATAAGGTATATATCACCTCCCGTATGCTGGGGACAGTAAGGTATATATAACCTTCGTCTTCGTTTGATGGTAGGGTAGATATAACATCCCGTCTTCGTTCGTCGTACCCTTATTGGAAAGTAAATACCCGTGTATCCGTATGAGGATAAAAGAGATGGATATAAATTCCAGGGGAGATGTAACTTTATGAAGATGGATTTGTCCTACTGAGGGTTTGTAACTGTTTTGTAGGAGTGAACCTGGTGAAGCTTCGTTGAAATCCTTCCCTCGTTCGTCCTTAGTAAATACTATTACTGCATTTTCATGCATTTCTGGTAAACATCAATCATATTAAGCATAATACATTCAAACACAACCAATGGACGTTTTTGCTAGGGTAAAAGTAAATCTGGACTCAGAGGGAAAAGTAAAGCTGAATTTGAAAGCAGAATCGTTTCAACTTCGAGAGTGTACAGCCAATTGGATCTATAGCTCCTGAAATTCTTTAACTTTCCTGAGTACCTTCCCAGAAATCTTCATAGCTGGATCTGAAGACATGATACTGACACCATCTGATACTACTGGCATAGACAATTAATTTCCACCACGGCTTCTGCTGAGAATCCAATATCAAGGTAATACAATGAGAGGAATGTGTCTTCAAAATGTAATGGACCATATACGCTCCAGGTATTAGATTTGAAGAGAAAGCATTGCCTCTTGGTTGAGGATGAATTGTCCCATAATGGAAGTATCTGTAATGAGCTACCTCAGGAGAAACAAGCAGAATGCCCCATAAGCATATGCCCCTGGCATTGTGAACTCTGTAATGTCACCTTTGGTAATTCAACTGTATGAGGAAAAATGCCCCTGGCTATTAAGCACAGCTGAGTCTGGACATAATTGCCCCAACTGAATTGAACAGTAACTTGGTATGCCTCTTGACTGGGAAACAGTGATTATGCCCTTGGCATTATGAACTTTGTAATGTTACCCTTGGCACTTCAGATAGATGAGGAGATCTGCCTCTGGCTGCTTAAACATAGTTGAATCTTGTCCTGATTGCCCCAAATGAGTTAGGAGGTATCATGGCCTACCCCCTTGATTGGGAGATAATGACTATGCCCCTTTGTATACATGGACTTTGATCCAGGAAGCAACTTTGTTTATCGGAAGGACTTTGGTTCATTGAACATTCATCCTGTAAACTTCTCTATTTGTCAAACACTCAGGTATATGCAAACAAATATATTCAAAAATGCAATGCTTATGTCTGTCTTGAAGTTTTGAAATAAATTATTTTAGAAAAACTGTTTTTTTTTTTTGTTTTTTTTTTGTGAAAACTGTGATATTAACTCAAGTTTTATAATAAGCCCTAAAGGAGTCAGGATACCTTTTTGTAGCAGTACGCTTTCGAACTAACCACGCTTCAGTTAGGACTTTTAGAGGGTTATAACGTGGCCTGGTTCACGGTTTAAGAAACAAAGGATAAAGGCTCAAATTTTATTTGTACCCAACCCAATCTCCATGATGTTCTTCAGTCCTATGCTCAGTTAACTCATGCATTGAGGTTCCATAGCAGTTTGGAATTGTAATACTGACATTTGTGATGGTTCAGAAACCCAACATTTATTTGAACATTCAGTCATCTTTCTTTGTTGAGGATTCATAGTGACCCTTTTTTTTTCTTTTGACTTTGTTATCCCTTCTTTTTGCCTGAACTGCTTATTTCAAGGTTACAGTCAGCGGGATGTCTTAATGTTTTACTAAGTCTCCTTCATAGGTTTTGACTTAGTGAATTGTTCTTTTGCTGGATATTGACTGTCAGGTTTCATGATTACAGAGAACCATCATTAGTTGTGTACAACACAGATAATTGGCATTTTTGAGTTAACTGAGTAACTACCCTGCCCCAGGTTATGAATAAGAGTTTTAATTTGTGAGAATAAAAAACTCCTACTTCATAGGCTCAAAAGGGTTGACTAGGGATTAACTTCCTTATATCTCCACTGTTTAGGAATTGAAACAATGCCTGTACATCGTCAGCATAGTCTGTTCAAAAGCATACTGCATAAGATTATGGTATTGTTTTCGTCATCCTCCCTCTACAAGCTTATAGCTTTATTAGGAGTTAAATATCACAGGATAGAAATAAGAAGTATAATTCAAAATATAGTGGAACGAATGGATTAATTCAAGACAAACATATGCAATGCATTAATGAAAACAAAAGTTTAACATAATAGTAAGTGTTCAAACAAATAAAAGAAATTACAAATGAAAATTCAAATGTTGTCCCATCCAGTTGGCTGAATGTCTTCAATTGCAATCTGTGAACTTTGAGGAGCAGTATACTTCACCATGAAATCAAATTTTCCACTTGGATGCCCCAAGGTGCCCCTTATCTCAACAGGAATAGGTAGGCTTCTTTTCTTGTTATACTGGGCAACTTGTCTTGCAGCTTCAATGTTTGATGGATGATAGTAGAACTCAACTTGACCCTCTGGAGTAACCTCTAGGATTCCTTCGTCAATCAGGTCTTGAATCTTTTTCTTCAATGCCCAACAGCTATTAGTATCATGTCCAGGACTGTTGGAGTGGTACTCACACCTTGCCCTGGGATTATAGCGAGGAGAGGAAGTTTTAGGATTTTGAGGAGGATTTTCCAAGGAAATTAGCTTCATCTCCAACAAGCATTGCAGAACTTGTGACATTGGAGTACTGAACTTGATAAACTGCCTTCTATATTTCTTGTGTTGAGGTGGATTAACCTTATCAGGTCTTTCTTCTTCAACTGAAGAACAATCAATGGCAACCTGTTTCTTACCTTCTTTTATCCTCATCTTCCTTTCAATCAAATCAGCTTGTTGTAATGGAGGTCGATTAACAATTAGATCCCTGACTCCATCACTTTGAAGTTTATGGACAAAGGCTCTTAACTCTTCTTGCCCCTGAGATAAATTTTGAATAAGAACCACCTGGTCATTCATCTGGGTCCTCATTCCTGTCATCTCAGCTTGTAGTTGTTTCAGCTGATCATCCTTATTGTCCTCAGGATTCTTCTTCTTAGCCAGCAGTGTCTTCAATTCATCTTGCCCCTTGGATAGGTTCAAGATCAGCTCTTGGAACTGTGCATTTTGTGCCTGGAGATCCTTAACTGATTGTTCAAGAGCCATTGCTGAAATAAACAGCGAGAAGATGAAAAACCTGTGCACAAATAAACCTGTGATGCAATGAAATGATATGGGAATGTATATGCAATGTTTTCAAGGACCGCAGGATTTAAATTTGCTTAGACAAACAAGAAGGTAAACTTTTATTAGTGATAACTTTGTTTTGCCTCTTGGGCTTACAAAAATGAAAATGAAATAAGTACAAAAGATGGGGTTTTAAGTCTCCCATGGACGTTTCCTCTTTGTGTTGAGGTATGAGTTGAGGTTTCGTTCCTCGTGAAGTTGCTTTGTTAATTCTAGGATTCTTGCTTGGCTTGCTTTGTAATGTGCCTCGAAAGTATCCCTTTGCTCCTTCAGTTGGATCCATGATCTCTGCAAGTCTTCCATGTCAGTAGGCATGTCTGGGTGAAGGATGGTGTAAGCTGTGTCTCCTTCAGCAACAGGTTCCATGGTAACTGGTAGGATGGCAGGATATGGCATCATGAGAGTCTGAGCACGAGATCGTACCCATCTGAGATAAGCTTCCATAGGAATAGTGTACTTAGGCTCCAGTGTCTTGCTGTCAATCCTGTTTACTTTTCCCCAAGCTCGTATGAATCTCTGACGGTAACCCTGAAGATCGTTGTCGTAATCAAACACAATGCCCTGAATCAACATGTCATGTGGACCATCACTCCGAGCGTAACCAAACTGTCGTAAAGCTAGAGAGGGGTTGTAGGTGATGCCTCCTCTTATGCCTAGAAGTGGCACATTAGGAAACTCCCCACAACGGTCAATGATGGTGACATTCTCCATGGATCTGGAGCACCAATGAATATCTGAATGCGAGAGTGACATGATCCTTTTGGACCATCTGAACCCTTGCTCATTCTTCATTATTGAGCGAGGAAGGTGAGAAATAAACCACCTAGAAAGCAAAGGTATGCAGCACATCAAAGTTCCTCTTGCCCTTGTAGTACGGGTGTGAAGAGAATGTAGGACATCTCCAAGCAATGTAGGCACTGGGTTGTGACTCAGGAATATGTTGATGGCATGAACATCTATGAACTGATCTGGATTGGGGAACAATACTAAGCCATATATAAGCAAGGCTAAGATCTCCTCAAAAGCATCATGACTCATGGCCTTCAAGAACATTTGAGCCTTCTCTATCAACACCTTAGCAAGAATACCCTTAACTCCGTTTCTCGTTTCTAGAACAATGTCAGCCTTCTTCAGATGTAGAGCTGCAGCAATAACCTCAGGTTTAGGCTCTTTTTCCAAGCCTGTGAATGGTCTTTGATCAAGAACAGGTATACCCAGAAGCTTAGAGAACTCCTCCATGGTAGGAACCAGCTGGTAGTCGGGGAATGTGAAGCAATGATGCTTAGGGTCAAAGAACTGAAACAGAACACTCATCATGTCTTCATTGAACCCTGAAGTGACTAGATCCAATAGGTGACCATGTCTCTTGATAAACTGGGAATGATCAGATACTTGAGAAACCAACTCTTTAAGCTTGGGAGGTATCCCTACAAAGTTGATCCTGATGGTGTTTCTACGAGCAGAAGCCATGACCTGCAACAAAGAACAAAGATAAATCCCTTGGTCCTTGAAATGGTTAGGGAAAATGGTATGCTTATGATGCATGATGATGTCATGATGTTATGCTCAATCACAAACATGTGGCACACACAAACAAGTCACACCATAGCCCTAGGTTTAAAGGCTTGCATGAGGTTCAAAGGTAAGTACCCTCCCCTGAAGTTAGATGGTTCATCCTGTCCTACAAAAGTAACCAGGTTCTAAGGGATCTCAATATCATTGATCCTTCACAAGGGTGGTTGATCAGAAGGCAACTTACTTGCCAACCAAAACCCTCCAAGTTTAAGATCTCAATGAGTGTAGCATCGAGTGTCAACCAACTTCAGTCTGCACCAAAGCCGGTTACCTCACTACCTTCTAAAGGCCAAGATGGGATAACTAGGGTTCTAAAAGTCAGTTAGTGTATTGACAACATATGGCAGCCTCATATTATCCTCAACTTAACTTAAGGAACATAAGCACCAACCAAGAAGTCACACTAACTATGGCCACCAGATCAACCATATCGGTATACGCCGTACAGTTTCCTTGGTCTATTGCCATTTACCTAAGGTACACTAGATCCGGGTTAGGATCTTTCACACATAAGAGCACCCGAACAAGATAATATAAAGCAAACAAGGCAAACAATTTAAAGTGATCTTAATTCTTAAGGGTACCCCTCTTAAATTTAAATCCCCAGCAGAGTCGCCAGTTCTGTAACACGGTGGGAGAACTGACTTTAGTTATGTTGCGGATAGCAAGAGTCGCCACCGACTTTTATTTTATCCAAAAGGAAAGGGTATAAAAGAACAGGAAAGACCTTAAGAGATATTTTTGGGTCCGGGGGGTAGGTTATGTAAAGGGAAGGTGTTAGCACCCTTTACATCCATGGTTATCCATGGGCTCTTAGTTACTTAGCTCACTTTTGAATTGTTTTTGAAAATGTAGTGTGTGAATAGAAAATTTTTCATAATAGTTGATAATGATCCATGTATGGATGCGTAAAAACTTGTTTTTGAAAATTTGTTTGAAATTTGTTAAGTGTTTGAAAAATGGAGTGAGCAAGCAACTAGGAGGTACCTACCCTAAAGTTTTAAGTCTTTCTTGTTCTTTATCCTTTAATTGGTAAGACTATCCCTACTATTAAGGAGTAGGTAGTCATTACCTTGGATGTAAGGGACATGAAGAGGGACATTCTGTTTTGTGAAGGCAACTGTGAGGTGTATTAAGCATTTTAGGAGGGACTATCATCATTATTCGAAAAGGGACTTGATCTTTAAGGCAACCATTAGGGACTTGATGATTTTTCACTTTTTAGGGACTTGCTTTATACACCCCACTTGACCTTATAATTTAGGCAACATTGAGGGATAACCTTAGGAATGTGAGATGGCGATTAAAAATCGACTTACGTGTGTGAGTGTTTAATATTAATTATCTTATAATTAAAATGATCTAAATTTATTTTTAATAGAATACACGTTTTGCACTCCCTAAATTACTAACCATAGCATAAAAAAGTAAACATTTAAATATTCACAAAATTACACCAAGAAGCAATTACATAATAATTATAATAAGCAAATTAAAATAACTAGCAAAATATAAAAGCAAAAATATGAATAAAATAAATAAATAAGCAATAATAAATAAATAGGGGTTAGTAATAATAATAATTAAAAATTAAATAATATTAGTGAAATAATAATAATCAAAAGTTAGTAATAATAAAAATAAGTAAAGTTAGTAAAATAATAATAATGATAAAATATATAAAATTAATGAAGCAAAAATAAATAATAACATGGTTAGTAACATTAATTAAATAAATAAAGTTAACCAAAATAAAAATAAAAGATTAACAATTTTTTTTTATGTAGGCAATTATATTTACAAACTATTAAATTATTTTTAAGTGTATCATAATTATAAAATTTAATTATTAGAAGTTAAATCATTTCTAAACAAAAGTTAAAAACAAAAGTATTTTACATATTATATAAAGTATATTTGCATATTATATAAAAAAATAAGTCATAGTTATATTTACAACAAATTATATTAAAGATTATGTTAAATATATACATGATAATTTATATTAAGAATTAAATAAATAAATAATTAGGGTTTTTTAATAAATACTTAAAAAATAAATTAGGGTTTTAAAAATTAGGATTTGTTTTATTTACAAAATTAACTCAATGAATATATACATATTATAAATCTAAATACCTAAAAGAGAGCTAATTCTGAATTAATAAAATAAGTTTTTAGAGTTTAGAAAATATATTATATACATATTATAATTTACAAAATCATTTTAATTTAATTTGTAAAATAAAAGGAAAACATAACAAGAATTGAAAACCTAAAAAAAAAACAGGACCTGGGGTTTGAATCCAGGTCCTTTACCTGGAACATGCAGAGTCTTGCCACTGGGCCACGCTGCACTTGGTGCAAAGAAGAAAAGTCCCATTTAATTTTGTTCTTTAAACCTGGAAAGTCATAAAAATGATAAAAAGCAACAAAAGGCCTGGGGGTAGAATCGAACCCAGAACCTCTTAGGCAAAGAGACATACATATGACCAATCCTGCTGGGTGAGCAATCCTGATAATATATGCATTATTAATCATTATATTTTAAGTCCATTGCATAAATGAATTTAAGCCAAAAAATTGCTGGAGACTAGTTTCGATCCCATGACCTTTTGTTCCACACGCGCATGTGCACACCAACTGAGCTGCATAGCCTTTGTGAAATAAATAACAAACAAAGTCATAAAATATTAAGACGAATATTCAAATCCTAACCGCGCGCCAAAACTCCTTCTTCCTCCTCTGGACCTGCGAAACCAGCTGCGAAAACTGCTAGGGAATTACCTGCGAATTTTGTTTTCCAGGAAAACCTACAAACATCATATTGTTCGATTTCCGCACGATTGTTTCAAATTGATGGTGCCAACATGTTCCAAATCATTCACACAATTCAAATATGTCAATAAAAATCATTTATATGGCCTATATCTCATAGCCCTAATTCGGATACTCAAACCCTAAACATGGCAATTTGTGATACCTGCACCAAAACTCACTAACAAATATCCAGAAACAATCAGCAACACATTATGAATCATAATCAATAAAAAAAACAATGGAAAATGCATATATGAACGGAATCGAAATTTTGTCTTCCATGGCCATTTGAAGGTTCGGTTTTCACTTGATATGGGGTTATGGATGCTTATGAACATGTGAATAGCATACTGGGAGTATAAGAATCATCCCTATGTCTTTACAATACCTGTAATTATCCTCTAAATGTGAATCCGAAATCTAAAATTTTAATGGATTTTTGAATGTTAAGAATACTCTTTGGAGGCTGCAAAAATCGTGTCCATGTGTTGCTTCATGTTGTGTACTTATAGGAGACTCAATTAGGTCAAAAAATTTGATTGATTATGTGCAAGATTTGATTCAAAAAGATTCATCATGATAAGCTTTAAAATCTCAATATTTTTGTACCAATGCTTTCTATTTTGAGCCATTCCATATAATTCTTGTATCAACTTGTTCCATACTGATTTTATGACCTTCTAGAATCAATAATAAAATTAAATCTCCATATTTAATATTTTATTTAAATTTAAAATGATTTTAAGTATAAAAAATCATAATAAAATAATTAAATAAAATAAAAAATATGAAAATAATATGGAAATTTCGTGCATGGTGTTGTTGTATGGGTTGGGTCATAATTTGGCCAGCCCATTTGGAAAGAATTGCTTTTAGACCTCCATTTCCATTATAAACCATCACCAAATTTCCCAACTTTTCAAGGGCATATCTCCCTCAATTTTAAAGGTATGAGGGTGTTCTTGGACATTTTGGAAAGCTTGAAGAGTCCTCTAAACAACCCCATTGGTTTCAGGTCCATATCATTTACCAATCTCAAGTTATGCCCTTTTGAAGTTGTTGAGTTTTTGTTGACTTTTGAAATGACCTATAATGTCTTAGCTCATATCTTCCAAATGAAGCATTTTTGGGCTTAACTTGAAAGCTCAAAGTTGTAGAGAATTCAATTTCCTTCAAAATAAGCTTTGGATGGAGACTTGGTGATGAAGTATGTGAAAGTTATGGCTGGTCAAAGTTCAGTTGACTTTTACTGAGGAAACCCTAATTTAGAAACTCCTGATTCTTGATGATCTGGAATCTCCTTGATGAATCATGGTCAACCCTTGATCAAATGATGAATTTTACTTCATATACTTGATGTTGGCAAAAAATCATGAAGTTTGACTTTGGTTTGACCACAGTTGACCTCAGTTTGACTTTTCAACTGCTTTGACTGATTTTGACTTATCTGATCATCTGACTGAGCAAACTTTTGAGAAAAGTCTTGAAACTTGTCATGGGGGTTCTTATACACATATAGGATGTTATGAAGCTCACTTGAGGTCTTGGAAGTCCATTAAGCCTGATTAAAGTCAAAACCCTAGTTTTGGATGCACTGCTTAGGAGGTGCATTGTTTGAGGGAGTTGTCAACTCTTCTGACCAATTGTGAACCTTGTGAACCTTGTGAACCTTCATAAAGTGTCTTGTGATACTCATGGGATGTATTGTGAAGCTTGTGAACCTTGTGAACCTTCAAGAAGTGACTTGTAGACTTCATGAACCTCATGAAAGGTTATATAAACATTGAGAAACTTGTGAACCTTGTGAACATTCATAAAGTGACTTGTAGACTTCATGAACCTCATGAAAGGTATTGAAAGCATTGTGGAACTTGTGAACCTTGTGAACCTTCATAAAGTAACTTGTAGACTTTATGAGCCTCATGAAAGGTTATGGAAATGTTGAGAAACTTGTGAACCTTGTGAACCTTCTTAGAACACAAAGTCTTGTATTGTGAGGGCAAATTTTGGGGTGCAACATAGTGAAATCACCATCACCAATATCATCACCATTATCTTCATCGGTATCTTGGCTATCATCACCAAACTTTTCCCTAGATGAAACACCTTATTCAACATTTACCAAAGTTGGGTTTCTTGAAGTTCCACTTCCACCTAATTCAACATTGTCATCACCACCACTTTGCATAATATTAGTAACAACAACAAAAGGTTCCACAAGGTTGTTTATAGTAACATCTTCCTTAGGATCTTCAGTTATTCATTCATCATATGAATGAATATCTTCGAATGAAAGAACAAAACTTTTTTCTTTTCCTTTTCTACTTTTAAACTTCAAATTGCACATGACCTGAACACATATCAAGAAACAAACAAACAACAACAAACATCTTTAAGAAATACATATAAATAGAATGCAAGAGAAAGAGTGAACATAATGTAAGCCTAAATGATGAGAGGCGATTGCGAACACATCAAGAGACAAACTTGACCAAACCTTCAATGAAAGGAGGAATAAACATCGATGAAGCAGAAGGCTCTTATGAAATGTCGTCGACTCGTTGTTGCTGAAGGAAGAGAGTAAAAGAGGGACATTTCTAATTCTAAATGTATTGTATTATAATCATTATAATAAGGTTTTTTAAATTAAAAAAAAAACAAATTGACTAAAAAAAGGAAAATTTAAAAAAAAAACATATAGACTTGTAAAGCTGGCATATACTCCAGAGTCTACATGAGTTTGTGTGAGTCTATCTGAGTCTACTCGAGTCTATCAAAAAATGAGTTTATGTGTGATTTTACTTGTTTTTGCTTCCGATGATCGTAAAATCGTACGAGTTTATGAGGATACCCGTGAATTTGACAACTATGCTTGCATGTATTGTTAAGTTGATCCAAGGTTGTGAATTTTATGGATAGCAAATTTGCAAGTCAATTGTGTAGTTATTTAGTTTTTATGATGACAACATTTAATATAAAACTATTTCCAATGAAGTCACTATCTGTTGAAGATAGATCAAGCAGTCGAAGATGCTCAAGATGATTCATAAAGTTATCCACTTGAAGTTGTTCTTGAAGATTAAGTCGTCTCTTTAAAGTTAACATTACGGTCAAACGAAATTCATATGAAGACTTTTATTTCAAATATCATCGGTGGCTTAACCTCTCAACTTTCAGATGATGGTAATCAACATAAAGATATCTCAAGCCTCATTAAGAATATTCAAGGTTTTTGTGTGATGCTAAACTCAAAGATAATGATTCCAAAACTTGAAGCTTCAGATTTATGAAAGAGAGGAAGTGTGAAAATTCACATGGTTGTGTCTGTCAGAGTGATTGTAAAGACATAAGGTATTTTTTGAAATACTATGACAAAATCACACACACACTAAAAAGCTTTGAGAAGCATCACATATTTTATTTAAACCACCTAAAAATTCTTTTATGTCCTAACCAATTGATTTAGTAAGTGTCTGATTGATTTGAAGCCTATTTCCAACTAAATAATTGATTAGACCAATAACCTAATCGATTATGTTTTGCTTGGTTAAGTCTAAAATTGATTGGCAAAGTCTCTTTATGAGTGGTAACTGCTAAATATGAAGAAAAAAAACTCATTTGTTTCTTGGGCGATCAATTATTTAAGGTCAATAATTGATTAGCCTAATCGGTTATGACATTTATTTGGTCCATGAATTGTTTCTAAATTTGTATCATGTTTTGACCTATAAATAGAGAGTTTCTCTATCATTTTTCACATCTCGAAAATGAGGTTTGGTCTCACTTTTAGTTCTCTTGCCATATTTATAATTCACTCATTTTTCATATATATTTAGCCATGGTGCTTCGATAGTATTCTCGAGTGTAAGTGAGAATCATTGTTCTTGATGAGGGAAAAACTATAATTTACCAAGAGTATAATTATCCCTTGAGTAAATATATCTTCCTTAGGAAGTTATTTTTTGGTTGTGAGTTAAACTAGTAAAAAACTCTTGTTTGGTATAGGGATCGTCTTGGGAAGTCTATGTTTGGTTTGTGAGTTTTGCCAAGAAAAAAAGCTCGTTTTTGTTCGTCAATATCAGACATTAAAATATCGAAAACGGTCTTGAGCTAAGCCCGATAAAAAGCTTTATTGATTCAAGATTAGTCTGGTAAAATCTCAACTACGAGTTCAGCTTGGTAAAAGCTCAGTAGGTTCGAGATCACCTCGAATAAAATCTCAACTCGATTTGTGGTTAGCCTATATAAAACCCCGATTTAATTCAGAGGATAGTCAACTCAAAACTCCATATTGGTTTGAGACCAACCCTTAAAAAATCTCTATTTGGTTTGGAGGATAACCACTTTAAACCTTGTTCATTACACGGTTGGAAGTTAACCTTAAAACTTCATTTCCTTTTATAAGAAGGTTTGTGGGCATATCCTTCTAAAAGCTCTCAAGTTTAGTCGATACTTTCAAGAATAATTCTTGGGGACGTGATTATGTAATTTTAGGTTGAACATGTATAACTCTTTAGTGTTTTTTACTCTCCCATATCTCTTTTTCTTTTTAGTAATTTCCTTTCCTTTGGTTTTCCGCTACTTATTTATTCATTTTAAAATATTTTCAAACTCTGATTTTACAAATGATTTTATTCTAAGCTAAAGTTTTTCAAACCTTCACAATACATCATTTCTCTTGTGTTTGGAATCAAATGTCCAACAATACAGTATATGTCTTATGTTCAATATAGACATGTGGGCAAAAGAATAATTATACACATAAATATTTTCACGGAAAGATTTTGTCATATCATATAGCATTTTCATGAGTTGGATAACAATGATGTGTTGCTAGACATTGCTCATTATTTATTATTTTAATATGTGATTTGGTATAATTATCAACGTCAAGAGAACCTACAAGGTCGCACACATAATGATAGATTGATGGGAGAAAATAAATAAGTGAAGCTTATTCAATTCTACGGTCTTAAAATACACTACCGTTAATTATAGAATGTTGTTCACCGTAAGGTACAATGTACTTAAGGGCAATATGAAACAATGTAATGTACGGTGTACTTAAGTCAAATAAGGAACATTGTAAAATACAATCTACTTAAGTAAAATATAAAATATTGTAAGATACAATACACTTAAGTGAAATTCTGAACACGGTAAGGTACAAAGTGCTTAGTGGGATTGTTCAGCTTGGATCCAACACAAGCGGTTCTATAAATAGAACCTTTGTGCTGAAATATTAGAAGTTTGACCAAATTTCGTTTGTAAAATCCTAGTCGTGTTTCTCTCTTTCTCTCTAAAATTTTGCATTCATAACATGTATCACTGATATTAAAGGCACTTTGTTCATGTGGACTAAACAGAAGTGATATTGTTTGTTCAACACTAATAATCGTTTGTAATTCTACATCAATTGATAGATAATCATTCTAACATCGATTATACTTATTCGTAACAATCAACTTAAGAAAAAAATATTTTCCATTATGGATTTTAATAGTAATTTTCCTTCATCTCGAACTGCAAACAACCCTAAATTTATCAATGATTTTAAACAACTGTTTACTTGTCTGAACATTCTTCTATTGAATGTATTAGGATGGTTCAAAAAAACAATGAACCAAACCAAACCACCAAACCGAGTGAACTGAAGTTAAAATAATCGAACCGTTATGTTTGGTTAGTGAACTGAACTGTTATTTTACTAACGGTTTTAGAACCGAGCCAAATTAAATCAACCAAATATTAACCAAAATTGAATCATTATGTTTGGTTAGTGAAACAGAGTGTTATTATACTAATGGTTCTAGAATTGAACCAAATTAAATTAACCAAAACTGAACTGTTATATTTGTTTAGTAAACCAGACCGTTATTTTACTAACGGTTCTAGAACTGAACCGAACCAAATTAAATTAACCAAACATTAACCAAAACTGAATTGTTAAGCTATTAGCAAATCATTAAACTTTATGGATCATTGACTGTATTTTCAACAAAAAGAGGGACATGATGATATGTTTTAATGTGAACTCTCTCAAACTGACTTTCGTCTCTAACATCAAGAACCATTGATTACAAAACATATTGACCATTGATTCATTTTTAATTCATAGTTATAATGATTAGCCAGTAATTAAATATGGAGAGTGAAATAATTAATCACATGTTGAATAATTACTAATTATTATAACCATTGATTACAAATAAATAAATGATCAAGATGCAGAATAAGTTTTAATAACTTACTCTTGGAGTAAGAATATCTCCACTTGAATAATTACAAAAATAGTTGATTAATTTGTAATTATTTTGAATGATTTTGTGATTTTAATTTAAATTAATTTGTAATTTTGATTGGAAAATATCATAGGAGATGCTTTTTTCAAGTAAAAGAAATTTTGTAAAATATTATATTAAAAAAAGTTTAAACAATTGCTAAAACCAAGTATAACGATTTGGTTCTTTAATAAACAATTCAATTTTAAAAAAAATATCTTCTAATGATTTGATTTGGTTCGGAGTCCCGAACCATTATACTACCTTCGTCTTTAATTATAAATCGTTTTGGAAAAATATTTTGTACCTCAATATAAATCATTTTATAATATCAATAAATCATTAATATTATTTTTTCTATTATACTCTTAAGTATTTATTATTTTCTCTTCTTTCAACTTTCAATTATGTAAATTTGTCTTTTCAATATCATTAATAAAAAATGATTTTATAAAAACCTTTCTAATGATCTTATATTGACTTTACGGTTCAATTTAATTTTCTAACTTATATATTAAGATGGAATGATTCTTCAGGCGGAAAAGGATAAAAACTATGTGGATCCAATTTAAACACCCAAATGCATTAGAAGGAAATGAATGAGAAAGCGAAACAATTGTTTGTCCATATCCTCTATATAATTGCTCACGTCCCAATCAAAATAATAAGTGGTTTTCGTCAAGTTCGATATTTTTTCTCAAAAACCAATGGGGGGTGTATTATTTTTTTAATATACCTAAATTATTTTAATTCCACACAAATATATAAGACTAAGTAATATGCTGAATTTGTCTCAAAAAAATGTGACATGCATTAAAAAAACGCGTGACATTATTTTATGGTCAATTTGGTTGTATAATTTTCCACAGCTATGAATTTTGGGTTTTGACTTATCAAAAAAGTACTTGAATTGTTAAAGTTATTTTATTAATGCAATGATCGTTGAAGCATATTCAATGAAGTCCGCTGCTGGTTGTTATGATTTACGTCAGCTGCTTTTGTCCCAGTCAAGGACAAACCCAACAAAACAATGTCACAACAACCACCTTTAGAAAAATTAAAATATCATTATTTTTTACTCCTCCATTCTTTATTAAGGTCTATTTATTTTAACTTTACAAAAATTAATTTATGTTTGTGTTTTTAAAATTAATATTTATAAATAAATTAGTTTGCTTTATTGATTGATTAATTTTAATATCCTTTAATATAAATAATTTGAAGATTAAAACATAATTATAATTACAATTTTTTCAAAAATATATATCTAATGATTTTTATGAAAAATTATTTGATTTATAAATATCAATTATTTACACCGTTAATTCGTGATCATTTAATATTAGTTTATTATTGATTAAAATAAAAATCAAATTTGTTATAACATTCGACTGTTAGTGCATAGATGTTAGATGAGATGGTAAAGTATATCTTCGAGCTCAATCGAGTCCTCCTAGGTTGGAAGTGAGTTTTACATTTTTATTGTTGAGAGTAGGAGTGACAAAATGGATGGATTGGATGAATATGGATTAGATTGTTAATAGATGGATCAAAACAATTCATTAGTCCATTAACAATCCATCAAAGTTTTCTTTAAATTATCAAATTCAATCCATCCATTAAGAAAAAAAAATCAATCCAATACATCCATTAACATATGTTTAATGGATGGATATCCATCCATCCACAAAATTATTTTTAATTTTCGAAAAAAAAATCGATTTTTTTTATTTAAAAAAAATAGATTTTTTTTTATATTTTCGAAAAAAATCGACTTTTTTGTATTTTCCAAAAAAACCGATATTTTTATTTTTCAAACAAATCGTTTTTTTTTTGTATTTTTGAAAATTTTAATTTTTTGTATTTTCAAGATTTTTTGTATTTTTGAAAAAAAACTAATTTTTTTCCGGAAGACTTTGTATTTTTCAAAAAATCAATATTTTTATTTTTTGAAAAAAAATTCGTTTTTTTATTTATATGTCCAATATGACTATTATATGTTTAATATATGTATATATGGAATTTCGTTTTTTTATTTTGTTTATATGTACAGTATGATTATTTTGATTTTTTGTTTAAATGTACAGTATGACTTAAAACGTAGAATAGTGGAGTTTTACTCATATAACTTCACTCATATAAATAAATGTGTAATCTCACATTAATATTTAATAATAATAATAATAATAATAATAATAATAATAATAATAATAATGGTTAAATATGTATTTAGTTCCTATAAATATCTTAATTTTCATTTTTAGTCCATATTAAAAAAATAATATATTTTAAATTCTATAAAATTATTATGCACGTAGTTTTAGTCCCTCATGTTAAACCAATGTGTATTTTTAAATGATTATTTTGCAGATATTTTTAGACTATTATAAAAAGTTTCTCGAATTTTTTATTTATTTCTAAGTCGAAGTTTTCATTACTATTATCATTATATCTTAAAATTTTAAAAATTCATATTTAATTCTTCGCATTTTAAAAAATTCTAAAATTTATTACATAAATATTTTATAGTATTCTAAACATGGATGAAAAATATTATTCAAAAATTTAAAAGGTTAAGAGTAATTAAACAGTTTTCAAAATTTTAGAAAACAACAGGGACTAAAATTATATACATACAAAATTTGTAGGAACTAAAATATATTATTTTTTTAATAAGTACTAAAATAAAAATTGAGATATTTATAGGGACCAAAAACATATTTAATAATAATAATTTAGTATTATTAGTATAATACGTTTTTGTATTTTCGAAACAAAAAAAAAAATTTTTTGGAAAAAATCGACTTTTTTGTATTTTCCAAAAAATTAATAATTTTATTTTTGGAAAAAATCGGTTTTTTTTTTGTATTTTTTAAAATTTTGATTTTTTGTATTTACATAAAAAAATTGTTTTTTTTTGGAAAAAATCGACTTTTTTGTATTTTCTAAAAAATCAATTTTTTTTTAGTTTTTGAAAAAAAATAGTTTTTTTTTTATATTTTTATTTTTTTTTTGTATTTTCGAAAAAAAAACTGAGTTTTTGTATTTTCTAAAAAATCGAAATTTTTATTTTTGTAAAAAAATTGGGTTTTTCATTTTTATTTTTGGAAATTTTAATTTTTTGTAATTTTGAAAAATCAAATATTTTGTAATTTTTCGGAAATATTTTTGTAATTTTTTTTTTAACTTTTAAAAATCAAATATTTTTTAAAATTTTCTAAAAATAAGTTTTTTTTCGAAAATAAAATCATTTAAAAGAAATTTAAAAATATATCTCATAGATATAAAAGTAATCCATTAGATCATTAAAATATATTGGATGAATTTCATCAATCCATTAATACAAAATGGATGGATTTAATCCAATTCATTAACTAATTTTTTATATGTGGATGGATTGAATGAATTTTTTAATGGATGGATTGAATGGATTTTGTGTTAATAGATTCAATTGCCACTCCTAGTTGAGAGTGTTTGTTTCTATGAAGTTTTAATGAGTAAAGCCAAAAAATTATATTTGATATTGGCAGACAAAGAAAGCCGCAACAAATAATAAGGTTAGTTGTTTGGTCGACTTGGTCATACAAAATCCAACACGTTGACCAGACTCTCTTTCCTTGAAACCCCGCCACCACATACAAACCATTCATTATCCTTTCTTTTCACTATAACTTCATTCTCCCTCAATTCTCTTCCTCTCTTTCCTCTCTCTTGCACAATACTCATTATTATGAGCTCTCCAATCTATCACTTTTTTACATTTTCCCTTTGCTCATCTTTACAAACTGATTTGGTGCTTCTTCTATACTAATCTAGTTCTAATTACTTCTTCAATATTAGCCTCAGAAACAACTTACTTCATTAATTACTACCATAATTTTAGGTAATTATTCATTCTCCTTACTCTTAAAACTTCTATTTCTAGCTTCAAATTGTTTTATAACTGTATGTTTGAAACTTCTGAAATTACAGGGATACTATTCTAGCTTCATAATTTAGATTTAGGTGATGAAAATTATTTTTGTTTTATTTTATTATCTAGAATATTCCAAAATAACTTTGTCTTTCTCTAGTGGATTTTTCTCTTTCATTACAGTCAGAGATTCAGAAATCTGTTATGTTATGCTGCTTAATATATGCTATTTTCTTGTCTAATATAGGATACTCTACTCCTTTTGATGAGAACTACTAGTGGTGAAATTGTGGAGACTTTACCAAGATCCTTTCAGGTACATATATAAATAAGTTACATTGGATTTCACTATTATGTTTATCATAGGTGTTGTGTTAGAACTTATAACTGAGGATTCTATTAACAGGTACATAGTAAAATATGCATGGAATTGATGAGAATATTGGATGATATCATGCGGATATTTCCAGACATAGAGGATGCGCGACCAAGATGTTCATCGGGAATAGAATCTCTGGTTTATCTGAACAACGCAATCGAGAAAGCTAAACTACTTCTACAACATTGCTCTGAATGTAGCAAACTCTACCTGGTGTGTTTTTCTTCTTCTTCTTGTTATCTAAAATACATAGCAATAATATAACTTGTATAGCTTTCTTAACAAGTAAGCTAAATATTACTTTCAGGCAGTGACAGGAGATACAGTACTTTTAAGATGCCAAAAAGCAAAAAAGTCATTAGAACAAAGCTTAATTCCCATTCAGGGTATGGTTCCAGTTGTGTTGGCTGTAGAGGTTAGTCAACTTTTCCTTCAAAAATGTACTCATCTAACTTTCTATAAGTACAAACAAGTTGATTCAAACATGTTTTATATTTCCTGTTGTGTAATTGGGATTGAAATGTGATTCGCAGGTTTCTAGAATAATTGACGATCTTGAGTGTGCTACATTTGTTCTGGACTCTGCTGAAGAAGAGGCTGGGAAAGTTTTAACAGAATTGCTTCAGCAAGGTACTTCGAACTTGGATTCGGTGGAAGATTTTGAACTTAAAGCTCTTCAGTTTGCAGCACCGAGACTGAATATAACATCACAAAGGGCCTTATTAACCGAGGGACGGTCTATTAAGAAGTTGCAAGAAAAAATTGGACCAAATGACCAGAAAAAGAAATCGATCTTGAGATATCTTATGCATCTATTGAGAAAGCATGGAAAATCCATGGTGGTGGGAGAACACATGGAGAAGTTTTATGCTCGTAGCAAAGAACCAACTGCAAAGGATAATAACTCTAGTCGCCATTCACTACGAAGTCATCGTGTTGAGCCGGATCCTAGCTCGGAACATGATCAGTATAGAACTCACACGGGTGAGTTGGATAAAGGGATACCACCTGAGGAATATAAGTGTCCATTTTCCTCAAGATTGATGTATGATCCTGTTATCATTGCTTCTGGAGTAACATATGAAAGAATGTGGATAAAAAAGTGGTTTGATGAGGGTAAAACTACATGTCCAAAAACAGAAGATGAATTACCTCATATGACATTGACTCCAAATGTCGCCATGAAGGACTTAATATCAAAGTGGTGCAAAAATAATGGTGTCTCCATTCCTGATCCAAGTAGACACACAGAAGATTTTCAGTTGATGGATGCTTCAATCACCTCCATTAAAAGTTTAGGAAGTTATTTCAATGATTTGAACTTGCCACTGGATCTTAGTATCATGTCACTTGGATCATTGGATGCTAGTTTTAATTCAGATGCGTCACGAGGTAAGACCAATCATGAGTTGAATTTGATGATGAGCAAGGCTAGTGAGGACTCTCACAAGCAGGAAGCTCATGCACCAGAGATACATGATACAGATTTAATGCTCTTGCCTAAACTTCATGATCTTCAATGGGATTCTCAATGTAAGGTCATTGAAGATTTGAAAGATCATTTGAAAAGCAATAGCCAAGCTATTTCGTCTGTGTCAGCTGAAAATTTAGATGAACCACTAGTCAGATTTTTGAGCAATGCAAATGATTTGCAGGACGTAAAAGCGCTGAGATCTGGAACTCAGCTTCTGTTGGAATTTGTGAGCAACTGCAGGTATGAATCTTCTTCTCTTACTCAAATACAAAAATATTTAACATATAAAACTAAATTCACCTGTAAAAGCAGTTCTATTCATGTTCAAAAATCAAAGTCTTCATCTATCTGATTCCTTGTCCAAGAGTAAATCACCTAAATAGTTTCTAAAACTGTAGTAGTGTCAATTTAATCCCTGCAGCAATAAAAAAAATTCAAAATAGCGTCTGAAATTGAAATTTTTGGATCATATCAGCTATTTAGGGCCGGACAATTTAGTTCCTGAAATTGTCTGACACAGGCTAATATGTTCGAGTGTTTCGAATTTCAGAGTCTGTTTTGAAATATTCCATAATTTCTTGCAGACCGGAAAATTTGCTTGTTTATCTTAGTACGTGCTTTTGATATTAGAATGACGTTTTTTGTGTGTAATTTTCATGCAGAAATGGTATGGATAATTTTAGTGAGGATACATTCATCATGTTGGCAAGTCTTCTTAATTCAGAAGTGATAGGTGAAGTACTTGCCATAATGGAAGAACTGTCTGGGGATGGAAATAGCAAAGCCAAAATTGCAGCATCAAGTGCACTCACTTCTGTCATAAAATTACTTGATTATGATAGTAAAGAGTTCCAACAACGAGCCATAAGAATATTATACAACTTTTCCTTCAATAGTGAAGTTTGTCCACACATGTTATCGCTGAATTGCATCCAAAAATTGCTTCCATTTTTCAAAGATAGAGCCGTTTTGAGATACTGCATATACATATTGAAAAACATCTGTGACACAGAAGAGGGTATACATTCAATTGCAGAGACAAAGGGATGCATAGCTTATATTGCTGAAATACTTGAGACCGGAAGTAATGAGGAGCAAGAACATGCACTTTCTGTTCTTCTATCTCTATGTTCATGCTCTAAGAGTGTGGATTATTGTAAGTTGATTTTAGATGAAGAGATTATTGCTCCTCTTTTCTATATCTCACAGAATGGAAATGATAAAGGAAAAGAAAGTGCCTTGGAATTGCTTCATCTTTTGAGAGATGCGAAGTATGTTGAGAATGAAAATAACAGATCCTCTCAACCAATTACCAACAGCACTTTTGAAGATTCCAACAGTCACACAGAGGGAAATAGATCATCAAAAAGATCACAAATTCTGAAGAAACTAGGATTGTTCTCAAAACCTAGTTCACATGCATCAAAAACCAAAAGGTGAACATGGATTTCTCAAAATCCTTGTGATACTATTGTGGGGATACATATCACGTGCATATAAAAACCATTTTCGATTAGCAGATATAATTTATATAAGGTGCCTCAATCTTTATAGATGTGTAATATATAAGTTTTGCCTTTTTAGCCTTTGATCTCAACTTGTAGCATTTTTAGCACTAAATATTCATTCACAATGCACTGCTGCTTAATTTTGCACTGTAACAGTAGGTTTTGTAATAGCAGTGCTATGTTTATAGTAGGCACTTTAACAATAGGGCTTGTTAATTGATAGTATAGTTGATAATTTTCCTTTTTCCCTTTTCCTGTCAAAATACTATGGTTTTTATGTATTCTTATTGTATATATATTAAACACTTCTACATTCGTGCTAGTTAATAGTATTATTCTTGTTGAAGCCGAAGAGTGTGATTTGGTTTATTAAGCATAAGCAGTATTGAACTTGAAGCCAAAGACTCCAATTTAATCCCCTAAACCCTTTTGAGAAGGGGCATAGAGCCTTAAGCTGCAATACAAGTTCATATGCGAAAAAAGAGTTAACTTTACCGGAAGAAATTAGATGGGTCAGAAGGCTGTTTACAGCAACAGCAGCACCCACAAGACTGAGAAAGGTGTTTCTTCTCCAAGCTCTATTCTCTGTCAGCAACTTATCATCCTATTAGCAAACTCTATTTTATTACTGATTCAAAAATTCCACGTTGGTGCAAATTCAATCTCAAATGGCCAAAATTTATAAGACTGCAGCATCTGCAATCATTTCTTACCGAAGAGAATCAAAATTAGAAAATTACCAGTTGAAAGCATAGTATAAATTATGCTTAGCTCTTGCCAAACACGTAGATTAAGTCACCTGCATATTTGGATGTCAGCTAATATCAATGAGTAAAATCGGAGATCATAAGAAAAGAATATCTTCAACTAAAAATATACTACAAAAAACAAAGAAAAAAGAGATATTGACGAGAAATATCAGACCGTATATCGTAAGATTGAAAATTCAATAAACTTTAATTGCAGGGCAATGAAACAGCATAAAAAGGTTAAAATTACAGATACATCAACCTACATAAATTTAATTGCAGGGCTATGAAACAACAATGAAGGTTAAAATTACAGATACATCAACTAAAATAAATTTAGTTGCGGGGCTATGAAACAACATGAAGGTTAAAATTACAGATACAACAACTAACATAAAGGGGAAATACTAATGACTGCATTAGTCAGCAAGCTTGCATCTCACCATGCTGTGTCTAGCAAATTATACATATATATGTGGGGAGAAAAACCAACAGACAACGACCCAGTGGCATGGGTCTCATTCACAGGCTGGTTTTGTATCAAAGCTGCTCAAGCATATTGCAAAGGCTTGGAAGGCAGAGAGTGGATAACGGTAATCCATGGTAAATATATCTTTTCCAATTTTTCCAAACTGCAGGATAACCTTTTCTTGCTCTGCGGCAGAAACATTATGAGATGGCTCAACAGCAGCCACAAGTTGAAAGTTCTTAACCGAAGCCACTGTAACACGCCCCTTGAAGTTTAGGCACCAGCATTGCAGCTGTTCATGCCATCTGGGAGACTTGTTTTTAAGTACCAGAGAATCAATTGGACCTTGGCTCTGTACCGGCAGCATCTCTGAGAAGGTTGAGTTGCTTAAATCTCCAATTAGACCTTTACCTTTTAGTGCTGGTGCGGAACAAAAATGTTCATCAGTAATTTGAGGAAAAGATGTAGGGGTTGGAGCATTGCCCCCTTCCTGAACAGCTGAGACAGGTATCGAGGTCATGACGCAGTTCATTCTTCTAGGCCCTCTAGTGCGGAGAACATTCAGCTCATAGGCAACGGTGCTAACAATATAGTTACATGCTGGAACTCTTGGAGATACCTGCTTATAATGGAATCTCCTACTGGACCTACTGTTTGGTTGAATTCCAGCTCCATGTGGAGGTTGGCTGTCATATATAGTAAACTTGGTGCCCAAAAAATTAGACCTGTTAATTTATCATATGTTAGAGATGGAAATAAGAGCAAGGTGGAAATTTGAAAAGTGGGCAAGTAAAATTAATTTCTATCAACCAAAACATGCCTGAGTTTTCCAACGTAGGCATTGCTGGACCGAGAAAAATCATCGGCAACCAAAGATAAGATGAAGTCTGTGCCTGTTGCCCTCCTTATCTTTTTGGCAGCTAATAGCAGCTTATCAGTCTCATTTTCAGCTGTATAAGAAAAAACAAAAGAAAAGAAGTTTCTCTAAATATCAGTCTCAAGAGTTCAGTCTACGTAATTCATCAAGATGAATTGAATGGAGAAAAACAAAGCACAAATGGGCTGAGGTGCATCTATAGGTTTAGCCAATTTCTGTTCCATTCAAATAGCCTTTGAGAACTTCAAAATTAAAAAGCTGTCAACTCACACAGCTAAAACTGGAACTAGACCCACTTTAACTTCAATCCAACAATGAAAAAGAACATCTTTTTCGTAGTTTTTTATGACTAATTATTTAGTTTTATTATGACTCCAAAGAAATGCATTTCTATTTTGTCATTGAAAGAAGAAAAGTTCATTTTATACATTTAAAATTTGGCACCTCTACGTTAGACCTAAACATTAAATGACCCTCTAACAACAACTAACATCGCTCCTCAGAAGTAGAACCTCGTGATCCTCTTCTACCCACGTCTGAGACAGTGACTTGATTGATGCCAGTTTGACAAAAATAAGCGGAAACAAATGAGTTGAGTTTTGAGGCACCCAAACTCCCGGCTCCCTTTTTTTGTTAAATCGACATTGAACAAGTTGTTTCTCAACTATGAGGCAACAACAATCGTATTACAGTTGCAAAACTTCAAGTATCGGTCTAACGTGGGCAGACTACACCATAGAATTTGCAGTACAATTTGTATTACATTAAAAAATAGATTTTGTATATTTATTAGTATTTAGAATTTTGAATATATTACAAGCGTGCACATGTGTGAATACCATGTAATTAATTTGAGAACATTTTTCAAGATGATGACGTGATCACTGTGTAATGATTAATATATGAAAAATGCTACATATTTAATGCAAGAAAATTGCAGTTCATGATCTAAATTCATTAATTCCAAGTTTTCAAGAAATTATTCAAAAACAAGATGACACCCTGATTAGAAAAAAGAATTAAAGAAACTGAGTAAATCTGCAACATCATCAGCACTGAATCAAACTTACATGGCACCAATCCATAGTACAATAGATATGCAGAAGTTTCTCGGTCCCTCCTGATGAAGCACTGAATCGGCGAATCGCGAGGACCCGGCTATTCATACATAAAAAGTAGAGAGCATAAGATGCGGAACAACCTAAATGGAAAAACAAAAAGTAAATCAGCCAAAAAAGGAGCGAAGAATTAATCACCTGCTTTAATGAAATAGGAAATGTCAACCTTCCACACTGCTCGGGAGTCTGGACAATCTCTTTTGTAACGGCCCTCCATGATTTACACACGGAAGCACAAGAAACGACAACAGCACGTGCAGGCCAAGAAGTCTCGGTGTCTTCCACCCTCCGAATTATATCAAGAAGCAATTCAGATGGTATATTTGCCCATTGTCCCTGCTGAATAGGTTCAAGTGATGTTAGTGTGATATCAGGAACAATGTGTGACTTAGTCCGACGCTGTGAATGCCTACTTCCTGCACTTCGCCTCGACGTGTTACCAATCCCATCCCTCATTTCTTTTAGTTCCCTTACTATGCTTCTCAACGACATTTTTCCTCAGCATATCAATTTTACTTTCCCCACAAAATCTGCAAACATCAAAACAGATCCAAAATCATTCTCTACTCTGAAAAAGAGAAAACATGCTTAACTTATATGATAATGTAAACTACTCCAACTTTTCTGACATTAATACCTATACACATGCTAATATTGTAGATAACTACAAACAGAAAGTTTCTCTTGACACAGATACACTGGATGCAGACATATATCTAGATTCAATGCATTGAAACACTAACTACACAATTCCACACGAAAACAAAAAATTAAACCCGACATTCACATTAAAAATAAATATAACAACAAAATTGGTTCACATTCATAATATTCATAATCCATTATTACAAAAGGTTTACCCTCATCCCAAAAACCTAACTTTAAGCAAAGTCTAATTTTGGGCGCAACAAAATTAACACATTTTTCAACACGTCAACAACATAACAAGTAAATAACCTAATTCATCTCCCCCTCCCCCAAAATATAATTTTTGTTTAAAAGCAAGACTTTCGTACTTTACATATCAAGAGTTGCAACAATTTTCATACACCATGGTCTCAAAAATAAAAAATTACCAATAATAAATATCAAAAAATGCAGAAAAAAACATCATAAACAATTATCTTCAAAATTAGGGTAATAAAACGAACCAACACCTGCAAAACCACCAATCGAACCAAATCAGCAAACAAACTCAAATCACCGGAAGCAAAACCGTGATAGAGACTTCAAACCAGCAAGAAATGAAGCTTCTAGAACCCGGATCCATAAACAACAGGAGCCCCAAATCGAAGAAACAGGTGCCGAAAAACACGCAGTTTCTGTGAGACTAATTAAATGCAGCGAAGTAAGAAGCTAAGGAGATGAAGGAAGCGGTTCAAGCTCCGGTGAAAAGCCGAAGAGGTTCCGCCACCAACACCACCGTGTATAAGAAACTAGTAACCGGAATAGCGTGGCATGAATCGGATCCAGCCTTTTTTATGTTAAAAAATCTTATTTTAGTAATTAAATAACGTTGCAGAAAGCGAACAATAATTTTTTATTTTATTTTATTTTATTAATTATATTATTATATTATTGGAGGGAATCCAGTACCATAATCTAACTTTGCTCCCTAAATCTACGTTCTGACACGTGGCAACCTTGTCACATCGTTTTCGGGATTATAAATTTGGTCTAGGAGTAATTAACGTCTCAATCTTAAGACATTGAAAGGAAAATAAATTGATAAAGGAAAGAAATTATTTATTTTGAAATAAGTCTTTATTTTTATAAATATGTAAAATTTTCAAGATAAAATAATTATTAATATATATACTAGTATCTTTGTATTATTACTATTTTTAATTATTTTTATGTTCATATTGGAAAAGCAAAAATTCTTGCTTTTTACAAAATTTAAAATTTGTTAAAATTAAAAAAGGTTTAAAATTCAAAATTTGTTTCTATTTTCATGATATTTTTATAAATTTAAGTTTGAATGTAAGAAATTTGTTGAAAGTGCTGGAAAATGCTGTATTTTTCAGCCTGCAACAGCAGTAACCGGTTACCCACCGGTGAGTAACCGGTTACCACTGTCAAAAACTGAAAAATAACAGCATTAACAGCACAATGCACTTTAGTTGTGTTTTTGTATTTTTTCTCTCAATGTATAAATACTCAATGTAATTTCCAATTCCAATTAATGCCAAATTAATGATTCATCCCAATTACTCTCTCTTCTCTAATTCTAATTCTCTTTCTCTCTCAATATCATCTTCTTCCCCAAATTGATTTCCACCATTTTTAAACCTTTACTTTCAAATTCTGTTTCTTGTTGTTTATGTTTGTTCTAACATTTGGTATCAGAGCTTCGGTTATTGATCCGATTCCGCTGCAACAATGGCTACCATTTCCAATGATCGAATTCCCACAAATCTTCCAATTCTTGATTCGAAAAATTACGACAAATGGGCGAAGCAAATGAAGGTTCTATTCGGTTATCAAGAAGTGCTTGAGATTGTCATCAATGGAGTCACGCCATTGGGGGAACAAGCTACCGATACGATTAGGGCTACACACAAAGAAGAAAAGAAGAGGGATTACAAAGCCCTATTCTTGATTCACTCTTGTGTGGATAACGACAATTTCGAGAAGGTTGGTGATTGTGAATCCGCGAAGCAAGCGTGGGAAATATTGGAGAAAGCTTATGCCGGTGCCGCGAAAGCGAAGGTGGTAAGGTTACAAACTTACAAGCGTCAATTTGAGCTAACGAAGATGGAAGACAAAGAAACGATCAACGACTACATTACGCGCATTACTCGGTTAGTCAATCAAATCAAGTCTTGTGGCGAAACTATCGTAGAGCAGAATGTTGTATCGAAGGTGTTGCGTTCGTTAACATCGCGGTTCGATAACATTGTGGTTGCTATTGAAGAATCAAAGGATCTAACGACTATGAGCAAGGATGAGTTGCAAAGTTCGTTGGAAGCGCATGAGCAAAGGATGGATGAGAGATGTGTCGAAGCGAAAGCGGAGATCGCTTTGCAAGCGCGTTTGAATGAGAAGAGCAAGAGGTCGAAAGGAAAATTTGTAGCTAGAGGTAAGCCAAATTTTCAGAATTTTGGTGCAAACAATTCTCAAAATTCGAAGGGTTCGATGTATGAAAAGGGTGAGAGCAGCTCCAAGGAGAGTGATCGTAGTAGCGGTTTCAAAAAGGATTGGAGTAAGGTTCAATGCTTTAGGTGCAAAAAGCTTGGACATGTTCAATCGAAATGTTATGCAAAATTGAACAAGACTCGCGATGATGAAGCCAAGGTTGCTAGAGAAGAGGTGGAGGATGAAGACACCGTTCTAGTGATGATCACGGAGGAGAAAAGTGGCATTGTGGATGTTCCGGACAGCAGCTACTGTCATGACAGTTCGCGGGACAGCAGCTGTACCGTTTCAGAAAGTGGTAGAAAAATGTGCTCGGATCGAGATGCATTGGTTACCGTACGTGATGGAGTTCAAGATAAAGATGAATGGTACTTGGATTCCGGTTGTTCAACACATATGACGGGTCGTAAGGATTGGTTTGTGCAAATCAATCAAGCGACAAAGAGCAAAGTCAAGTTTGCCGACGACACTACTTTAAGCGCGGAAGGGGTTGGAGATGTTTTGATCGGAAGGAAGAGTGGAGGTTTTTCAAGGATCAAAGATGTCTTGTATATACCGGGAATTAGGTGCAATCTTTTAAGTATTGGCCAATTGCTTGAAAGAGGGTACTTAATTCGGATGGAAAACAAGATGATGCGTGTTTTAGATTCAAAAGGTGTGTTGATTCTAAAAGCGCCGATGGCTGCCAATAGAACCTTTAAAGTTGAGTTAAGGGTTATGGAGCATCGTTGTTTGGCTACCGCGGCAAGTAGAGAGGAGTGGCTATGGCATTACCGTCTTGGTCACCTTAATTTTAGGGATCTTAAGATGTTGCAACAAAGTGGTATGGTAACGGGGCTGCCACTTATTAGTATTCCGACAGAATTGTGTGAAGAATGTGTGACATCCAAGCAACACAAGAATGTGTTTAGCAAGGATGCGGGTCGGAGAGCCAAAGGCCTACTTGAGGTGGTGTATTCCGATGTTTGTGGACCGATGCAAGTAGAGACTTATGGCGGCAATCGATACTTTGTTACGTTCATTGACGATTTTAGTAGGAAACTTTGGACTTATCTTATCAAAAGAAAGGATGAGGTGTTTGGAGTGTTCAAGAGTTTCAAATCCTTGGTGGAGCGTCAAAGCGGCCGGAAGCTCAAAGTTCTCAAAACGGATGGTGGAGGTGAGTATACCTCTAGCGAGTTTGGGAATTTTTGTGACCTTGAGGGTATTGTGCGTGAGGTGGTGCCTCCATATACGCCTCAACAAAACGGGGCTGCCGAGAGGAAAAATCGTACAATAATGAACATGGTGCGTAGCATGCTTTGTGGGAAGAAGTTACCTAAGGAATTGTGGGGTGAGGCCGTATCTACGGCTACCTACTTGTTGAATAGGTGTCCTACTAAGAAGCTGCAGAATATCACACCCGAAGAGGTTTGGAGTGGTTTCAAACCTAGTGTGGATCATTTGCGCGTTTTTGGATCGATTGCGTATCGTCACATACCGGATCAACTTAGAAAGAAGTTGGACGATAAAGGTGAAAGGTTGATACTTGTTGGATATCATTCTACTGGGGGATACAAGCTGTTTGATGAGAAGAATCGGAAGATCGTGATAAGCCGGGACGTGCTGTTTGATGAAGTGAAAAATTCTGCAGCAACAGCAGTAACCGGTTACCAACCGGTGAGTAACCGGTTACTGCAGAAAAATCAGCAACATCAGTTTTTTGAATTGTCTGATCCGGAGGCGTCCGATTCCGCTGTACCTGCACCTACAGCAGCTGAAAACAATGTTGTTAATGAAGGTAGACCTGTGAGGCAAAGAGCTATGCCTCAAAGACTCCGAGACTATGAGAGGTTCCTAGATACCGAAGTGAATAACGATGGTGATTTTGTTCATTTCGCACTTATGGCCGAATCTGAACCGGTAAATGAGGAGGAAGCCTTAAGTGATCCTAAATGGATATGTGCAATGAAGGAGGAGCTGGAATCTATTGAGAAGAATGGTACTTGGGAGTTGGTCGATTTACCGATTGGTGTGCGTTGGGTCTATAAAGTCAAAGCAAATCCTAAGGGTGAAGTGATCAAGCATAAAGCTCGATTAGTGGCCAAAGGGTTCTTGCAACGTGAAGGCATAGACTACGAAGAGGTATTCGCACCGGTGGCTAGACTAGAAACTATTCGTTTGGTTGTTGGGATGGCACATAGCAACAATTGGGTGATCTACCAAATGGATGTGAAGTCGGCGTTTTTGAATGGTCCTCTTGATGAGGAAGTTTATGTGGGGCAGCCACCCGGTTTCGTGATTAAAGATCAAGAGAGGAAGTATTACAAGCTACATAAGGCGTTGTATGGTTTGAAACAAGCTCCAAGAGCTTGGAACAAACGCATTGACGGCTTTCTTATTGACATCGGCTTCAAGCGATGTGTATCCGAACATGGTGTTTATGTGAGGTCGGATACGATTGATGGTGTTATCATACTTTGCTTGTATGTTGATGATCTCTTGATTACGGGCAGCAATGACAAGTGCATTTCAAGGTTCAAAGGAGAGCTCATGAGTGAGTTTGAGATGACGGATCTTGGTGTGATGAGTTACTTCCTTGGCATAGAGTTCCACAAGTCAAAAGCGGGGCTGCTTATGCATCAAAGGAGGTATGCACTTGATATCTTGAAAAAGTGTGAAATGGAGCATTGCAACGCTTCTAATACACCGTGTGAAGCAAGAGTGCAGCTGTCCAAAAGTGAGGATGAGGATGATGTAGATCCAACACTTTACCGGAGTTTGATTGGATCGTTGAGGTACTTGTGCAATACGCGACCGGATTTGGCTTTTAGTGTCGGTATTGCTAGTAGATTCATGGAGAGACCTAAGGTGTCACACTTGGCAGCGGTTAAGAGAATCCTTAGATACGTGAAAGGTACTCTTGGTTGCGGAATTCTATTTCCCGCATCGGATATGGGACGCAAATGTACTTTACTAGGCTACACCGATTCCAATTGGTGCGGAGATAAAGATGATCGAAAATCAACGGCGGGTTACATCTTTATGTTCGGTAAAACACCAATCTCTTGGTGCTCCAAGAAGGAACCGGTTGTAGCACTCTCTTCTTGTGAGGCGGAGTACATTGCGGCTTCGTTGAGTGCGTGCCAAGCTATGTGGCTTATGAATCTAATGAAGGAATTGGGATGTGGTGATGATGTTACAACATTGTTGGTGGATAATGTTTCCGCGATTAATCTTGCGAAGAATCCGATTGCACACGGAAGGAGCAAGCACATCGAGATGCGGTTTCATTACTTGAGAGAATTAGTTGGTGACGGAAAGCTTAGATTGAGCTATTGCCGAAGCGAAGACCAAGTTGCGGATTTGTTGACAAAGGGTGTGACAAATGAGGTGTTCAAGAGACTGGTGAAGAGCTTGAACATGCTGGACTTGGATCAACTAAAGTGAGGTGGTGTGTTGAAAGTGCTGGAAAATGCTGTATTTTTCAGCCTGCAACAGCAGTAACCGGTTACCCACCGGTGAGTAACCGGTTACCACTGTCAAAAACTGAAAAATAACAGCATTAACAGCACAATGCACTTTAGTTGTGTTTTTGTATTTTTTCTCTCAATGTATAAATACTCAATGTAATTTCCAATTCCAATTAATGCCAAATTAATGATTCATCCCAATTACTCTCTCTTCTCTAATTCTAATTCTCTTTCTCTCTCAATATCATCTTCTTCCCCAAATTGATTTCCACCATTTTTAAACCTTTACTTTCAAATTCTGTTTCTTGTTGTTTATGTTTGTTCTAACAAAATTAAGTATATGTTTCTCATAGATTTTTTATAAATCTAAAAATTAAATTTAAAATAATTAAATTAAGAATATGTTTGTCATTTACGAAATTAATCTTTTTTCATTGAAAATGTGAGATTCATATGAGTTGATGTAAGAATAAAAATTTTAAAATTCATTAAATACATTATATTTTTATATGAATAAAAATTAATCAGGCAATTTCTTAAAAACATAAAACAAATATGAGAATATATATATATATATATATATATATATATATATATATATATATATATATATATATATATATATATATATATATATATATATATATATATATATATATATATATATATATATATATATATATATATATATATATATATATATATATATATATATTCTAATGTCATATTTTCGAAAATAATATTTATGTATATGAAACAAACACCTCTGTCCGATTAAAACAGTTTTAATCCTCCTTTTTATATATATTTTTTCATAAAATAGATAATAGGTCTAGTTTTAAAATATATTAATATACAACAAATTAGATATAATAAATATCTTTCATTAATATTCATATTTATAATAGATTCATATAAGTTCTTTCATCTTAAATATATTCGTCAAAGAGATTTATCCATTAAAATGTTGTTTTTTTAAAGAAAAAGAAATCAAAATATACAATTTTGATTATAATAAGTCGATTTTATGATTTATAAGTATTATGATTGGATTTATCCAATAAAAAATTCATCTAATCCATCTATTATATATAAAATTAGTTAATGGATTTGTCTCAATCCATCCTATTAGAATCATGGATTGATTCAATCATCCACTAAAATTTTTAAATTCATTGGATTATATTTTATTATTTCAAAAAACATATATCATAAAAAAATAATTTAAAAACACACAATTTTCTCTCTCTTTGTATTTTTTTATAAAAAATATAATTTTAAAAAAAATATTTCTATTCTATGCTCCAATTTTAATGTTTTTAAATTTTGTTTTAGATTATATATTTTTTTTAGTATGATTCAAAATATAGCAATGAGAGTTTATTGATATTTTTCCTACGGAAAGCTAGTTTTAATAATAAAGATCATATTAATATTTTATTGTATAAATTTTATTTAATTTTGATGAATCAATCTTTTTTATTTAGTGCCTTTTATTCATTAGTATTACTTTATACTATTACTATTCCTATTTTACTATAAGTTAATTAGTAATTACGTTGTTGTTTTTATTATTGTTCCTACTTTATACTATTACCTTATATTATTATATGTTAATTATTGATTACAGAATTTTCTTGTTAAAGAAAGTGAATTATTTTTAGTTTTTGTTAGTTAGAGAGAGAAATTTAATAGATAGAGAAAAATCAAAAGACTATGGTTATGGATTTAGTGAGAAAAAAGAGAAAAGTTATTGGAAAAATATTTTTTTTTAAATATTTAAAAAAATGTAGTTTTTATAAAATTCTAAATATAAAATATATTTTATGGATTGATGAATATCCCTCCATTATAAAAAGATTAATTGATGGAACCGATTGATTATATTCTTAATGGATAAATTAGATTTTTTTTAAATTTTTTTTAGTATATTGTTAATAGATTAATTGATTGTTTTGATCTATCAACTAACAATTTAATCCATATTCATCTAATCCATTAGAATATATATAAATTTCAAATTAGATTCTAGTTTAATGATAATCATTCACTCGTATAATAATTTTATTTTTCATAGTATCTTGTTTAGCATTAACTTTTGAGTTTAATTCAAAAAATATAGTTGCATTTAGTTCAAAATAATTGATGAAATAGAAAACAAGAACAACTCAATTCTATCATATACTCTCCACACTCATAATCAAATAACTCTATGTGAGAATAATTTATAGCAAAGCATATAAAATCCTTTGTATGTATTTAACAAAATAATGAAAGTGTTGGTTAGGTTAGGTGATTGGCATTTAGTAGAAAAAAACAGAAGAATAAGTTGGATCCAGCAAAAAAGAAACAAATTTCTCACTTGCACGTGCTGCACCTTTACTATGTTCTCTTGGATATTTATGATCCTGTGTGAATGGATACTCAAAATCTAATCGTTATCCATAGCATGCCAATGGCCCTACTCAATTTTCACTTCACTTATTTATTATTATGAACAATTATTGTATGTTGGTACTATCTTTATAAAATTCTGATGCCTATACCTTTGTAATTCATTTTTTTAATTTTATATATATATAAAGTAGAGTTGAAAAAAATCTATTTAAGTAAAAGTTATCAAGAGAAGACTACAACCTTATATGAGACCCAATTAACTCATATATGATGGAGTGATGAGGTCTGTCTCACATGGTTTGAGTTAGATAGAGGAATGAAATCAACTTTGACTTAATAAGTAGATGCCCCCAAAAAAACATTATCCTTATTATGTTTCTAGAGCCATTCATCCCCTTCTCACTAAATTAAAATTGATTACAAAATTTTTTAGATCGACATAGAAACATTTTTGGATTAGATTGTCTTCAAATATAACATTGAAACACCTTAAAGTAGAACACGTTTTTGTTGTTGATGTTTTCTATTAGACGATGGTGACGGCGTTGGTATTAGGGTTGTTTCGTCTTGTTTCTTTTTTCGATGGATAAATAGATACTTGGTGTTTAAAATATATAAAGAAGCGTCAGTTTGTAACAACGGTTTTAAAAAACAACTGTAGTGATATCCTTTTTATTTTTTAGTTAAATAAAAATAAAAATATGTGCTTTAACGTCAAAGAAATAAACTATTTGAAGGCGATAAGATTCGAACCCATGAAAGTTTGATTGTATCACCACAGTGCTTCCAGCAACCGCTATTATACCCAATTAAAATATGGTGAACACTCTGGTACCCTTGAATTTAGTTGGGTACCAGTACCTTTAACCAATCAAAAGTTATGATTCAATGCCATGTCATTTTATTGTATTATTTTATTTTAAAATAAATTAAAATATTCTCATAATTTACACTAAAGGTACCGGTACCCAATTACTTATCATGGGTACGTAAAAATCTACCTTAAAATATATATATAATGTTAGCGCATGAGTTTCAAAGTATCACCACGGTGTTTGGAAAAACGTAATGAATTTAGCGTTATTGTAAGCGTGTTTTGTAGTAATGACTATTATTCACCCACGATTGATAATGAAGGGAATATGAGGTTCTATAAGTTTGAGCTGAAGACACATGTAAATGTAGGGGTTATGTGGAGTATATTCCACCGTCACACAACCAAGGATCGAATCAAAGTGGATGCGCGCTTGTGAGCTCAATTTAAGACATTATAAATATGATGAAATGTCATGTTATATTTATATTATGTTAATGTTAGTTTTGTTCTATGTCAAGCTATTGTTATGTTTGATCTAGGTTAAGGTAATATTATGTTTGATTTATGTTTTATGTCAAGTTTATGTTATGGTTATTTATGTCATGTTCCTCTATGTAATATAATTTTACTTTCAATAACACCAAATAAAATCACAATAATATAAAATAATTCACAATAAAAGCAAATAATGTCATACAGTGTAATAACAAACAATCATAACAAGACTAAATTGGTCCACCATGGGTAATGTGTGCTACCCATGATGCCAAATCATAAACCTTACCCCCGGGGTTTACCATACCCATGAGGTTATCATACATAAGAGTAATCATATGCATTAACTGTCAACTAGTCAAACCAGATGAGTAAGGCGATGGAATGTCATGTGAATGTCCTTCCACAGACGGAGTTCCAACAATATATGTAGGCTCGATTTCACCAGAAGGGATGATGCAAAGGTGTGATACTCTACAGTACCAATTTAAATAACCACCGAGACATTATTCAAGAAAAGACATAAACACTACATTTTGTTTAACCACAACGACACTACACACAATGTTAGCACATAACCATCCATCAATGTTAGATGGAATAATAGGGATGCCTTGGACATAGCCAAATTGACGGAGACATGTCTCAAGTAAATAAGCAGTGTTACTACTCTCCCATAGAAGATAGCTTGAAAATAGTGTAATGTCTTCAAACACCTCGTTGTTCCATTTTGGTTGGCTGCATTATACAAAACAACATGGTGTTTCAAGATGTTTTAGAGAAAAAAGACACATGTGGGAACCGATGTCCCAACATGTGTGCAACATTTGTCCTTTGTCTGCGGAACAAGATTGTTGTTATATGTGCATGTTGTTCAGTTACAGGGAATGCATTTTGCTGATGTATGCACTAAATATTATTGTTATCTTTTAGCAATCTCCCTTATTTCTGGATGAAATCATGTCAATATCCAAAGGAGAAAATCTCAGAATGGATTGCTATAAATAGAGACTCTGTCATACCTTGAAGACTACGAATCTGAAGAAAAAGTTTAGAGTTTTAGGATAAGTTTGTTTCTTGTATATCACGCTAATTCCCTCATAAGGATTAATGTTGAGTTTAGTATTGTACAACATTGTGTTTCACTAACCTGGCATAGTTGGGTTTTATTTGTTGAGTTGTAAATTTAACAATCAATAGACTTGTTATTGAGGTAGATAATTAGGGTTTAGTGATAAAATAAAGTGAGTGGGTTCTCATATTTAGGGGGAGACCTAAATAGAAAATCACTAGGATTGGGGAGAGGCATAAAACTTCATAGGGGTTGAAGGTTCTTACAAGACTAATTGTTCTAATTCAAAGTAGTGAATTTCCTTTCTTGGGTGGAGTGCCCCCTCCCAGACGTAGGTGTTGTTTCACCGAAATGGGTTACCAATCTCTTGTGTTTTTACAACTTTCTACATTGATTTATTATTACCGCCAAACTAGATTTTAAACTGGTTTAAGAAGTTGTACACGTTCTCCCAATATTTGGTCTAACATTTGTCCCCCGAGGAACAAAATTACATTTGGCATCATAGTAGAAACCATGTTCTATTTAGGTAATTTACATGGAATTGTAACACCCCAAAATTTGCCCTCTCATTTTTCCAACTTTTTGCACAGCATTTAACATACATAAATTCATAAAATAATCAAAGACATTGCATCATAACCATCACAGCAGAGGCATAGGTTTGTGATCAGTGAACAAAGCAACTGAAGGCTATACAAAGGCAATCAAAGGGCCACAAAGCTTCTCAACCTTGTGAAAATGGTCCACAATATCCCACAAGTATTCACTTGAAGCCACAAGTCCTATACAGAGGTGCTTTGATCAAAGGATGCAAGCAGTGCAACATTTCCCAGCAAAAAGGAGTTAGATGAGGGTTTCTAATGAACTGGGCTTATCAATGAGATTTTGGTCCAAGCATGGTTTCATGGTTCTCTACATGATGTCAAGTACCTATGGTTCAAATTTCACCATTGGACTCATTTTGGAAGGCCCTCAATTGTTCAGTTGATTGAAAATCAGAAAATTGGAGAAAAGTCAACCAGGATGAGTAAAAAGTCAACTCTTGAATTTTTGGGATCAAAATCATGAAATTATGGTCACAAGGCTCTTAGGGACCAATTTAGATCAAGAAAGAATGAAAAAAATCAAGAAAACTAAAACTTACCATTTTTTGGAAAGTTTGGGTTTCCAAAAATGGCAAGTTTTGGTCATGTTTGTAGCCACTTCAAGAGAGGTTTTTTCCCCAAAATAAAAGTCCTATGAAAAGTATACCTTGGGAAAATGAAAGAGGACATCCTAAGCTTCAAAACCATATGTGGAACTCCTTCATAGGATCAAAATTGAGAAAGATATGACCGTTCAAAGTTTGAAAAAAAACAAGGCAATACAGCAGGATGAATCGATTCATCCGTGTTATGAATCGATTCATAACAGTTAAAAAAAACTGTTATGAATCGATACATCCATGTATGAATCGATTCATAATGTGTTTTTTTTGCTGAAATTAGCTTTCTCTTCAGTATGTATCGATGCATAACCTTATGAATCGATTCATGATGTTGTTTTTTGCCATTTTGCTGCTGTTTTTGATGCAAAACAAGTGTGGATGCTATGCTACCTTGGGGTTTGAGCGTGGAAATGATTGGTACACATTATATGGCTCATTTAGCTTCATTTGGTCCTCAATTCAAGCTTCATCATTGCTTCTACATCAAAGTGGTCTTCACCACAAGTGTTCATGAGCTAGTGTACTAAAGAAAGTTCTAGAAGAGCCAGCTCACCATCTTCTACCACATTCTAGAGTTTTCTACAACCCTCCAAGGAGTTCTAGAATTCTCTAGAATCCCAACTAACTCCTAACCTAAGCCAACTCCTAAGCTACCTCCAAGCCCAAACCTCATGCCAAACCAATGCATTATATAAATCCATCCCCTCCCAAAGCTAAAGGGTAATCACCACAAATCACTTTATCCCTCATTCTTCACTCAATCACCATTTTCACAATCTCAAATTCATCACTTTCTCTCCCACTTTTCCACCATTTTCACCATAGCTTTTCAACAAAAGTTCTTCAAGTTTCACATTGAAACTTGAAGGTCTTAAAGCTTAGCCTCCATCCTCCATTGAATTGAGCATTGTGGAATGAGAAGCTACTGGTTTTTGGTGGAGATTGCGACTTATCGGAAGTGATTAATCGAGAAGCGTCAAGACCGAATTGCATTTATTTTGCATTCGCGGATTCTCCGATTTTCTTCTTCATTCGCACTCCGATTCATTGCAACAATTACCGAAACACTCCTCCGTTTCGTAGGTTGGTGATTTAACCATTATGCCTTAATTTATCCTCTTCATCTCGCCTTAACGGCATTCTCCGCATGATTTTCGATTATGTTTGCGTTGTACCGTTCATTTTCGTTTTCGTTGCTTTCTTGCTTGTAATTTGCATTTGGATTATTAGGAATTAGATTTGTCGTCTAATCTAGGTCCTAGTAGGTGTAAAGAATCCCTTGTAAATAGGAAAAACGGTTCTCGTCGTAGGAATTTAGATTTTAGCTTATTTGATAGATTAGTCTTAATTCTCATGCCTATCATCCCCATACATGTTTAGGTACTGATTTTAGAGAATTTTTAGGTCCATTTCCAGTAGCTAATTCCCCCATTTCGAGTCGTTTCGACACGATTTCGTTCATGTTACGTGTTGTGCATTTTTGTGCTTCTTTGGGCATAGTTTAAGTTCTTGCATTTTGTTGCCATGTTCATGCATCATTAGGCATATAATAATCATGTTGCATTCTGTTTTACATGTTTGCATTGCCACAAATCATTTTTTGCATTCCATTATGTTGATGTATGTTGCATTTTGCATAATCATATGTATGTGCATTTGGTTGCATTTTGTTGCATATTTGATCACATCATCCATATCAATTCAATTCTGAATTTTACATTGAGTTTAGCATGTTTGTTGAGCTATCATGTTGCATGTTCATAATCAATAATCATCATGTGCATATACCATATTCATGTACCATACTTTTGCATTACTTGTTGCATAATAAACCATGTGATGCATTCTTGCATAATATTCAAGATAGTCATGTTCTTGCATTTTTATATGATGATCCATGTTCAAATGTATGTTCATGATGGATTTAGTGAATTATTCATTGAGTTTGTGCATTAAAATATGAAAATAATCAATTCTGGATTTTGCATTTCATAGCCATTTTTGCATATAGGTGCTGTAAAATGTGTGCTGTTTGTTTGTAGTGCATGCTGTATTTTACCTTTTACACCTACTTTTTCATGTTGCATGATAGCTGTAGTATGCTGTTTGTGTTATGCTTTATTTTCATAGCTGTTTGTGTGTTTGAGTGCTGTAACTAGTTGCTGAATTTTGGTTTAGCATAGTGTAGGCACCCTTAGAATTAAGATTGAGTCTAGTTTAGGTCCAAGAGCCTTAGGATTTAATTGTTGTGTGTTTGCTTTATTATTTTTAATAAATTGCACACTAACATTTGTTTTGTAGTGGGGAAGATTGAGGTAACTTTCCTCCATCCAATCCTTTATTTTTATGCATTTTAAATCCATTTTGCCTTACATAATGTTTGTGCTTGTTAGGTTTTCCCCTTTTGGAACCAACTTAACTTCATTAGGAAGTAAGTTGTGTTCTTCTTCCTTTTCTCTTCCTCTTTCCTCTCCTCCTTAGGATTAGAAACCTCACTAACCTTTAGGATCTCCTTGATATTGAATAAATAACTTAGGGTTGGTCTTAGTCCCCCTTAGTTTTTCCTTTTTCGATTTGAGTCTCTTTCTCATCCCATAAAGACAAACAATAAAACGCATCTAATAAAGGTTAAATGTTCTCATACGACACGAGACTTTGTTGCGGAGTTCTTATACACGTCCTGTTTCGGGGCGAGGTGTAAGTCCCTACCACGATGGATAAGTCTTAGTATGAGAATGTTCACAAACAAATAAACTCCAAAACACTTCTTCTAAAAGATAATCAACAAAGACAATCGCGTCTTCTCTTTTCATCTCCTAATCTTTGCGGACGAATGCGACTTGCCTCGACAGTTCAAACAGCGATACGGTAAACACCCTCGAGTCAGAGCCGGTAACACCTGAGCTAGAGTTATGGCAACGTCAGCTTAAAAAATACAAACAAACGAGTTTCAGCCTTAGTTAGGCGAACTACGTCGACTCTGATCCTCATTATCCCGATGAGGTACGTAGGCAGTGGGGTAGGGCCCATTCGAGCACATTCTTTATTTTCCCTACATTTCCCCCCTTCTGTTCCTTTTCTTTTTCATTTCCCTTTCTCATTCCCATTTCAGTCCCATGCCAGTAGCAGTTATTTTATTCAGCAGCATTCTTATTTTCTCACCCTTTGAAACAAAACAAGCAAGCGTGGATCCCGTCGGGTACGGCGGACGGTCTGGGGTGCTAATACCTTCCCAGGTCGTAACCGACTCCCGAACCCAGATTTTTGGTTCGCAAGGCCTCGTCCTTTCCTTCTTCCTTAGGTTTGTGCAACATTACCTTTCCCATTCTTTCGGGATAAAAATGTCTGGCTGGCGACTCTACCTTTTCTGCGCCACTTTCGCGTTTGTACTAGGATGAAAATCCCGGGAGCGACAGCTGGCGACTCTGCTGGGGATACATTCCTGATTCTTCCGGTTTCCCTTGTAGAGTCAATCCTAGCGCCTGTTTGGTTTTGTTTCTTTGGGTGTTTATCTGTTTGTTGCTGTGTGTTTTAGTTTAGCTTTACTGTTTTCATTTACAGTTTTTATTTATGGCTTTACTTTACCGCATTTATTTACCGCTTTCAGTATTTTATTTTCCATGCATCATATTATACTGGATTGTCTGGCTGTGCTGGTTTTCATTTTTTCTGTGGGATGGGAATTACTGTGAGATAAGCCAAATACCCGGCTTGAGTGCACTATAGGATTAGCGTGGACATGTTGTACTCGCATGGTTACATGATGAGTGGCGATGTATTCCACACCCAGGTTGCGACTGTCTTGGAACTATCTTGTGTGGGAGTTCTTCCCCACTTCGGGATACAACCTTGATGGTTATGTGCAGCTGGGGACCGATCATTGAGAACCTTAGTGGAAACAACCCTCTCCAGTGATGATAGTGGCAGACCACATTTGTTGGCAAACCCACTCGCATCCGAGGGCCCACTGGGAACTCGCATAAGATGGCCTGGTTCTCTCATAGGAATCCAGTCAAGGCAAATTGTTCGTATGACGATAGTATGGTACCCTTCGGGATGAATGTACTATTGTTTCTCGACTCACTGCTTGAAGCTGAGGACTTATGAGGGATGCTTGTTTCCTTGGACTCACCTGAGGCCTCCCTGAGTAGTACATAATGCCAAACTGATTCTCTGATTTGGTCATGAGCCATTTCTCGTAAATGGTGAACGTATTATTGCTATTCGGCTTTGAGAGTCCGTGATGTTGACCCGAGTAGCACACCCGTGAGATTAGGAAGGGTTTACAGGTTTGCAGGAACCCTGAAACTTCCAACATACCCGATTTGCCAGCATTGTTCAGTATTATGATCATATTTCACATGGTCTTTTGGTTTCGAAATTCGGAATTTCGGTGGTACTGTTATTATGACTCTTCACCAACACATGACTTTCTTCTCAACACCAATGTCAGACCAGTGATCGCCAGACCTTTGATCACACACCAGTGCATTGCATAACATCCTCTGCATGCTTGCATTACTAACACATGCTTACTCATTTGCAGGGCCGCATGTCGCATCCTCATGAACATATTGTCGCTCCCGGGATTTTCATCCTAGTACAAACGCGAAAGTGGCGCGGAAAGGTTAGAGTCGTCAGCCAGACATTTTTATCCCGAAAGAATGGGAAAGGTAATGTTGCACAAACCTGAGGAATAAGGAAAGGACAAGGTCTTGCGAACCAACGATCTGAGTTCGGGAGTCGGTTACGAACTGGGAAGGTATTAGCACCCCAGATCGTCCGCCGTACCCGGCGGGATCCACACTTGCTTGTTTGTTTCAAAGGGTGAGAAAAATATAACTGCTGCTGAATAAAACCACTAACTGGAAATTGGAAATGAGAGAAGGAACTAAAAGAGAATGGAAAGAAAGAATGGGGAAAATGTAGGGAAAATAAAGAATGTGCTCGAACGGGCCCTACCCCGCTGCCTACGTACCTCATCGGGATAATGAGGATCAGAGTCGACGTAGTTCGCCTAACTAAGGCGGGAACTATTTGTTTGTGTTTTTTACAGCTGGAACTGCGTATGTCTATGCTCAGGTGTTGCAGGCTCGTCTGGTACGAGTGCATTTTCCGTCTTGCAAATGAGACAAGTCGCCGCGAGTTCACGTTGTGAGTGAATGAGATGAGAAAAGAAGTTCCCGCAGGATAGTCGTTTATTGTGTGTTTTTGTCTTTTATGAGAAGTGTTTTGAATTTGTTTGTGAACAGTCTTGTACTAAGACCTATCCGTCGCGGGAAGTATTTACACCTCGCCCCGAAACAGGACGCGTATAAACACTCCGCAATAAAGTCTCGTGTCGTACAAGATTGTTCGGTTTTTATTAAGTGTTTTATTACTTTTCTTCATGAGATGAGAAAGAATGACTCAAGTTGCAAAAAAGGAAAAATCTAAGGGGACTAAGACTCAATCCTATTTTGTTTATTTATTTGCAAAGGTGGTCCTATGGTTTGTGAAGTTTTCTATTCCTAATGGAAACTTAAAAAACTACTAGAATTCAACTTACTTCTTAATGAAGTTAAGTTGATTCTAAGAACAATGGGGAAGCCTATACAAGTTATAACAAGGCAAAACAATGAAATTAAACATAAGAAATAAAATTCTACAAATGCATTAGAAGCATGAAATAAAAATAGTCTATTTTATTTATTCTACTTCTACATGGAAATGAAACTTCAAACCTAAGTTCTAAACTAAGCTAAACCTAATATTCATTCTAAAAATCAAATTTAAACTAGCCTAAGTCTAAATCAAATTCTATGACTAAACTTAAACTAAGCTATTATTTTTTATATTGAACTTTTTTTTTTATGGCCTAACCTAATGGGAATTATGCATAACTAGGCCTAAAACTAATATTCTAAAAAAAATACTAACTTCTAGAAAAATTGTGAAAATTAAACTATAGGGACCTAATACTATCTATAACATTGTATTAAAAGGGATTCTAACAAAACATATTTTTTCTATGCCTAAAAATTAATTGTTTCCAGCTAAGAATTAACCACTAATTCCTAAGGATTACTCCACTAAAACCTAAGATAAAAGGCCCTAAAAAATCCACTAAAAATATCCTAAGAACTATTATGAGTCCTCTAATTATAGAAAAAAGAATGGCTCAAAAAGCTGCTGGAAGTCATAAAAATAAAATGAACAAAATCCAGCATAATTGAAAGAAATCCAATAAAAGCTAATTAATAGAAAAATTCAGAATTAAATCAAAAATAATCAAATTCAGAAAATAAAAAAATACCACAAATTTCTAAAATTTATTATTAAGCTACTGGAATTTTTGAGGAATTTTCTAATGATTTTTACTATTTTATTGGATTTAATTTGAAACTACAATTAAACTAAAATTAAAATCTAAAGAAATAATACAGGGGGGTGAAAGAAGCATATTTTTCTAGTTATTTTGTTCTGCTGGGCCTAAAGAAGGAGTGTTAAAAGCAATGGCAAAAACCCAAACGCAGAATAAGAGGGGGAGGTGCCTTCAGCAAATTTTCTTTGTTATTCTCTTACTGGGCTTATAATGGGGTGCAATTAGCAAAAGGGAAGGCTCAACTTCGCAGGCCCTTGAGGGTGGTGTAGAAAGCAATTATCTTATGTTGTTCTTTCTTGGGCTCAGAAGGGATGTGTAAATAGCAATAATTTAAAAGGGGTGGTTCTAGGAATTAAACATATTTTTAATATCTATAAAATCTTAACTTAAAAATGAATTAAATTGATCTTAAGATAATATTTTTTTTCTAAAATCTGAATTAAACTATAGTTTTATTATAATATTTCTTTTATAAATTCCTAACTTAGAAAATGAATTAAATTCTAATAATCTTATGAATTATCAATTAAACTAATAATCTTATAATAATATTTCTAAAATCTTGACATATAATGTGAATTAAGTGGGGTTAATTTGCCTTTATTGTAAATTAATGAATAATTAAACACTAATAATGTCTCTTGATTTTATTATTAACCTATAGTATTATAATTAACTCTTGATACATCAACAACACAGCATGAAACCAAAAGGGGCAAACAAGAACCCTAATCCCTTCTTCTTCCTCTTGATCCGCCGCCAGCACACTCAACCCTAAACCCTCACATTTTCGCCGCCATCTTCAACAGCCTCTCCCGAGCTCACCTCTCTCAAGCTCTACCTCACAACGCCATTGATTTTTCGTCCAACCCCATCCTCTTCTTCTCCATTTTCAGCTCCATTACTGGCACCGTCACCTTAACTCTCTTTGCTTTCTCCTTTCTGAAACCATCATCACCATAGTCTTCGTCTCCACCAACTCCGAAGCCACCACCTCACTCCTTATGCCTTCCGCAAACTCATAACCATCACTATCTCACAATTTTCCTTCTAAACCTAATTTTCTCAATCTAATCCTTTCCGATCCGAAACGACAATTAAACTCCGCAAATTAACCAGTCAAAGTTCACGTAAATTACGCTTAAACAACCGTCACACCAGAGCAACAAGCAACAAGGTTAAAGGTTCGTACCTTGAATCGGAGTCGTAGCGATGGATGCGGAAGTGATTATTTAGTGATGAATGATACGAAATCCCACTAGGTATGTTCAAATGCTCCCCTGTCCTGATTTTCCATTGCTTCTTCTTTTATTTCACGATCTAGGATTCTTTTTCAAAATCGCACTCGTGAACTGGTCTGTTATTGAATCAAAACCACAATGATACTTCTTGGTAATAAACGATGCAGGTTCTCTTTGCGGATTATGGAGATGCGGGTTTTACGGTTATGGCGGCGATGCCAAACACTCGTAGGCTGAGCTTGATGGAGGATTGGAAGCTGATATCACAGATTGAGATTGATGGGATGATTTGCCTCAGGTCAGAAAACTCTTCACGGATTAATCTTCCTCATCCTTAGCAATAATTCTTGTTGATCCAATGTGGCTTGCTGCATATGAACTGGTTCTGAAATCTATGGTTTTATGAGTTCATAGGCTAAAGAAGATGATGGCAAGTTAAGCAGGTTGATGAGAGTTTGGAAAATCAGCGAGGAATCAAGGAGAAGTTTAGATGAATATTGGAAGAGATTGAGAGAAAAATGGAATGAAAGGTTAGGGAAGTTGTGGAAGAATGAAGAGGGATTGAAAAAAATCGTTAAGAGGCTTGAAGATTGATGGAGCTTCTGATTTATAGCTGCTTGGATGAAGCTTCTGGAAGGAGAAATTCAGTTAAGTTTGTTATTTTCAGTTATAATTCTGTTAGGCTTTTGGTTATGAATTAGTTTGTTAGTCTTTTTTTTGACTTCTGTTTTTGCTGCTTCTTGGTGGATTCAGTTGTGGTTGTGAAGTGTGTTCAGTGGCTATAAGTGAAGAAAATGGTTTTCGTAAAAAGTATAAGTCGCAGCCAGTCTTGGGACTCCATCATTTTCGGTTTATGTTTTCTTTCTTTCTTTTTCTGAACTGATATCTTCTCCTTTCTTGGTGATCTTGCAGGAATGAGTTTAACATTTGATTGCGGTTTTGTCGATGATAATGTTGAACGGTCAACAGGATGATGGTATTCGCATCCTTCCTCCAATTTGCATATGCCGGTTTTCATAAAGAAATCATTCCAAGGCGCTGAGGATAGCTACTCTCTGTCACTCCCATCATTGGACTTGAAAGCCTTGGATCAAAACTTGATAAGAGCCGCAACTGGATTCGTAACTCCAAAGTTAAAATTAGGAGCAGCTGAAGACGTCGAAACATACAGGGCCAATGCAGACATAGCTGGTTTAATTACTTTCGTGTCAGAATGACTGTAGCGGCAGCCGGCACCGAACTTATAACTTTCAGTTTCTTTTTATGTATAATGGACAACACGCTTCCCCTGTCTTACAGGAAGCCTTTCCTTTATATATTTTTTTGTTTTGATTTCTTTCAAAAGCATGTTTTTCCTTGCAAATTTTGGTAGTGGGTCTTTGTTAGATAGCCAATGTAACATAACGATCTAAACTAAAGATAGAACAACAATGTATGCAGGGGTGTCAAAATGGATTCAACAAGTCAAATTATCTGGGTGGGCCATGAATAAAAATACGGATGTTCAATTTGATGTTTGGCAATGGATTATTGGGCCTTGTGTTTGAAATACGAATTATGGTTTATGATAACAACTTTAGGGAGTATAATAATAATAAAAATAATAAAGTACGCAATAATGAGATTGCTTCAAGAGAAGTGGATTATAAGACCAGCTTAATGGTAATTGATTTAAGAAAAATGGGTAATCAAATTGTGCGTGCAACAAATTAATCCACTTGCATCACCAAAACCCTTAATCCATACTTCGAACAACCAACATAAGCCCCATGTGAATAATGCCTGAGAGTGCCAACAGAAAATCATGACTTTACTTTTGACAATTAGATCCTCGTGATACCTTGATGGACAATGACCTCCACCATGAAACCCTTTGAACAACCTTCATACGGAAAATTCAATGAGTAACACGTGGTCAGGGAAATAAACCCTGAGTCCACACCAATATCCCTTTTAATCTAACATTTCTGATGAAACCTCCAAATATGACAAATGCTAGAAGTCGGTAAATCCTCTGACAAGAATATGTTCATGACGATGTGAATTCAGCCTTCACCTTAAACTTGATTGAAATAGCCACATATGCCACCTAGGAATAGGAAAATCCATATCACAAGGAAACGCTTCGATCACATGCCTTATGAAACAATGAAATGCACTAGTATGCTGTTAATAAACTGATGAGACATGCAGATGAACACGAAGCATAAGCCAGTAGAGAGAATAAATAGGAGGGCAAATTTTGAGGTATTACAGCTGCCCCTATTCAATCATCTTAAAGCCTGAACGAATAATTGCAACGACTTTTATATGTTCAAGGCGTGGAGTGATTGAATACTCGAATAAGACCTGAAAATTTGCACACCGAGGGTAATGGAAATGCCATCAGCCCATTTATTTATTTATGCATTTTTTGATTTTGACCTCTGAATAGGTAACGGGGATAGAACCAGGTGGAATAGAATCAATGCAATCCCTGCGACTACTGAACGAACCGGAACCACAAGGAGGGTGCCTGTTGGCGAAACAGGACTTAACGCAACATCGACCGATTTGCGACTCAAATAAGATCAACCGATCTAACACGGAAATGATATCAACCGATCCACCCTGGAAAACGAGAATGTAATATCATCTGATTTATAACTCAAAGAGAAATGATATCAACCGATTCATAACTCAAATAAGATCAACCGATCTAACACGGAAATGGTATCAACCGATCCACCCCGGAAAACGAGAATGTAATATCATCCGATTTACAACTCAAAGAGAAATGATATCAACCGATTCATAACTCAAATAAGATCAACCGATCTAACACGGAAATGGTATCAACCGATCCATTATCTTTGCACTGAGACGAGACCATTGTACTTAAATGGAGACTCGAAAGGAACGGGATCGTTGTACTTAAACGAGAGCCCAAAACGCGACCGTTGTACTGAAACGGGGACGCGAAAAAAATGAGACTGTTGTACTGAAACAAGACTCAATGACGAGACCATTGTACTGAAACGGAGACTCGAAAGGAACGGGATTGTTGTACTTAAACGAGAGTCCAAGACGCGACCATTGTACTGAAACGGAGACGCGAAAAAATGAGACTGTTGTACTGAAACAAAACTCAACTGGGGATAACAACAAGACTTGGTAGAAGTAACCACCCTGGGAAATGAAGTTGCATTCTGTGGGGAACACTTCAATCTGATTGGAGATGTAACGAGTTTTATGTAATACCTCAAAACTGGCCCATGTTGGTATGCATATGTTTGAATTTATGGCGTAATGTTCCAAGACGATGGAAATGCTACGCTTTGGAGGATGCAAATGTAATGATGATTACTGGATGTAAATGCAAATGCAAAGGGCTCTCCCAATGAGGAGAAAGTGGATATCCCAGATGGCTTGACTGGGGAGGAACTGATGATCACTGCATTGATCTGATTGATCCTTATGAGGAGAAGACAACTCTGCGGGGAAGGCTGTCTGTAGCGGTAAAATCGTGAGTGTAAGTTATTGATTAACTTAACTCGATTAACACAGAGTCGCCACCGCGCTTTTCTTTATTTCCGAATGGAAAAAGGTAAAAGAACGAATAAAACCTAGGATTCTAAAAGCAAAGGCTAAAAGAAATGAACAGAGATTGGGTAAGGGGATTGGTTATGAACCGGGAAGGTTTTAGGCACCCGACTCATCCGTGGTACTCCACGGGAGCCCTTTGAAATACTTATTGCTTTTTGGTCTGAAATTGGTTTGTTTAAAATGATGGAAGAGATGAGAAGAAGAATATTTTTTAATAATTTTGTGTTTGATAAGGTTTTAAAGCCTTATGCCTACGTACCCACAAAGTGCAATGCGAGATCAAAACCTCGTAGTTCGTGGTACAAAGTTTGAAAAGAATAAGTGGGTTGAGTTGATTTTAAGATGTAAAGATAAGTCGTCATCCCTTAGCGAATAATTCCGCTAAAAGGGATGAATCATATCTAAACATATGGAAAAGAAGAAAGGTGCACAAGGCACAAAAACAATTGAATGGATTTGTATTTTTTAAAGTATGTACAAAAATAGTTTGAATATATTTACATGACTTAATATTTGATTAAGAAAATAAAAGGAAAAGATTAAAAAATCGCTTGACCTAAGTCAAGGTTTGTTTATGAAATTGTTTGAAGTTTAGAAAACAAGAAAGTTTTTGAAATAGGAAGAAGTTTTGAAAATTAAAGAATGGGGAGGAGATGAAGAGACTAGTCCTAATGCTTGAATTAAAAGCTAAAGAAAGAAATTACCAAGACCAATATGTACAAATCTTCGAAATTCGGACTTCCATCTTCAAAAGTTAATGACATCATTTGAGGCCAAGGTTCTTAACCACTCCAACTTGAGCAAAGGGAATCCTAGAAGATCTAAGTCCAATCTCCAAAAGTTCGGGATAGTAACCATAAGTCCAAAGTTAGAAGTAACAAGTTTTTTTTTAAGAGTTTAATCCTTTATTAAGTATTTTGATGTCCAAATGGACAAAGTAAAAACAATCACAATATGAATATATACAAGCACAATATGAATATAAACAATGATATATGATATAATATGGCAAAATATAATAAGGAGATAAAGGAGCAAGAGATTAAAATAAAAGAATAAAGTGCAAGAGATTAAATTTAAACAATTATATTCACATTATTATATTATATACAATATAATGTGGTATGATGAACTTAATCAAACACAACCACAACAATGAAAATAAAATTGAGGCAACCGGATCCAAGTGGATCATAATCCGAATCGGGACAACTTTAGGTCTATGTTAAGCAATCGCCGAGTAATTTACGAAGTAATTACCCTACAAATGAGGCCGGCCACCACTAATTAAAGTGGAAAATATTCGTGTTAATACATGTTAGAGAAACGATATAATAAATCGTTCTCCGAAAACATGCCACACTAAAAGAAGAAGGAAGGTCTAATCTTAATCGAGATTATCGTTGAATTTCTCGATTAGCAACCTATCACGATCTCAAAGTATGGAGAATGATCCAAATGATCATTCATCCATAGATTTGAAATAATGAAGATTAAACTTAATCGGAAATCAACAATCTCGAATCGGAAGATTGTCATCGACCAAAATTTAAAAAAAAAATGAAGAATAATAGATCTAAAAATAGATCCAATCAAAATATTTTTAAAATCATTTTTTAAACTCTTTTAAAAAAAAACTTCCTAAGAAATTCTTTTCTAAATATCTTCTTAAAATAATTTTCTAAAATTTCTTTATAAACATTCTTTTTCCAAATTACTTTACTAAAACAATTTTCTACAATTTTCTTCAATAAGAAACTTTACTCAAACTAGAAGTAATAAAACTCAATTAGAAAAACAAATTATACAAAAAAAATGTTAAATGAAAAAGAAGAAAAAAAATGAAGAGAGGAGGGATGATGGAGCAATCCGCGGGTGTGGATATGAAGAACGGATCCCAGGCCCAAACAAATGCATGTTGCTTTTTAAAATTGGAAAGAATAAGTTACATAAATAAATAATAAATAAATAAAAAAAAAATAAAGAAATCAAAGACTTCTTCTTCCTTCTAAACACACGTGAAAACAGGGGAAACAAATCAACAACAGGCGGCGGCAAGATATAAACGGCGGAGCCTCTCCTCACCTTCCAAATCAAAAACACAGCAACACCGTGAATCTCCTTCTTCTTCTTTTTCCACTTTCGGATTCTCTCAAACTTCTCGCGGATTTCTTTTCTTTCCTCTCAGAACCTCAATCAAACGAATCACTTCTTCTTTCTTCTTGATACACACACTCTAATTCATTTTCGGTTTCGAATCAAAGAAAAGGGCCTTCGAAAGATTTGGGAATAAAATGGATTTAGGGATTTGAAGATCCGAATGGGAGAGTGAAAGAATCGTTTGGAATTTTCGCAGGGCTTTCTTTTGGCTTTCTAAGCTTGAAAATTTGTGAATGAGGTAAGCTTTATTTATAGGAGGAAGAAGAAGAAATTTCTTTCCCGTTTTGTGATACTTGGCTTGCGTTTTGGAGAGGTGAGATTTCCGTGCTCCGTTTTCGTTTCACTTTCGATAAGATGTGCGTTTTATCTTCTGTTCAGATGCGTTTTGTTGATTTCGTTTTACTGCGTTTAGTGTTGGTGAGTCTCAGTTTGTTCGCGTTTTGATTCCGTTAATTTCAGGTGAGATGCGTGCGTTTGGTTCGGCTGTTTGTTGTTGCTGTGCTGCTGGTGGCTTCAGCTAGAGTTGAAGCCTTGTTGGCTTGCGGCTCGTGAAATGTGTGCGGAAATATGAGAAAGTTGCTGACTAGTGCAAGCTGGAGGCGTAGCTTTGTTTGGCTAGTACTTTGGCTAGTGTTACTTGATGTGAAGCTGCAGTCATCTTGCATTGGCTTGCTGTTATTGAAGTGAAGGCTTGGCTATGTGTATTGATGTTTGTGAGGCTTGGCTTAGACTTGATATGAGGTGGGGCTAGGGGAGAAAATTTGTGGATTGTATTGCATGAGCTGATGAATTGATGGGAAAAGGCTGTATGCGTGTGGGGCCAGCTTGGATTTGTGTGCGGGAGGAAAAAGCTTGGCAAGTTGGGAATGGTTTAAGGATATGGGCCAAAGGCCCCCCTTTCTTTTATTGTTATGAAAAAGAAAATAAAGAAAGAAATGGATTATAACAAAATATGTAATTTCATTATTTCTTTTTATTATGAGTTTTTTTTTTGACAAATGGTTAAGAAAATAATAGACATGTTTTATGAAATAAAAAAAATGGAACTTTGAATTATGTTATGAAGAAAAAATAAAAAAAAATGGATATTTGAATTTAAATGGATAAAAGTGAATAAAAGAGGAATCGAAAATGGATAGAAAAAAAATGGAATTGGAATGAAAGAATCGAAATAAACAGAAATCGAAAAATGATTAATGGACTAAAATTGGAATAATGGAAAAGGGCATATGGATGAATAAATGGATACAAAAAAAAAATGGTTTAATCGGAAAGAAAATGGATAATGGATAGAATTTGGTTTTCAAGCCCACAACAAATCTCGATTATTTTCGCACAAGCCTCTAATGAAAGAATGAACACAGCCAAACAAAGAACCACTGAACAGCTGAATAAATTGCAACTCGAGCCACAACTGTCATCTGAAAACTGTCTGATTCAAGCCCTGATAATTCGAAACCAAATTGAGGAAAATAAATCCTCAGATGAATCGCTGATGAACTGATGAAACGATGAACTGATAAACACTGAAGATTCAAACCGCAACACACTGCTTGATAACTGATGAACAAACCAAACTTCGCACAGAACAATTGTCACACAACCCAACTTTGTTTTGAAACACATTGCCTGATGAATGAATTACTGGCACACACAATTGACAGTCAACACAATCTTTTAATAGTTTGACCAGATTAGGTCAAACATCCACTTGAAATTGAATTGTGACTGAACAAACGCATCTGAATGAAATTACTGTCTCATCTTCGCAAACCTGCAACACAGAGAAGAAGAAGAACACTGCAACATATTTTTTGGAATTTTGGTTAGAAGTCAGTAAATATAAACAAATATAAAACAGTAAAAAATAATGGTGATCCCCTGCGAAGCATAGACCCTATCTGAGGAGAGACTCGGAACCTGTGCGATCTTGTTTATATGAAAAATGCAGATGATATGCGACGAAATCTTAGGGCAAAAATTAGGGTGTTACAGCTGCCCCTATTTAAGTTTCTTCAATCCGGAGATATGAAGATTGACATCTTCGTCTCTACAAGATAGGAGAGACTTAAATACAGAATACCCAATTTTTGTCCTAAGAGAAAAAATGATATGATATGAATATGATATGCAAACCCAAGATCTCTGTGGGGGAAATAATGACCACCAGAGAAGAGCAAAAACTTGGGGACACTGAAGAAAATCCCGCTGAGGAAACAACAGACAACAAAAGAATTACCAGGAAAATAAATCACTGGATAAACAGACTTCACTTGGGAAAAGATATGATATAATCAAGAACAAGATTCAACCAGGGAAAAATAAACACCCTGCCAGGAATATCAACCAAACAAAATATTCGAATCCAAAAATGGAGAAATACTGTGTTGGAAAAGAAATCATCAACTACCTATTTACTGGGTAGGAAATATAACAGACTCGACTATCAATTTACTGGATAGGAGCAAAATACGGAGGAATAACCTTAATTACCTTTTTACTGGGCAAGAAAATCTCAAATACCTAATTTACTGGGTAGAGAAAAATAAAGGACTCGACTATCGATTTACTGGATAGGAGTATGATCAACTACCTGATTTACTGGGTAGGAACTCAATCAAATGGAAACAAGCTTCTATTACCTTTTTACTGGGTAAGAAGAAGAAATATCGGCTACCGGATTTACTGGGTAAAAACTCAATCAGATTACCTTTTTACTGGGTAAGAAATAAAGGGCTCGACTATCGATTTACTGGATAGGAGTAAGATCAACTACCTGATTTACTGGGTAGGAACTCAATCAAATTACCTTTTTACTGGGTAGATGAAAATATCTGATTCTATTACCTTTTTACTGGGTAAGAGAAAAATAACTTGACTACCGGATTTACTGGGTAGAACAATTCTCGACTACCTGATTTACTGGGTAGGAGCATAAGGGACTCGACTATCAATTTACTGGATAGGAGCAAAATTCGGAGGAATAGCCTTCACTACTTTTTACTGAGCAGCAAAACTTTCAACTACCTGATTTACTGGGCAGGAGAAAACAAATGACTCAACTATCGATTTACTGGATAGGAGCGAAATAAAGAGGAATGACCTCAATTACCTTTTTACTGGGCAAAAAAAAAATTTTCAACTACCTGATTTACTGGGTAGAGAATATAAAGGACTCGACTATCGATTTACTGGATAGGAGTATGATCAACTACCTGATTTACTGGGTAGGAACTCAATCAAATTACCTTTTTACTGGGTAAGAGAAAAAAATATCTGATTTTATCACCTTTTTACTGGGTAAGAGGAAAAAAAAACTTGACTACCGGATTTACTGGGTAGAACAAATCACGACTACCTGATTTACTGGGTAGGAAATATAAATGACTCGACTATCGATTTACTGGATAGGAGCAAAATACGGAGGAATAAACTCAATTACCTTTTTACTGGGTAAGAAAACTTCTCGACTACCTGTTTTACTGGGCAGGAGTATAAGGGACTCGACTATCGATTTACTGGATAGGAGTATGATCAACTACCTGATTTACTGGGTAGAAACTCAATCAGATTACCTTTTTACTGGGTAATATGAAAATATCTGATTACATTACCTTTTTACTGGGTAAGAGAAAAAAAAAAAACTTGGCTACCGGATTTACTGGGTAGAACAATTCTCGACTACCTGATTTACTGGGTAGGAGCTAAATCAAAGAATAACAAACTCTATTACCTTTTTACTGGGTAAGAGACAGAAATCTCGACTACCGAATTTACTGGGTAGGAGTACAAGTAAAAGAAATTGATCAAATTTGCTAATAATACCCACTATCGATTACTGATAGCTTACTCCCAAAGTAATAATACTCAAGCTGGAGAAAATGTTGCCCACTATCAAACAATGATAGCTTAATTTCAAGGCAATATATCCACAAAAGGGGGACCAAAGTTCAATCCAAGAACAAATTGGAGAGAAACGGTCAAACAAGACTCATCCCGAGGAGGAAATATCTCAACTGGGGAAAATTCCATCCAGATAATAAACTGGGGAGGAAACTGAATCAACACCGTCCACGAGAAACAAACTCAGTGGGGAATTAGAAAGGATTAACACTTTCTGCTTAATGGTCGACACTCTAAACTTGAGAGGAATACGACACACACACTCTGTGGGGAAAATCCACACCAAAGAGCAGATAACAATGATAAACGCAAGAATGCAAGCAAACAATGCTATGCTTATGCGTATGAATATGCTTATGAATATGCTGACAAAACAGACCTAAAGATAAGAAAACAGGTGACATGAACACCACAACAACCGGATACTCGGCTAATCCCAAGGCAACAGTGCAGGGAAACATGCTGGAGATTCAACTTGAAATCTGCAGGGGAATATCATAAGCCATCAAAGGAATAAAATCCTACTACAAGGCTCAAATCATGATAATACAACATCTGCTAGGAATATCATCCTGCTGAGGAAAGGTAATAATCTGTTGAGGATGAAAAAATATCTTGATAAAAATCAAACTTCACAAGGAATAATTGTCGTATCACTCCTGCTCCACCGGGGATAGAGTGCAAGACCTACTAAAAATCACATAGGAACCTGCTGGAAATCAACACATGCAGACCTACTGGGGATCCATATGGGGATATCAGAAGTTAACATCATAGCCAGAACACAGTTACGAGGGATTTTAAATCAGTACCCAACATAGGGTAAAAGAAAACCTCTAAACTGACTGCTATATCAATACTTCTATATTCAAGGATGCAAACAATCAAACTGAAGAACATGAGCTCAACTGGGGATTCCCAATACTTCTCAATTCAAAGATAACATGCTGAGGAAAAGATCAACACTCAGCTAGGGATTCTGAACATCCCTTCCAACAACTCTTCTGGGGAATACATACAATCTCCATTCAACATCATGGTTGGGGAACAAAACATCATTAACATCAACCTGATCAAGACTATCCAGGAACTTCACATGGACACAACCGAATCAAACCCTTCTTTGGGCGAGACAAGTTACACACATCCAGACTTTACCATTCCTGGAATCACTGCTGACATCCTTTATTTGTTCAGATATCAAAAGAAAAATGTTTTTGAAATCTTCAAAGATTAAATTTACAGCAAATGGCGTGACTCCATGGATCATTACAAGTTTGAAAGATGGTAAATACATGGAAAGGGATATATTGAGATACAATGATCACTATTCTCCCTATCAACTTTGAACTCTACTGTGTTCGAAACTTCAGTCAAGGATGAGTGAATAAGAATCTTTGATGAATAATTCTTCTGAGGAACAAGAATCTGAAATCCTCGGTTACTACAAGCGATTCAGTCTGTCGACGCAGTTACTTGCCATGATCCCTAACTTTTGCCTAGATTGCCCTTTCGGGTTTTCAATCTACCAGGATAATTATTTCTATTTTTGTCTATAATTTTTGCCTGGACCGCCCTTTCGGGTTTTCAATCCACCGAGACGCTCATTTTTGCCTAAGCCGCCCTTTCGGGTTTTCAACTTAGCGAGCTGTTCTTTTATTTTTTTAGGCGAAGTATTTCTTGACTGCATCCGCATTCACAGGACGAGCGATCTCCTCACCATCCATAGTTGCAAGAATTAATGAACCGCCAGAGAAGGCTTTCTTAACAACGTATGGTCCATCATAGTTCGGAGTCCACTTGCCCCGAGAATCTTTAAGACTGAATCTTTTTGAGCACGAGGTCGCCTTCTCTGAATGCACGAGGTTTGACCTTCTTATCAAAAGCTTTCTTCATTCTTTGCTGGTACAACCGACCATGACACAAAGCTTTAATTCTCTTTTCTTCAATCAAATTCAACTGATCAAATCTACTCTGACACCATCCAGCCTCAGTCAACTTGGCTTCCATCAGAACTCTCATTGATGGGATCTCAACTTCGACGGGGAGCACTGTTTCCATACCATAAACAAGTGAGAAAGGGGTTGCCCCTGTTGAAGTGCGGACAGATGTACGATACCCATGCAAAGCAAAAGGGAGCATCTTATGCCAGTCTGCTCGGAAATTAGAAATGCTACTGCTGAACAAATCTCTGTCCCACCAGTAAACTGCATCAAGTTGAAAATCTTTTGAGAGAAATCATGCAAAGCTGCTTGGAGACTCTTGAAGAAAGTTGCCCCAAGTTCAATGACTGATAAAGGTAAACTGATAATGGATTCAATTCTTGATTACTGCCGGAGAAAATACTCAGATCTTTGGAATAACTGTTGAGAGAGTAAACTAATCATGGCTTCAGTTCTTGAAATGATTGTTGAGAAAATAACCCAGAAATGAATCTTGCATAAAATCTTCTGACTAACCATATCTGAGAATAACTTGCACTGATCAACAACTCTTGAACCATAGGACCTGAGGAGAAATTGCCCCTGATAAGATCACCGACCCAGTTTCTCAACTGTTTGAAAATTCCTTGATGAGGAAAGTTTATTTGCAAATAAAAAATGTTTGTACAAACCTGGTGATTTTAATGCAAAGTTCAATGCAAAGTTTGAAATCAAGAATCATTTTTGGAATGAAATTTATTGATGTAAAGTAATTAAAACATTGTCAAAACACGGCGGTTGAGACAACATTAAAGATAAAGCAAAGGTAAGAAAACAAATGATTGGTAAAGAACTTGGGAGTCAGTTTACGCAACCTCGTTGTAGTATGCTTTTCAAAAGAAACCTGGATTCAATTAGGACTTTTGAAGGTTGTAACGTGGTATGGTTCACGGTTTATGAAACAAAGGATATAGGCTCAAAGTTTATTTGTACCCAACCCAACTTCGTGATGAACTCCAGTCCTACACTCAAATAATTCAGCCTATGCATTCAAGTTCCCGGACATTTAGGATTGCACAGATGAAGATGGTTCATAAGCCAAAGGATTTCGAGATAACAGTCACATCTTTCCTTTTGTTATTTCTAGTGAGTACTTTGGTCAACTCAACTTATTTTTGCTGAGGATTTTGATGACCTCTTGGTAAATCTTTCTTTTTATTATCCCTAATTTTTGCCTGAACTGCGTCATTTCAACTTACAGCCAGCGGGATGCCCTAGTTTTTTGCCTAAGTCTTCTTCATAGGTTTTGACTTAGCGGGCTTTGATTTTTTTTTTTCAATAATTTTTCACTATCATTTTTTTTTTGAAAGATAATGACTGCATGGCTTAATGATTACGACGAATCATCATTGGCTTTTGAAATGAGAAACATCTTCAACACCTCTTTGATATGTGTGAAGGAAAACTTGATATTGCAACCTTTGTTGAAAAGGTGTCTTGAATGATTCTCTTGTAATTGAATGCACATTCGAATTAATTGAGAACTACCCATCCCCGGGTTAAAATTAAGGGTTTTTTCGAACAGAAAGAAACTCCAACTTCAAGGCTCAAAGGGGTTGACAAGGGATTAACTTCCTTATTTCTCCAGTGTTTAGGATTTAAAACAACGCCTGTATATCATCAACCAAGTCTCAATTGAAAGCATACTAAAAACAATTATGGGTATCTCGTTTTCATCATCCTCCCTCCAATCATTATGAAAGCTTGAGACAAGATAAATGAACTTGAAATGTAAAGCATAAAGATGGAAATAGTAAATGAAATCAAAACAAAGCAATGCTCATTTCATTAAAATCAACATGAAAGTACAAACAAGCTTAAAAGCAAACAACTTAATATGATTGAAGAAAAATCGCAAACATAAAGAAACAATGGCCTAGTGATCCATCAGCAACAAAGGATGAGCTGTCCCGTCTGAGATTCTGGCCTTGAAGAAAATCTGACAGTTGAATTCCTCTAGAAGATTCATTTCTCATGATTCGGAAAAGGGTTAGTGTCCTCAAAAGTGATCATCCCATTTCTAACAAGCTCTTTTACTTTAGCCTTCAATGCAAAACAGTGTTCTAGGTCATGACCAGTTCCACCTTGATGAAACTCACAACGAAGATCTGATCTATAACCAAACGGAAGAGGATTTGGAACAGGAGGCGCAGGCCTAGTAGTAATCTAATCATTCTGGACCAAGTAAGGATACAACTCAGCATAAGTCATCGGAATAGGATCAAAGTTTGGCCTACTCCTAGCATTACGATTCTGGTTCTGGAAAATCTTTCCATGCGTAACGAAATCAAACATTTCTTCGTCTTCATCAGACGCATTACCAGGACAACCATCAACCATGTTCACAGACACATTACCACGCTTCGGCAACGGATTCTTCTGCACATTAGGATTAACACCATTGAAATACAGAACATTGTTCCTCATAAATTTCTGTACTTCAAACTTCAGCGGGTAACAATTCTCAACATCATGCCCCAGGGCACCTTGATGAAAAGCACAACGAGCTTCTGGCTTATACCACCATGGAATAGTCTCTGGAACCGGAGGTCGTGGACGAGTCTGCACAAGATTCTTTGCAATTAAAAATGGAAGCAAGTCTGCATACGGCACAGGAATAGGATCAAAGTTTGGCTTACTCCTAGCATTACGATTCTGGTTCTGGCCAACATTCCTTTGAATAGATGGACCATTGATCATCAGAGCGACTGCAGTAGGGTATGATTGTTCATGGTGTTGTTGTCTGCGACGAGTCATCCCAACAACACTTGTTTCACCAGCAGAAACATTGACTTGAGGCATGACAATCCTCTGAGGTTGAGTTTCCCTGATGATCAAAGCCTGTAGCATCTCCATGATCTGACTCACATTGCTTTTCAACTCATCAAGGTCTTCCCTAACTTTCTTGTTATGTTGGGCTTGATTTTCCATTCTCAATCTAATAACTCTCAATCTGTTAGCAGCTCTAGTACCGTATCTGTGGTGAGGAGTCAACTTGACGGATCAACAGACAACTGAGGAAAGAAACAACCGGGATGAGTTCCCACACAACTCGGATGAACACAAGAATATGCGAGGATGAAATGATATGCAAAATTCACTTCCATTTTAAGAAAAACAAACTCGGTTATTGCAAACATGGTCAACATCGAGAATATTATCATAAAAAAAAATCTTGACAAAAAGGAATATTTATTCTTTCCAATATTTGCAATAATCAGAATTGTCTTCCTTGAAAAATGGTTGTGATGATGATCATGATGAATATGTAGATGCAACAACCACAAACAAGATCACACAAGGCACACAGGCTTAGGTTCCGAATCACGAGCATGAAGTCAAGGTAACAGAACGCCAACCCAAACAGGTAAGTACTAAGGTTTTGTCTTCATTGTACCTGCAAGAAACCAAAAGGGTGCTAACAGAGGTGCCCGGAGTTAACAACCATCTTTAGAATATCATCGGTACGTTGGATTACTCCCCAACCGATAACATTCTTAAAATAGACCTCGTCCGAGTGTAGTATCGCGTGACAACCGCCTTAGATTTACATCCAGACAGCTTCCGCACTACGTTCCTAAATTGGCTTAGATGGGTTAAGGGTTCTAAGGTCCTCAGTATGATCAGCTCAAGGTCGGAAAATAATGCCACGTACGATTACTCGTCATGACATTGATAGTCCAAAAGAGCCTAACCGAGTGGAGATTATCAAATTGATATTGCTTTGGACTACTCCATCACATATCGCTTCGAATATCGCCGTCCTATCATAAGTGTCACTCAGATCCGGGTTAGAATCTATCTCACACAGAGGATCACCAAAACCAAAACGGAACAAACAAATAACAAACAATTCAAACCAAAGCGATAAATAAATCAAAGTAGGCTAAATCCGCTTAGAGATTACTCCCCAGCAGAGTCGCCACTTTTCTGTAGCGGTAAAATCGTGAGTGTAAGTTATTGATTAACTTAACTCGATTAACACAGAGTCGCCACCGCGCTTTTCTTTATTTCCGAATGGAAAAAGGTAAAAGAACGAATAAAACCTAGGATTCTAAAAGCAAAGGCTAAAAGAAATGAACAGAGATTGGGTAAGGGGATTGGTTATGAACCGGGAAGGTTTTAGGCACCCGACTCATCCGTGGTACTCCACGGGAGCCCTTTGAAATACTTATTGCTTTTTGGTCTGAAATTGGTTTGTTTAAAATGATGGAAGAGATGAGAAGAAGAATATTTTTTAATAATTTTGTGTTTGATAAGGTTTTAAAGCCTTATGCCTACGTACCCACAAAGTGCAATGCGAGATCAAAACCTCGTAGTTCGTGGTACAAAGTTTGAAAAGAATAAGTGGGTTGAGTTGATTTTAAGATGTAAAGATAAGTCGTCATCCCTTAGCGAATAATTCCGCTAAAAGGGATGAATCATATCTAAACATATGGAAAAGAAGAAAGGTGCACAAGGCACAAAAACAATTGAATGGATTTGTATTTTTTAAAGTATGTACAAAAATAGTTTGAATATATTTACATGACTTAATATTTGATTAAGAAAATAAAAGGAAAAGATTAAAAAATCGCTTGACCTAAGTCAAGGTTTGTTTATGAAATTGTTTGAAGTTTAGAAAACAAGAAAGTTTTTGAAATAGGAAGAAGTTTTGAAAATTAAAGAATGGGGAGGAGATGAAGAGACTAGTCCTAATGCTTGAATTAAAAGCTAAAGAAAGAAATTACCAAGACCAATATGTACAAATCTTCGAAATTCGGACTTCCATCTTCAAAAGTTAATGACATCATTTGAGGCCAAGGTTCTTAACCACTCCAACTTGAGCAAAGGGAATCCTAGAAGATCTAAGTCCAATCTCCAAAAGTTCGGGATAGTAACCATAAGTCCAAAGTTAGAAGTAACAAGTTTTTTTTTAAGAGTTTAATCCTTTATTAAGTATTTTGATGTCCAAATGGACAAAGTAAAAACAATCACAATATGAATATATACAAGCACAATATGAATATAAACAATGATATATGATATAATATGGCAAAATATAATAAGGAGATAAAGGAGCAAGAGATTAAAATAAAAGAATAAAGTGCAAGAGATTAAATTTAAACAATTATATTCACATTATTATATTATATACAATATAATGTGGTATGATGAACTTAATCAAACACAACCACAACAATGAAAATAAAATTGAGGCAACCGGATCCAAGTGGATCATAATCCGAATCGGGACAACTTTAGGTCTATGTTAAGAAATCGCCGAGTAATTTACGAAGTAATTACCCTACAAATGAGGCCGGCCACCACTAATTAAAGTGGAAAATATTCGTGTTAATACATGTTAGAGAAACGATATAATAAATCGTTCTCCGAAAACATGCCACACTAAAAGAAGAAGGAAGGTCTAATCTTAATCGAGATTATCGTTGAATTTCTCGATTAGCAACCTATCACGATCTCAAAGTATGGAGAATGATCCAAATGATCATTCATCCATAGATTTGAAATAATGAAGAATAAACTTAATCGGAAATCAACAATCTCGAATCGGAAGATTGTCATCGACCAAAATTTAAAAAAAAAAAATGAAGAATAATAGATCTAAAAATAGATCCAATCAAAATATTTTTAAAATCATTTTTTAAACTCTTTTAAAAAAAACTTCCTAAGAAATTCTTTTCTAAATATCTTCTTAAAATAATTTTCTAAAATTTCTTTATAAACATTCTTTTTCCAAATTACTTTACTAAAACAATTTTCTACAATTTTCTTCAATAAGAAACTTTACTCAAACTAGAAGTAATAAAACTCAATTAGAAAAACAAATTATACAAAAAAAATGTTAAATGAAAAAGAAGAAAACAAATGAAGAGAGGAGGGATGATGGAGCAATCCGCGGGTGTGGATATGAAGAACGGATCCCAGGCCCAAACAAATGCATGCTGCTTTTTAAAATTGGAAAGAATAAGTTACATAAATAAATAATAAATAAATAAATAAAAAATAAAGAAATCAAAGACTTCTTCTTCCTTCTAAACACACGTGAAAACAGGGGAAACAAATCAACAACAGGCGGCGGCAAGATATAAACGGCGGAGCCTCTCCTCACCTTCCAAATCAAAAACACAGCAACACCGTGAATCTCCTTCTTCTTCTTTTTCCACTTTCGGATTCTCTCAAACTTCTCGCGGATTTCTTTTCTTTCCTCTCAGAACCTCAATCAAACGAATCACTTCTTCTTTCTTCTTGATACACACACTCTAATTCATTTTCGGTTTCGAATCAAAGAAAAGGGCCTTCGAAAGATTTGGGAATAAAATGGATTTAGGGATTTGAAGATCCGAATGGGAGAGTGAAAGAATCGTTTGGAATTTTCGCAGGGCTTTCTTTTGGCTTTCTAAGCTTGAAAATTTGTGAATGAGGTAAGCTTTATTTATAGGAGGAAGAAGAAGAAATTTCTTTCCCGTTTTGTGATACTTGGCTTGCGTTTTGGAGAGGTGAGATTTCCGTGCTCCGTTTTCGTTTCACTTTCGATAAGATGTGCGTTTTATCTTCTGTTCAGATGCGTTTTGTTGATTTCGTTTTACTGCGTTTAGTGTTGGTGAGTCTCAGTTTGTTCGCGTTTTGATTCCGTTAATTTCAGGTGAGATGCGTGCGTTTGGTTCGGCTGTTTGTTGTTGCTGTGCTGCTGGTGGCTTCAGCTAGAGTTGAAGCCTTGTTGGCTTGCGGCTCGTGAAATGTGTGCGGAAATATGAGAAAGTTGCTGACTAGTGCAAGCTGGAGGCGTAGCTTTGTTTGGCTAGTACTTTGGCTAGTGTTACTTGATGTGAAGCTGCAGTCATCTTGCATTGGCTTGCTGTTATTGAAGTGAAGGCTTGGCTATGTGTATTGATGTTTGTGAGGCTTGGCTTAGACTTGATATGAGGTGGGGCTAGGGGAGAAAATTTGTGGATTGTATTGCATGAGCTGATGAATTGATGGGAAAAGGCTGTATGCGTGTGGGGCCAGCTTGGATTTGTGTGCGGGAGGAAAAAGCTTGGCAAGTTGGGAATGGTTTAAGGATATGGGCCAAAGGCCCCCCTTTCTTTTATTGTTATGAAAAAGAAAATAAAGAAAGAAATGGATTATAACAAAATATGTAATTTCATTATTTCTTTTTATTATGAGTTTTTTTTTTGACAAATGGTTAAGAAAATAATAGACATGTTTTATGAAATAAAAAAAATGGAACTTTGAATTATGTTATGAAGAAAAAATAAAAAAAAATGGATATTTGAATTTAAATGGATAAAAGTGAATAAAAGAGGAATCGAAAATGGATAGAAAAAAATGGAATTGGAATGAAAGAATCGAAATAAACAGAAATCGAAAAATGATTAATGGACTAAAATTGGAATAATGGAAAAGGGCATATGGATGAATAAATGGATACAAAAAAAAAATGGTTTAATCGGAAAGAAAATGGATAATGGATAGAATTTGGTTTTCAAGCCCACAACAAATCTCGATTATTTTCGCACAAGCCTCTAATGAAAGAATGAACACAGCCAAACAAAGAACCACTGAACAGCTGAATAAATTGCAACTCGAGCCACAACTGTCATCTGAAAACTGTCTGATTCAAGCCCTGATAATTCGAAACCAAATTGAGGAAAATAAATCCTCAGATGAATCGCTGATGAACTGATGAAACGATGAACTGATAAACACTGAAGATTCAAACCGCAACACACTGCTTGATAAATGATGAACAAACCAAACTTCGCACAGAACAATTGTCACACAACCCAACTTTGTTTTGAAACACATTGCCTGATGAATGAATTACTGGCACACACAATTGACAGTCAACACAATCTTTTAATAGTTTGACCAGATTAGGTCAAACATCCACTTGAAATTGAATTGTGACTGAACAAACGCATCTGAATGAAATTACTGTCTCATCTTCGCAAACCTGCAACACAGAGAAGAAGAAGAACACTGCAACATATTTTTTGGAATTTTGGTTAGAAGTCAGTAAATATAAACAAATATAAAACAGTAAAAAATAATGGTGATCCCCTGCGAAGCATAGACCCTATCTGAGGAGAGACTCGGAACCTGTGCGATCTTGTTTATATGAAAAATGCAGATGATATGCGACGAAATCTTAGGGCAAAAATTAGGGTGTTACACTGTCAATGATGCACCGGCTCTGAACTGCCGCCATTGCCAAAAATAAATTGGACTTTGAGATTGGAGAGCCAAGACCCTGTTGGAGATAGACTCTTCTTGAACTCTGGTGGGGAAATGAAGACCTCACGACTTGACTGAGAACCGAAGGCATGACACTGTTGAGGAAGCAACTGCTGGGGAGGCAAGACACTCCTTATACGGCTGAGAATTGCCCCTGTCTGAAGGGAAACTTCCGCTTAGGGACGACACCCACTCTCTGCTACCTTGCTGGGGATAAAAAATAAATCCTCTCATGTGGGGAATGAGAGATGTAAGGCGTCTCATGCCGGGGATGAGAGACGATGATATCCTTCTGCTCAAGAAGTAATCTTCCATTTGCCGCACTACTGGAGAAGGGATTGTCTAATGAGACTTGCTAAGGAATTCTGATCGATGAAGTCCGCCGATGAAACAACTCCTGAAGTACTATGCTGACAATGGCTTTGCTCCTAGCCCTGGGTTGATAAGTTGCCAACTAATCATGAATGAACAATGGTTCTTTGCAATTTTCAACTTGCCTCAGATTAAGGTCCGTCAGAAGTAAATGTCTCAAGAGGATTTTACAGAAAACATGGCATATGAAATGCCTCAGTATCTTCAAACTCTTGGAGAGATTCGTTGGATCTCGAAATAACTGCCCCAAATTGCATGATATGAAAGCAATCTGCCTCGGGAGGATTCATGAAAAACCTCATATCACCGTGAAATATTCTGCCCCAGTACTTTGAACTCTGGATAGGTGCCTCTGATTAACCGTCTTCAGGAGAAAGTAACTTCCAGTGCTCTTGGGGTGGCCTGCCCCAGTACAAGTTCTGAAGTGATCACCTCTGAACGATTGTGCTTTGAAGAAAACACCCAGATCAAATGTTCTTTGAGAGATTGGATCTCGAAGTGATTGTCCCAGTTTGGCTGAAATTTGAATAACGCTTCCGCCTGATGGCTCTTTGAGAGATTTGAATCTCGAAGTGATTGCCCCAGCTTGGCTGAATTTTGAAGAGATTGCTCGACATGATTTCCCCAGATTAGTTGGCTCTTACCACGACTGTTGGGAAAGTCCCCACTCAATGGAGTTTTCTTGGAAAAGTACATCTTCAAATGCTGGTCCTTCGGAAGTTTCAGGCTTCTCAACTTTGGCAAGATTAAGCTTCTGGACTAAGGTTTCATATGTGAACTTTTATGATGCCAAACAAATGTATGCAAGCAGAAAATGTTTATTTTTGAGAATGAAAATTCTAATGTAACACACATGTTAATTTTGAAGTTTTACTGAAAAAGATGTCGCAAACCTTTGTGAGCGGATCACTGGTTAAGATACGACATTAATTTTTTTGAATAATAGAAAGCATGCATATGCAACACCAACAAAGATCTTTCAACACCACTCATAGGAGTCGGGAACGCGGTCTCTTGGTAGTACACTCTAAAAAAATAACCATGTTTCAGTTAGGACTTTTGAGGGTTGTATCGTGGCCTAGTTCACGGTTATAGAAACAAAGGATATAGGCTCGAAATTTATTTGTGCCCACCCATCTTCGTGATATTCTCCATTCCTATTTTCAGCTAGCTTTCACAAGCGTTCACCTCTCAAAAAGGGTTTTGTGATGGTTGAGGAACCAATTACACTAACGGTGTAAGCACCAAACAGGTTGTTGTTGGGAGTCAGTCACCCCTTAGTCTTTCGTGTCTGTGTCACACGACTTTGTTCTTGTTTGAGGATCTTTCTTGTGTAATCCTTTTCATTTTTTACTTTTGCATTCTTTTTCTTATCCCTAACTTTTTCCTGGACTAATTCTTGTGAATCTTTGATTGTGAAGTCCAGCGGGATGCCCTAATTTTTGCCTAAGTCACTTGTTTTCAAGTTTCGACTTAGCGGGATTTTTCATTCTTTTTTTTTTAATTCTTCTTTTTTGAACAAATCGTGTGACACTGTTTGTCTTGATTGCTTCGAAAGGGTCGTGACTGTCTCACTTCTTGGTTGAGGAAGGATAACCTTTGTGGTTTCCGGTCTCTGGACCTCTTGATTGGGATAACCATTGTGGTTCCTGGTCATTGGACCTCTTGATTTGGTACAACGAAAGGTAATGAATCCTCAGATTTGCACTCCTTTTCGAAATTTGAACGCTCGGTCAAACTAACTGACGCTTACCCTGCCCCTAGGTTTAGTGCAAGGGTTTTTTCATGCAAAAAGAAAACTCCTACTTCAAGGCTCAAATGGGTTGGCGAGGGTCTATCTCCCTTATATCTCCGGTGTTTAGGATTTGAAACAATGCCTGTACATCGTCAACAAGGTCTTTCTCAAAAGCACACAATTAGAGATTTTTGCGTTGTCATTTCGTCATCCTCCCTCATTGAGTTTAAGCACGACAGTTGGTATTGCAATGCACATACACAAAATCATGAGTGAATACGAATGGATTACTTCAAGAAAAACATGTGCATTTTATTATGGTTAACATTCAAAAACAAATAAATTTCAAACCAGTAAACAAATGTTTAGCATATAAAAGAAACTACAAATGGAAATGCAGTAAAGAAACTGAATATAGCCGTAGTTGAGGAGGCTTGGCTCCGTCTGGACCCGTCAGTCTTGGATACTTTCAGTGATCAACAACTCTTTCACGGACTTGTAGTCTTCAATTCGCAGTGGTATAATTACCCACGACAATCATACCTCTTCTTCTAGTTGTTCTGACTCCGACACGAGACATCTGAAGGGAGAAGTAAAGCTGAGGAGTAAAGTTGCCTCATAAGGTTGCTCGGAAAGACCTGACGATCTTCTGCCTACGTATCTCCATTGACCCAAGACCAATGAAGAATCAGAGCGACGTAGTTCCCCTCAATAGGGATGAAACATGCACTGCAAAGACGCACCATTATCAAAACAAGAGTATCTGAATTACTTCTGGCTTCAAAACTTCGAATCAAAGAAAGTGTCATCTCTCTTATATGTTTGGTGCGAAGTTGATAGCTTTCGAGTCGATTAAGTCCTGCACTGTATGGTGAAAAGCTTTACACCTATCAATATGATGCCCTGGTGCCCCAGAATGAAAATCACAGTTGACATTGGCATCCCATCCCTCCGGTAGTGGAAGAGGAGGTGGAGACAGCTTGCGAAGCCCAACCAACTTCAATTGAAGCAGATGCTGGAGAAGATCAGTGTAAGACATTGGCAAAGGGTCAAAAAATCTTTCTCTCCTTTGTTGCCGACCCTGTTGAGGATTATGCTGACGACGATTTTGCTGTTGTGAACGTGTGGCACTTGGGATGATCATAGATGCCGTCTGGTAACGCGAACCTTGATTTCTCTTCTTTCGTTGGACACAAACTGCCCCTGCTTCTTCGTATTGCTTCTTTTGCTCATTGGACAACGACTTCTTAGTTCCAGGAGTGGAGGCACCGTTGACCTGAATCTTTCCTCGCTTCATCCAATTTTCAATTCTTTCACCAGTCAAGACGATATCAGAAAAACCATTAGCTGAACAGCTTGCCAAACGTTCAATGAAGTGCCCCGGGAGGGTATCCATGAATAGGTCTACCATTTCTCTCTCCTGCAATGATGGTTGTACTCTGGCTGCGACCTCGCGCCACCTATGTGCGTACTCCTTAAAGCTCTCGAAGTTCTTTGTGACATGCTCTGAAGCTGGGTTCGGTTGGGAGCCATGTCAATATTATACTGGTACTGCTTGAGAAAGGCTTCCCCAAGTTCCTTCCAATTGCGGACATAGTTCTTTTCCAGCTTTATGTACCATTCTAGCGAACCCCCGGAAAGGCTGTCTTGGAAGTGGTACATCCAAAGCTTCTCATCTTTCGTATGTGCAGCGATTTTGCGATGGAAGGCCTGCAAGTGCATTTTCGGGCAAGATCTACCACTGTATTTGTCGAAAACGGGAGGTCTGAACTTTGGAGGGATCACCAACCCTGAAACCAGCCCCATATCAGCAACATCAATGCCAAGGGTGTCTTTGCATTCTAAAGCCTTTACCTTCTCGGTTAGCATCTGAAAGTTTTGGTTATTGGCCCCAGAACCAAATCCCACATCTTCATTGAGAAAAGTAAATTGATCCTCCTGTCGGTCTGCTACACGAACAGGAATTGGACCAATGCCTTCAGGGATAGGACGCCTATTATCCGTAGATGGGATGACTGTGTTGATCGGATTGCCCTCGGCGTCCAAGGTAACCATTGGAGGATCAACCTGTGGACGATTAAGCCTCAGCATGGCGGTTCTCATCTCTTGTTGCCCCTGTACTATACTCTGCATTGTTACCATGAACTCCCCCATCTGAGTGCGAAAATCGTTCAACTCGGCTTGTACTGTATTCATGATTTGACTCGGGTAGCGTACTGGTACAGCTGATACTTCTCCTGAAATGGTCAAATAAATTAGGAAATCCAGATAACTCGTTAGTATGCAAAAATGATATGTGTGAAAATGCCATGTCACCGATCCCACTTCATTCAGATCAGGGGACAGATACCCACGGAGTGCCACATCATAAGATAAACTCTGTGAGTGTGCAGGGAGAAAGTGCTGTGTATCGGGAATTCAAAATAAAATTGCCAGGATATAAAAGTTGCAACAATGGTACCGACACACTTCCATAAAGCAAAGGATACACCAACATGCGAAACCTTATACAATTATTTGCCAACAATACTGAAATACAGGAAAATGTCACAATCCTCAACAGAAAAACAAAAGATTCCTTCAACAGCTCTGAAGGTAATCTAGAAACACAATAAAGCAAAATACATGCATCAAAGAAATCTACATCTCCTGATTTGAGCTTCGTGCAGTTTGCATGGCCAGCTGGATCAAAGGCTTCAGCTCCTGAGGTACCCTTCTGGTGTAATGATCCCTAAATCAATTAGATATTGGACATTTTGCTTGAAGGCTTTGCACTCATCGATGGTATGTCCAAATGTTCCGGAGTGGAACTCACATCTGACATCCATATTGTAATCTGGGGGAATGGGGTAGGGTATTGGCAAGGCATTCCCTGGCTGAATCAAAGAATTCTCGAGCAAACGGGCAAACACTTGACTAGGAGTAAACACTTCTTCAACCTGCTTGAACTTGAGTCTCCCCTGTTGTTGATAATTCTGATGATGAGATGAATTCGAACACCTAGAGTTCTTCTGCACTTTCTTCTTTATGTCGGATTGGTGAATGGGTAAAGGTGCCTGGCACGATGTCTTCAAAACCCAGATCGGAGGCACACACCCCTGATTGGGGATAATTCTTGTGGTAAGGAAAGGAGAAGTTCCTCCTAGTGATATGAAATCTTTTGACACATCCCCGCTGATCGGTGCGAACTCGATTACTTTTGCATCAATGAGCTCTTGAACTTGATGCTTAAGCCTTTTGCAGTTTTCCACATGATGACCAGGTGCCCCAGAATGGAAAACACACCTGGTATTGGCGTCAAAATCTGGGGGAAGCTTTTTGGGTGTGGCTGCTACGGTGACAAGTTCAACCAGATTAAGCTCGAGTAAACAAACAAGCAACTGTGCATATGACACCGGGATCAAATCAAACTTGGCTTTAGACGTCTTTGGCATTTGTAGGCGGCTTTTGTCTTTATCTTCCCTTTGATGCACTGGAATAGTCTGCAAATTGTGAGGCTTAGGATCCCAAAGTTGAGGAGAATTTCCATGAAACGCTTCCTGATCTTGAAACAAAATCACTGGACTGGGATGACCACTAACTTCTGCAGTAATAAAGGGGAGGTGGTGCCCTCCTTGGAGCTTTGGGGCTTCCCTGGTCTGGTTCTCTTGTTTCTTCAGTTGGTAAACCTTCTCCATCAATAGCGTGTGGTCATGGCACAAGGTCTGCATGTCCTCCGAGAGTTGATCCATTCGGACTTTCATTTCAGCTATTTCTGCTCGGCATTGCTCCATACCCACCTCTTGATGACTGTGATTCAAATTGGCCATTCTGAAGAGTAAACGAATCAGGATGAGAATTTGTCCCCGGACACCTGTAATGAGAGTAAGGATGCATGCAAATGCCGTGTTCAATTATTTCCAAGGGATCCATCTGCTTTGATTCCAATTTGGGTATAGGAACATATAACGACATGGTTCAAACATAAGATCTTTGGAAATAGCCGAACATGCATGATAGAATGCTATGATGTTATGTATGCAACAGGCATGTGATCAGTGAAGTGTCTGCGATGTTCCAATCATATAATCAGGTGTCGGTGCAAGGTCTCAGAATCCATATATCACAATAATCATCCCTCTGATCCGGGATCCATAACTTAAGAACAGAAATCCAGATCACAAAACTGAACCAAAGGCAAAGTGGGTATGCTGAAGGTATCAGGGTTCCTGCAAACCTGTAAACCCCTCCCAATCTCACGGGTGTGCTACTCGGGTCAACATCACAGACTCTCAAAGCCGAATAGCAATAATACGTTCACCATTTCCGAGAAATGGCTCATGACCAAATCAGGGAATCGGTTTGGCATTATGTACTACTCAGGGAGGTCTCAGTCGAGTCCGGAAAAAACAAGCATCCCTCACAAGTCTCCAGCTTCAAGCACTGAATCGAGAAACAATAGTACATTCATCCCGAAGGGTACAATACTATCGTCATACGAACAGTTTGGCTTTAACTGAATTCCTGTGAGAGAACCAGGCCATCCTATGCGAGTTCCCAATGGACCCTCGGATGCGAGTGGGTTTGCCAACAAATGTGGTCTGCCACTGTCATCACTGGAGAGGGTTGTTTCCATTAAGGTTCTCAATGATCGGTCCCCAGCTGCACATAACTATCAAGGTTGTACCCTGAAGTGGGGAAGAACCCCCACACAAGATAGTTCCAAGACAGTCGCAACCTGGGTGTGGAACACATCACCACTCATCATGTAACCATGCGAGCACAATGTGTCCACGCTAATCCTATAGTGCACTCAAGCCGGGTATTTGGCTTATCTCACAGTAACTCCCAACCCATAGAAAAAATGAAAACCAGCACAGCCAGACAGTCCAGTATAATATGATGCATGGAAGATAAAATACTGAAAGCGATAAATAAATGCGATAAAGTAAAGCTGTAAAGTAAAAACTGTAAATAAAAGCAATAAAGCTAAACTAAAGCACACAGCAACAAACAGATAGACACCCAAAGAAACAAAACCAAACAGGCGCTAGGATTGACTCTACAAGGGAAACCGGAAGAATCAGGTTAGTCCCCAGCAGAGTCGCCAGCTGTCGCTCCCGGGATTTTCATCCTAGTACAAACGCGAAAGTGGCGCGGAAAGGTTAGAGTCGCCAGCCAGACATTTTTATCCCGAAAGAATGGGAAAGGTAATGTTGCACAAACCTGAGGAAGAAGGAAAGGACAAGGTCCTGCGAACCAAAGATCTGAGTTCGGGAGTCGGTTACGAACTGGGAAGGTATTAGCACCCCAGATCGTCCGCCGTACCCGACGGGATCCACGCTTGCTTGTTTGTTTCAAAGGGTGAGAAAAATATAACTGCTGCTGAATAAAACCGCTAACTGGAAATTGGAAATGAGAGAAGGAACTAAAAGAGAATGGAAAGAAAGAATGGGGAAAATGTAGGGAAAATAAAGAATGTGCTCGAACGGGCCCTACCCCGCTGCCTACGTACCTCATCGGGATAATGAGGATCAGAGTCGACGTAGTTCGCCTAACTAAGGCGGGAACTATTTGTTTGTGTTTTTTACAGCTGGAACTGCGTATGTCTATGCTCAGGTGTTGCAGGCTCGTCTGGTACGAGTGCATTTTCCGTCTTGCAAATGAGACAAGTCGCCGCGAGTTCACGTTGTGAGTGAATGAGATGAGAAAAGAAGTTCCCGCAGGATAGTCGTTTATTGTGTGTTTTTGTCTTTTATGAGAAGTGTTTTGAATTTGTTTGTGAACAGTCTTGTACTAAGACCTATCCGTCGCGGGAAGTATTTACACCTCGCCCCGAAACAGGACGCGTATAAACACTCCGCAATAAAGTCTCGTGTCGTACAAGATTGTTCGGTATTTATTAAGTGTTTTATTACTTTTCTTCATGAGATGAGAAAGAATGACTCAAGTTGCAAAAAAGGAAAAATCTAAGGGGACTAAGACTCAATCCTATTTTGTTTATTTATTTGCAAAGGTGGTCCTATGGTTTGTGAAGTTTTCTATTCCTAATGGAAACTTAAAAAACTACTAGAATTCAACTTACTTCTTAATGAAGTTAAGTTGATTCTAAGAACAATGGGGAAGCCTATACAAGTTATAACAAGGCAAAACAATGAAATTAAACATAAGAAATAAAATTCTACAAATGCATTAGAGGCATGAAATAAAAATAGTCTATTTTATTTATTCTACTTCTACATGGAAATGAAACTTCAAACCTAAGTTCTAAACTAAGCTAAACCTAATATTCATTCTAAAAATCAAATTTAAACTAGCCTAAGTCTAAATCAAATTCTATGACTAAACTTAAACTAAGCTATTATTTTTTATATTGAACTTATTTTTTTTTATGGCCTAACCTAATGGGAATTATGCATAACTAGGCCTAAAACTAATATTCTAAAAAAATACTAACTTCTAGAAAAATTGTGAAAATTAAACTATAGGGACCTAATACTATCTATAACATTGTATTAAAAGGGATTCTAACAAAACATATTTTTTCTATGCCTAAAAATTAATTGTTTCCAACTAAGAATTAACCACTAATTCCTAAGGATTACTCCACTAAAACCTAAGATAAAAGGCCCTAAAAAATCCACTAAAAATATCCTAAGAACTATTATGAGTCCTCTAATTATAGAAAAAAGAATGGCTCAAAAAGCTGCTGGAAGTCATAAAAATAAAATGAACAAAATCCAGCATAATTGAAAGAAATCCAATAAAAGCTAATTAATAGAAAAATTCAGAATTAAATCAAAAATAATCAAATTCAGAAAATAAAAAAATACCACAAATTTCTAAAATTTATTATTAAGCTACTGGAATTTTTGGGGAATTTTCTAATGATTTTTACTATTTTATTGGATTTAATTTGAAACTACAATTAAACTAAAATTAAAATCTAAAGAAATAAAACAGGGGGGTGAAAGAAGCATATTTTTCTAGTTATTTTGTTCTGCTGGGCCTAAAGAGGGAGTGTTAAAAGCAATGGCAAAAACCCAAACGCAGAATAAGAGGGGGAGGTGCCTTCAGCAAATTTTCTTTGTTATTCTCTTATTGGGCTTATAACGGGGTGCAATTAGCAAAAGGGAAGGCCCAACTTCGCAGGCCCTTGAGGGTGGTGTAGAAAGCAATTATCTTATGTTGTTCTTTCTTGGGCTCAGAAGGGATGTGTAAATAGCAATAATTTAAAAGGGGTGGTTCTAGGAATTAAACATATTTTTAATATCTATAAAATCTTAACTTAAAAATGAATTAAATTGATCTTAAGATAATATTTTTTTTCTAAAATCTGAATTAAACTATAGTTTTATTATAATATTTCTTTTATAAATTCCTAACTTAGAAAATGAATTAAATTCTAATAATCTTATGAATTATCAATTAAACTAATAATCTTATAATAATATTTCTAAAATCTTGACATATAATGTGAATTAAGTGGGGTTAATTTGCCTTTATTGTAAATTAATGAATAATTAAACACTAATAATGTCTCTTGATTTTATTATTAACCTATAGTATTATAATTAACTCTTGATACATCAACAACACAGCGTGAAACCAAAAGGGGCAAACAAGAACCCTAATCCCTTCTTCTTCCTCTTGATCCGCCGCCAGCACACTCAACCCTAAACCCTCACATTTTCGCCGCCATCTTCAACAGCCTCTCCCGAGCTCACCTCTCTCAAGCTCTACCTCACAACGCCATTGATTTTTCGTCCAACCCCATCCTCTTCTTCTCCATTTTCAGCTCCATTACCGGCACCGTCACCTTAACTCTCTTTGCTTTCTCCTTTCTGAAACCATCATCACCATAGTCTTCGTCTCCACCAACTCCGAAGCCACCACCTCACTCCTTATGCCTTCCGCAAACTCATAACCATCACTATCTCACAATTTTCCTTCTAAACCTAATTTTCTCAATCTAATCCTTTCCGATCCGAAACGACAATTAAACTCCGCAAATTAACCAGTCAAAGTTCACGTAAATTACGCTTAAACAACCGTCACACCAGAGCAACAAGCAACAAGGTTAAAGGTTCGTACCTTGAATCGGAGTCGTAGCGATGGATGCGGAAGTGATTATTTAGTGATGAATGATACGAAATCCCACTAGGTATGTTCAAATGCTCCCCTGTCCTGATTTTCCATTGCTTCTTCTTTTATTTCACGATCTAGGATTCTTTTTCAAAATCGCACTCGTGAACTGATCTGTTATTGAATCAAAACCACAATGATACTTCTTGGTAATAAACGATGCAGGTTCTCTTTGCGGATTATGGAGATGCGGGTTTTACGGTTATGGCGGCGATGCCAAACACTCGTAGGATGAGCTTGATGGAGGATTGGAAGCTGATATCACAGATTGAGATTGATGGGATGATTTGCCTCAGGTCAGAAAACTCTTCACGGATTAATCTTCCTCATCCTTAGCAATAATTCTTGTTGATCCAATGTGGCTTGCTGCATATGAACTGGTTCTGAAATCTATGGTTTTATGAGTTCATAGGCTAAAGAAGATGATGGCAAGTTAAGCAGGTTGATGAGAGTTTGGAAAATCAGCGAGGAATCAAGGAGAAGTTTATATGAATATTGGAAGAGATTGAGAGAAAAATGGAATGAAAGGTTAGGGAAGTTGTGGAAGAATGAAGAGGGATTGAAAAAAATCGTTAAGAGGCTTGAAGATTGATGGAGCTTCTGATTTATAGCTGCTTGGATGAAGCTTCTGGAAGGAGAAATTCAGTTAAGTTTGTTATTTTCAGTTATAATTCTGTTAGGCTTTTGGTTATGAATTAGTTTGTTAGTCTTTTTTTTGACTTCTGTTTTTGCTGCTTCTTGGTGGATTCAGTTGTGGTTGTGAAGTGTGTTCAGTGGCTATAAGTGAAGAAAATGGTTTTCGTAAAAAGTATAAGTCGCAGCCAGTCTTGGGACTCCATCATTTTCGGTTTATGTTTTCTTTCTTTCTTTTTCTGAACTGATATCTTCTCCTTTCTTGGTGATCTTGTAGGAATGAGTTTAACATTTGATTGCGGTTTTGTCGATGATAATGTTGAACGGTCAACAGGATGATGGTATTCGCATCCTTCCTCCAATTTGCATATGCCGGTTTTCATAAAGAAATCATTCCAAGGCGCTGAGGATAGCTACTCTCTGTCACTCCCATCATTGGACTTGAAAGCCTTGGATCAAAACTTGATAAGAGCCGCAACTGGATTCGTAACTCCAAAGTTAAAATTAGGAGCAGCTGAAGACGTCGAAACATACAGGGCCAATGCAGACATAGCTGGATTAATTACTTTCGTGTCAGAATGACTGTAGCGGCAGCCGGCACCGAACTTATAACTTTCAGTTTCTTTTTATGTATAATGGACAACACGCTTCCCCTGTCTTACAGGAAGCCTTTCCTTTATATATTTTTTTGTTTTGATTTCTTTCAAAAGCATGTTTTTCCTTGCAAATTTTGGTAGTGGGTCTTTGTTAGATAGCCAATGTAACATAACAATCTAAACTAAAGATAGAACAGCAATGTATGCAGGGGTGTCAAAATGGATTCAACAAGTCAAATTATCTGGGTGGGCCATGAATAAAAATACGGATGTTCAATTTGATGTTTGGCAATGGATTATTGGGCCTTGTGTTTGAAATACGAATTATGGTTTATAATAACAACTTTAGGGAGTATAATAATAATAAAAATAATAAAGTACGCAATAATGAGATTGCTTCAAGAGAAGTGGATTATAAGACCAGCTTAATGGTAATTGATTTAAGAAAAATGGGTAATCAAATTGTGCGTGCAACAAATTAATCCACTTGCATCACCAAAACCCTTAATCCATACTTCGAACAACCAACATAAGCCCCATGTGAATAATGCCTGAGAGTGCCAACAGAAAATCATGACTTTACTTTTGACAATTAGATCCTCGTGATACCTTGATGGACAATGACCTCCACCATGAAACCCTTTGAACAACCTTCATACGGAAAATTCAATGAGTAACACGTGGTCAGGGAAATAAACCCTGAGTCCACACCAATATCCCTTTTAATCTAACATTTCTGATGAAACCTCCAAATATGACAAATGCTAGAAGTCGGTAAATCCTCTGACAAGAATATGTTCATGACGATGTGAATTCAGCCTTCACCTTAAACTTGATTGCAATAGCCACATATGCCACCTAGGAATAGGAAAATCCATATCACAAGGAAACGCTTCGATCACATGCCTTATGAAACAATGAAATGCACTAGTATGCTGTTAATAAACTGATGAGACATGCAGATGAACACGAAGCATAAGCCAGTAGAGAGAATAAATAGGAGGGCAAATTTTGAGGTATTACACATATCATACGCATTTACTGCATGATTTGCATATTTTGCATTTTTACAGGTTATTAGGGCTTCCTAACTTATTCAACTTCAGGAAATATAGTTGGTCAACACGTTCATCGGTATCCAACAAAAAGAAACCGAGTGAGAATGGCTGAACGAATGCAGACTGGTCTCGACGAGCTCCGACAAAGGATGAATCAGTTCATGGACATGATGACCGGCCTTGCTCAGAATCAAGAGCGTCTCAGGTTGATGGTTGAGCAACCCCATGTGAATGCTAATGCTGGAACACCGACTGAGAATGTGGATCCTAATGCTGCCCGTAACGGAGGGCCAAATCTAAATGGGACCGCGGCCCGTAATGAAGACACTCAAGAGGACCAGTTCACTCTACTGGATGCTGATATGGGTAATATGAATGAGGTTAGCAATCGAAGGTATGAAGAGTTGGCGGAGAAGATTAAGGCCATGGAATGTCAGAATTCCCTGGGCATCGATGTAACCAACCTTGGGTTAGTGCCAGGAGTCAGAATCCCTCCTAAGTTCAAGGTGCCATCATTTGACAAGTACAATGGCAGCACGTGCCCTAGAACTCATATTCATGCATACTTTGGAAAAATCTCGTCTCATACTGATGACGAGAAACTTTGGATGCATTTCTTCCAAGATAGTCTATCTGGAGCTTCATTGAGCTGGTACATGAAACTAAGCCGGGTCTCTTTCCGATGCTGGAAAGATTTAGCTGAAGCTTTTCTCAAGCAGTATCAATACAATATTGATATGGCTCCAAACCGCACCCAGTTACAGAACTTGTCTCAAGGACCCAAGGAAAATTTTAAGCAGTATGCCCAGAGGTGGCGTGAGCTGGCCGCACAGGTTCAACCCCCGTTGCTGGATAGGGAAATGGCCGATATGTTTATGGGCACCTTGCAAGGTGTTTACTTGGATCGTCTGGCCGCCTGCCCGTCCATTGGTTTTTCTGATATTGTCATCGCTGGAGAAAGGATAGAAAACTTCCTGAAATTAGGAAAGATTCAGGACGCAAGCAGTGTTAGTTCATCTGGTGTGAAGAGACCTTTTGGCAATGGCAAAAGGCGAAGAGAAGGTGAGACCAATGTCGTGTATAGGGGCCGAGATAGAGGTCGTTCTCAAGGTTACTACCAAACAGCTGTTGTGACTATTACTCCACAGGTTCAACCACAACCTCAAGGTCAGCAATATCAAGCGCAGAGACCAAATCAGGAAAGGACAAGAGCGAGAAACCGCAGACTTGATCCTGTCCCATGCCCATATGTTGTATTGCTCCCAGAGCTGCTAAAGTTGAACCTGGTCGAGCTTCGTACCATGAGAGCCCCTGCTCCTGATAATCTACCTCAGAACTTCGATACAAATGCCAGATGCGAATTCCATTCAGGCGCCCAGGGGCACAATATTGAGAAATGTTGGGCTTTTCAGAACAAGGTACAAGACCTAATTGACTCCAAGGCGATCAATTTTGTGCCTCACCCAAATGTGCTCCAGAATCCAATGCCTAATCACAACGGAACCGGTGTCACGGTTATTTTACCAGATGGTCCACGTTAAGCTGGAATCTTCAGGAAGCAAATAAAGCCATCAGTATCCAGATACTCTCAGCAATGGCCACTGTTTGTTTTTCTTCAATGTACTTTCATCCCTATTGAGGGGAACTACGTCGCTCTGATTCTTCATTGGTCATGGGTCAGTGGAGATACGTAGGCAGAAGATCGCCAGATCTTTCCGAGCAACCTTATGGGACAATTTTACTCCCCAACTTCACTTTTTCCTTCAGACGTCTCGTGTCAGAGTCAGAATAAGCTAGAAGAAGAAGCATGACTGCCATGGTTGGGTATACGGCTGCAACTAGAAGATTACAAGTTTGTGAAAGAGCTATTAATCACTGATAGTATCCAAGACTGACAGGTCCAGACGGAGTCAAGCCTCCTCAACGACGGCAATATTCAGCTTCTTTACTGCATTTCCATTTGTAGTTCTTTTATTTGCTAAACATTTGTATACATGTATGAAAGTTGTTTGCTTTTGAATGTTATCGATAATAAAACTCACATGTTTTTCTTGAAGTAATTCATGTGTCAATTTAATTCTGCATGTTTACATTGCAATACCAATTGTCGTGCTCAAACTCTATGATGGAGAATGACGAAACAAAAAACGCAAAAATCTCTAAATTGTGTGCTCTCAAATAAGACCCTGTTGACGATGTACAGGCTTTGTTTCAAATCCCTAAACACTGGAGATATAAGGGAGATAGACCCTTGCTAACCCCCTTGAGCCTTGAAGTAGGAGTTTCTTCTTGCATGAAAAACCCTCACATGTAACCCAGGGGCAGGGTAGATGTCAGCTAGTCGGACCAAGCGTTCAGGCTTTCATAAAGGAGTGTATTTGAGGATCCATTACATTCCACTATGCTAATCAAGAGGTCCAAAGACCAGAAGCTACAATGGTTATCCGAATCAAGAGGTCCAAAGACTGGAAACCACAATGGTTATCCTTCGTCGACTAAAGGAGGGGGCAGTCACAACCCTTACAAAGCAATCAAGACAAACAGTGTCACACGATTTGTTCAGAAAAAAAAAATGAAATGAAAATCCCGCTAAGTCGAAACTTAAAAACAAGTGACTTAGGCAAAAGTTAGGGCATCCCGCTGGACTTTGCAATCAAAGATTCACAAGAATCAGTCCAGGCAAAAGTTAGGGATAAGCAAAATAACGCAAAAGCGAAAATGCAAAAAGGATTACACAAGAAAGATCCTTAAGCAAGAACAAAGTCGTGTGACACAAACACGAAAGACAAAGGGGTGACTGACTCCCAACGACAACCTGATTGGTGCTTGAACCAATAGCAGCAATGGTTCCTCAACCGATACGAAACCCTTATGAAAGGTGAACGCTTGCGAAAATTAGCTGAACATAGGAATGGAGAACATCACGAAGAGTGGGTGGGCACAAATAAACTTCGAGCCTATATCCTTTGTTTCTATAAACCGTGAACCAGGCCACGATACAACCCTCAAAAGTCCTAACTGAAACAGGGTTAATTTGAGAGCATACTACTACGAGGCCGCGTTCCTGACTCCTATGAGTTATGCTAAAAGACCTTGTTGGTATTGCATGTACATACTTTCATTCACAAATAATGTCATATCTTAACCAGTGATTTGTTCACAAAGGTTTGTGACACTTTTTCAAAACTTCAAGATTAACATGTGTATTGCATTAGAATTTTCATTCTCAAAATAAACATTTTTCTGCTTGCATACATCTGTTTGGCATCATAAAAAGCTCACAAGCGGAAATTCAATCAAGAAGATTAAGCTTGCCAAGTTGAGAAGTCTAAAACTTTTGAAAGACAGTCACGTAAAAGTGCACTTTTCCGAGAAAACGCCATTGAGTAAGGACGTTCCCAACCATTCATGGTAAGAGCCAACCAATCTGGGGCAGTTATGTCAAGAGTCAGCCAATCTGGGGCAATTACTTCAAGATTCAAACCTCTCTCAAAGCAATTGGCCAAAGATTCATACTGGGGAAAGCCACCCAATCGCATAAGGATTCATTCTTTCCCGAAGACAAATAATCGGAAGTTCAGAATACCGGGGCAATTATACTCCTAAAGAGTTTAAAGACACCAAGTCTTTTGTAAAATCCTCTTAAGGTAAAGCTCGAATCAAAGCAAATGATCCCTAGCACGAGACTACTTGAAATCTTTCCTCCTCAGCAGGACGCAGTTTAGTTTCGTTATCCCCAACAGACGCATGTAAGTTATCCCCAGTAAAGTCGTCAAACTATTTCTCCAGCAGGTTTCCTTGATTTTATTTCCCAGCGAATCTCAAATCAAATCCTCTCTTCCCCAACAAAGCAATAAGGATCATCTATATCAAGAGCCTCTTTCCATAGTGAAGCACTTCTTACAAGAATCCAGAAATTCCCGGCAGTTAGTTGAACGGGTCCCTTCCCCACAGAGGTTTAGAAAATTCAGGTAGACAAGAGAGTTCTCCTCAGTAGAGCCTTGATATGTCTTCCCCCAGCTAAGTCAAAAAGTTGTTGATTCCCCAGCGAAATCGGTGAGGTGAGATTCAATCCCCAGCAGTTGAGGCATCCCCTAGCAGGGTCTTCAAATCTAAAGTCCAATTTATTTTTGGCAAATGTATTAAGTCGAGACAGGCTAGCCAAACTCTTCTCCATCAAAAATATCGACAATCATCTGTACCCCCCACAGAGTCAGCAAAGATTTGTTATTTCCGCGTCAGGAATTCCCTTTGTGCCTATCCCCCAGTGTCATGGGGCATCATGTCATACAATTCAGCATGTGTATTAAATCCAAGGTTGATATCCAAAGTCCACCCGTAGCGTGGCAATTTACCACAGGTCCACCCGCAGTGTGGCAAATTCTCAAAGTCCAACCGCAGATTGGCCAAAGTCCATCCTCTAGGTGGAGAATTCTTGAAGTCTCCCGTAGTGAGCCAAAGTCTCCCGTAGTGAGCAGAAGTCTCCCGTAGTGAGCAAAAGTCTCCCGTAGTGAGCCAAAGTCTCCCGTATTGAGCAGCAGCCCCCGTAGTGTGGCAAAAAACCAAAGTCTCCCATAGTGAGCAGAAGTCTCCCGTAGTGAGCAAAAGTCTCTCGTAGTGAGCCAAAGTCTCCCGTAGCGAGCAGCAGCCCCCGTAGTGTGGCAAGAAACCAAAGTCTCGCGTAGTGAGCAGAAGTCTCCCGTAGTGAGCAGAAGTCTCCCGTAGTGAGCCAAAGTCTCCCGTAGCGAGCAGCAGCCCCCGTGGTGTGGCAAGAAACCAAAGTCTCCCGTAGTGAGCAGCAGCCCCCGTAGTGTGGCAAAACACAGAAGTCTCCCGTAGTGAGCAGAAGTCTCCCGTAGCGAGCAGCAGCCCCCGTGGTGTGGCAAGAAATCAAAAGTCTCCCGTAGTGAGCCAAAGTCTCCTGTAGTGAGCCAAAGTCTCCCGTAGTGAGCAGCAACCTCCGTAGTGTGGCGAATCATCAGAAGTCTCCCGTAGCTGAGCAATAAGCCCCCGCAGTGTGGCAGAATACCCCCGCAGAGTGAGCAAAAGTCAATCCAAAGTCTCCCGTAGCGAGCAGCGACCCCCGTAGTGTGGCAAAGCATTCAGGAGACCACCCGTTGTGTGGCATGTTATTAATATCCCAGAAAAAGTCCACCCTTAGCGTGGCAAATCAGCAATCTCCCGACATTATTCCGAAATATTCACAGATTCACTACTCTTCACATCCAAGTTCTCCCCAAGCAGAGTTCAGATGGTTGGGTTTATTTCCCTTTTCTCTTCCATCGAGTGCAAATTTTCTGGTTGTTTTTAGTATTCAATCCCTGCATACTTCAAACGTCTGAAAGCGACTGCTATCATCCATTCAAGTCTACAGTGATTAAATAGGGGCAGCTGTAACACCCCAAAATTTGCCCTCTCATTTTTCCAACTTTTTGCACAGCATTTAGCATACATAAATTCATAAAATAATCAAAGACATTGCATCATAACCATCACAGCAGAGGCATAGGTTTGTGATCAGTGAACAAAGCAACTGAAGGTTATACAAAGGCAATCAAAGGGCCACAAAGCTTCTCAACCTTGTGCAAATGGTCCACAATATCCCACAAGTATTCACTTGAAGCCACAAGTCCTATACAGAGGTGCTTTGATCAAAGGATGCAAGCAGTGCAACATTTCCCAGCAAAAAGGAGTCAGATGAGGGTTTCTAATGAACTGGGCTTATCAATGAGATTTTGGTCCAAGCATGGTTTCATGGTTCTCTACATGATGTCAAGTACCTATGGTTCAAATTTCACCATTGGACTCATTTTGGAAGGCCCTCAATTGTTCAGTTGATTGAAAATCAGAAAATTGGAGAAAAGTCAACCAGGATGAGTAAAAAGTCAACTCTTGAATTTTTGGGATCAAAATCATGAAATTATGGTCACAAGGCTCTTAGGGACCAATTTGGATCAATAAAGAATGAAAAAAATCAAGAAAACTAAAACTTACCATTTTTTGGAAAGTTTGGGTTTCCAAAAATGGCAAGTTTTGGTCATGTTTGTAGCCACTTCAAGAGAGGTTTTTTCCCAAAATAAAAGTCCTATGAAAAGTATACCTTGGGAAAATGAAAGAGGACATCCTAAGCTTCAAAACCATATGTGGAACTCCTTCATAGGATCAAAATTGAGAAAGATATGGTCGTTCAAAGTTTGAAAAAAAACAAGGCAATACAGCAGGATGAATCGATTCATCCGTGTTATGAATCGATTCATAACAGTTAAAAAAACTGTTATGAATCGATACATCCATGTATGAATCGATTCATAATGTGTTTTTTTTTCTGAAATTAGCTTTCTCTTCAGTATGTATCGATGCATAACCTTATGAATCGATTCATGATGCTGTTTTTTGCCATTTTGCTGCTGTTTTTGATGCAAAACAAGTGTGGATGCTATGCTACCTTGGGGTTTGAGCGTGGAAATGATTGGTACACATTATATGGCTCATTTATCTTCATTTGGTCCTCAATTCAAGCTTCATCATTGCTTCTACATCAAAGTGGTCTTCACCACAAGTGTTCATGAGCTAGTGTACTAAAGAAAGTTCTAGAAGAGCCAGCTCACCATCTTCTACCACATTCTAGAGTTTTCTACAACCTTCCAAGGAGTTATAGAATTCTCTAGAATCCCAACTAACTCCTAACCTAAGCCAACTCCTAAGCTACCTTCAAGCCCAAACCTCATGCCAAACCAATGCATTATATAAATCCATCCCCTCCCAAAGCTAAAGGGTAATCACCACAAATCACTCTATCCCTCATTCTTCACTCAATCACCATTTTCACAATCTCAAATTCATCACTTTCTCTCCCACTTTTCCACCATTTTCACCATAGCTTTTCAACAAAAGTTCTTCAAGTTTCACATTGAAACTTGAAGGTCTTAAAGCTTAGCCTCCATCCTCCATTGAATTGAGCATTGTGGAATGAGAAGCTACTGGTTTTTGGTGGAGATTGCGACTTATCGGAAGTGATTAATCGAGAAGCGTCAAGACCGAATTGCATTTATTTTGCATTCGCGGATTCTCCGGTTTTCTTCTTCATTCGCACTCCGATCCATTGCAACAATTACCGAAACACTCCTCCGTTTCGTAGGTTGGTGATTTAACCATTATGCCTTAATTTATCCTCTTCATCTCGCCTTAACGGCATTCTCCGCATGATTTTCGATTATGTTTGCGTTGTACCGTTCATTTTCGTTTTCGTTGCTTTCTTGCTTGTAATTTTCATTTGGATTATTAGGAATTAGATTTGTCGTCTAATCTAGGTCCTAGTAGGTGTAAAGAATCCCTTGTAAATAGGAAAAACGGTTCTCGTCGTAGGAATTTAGATTTTAGCTTATTTGATAGATTAGTCTTAATTCTCATGCCTATCATCCCCATACATGTTTAGGTACTGATTTTAGAGAATTTTTAGGTCCATTTCCAGTAGCTAATTCCCCCATTTCGAGTCGTTTCGACACGATTCCGTTCATGTTACGTGTTGTGCGTTTTTGTGCTTCTTTGGGCATAGTTTAAGTTCTTGCATTTTGTTTCCATGTTCATGCATCATTAGGCATATAATAATCATGTTGCATTCTGTTTTACATGTTTGCATTGCCACAAATCATTTTTTGCATTCCATTATGTTGATGTATGTTGCATTTTGCATAATCATATGTATGTGCATTTGGTTGCATTTTGTTGCATATTTGATCACATCATCCATATCAATTCAATTCTGAATTTTACATTGAGTTTAGCATGTTTGTTGAGCTATCATGTTGCATGTTCATAATCAATAATCATCATGTGCATATACCATATTCATGTACCATACTTTTGCATTACTTGTTGCATAATAAACCATGTGATGCATTCTTGCATAATATTCAAGATAGTCATGTTCTTGCATTTTTATATGATGATCCATGTTCAAATGTATGTTCATGATGGATTTAGTGCATTATTCATTGAGTTTGTGCATTAAAATATGAAAATAATCAATTCTGGATTTTGCATTTCATAGCCATTTTTGCATATAGGTGCTGTAAAATGTGTGCTGTTTGTTTGTAGTGCATGCTGTATTTTACCTTTTACACCTACTTTTTCATGTTGCATGATAGCTATAGTATGCTGTTTGTGTTATGCTTTATTTTCATAGCTGTTTGTGTGTTTGGGTGCTGTAACTAGTTGCTGAATTTTGGTTTAGCATAGTGTAGGCACCCTTAGAATTAAGATTGAGTCTAGTTTAGGTCCAAGAGCCTTAGGATTTAATTGTTGTGTGTTTGCTTTATTATTTTTAATAAATTGCACACTAACATTTGTTTTGTAGTGGGGAAGATTGAGGTAACTTTCCTCCATCCAATCCTTTTTTTTATGCATTTTAAATCCATTTTGCCTTACATAATGTTTGTGCTTGTTAGGTTTTCCCCTTTTGGAACCAACTTAACTTCATTAGGAAGTAAGTTGTGTTCTTCTTCCTTTTCACTTCCTCTTTCCTCTCCTCCTTAGGATTAGAAACCTCACTAACCTTTAGGATCTCCTTGATATTGAATAAACAACTTAGGGTTGGTCTTAGTCCCCCTTAGTTTTTCCTTTTTCGATTTGAGTCTCTTTATCATCCCATAAAGACAAACAATAAAACGCATCTAATAAAGGTTAAATGTTCTCATACGACACGAGACTTTGTTGCGGAGTTCTTATACACGTCCTGTTTCGGGGCGAGGTGTAAGTCCCTACCACGATGGATAAGTCTTAGTATGAGAATGTTCACAAACAAATAAACTCCAAAACACTTCTTCTAAAAGATAATCAACAAAGACAATCGCGTCTTCTCTTTTCATCTCCTAATCTTTGCGGACGAATGCGACTTGCCTCGACAGTTCAAACAGCGATACGGTAAACACCCTCGAGTCAGAGCCGGTAACACCTGAGCTAGAGCTATGGCAACGTCAGCTTAAAAAATACAAACAAACGAGTTTCAGCCTTAGTTAGGCGAACTACGTCGACTCTGATCCTCATTATCCCGATGAGGTACGTAGGCAGTGGGGTAGGGCCCATTCGAGCACATTCTTTATTTTCCCTACATTTCCCCCCTTCTGTTCCTTTTCTTTTTCATTTCCCTTTCTCATTCCCATTTCAGTCCCATGCCAGTAGCAGTTCTTTTATTCAGCAGCATTCTTATTTTCTCACCCTTTGAAACAAAACAAGCAAGCGTGGATCCCGTCGGGTACGGCGGACGGTCTGGGGAGCTAATACCTTCCCAGGTCGTAACCGACTCCCGAACCCAGATCTTTGGTTCGCAAGGCCTCGTCCTTTCCTTCTTCCTTAGGTTTGTGCAACATTACCTTTCCCATTCTTTCGGGATAAAAATGTCTGGCTGGAGACTCTACCTTTTCCGCGTCACTTTCGCGTTTGTACTAGGATAAAAATCCCGGGAGCGACAGGAATATATTTTATGTTAAAATGGACAACACTAAGGATGAAGGGTTTGTCAATAGACCACCTAATTCAGATGGCATAAATTATGATTATTAGAAAGTAAAGATGGTTGTTTTTCTCAAATCCATGGACAATAAAACATGGAAGGGTGTGATAAAATGATAGAAACACCCTATGAATGTTTCTCAAGATGATACATAAAGCTTAAATCCAAAAGTTGAATAGACTGATGCACAAGATAATGAAGCTCTTGGAAACTCAAAGGATTTGAATGTTATCTTTAGTGGCATTGACAAAAACATGTTTAGATTGATCAACACATGTACTCAAGCCAAAGATGCATAAGATATTCTCAAAACTACTCATGATGGAACATCCAAGGTTTGGATGTTAAGTCTATAGATCATTACTACAAAGCTTGAGAATATGAGAAAGGATGAAGATGAATATATCTCTGATTTAAAAATCAGACTTAGAGACATTGCCAACACCTTATTTGCCTTAGGAGAGAAGATTTCTGAAGAAAAACTTTCCATAAAAATTCTAAGGTCTCTTCCTAATATGTTTGATATGAATATAACTACAATAGAACAAGCCCAACACCTCAACAACATCAAATTTGATGAACTCATTGGTTCTTTACAAACCTTTGAGATAACCTTGAAAGATAGATCTGAAAAGAAGAACAAAGGATAACTTTTGTGTCCAACACTAAAGAGGATGAAGATCAAGGTGGAGAATTTTTTTAAAAGGTTATAGTCCTTGTAGGGATAAATTTTAACAACTCCTTAAAGAACTTGGACAAAAGTTAGATGACAAATGTTCTAGATAAGGTGTCAGGCATCAATCCCTTGAACACATGCAAAGGAATAAAATGTTGTGAATGTGAAAGGTTTGGGCACATTAAAATTGAATGTTCCACTTTTCTAAAGAAACAAAAACAAAGGATTGTCAATCACTTGGTCTGGATCTGATGGTGAGAGTGAAGGAGGAGTATTTGATAAAGTGATGGCTTTTGCTGAGAAACATGACTCTTATAGTGAATCTAGTGATGAAGAGATGTCATTAGAAGATCTTACTAAGACATATAAAGAGCTACTCACTAAATGAAAAGAATATTTTTTTGGTGAGAAGACAAACAAAATAAGACCATAAGTGTTATACTCCTTGAAAAAGATAAGTTTGGTTCCATCATTGTAGGTTTGGATGAGGAAGTCACATTGTTAAAGTCCAAACTTGTCAATATGAAAAAATGTGTTTGTATGTTGAATAGTGGTTATGATATAATATATGAGATCGTGGAGATTGGAGAAACGAAGATTATAAGGTTTTACTACAATTCCATTAACAAAAAAGTCAAACTTCCCTATAAGAGGCTTGTTGCTCCTGAAAAGAAATATGAGTTTTTGATGAAGGACCACGTGTCCTAACATCCTGCTTAACATGTATCCACTTACATCAAAGGCAACAAGAAATCATATGTGAGATGTCACCACTATGGAAGATATGGTCATATAAGACCTTTTTGTTATATATTACATGGATATCCTTAGTCTTATAGTCAACCAAGGCTTAATAGAAAGAAATGGAAGAAAAATTAAGAAAGAAATTTTGGAAACCCAAGGTAACTATCACTTGTCTCATAATTCATACATATCTTAGAGATTCTTACAAAGAAGATTGGTACTTTGATAGTGGATGCTCCAGACACATGACTGGAGAAAAGACATATCTTGAAAAGTTGAAACCATATAATAATAGCTATGTCACCTTTTGTGGTGGAACAAGTTGAAAAATCAAGCGCATAGGAAAACTGGTTTCTCCAGGTCTCCCTAACCTTAATAACATAATGTTGGTTGAAAGATTGACTACTAAATTAATCAACATAATTAAATTATGTGATCAAGATCTGTATGTTAACTACAACAACTCAAAATGTATATTCTCTAACAAACCTCAATAAGTGATTATGAAAGGCTTAAGATCCAAAGACAACTATTATATTTGGACTTCTCAACCCCCTTCCAAGGTTGAGAACATGGAAAAGACATTATTCGTCAGAAATTGCATGTCATACAAAATAGGTAAGATTCTCTCCAATTTGCTCAAGCATCCTACCTTACCTAAAAGTCTGAAGTTAACCTCTTCAAATCTCAAGGAATCCTCTTTAATTAAATGCTTCGGTGAAAGAAATGACACCCTATATGAGTTAGAGTTAGGTATATTAGACGAAATGTTAGAACATTATGTCCAACACCTTCAACCAGAAACTAAGAGGAGTCATGGAAAGGTTCACACATACCTTACTCACTTACAAGTTTAGCATCTAAGAAATATTAAAGGGTGTAATTAGTGTTTTCTTAGATTAAATGAAATGGAATTTAATTAAAAAGAGGCATGCAATTCTAAATGGAAAGTTTCTCTCTCATGTGATCATTGTTGCGTTTAAAATAAGAGACGTCACTTTAAATTCAAAATTCCTTCATAGTCACTTTTTTCTCTCATGTGGTCATACTACGAATGTCCACTCATAGCCTAACGACACATCAACCATATACTGATTCGGTCTTCTTGATATCACAACCCAATAAGTCTTTTCCCATATTCACCCCTTATGACTCTAATTAGTCATAAGAATAGAATGCCCAAGACTTACTTACACGAGATATAATTCATCCAAGATGGATTTACAAGCGTCCAACTCCTTTTCTATCTCTAAAGGTGATCGTATAAACAATATGCCCATAGGAATTCAAGGTCAATTATATTGCTTCGGATCACACTACACTCATGCAACTTTTTTCTTGGATTTGGAAATCCTAAAACTGCGCAAGAAAGGGACTCGAGATTTAATTTATCCCTTAAGAGCGTGTGAATATCACACTTTGGGTATATATAATCCCATCATTACCTCAAAATACAATTACCCAAAGGAGATGAAGTTGCATGCCCCTAATACATTAAGGGGGAAACCTCAATATGATTTTTGTTTTGTTTTTCTTATTACTTTCGTTTTCATTTACTTTTGTTTATTGAATCTCCTTCACGGTTGCACATCATCTCTAAATCATGTTTGAATCAATTCGGTTTTAGCCTGCATAAACCAATGATTATATTTGAGCTTTTATCTTAATGATTTTAGTTAATAGCATGAGTCAGTGGAATAAGAACCATGTGTGTTATTGTTCCAAGTTAGGTGGAAAGAAAAATCTCAAAGTATTTAGAAAATCATGAAAAATTGAGATTTTGTGTGCATGATTCAAATCATGTACATATTCTGACTCAAATCAAATTGAACAGAGGCAAACCCAAATTTTTCAAGCACTCTAATTTGAATCAGACTTTTAACATGATTCAAATCAGACATCTTTTTTATTTGAATCAGACTTTGTATTTGATTAGAATCAAACTAATCTAGGTCACCTCTGCTTCATTTAATTCGAATCATACTTTACACCTTAGTTAAATCAGAAAACTATTTTTGCATTTCTCTTTTGGATCTGTTTAAATTGATTTGAATCAGTGTTTATACTTGATTCAAATCATATGCTTTATGAATCGAATAAGACTTTGTTATTGATTTGAATCAGCTTAGAAATGGGTCAAAATCCTTTTGCTTTCTTATTCCACTTCACTTTCTCATTTTAGTCAAATCATGAAATGTTGTTGATTCAAATCTTACTAAATTTTCTATTCATTCTTGTGCTTAATATCAAGCACATATAAAAAAAACTTTTTTGTAATCATTTAAAAAAAAGTACACAACCTTACAACATTTTTTTGCATTGTGATTTTGTAAATTCAACACTCTCTCTTTTTGAAATTAAAAAAAAAAACTATTGCATCTTCAACCTCTAGTTTGATTTCAATTTTTTTTTGGTTTTCACCACTAATTTAATCTGATTCGGGGGTCAGTTCTGACATCAACACTACTACGAAAACCCCATCTAACAACGGTTGGGATAAACACTTCATGATGCGGGCGAGGGCGTTGTTATATAGAGTGTCGTTGTATATGCGATACTTACAATCACGACCCAGTAAACATTGTAATAAACTGGAAAGCATGCTACCTATCATAATGGTTATTCAAGAACAATGTTGTTGTGATTAAAAATAATTGTCTTGGATTTGATTCCCTACTCGCTGTTTGGATATTTATTTTTTCCTGGATAACGCGCTAGCTATAATAACGGTTATGAAATTTAACCGTTGTTAATTTTCTGCAAAATTAACAAATTCAAACCTACTTTTGTAATTAATCCCTTTTTTTAACTTGTATTATTATTCTCCTTTTCACAACAAAAAATACAAGTCACATTTGTAATAATATTTTCATAATAATATTAATTGTATCATATTCATAATATCACATAATTATATCATATTCATAATATCACATAATTGTATCATATTAAATTATATCAGAACAAACATCTTACAATTTATCAAAACAAACAACCTTCAGTTTACACATGTTACATAATTTCACATAATTGTAACTTGGTGTATTGGTTTCTTGCCTCTTGTTGTCTGATCTCTTGGTAACTTGACTCTAAATACCTATGATTTCAAATAAGTATACTTGTTAGTAATAATACATATAAACTATAACATACAATTAATGTATTATGAATAAATAATAAATTACATACTTGTTAATTTTTCCATATGCCTTCTTCATGATCGAGTCGTATAAAATGCACGACATCTCCATCAACTTCATCATATGAGGTAGGAACTTGTGTTGTGTAAGAAGGTGTGGACGGAATATCAAGACTTTCATCACTATGAGGAATGTGTTTTCCTTGGAGAGCGATTGACCATTTCCCTGATATGTCCGCAAGGTTGGTAACATAGAAAAGTTGTTTTATTGAGAAGCCATGATGAATGGTTCGGTCATAAAATATACCTTGCCAAGGTCGATTCGGGTGAATCCTAAGTCATCAATTTATACACGATTACTATTATTGGGAACCCATTTACATTTAAACAAAGCCACTTTAAAAATAACATAATCAATCTCTCAAATCTTATCAATGACACCATAGAATGCGGTGGTTTCCAATACTGGATTTTTATCTTTCAAACTTGAGAAATACATCGATTCGGAATAACCCCACTGTAATACTGGATTCTTATATATATATATATATATATATATATATATATATATATATATATATATATATATATATATGATTTTTTTTAAGAATAACATAGTTTAATAAATATTTTTCCAAAATAACCTAGTGCTCAGATAAATTACCATTCTGACGTAGTTTGAATACTGAGTCGCCCAATGGATTGGCGAATGAGAATAAAGTTGTATTTTTTTTTTAGATATACACACATTCGCCAATTGAGATGACTCATGTGTGTTATATAATTTCTATTTATTTATTTTACACTAAGTCACCAATTGAGATGGCGAATGAGTTGAAATTTTTTTTATTTAACATGTTGTCGCCAATTGAGTTGGCTAATTGGTTTAATTTTTTTCCTAACCTTATTTACCTATAAATACGGTATACTTTCTTTCATTTCTCATTCATTCCTTTCTTTCCCTCCATCTAATTTGTTATTTATTTCTTTTCCTCCTTACAACATGTCTGCTCTTGTAAATCACCATCCATAATCATCATCAACAACAGAAGAACCGCTTCCCGTATTTTCAATTTTGAAGAAAAATGCTTTGGTGTTTTTCTCAGCAACAAAGCCTCCTTTGAAGATGTTGCTCTGGAACACGCAGACTTTGGAACATTTGCATAGGAATTTGAACCGCTGGTTAGAAGGAGAAATTTGGCATAAAGAAAAGATCAGGAAAATTGAGAAGCGGGTTGTGGAGTCAGGCGTGATGAAGTGAAGAAAAGTGGTCAATGATACAGGTGTCCTTATAATGATGTTATGTCCAAATGAAGTTGTCTTAATGGTTGTAATATCCTAGATATGTTGAAGGTTTTAGTTGTTTTATTTATGTATGTTCATGTTATTTTATGTGTGTTATGTATGTTCTTATTTTATTTATGTATGTTCTTGTAATAGCCCAGATGATGTTGTCTTATTGTTGGGTTGTTTAAGTTTAACGCAGATGTAAGAATTTAATGATATGAATGAAATGAACGATGCTTCTGTTATAAAGAGATACAATTATATTGATTTAAATTATGTCGTTGTGATTGGTCCAACATTGGGACATTTCTTACGATTGTGCTCGGGTTGACGACATGAACTAAATAGTCTCACCATTTTGTTCGCCGTATCCATTTCTGTTTGAATACGCGTGCTGTTAGGACGCCCCTTTTTCTTTCTTCACATATTTTCATTGTGCCAGACTATTTCCCCGTTGTATGTAGGCCAGTAGTCCTCATTTGCAACCACCAGAAAGCTTTTGTTGTAGACATTGCAAAGATTTTTCACTTGGTAAACAACGGACAATAAATTTGATGGGTCCAGCCGAGCCTTTGAACATGTCGCTATGACATGGGAGCAAGGCATACAAAAGGCTTAAAATTTTTCGCAGTCGTACCAATTGTTGCAGTTCGGAATGCAACAAGATATTTCGGACCCTCCGACATGTTTGGAAGAATGACATTTAAAAAGAGTAGATGCCCAGTGGAATATGAATGATCGGAAAGACTTTGCTAGGGAGTTGCGTCAACAATGGAGAGATCGTCGCCAACACGTCCTAAACGACCTAGTCTTACAAAATGTTAGACCAACTAGAGAATATTTGGTTTGGTTTAGGTCAGTTACAATGCCATAGTGGGTGTCTGATAACCCATACTTGCTTGACCCGCGCTCGCAGGCTGTAGGATATGCCCAACCACCAACCCCACACCATGACCTACCCACCCAATTCCAACCATCAACTTCAAACACCCATCGACCATTCTTCCAAACCCGTAACCCATTCTTTCCACACACCCAATCACAACAACAAAAGCCTAACCCACACCATTATACCCCCGATAACTCATTCCACTCCACCCCATCCCACCATAGCCCTCCACCCTTGTATTGTTCTCAAAACGAGGCAATATCCCCATTTGGTCAATTGTATCATCCTCACTCAACCCAACCACTACGACCCAACTATGAAAACATGGGCACTCAACTAAGTTACGGCAGCGCCTTTGGCAACAACTCACCGGGTTTTTGGGGACAAATGGTTGCAAACATAATAAATACTCTGGGATCCTCGGACCAACAACAACATCTTCCACCAAACACGCAAAAACCAGCGACACCTCAACAACCTCGTAATAGAGTTCGAAGGCGGGGTCATCCACGTGCATGTGGAACTGGGGACGCCTAGATCTGGCAGGAAATTAATCATTTGTAATACCCACTTTTAAATTATCAATAATAATTTTCTATTATATTTTCTTTGTTGATTTTTTTTTTTAATTTCATTTATTCAATTATCAATAATAAGTAAAAAAAATTAACAACTATAAACATATACTCCAAATGCCAAAGAGTGCAAAATATATATATATAAAAAAATTAAAAACTAGGTAGTCAATTGAATTGGCGAATGAAGACAATTTTTTTTTAAAATTAAACATTTTTACCATTCCAATTGGCGAATTAGTGTATAAGAAGAAGAAAATTGATTAGACGCATTAGCCAACTTGATTGGCGAATGAGTGTCTTTTTTAAAAAAAAAAATCAAGTTTTTGTCGATCTAATTGATGAATCTTCTTTAAACTACGTCATTTTCGTAAATACACCAAAAATTAGGTAATTTCAATATATTTTTTAATAAACTACGTCATTCCAAAAAAAAAAAAAAAAATATATATATATATATATATATATATATATATATATATATATATATATATATATATATATATATATATATATATATATATATATATATATATATATTTGAATGACGTAGTTTATTAAAAAAATGATAATAGATGACTATAAGCTTGCCACAATTCCAAATGTCAAACATTTCTTAGCTTATGTTTTAAGTAGAACTTCTGTCATTTATTTGCAACGGCAGCCAAATTTGGTCTCAAACAATAAAAACCTAAAAATGAAGGGTTCATAACAAGGATTACGCCCTAAAACAAGTCATAACATCTCAAATTCTCAATCAACTGAATATCCTTTAATTACTAAATAAATTACTAATTAACAAAATAAGTATTTTGTAACTAAAACCTAATATGACATAGATCAAAGTGGAGAACTCATGCATTTAACACGGATCTATTAGAAATTTACTACTATTATTATTTGTTTAGATTATGATAAAATGTTTCTTTAATTAATATAATTATATTTAAAAAAAATCAAATATATATTTTAAATTAGAAGGGATCTTTGGATTGGTTTGAACGGTCTTGTCCCTCGTAGGTTCATATAGGGGTGGCAAAACGGGCCGCCCGCCCTGTCCCACACCGCCCCGCCTAAAGCCCGCCAAAAAACGAGCGGAGCGGGCATGTCCGTCAAGTTGAAATGGGCATAAAAGTTTAGTCCGCCCCACCAAAGTGGCGGGTTAGCGGGCGGCGGGCTTGCCCGCCTTCATTATTTATTTATTTATTTCTATTTTTTAAAATAAATTAAATGTTTTTTTTTTAATTTCAATAAAAAAATATCATACCAACATTTTGAAAGCATAAATGGCAAAAGACTAAGTCCATCAAGTATTAATCTTCAATAAAAAAACATAACTTTCAACAAGCTTTCACCTAAATTATAAGCAAAATATAAGGAAAAATGTTTATTTCATAGGTGCGGCGGGCTTTGGCGGATGACGGGTTTTGGCGAGGCGGGCTTTGGCGGGTGGCGGTCTTTAGCGGGGCGGGCTCTGATGGGCGGCGGGCTCGAAATCCCAACCCAACCCGTCATTTTTAGGCGGGTGCGCGGACCGGGCCGGTGGGCCACGACCCGTTTTGCCACCCCTAGGTTCATAGACTTTAGATGAATGGAACATTACTATTCAAATATTATATCTATTTTTCTTTAATTATAAAAACAGTTAAAGATTAATTTTGAATTACTTTGTTGTTTTTAAATATTTTTGCTTTTTATACTAATATTTTTTTTCAATATATTAAACAATTAATGTATTTGATATATATAATTTAAATATTTTGATTATTTAGTATATTCAAAGAGATTAATTATTATATGCTGGCTGTGTAAAAAACTTTATACTGTCAATTCATCACATCACTAATACAAAAATGATTTTTTATATCGAACGAAAATGACTTTTTATATCGGATCTGGGTCCGATGTAAAGTCAGACGATATAGTAAATCAAAGACATTTTACATCAGTTTATGGCCCGATGTAAAAAATACACCAACCACATCAGTTACTTTTTTAAGTCTGATGTAAAAATAATAATAATTGGATTTTTTATATATAAAAGGGTGTTTTTACATCGGTTGTAACTAGAAACCGATGTAAAAGGGCTGCTTGTTAAATCGGTTGTAACCTAAAATCAATGTAAAAAGTGTTGCATAAAAAGCATCGATTTTACATCGGTTTTGAATTTCAAACGTACTATGTTTACATCGGTTTTGTTCTGTGTCTGATGTGAAAAGGGTATTTTTACATCGGTTATGTGAAAAGGGTATTTTTACATCGGTTTTGCTAATAACCGATGTAAAAAGTACTATAGTAATTCTAAAAAAATTGACTATTATTTAGCAGTTCCCTGTAACTTTTTTGGTACCTAATTTTTCATATTTTTCCAACATCACACATACCATAATTAGTAGCTATTTTTCATAGTTTCCCAACATCACATAGACCACATTTAGGTCGCTATTTTCATATTTTTCTTACCAATCTAATTTTATTGCACCAAATATATATATATATATATATATATATATATATATATATATATATATATATATATATATATATATATATATATATATATATATATATATTCTTCAAAATTCTATAATTGATTTACAAAAGTACTAATATAGGATACACAACACAAATGTACTAAATTATAAGGAGGTTTACACGATGGACTACTACAGCAACAAAATATACACAAATATCCAACCATTTATAAGTTATTTCCCCCACTTGAATTACCAACTTGCAATCCACGAGAAGATGAGTTGTAACTTTGGTAGACAACACCAAAATTGAATTTGCTGACAATATATAATAACACTAATTAACATCAACAGACAACACCAAAGTCAAGAAACTCAAATCAGATATATATAGACAATTCTATATATTTCACCAGACAAAGCTTAAACTTTATATAACTCAAAGAAACATGTTGTCCAACGGAGTCGCAAATCATACAAATCATTAATTCTTTTGACTCATTAAATACCTACAACACGTAAATACCAATATACAGTTATTTTTGAAAATTCACATTAAGTTGCAAAATGCAAAGTAAATAACAAAGTAAAGTTATTTTTATTACCGTCATCCAATTATCGGTTATCTGTGCAGAGACAATATCCAACATATTTTTCATCACATAGTACCCACAGTCATTAGAGTTATTTTGTTTCCTTGTCTACAAATTAAATGAATGACATTATTAGTGAATACTAATATGATAAAATTAAATTTATAATTATAGTTTACACCACACTTACATTGGATCGAATGAATGTAGCTTTTCTTCTAATGTCACATGCCACTTGATGAACCCCTAAAGTACTAATTTAGAAGAAAAAAATGCATATAAAGCCACATAGAATATGAAATTACTTTTGTAACAAATTATGTATATAGGATGTAATGAAAATAAAAGATAAACTTACGGTGTAACAAGTTTCGTCATGGTTTGATTAAGTGAAGTGAACAAAAATCAAACTTCTAACATCCGACTATTATGATTAAGTGATAGTGTAAATTTTTTTTTACCGCAAGTATATTTCAATTAAATTCATATTTTTTTAAAAATGGAAATTTTCTTATAATATTAACTAGAATAAGTATTTGTGGCATACGTGTTGTTGAATTGGTTGGTGTGTTGAAAATAACATTCATAATTAAAAATCAAAATGTATTTGCTTAGATAAAAATATATTTCAACTTTTACTCGTACTATATATAAATCAATTAAGATCAAGATATAGTCACTGATTAATTTTCTAATCCAAAATGATTCCGTTAACAACACACACAATATCTCCCAAACAACAACACCTTACCATTAACAACCCATTGCTTCTCCTTAAAGAAAAATGTTAGCCTAATTTATAAGGTTCATTTGGTCACATCTACCCTTCACTTTCATCCCACATTTGAACATACCCTAAACTCACCAAAAAATATACTGATTCCTTTGCTTACAAATCTCAGCCTCTAAGGCAATATTCCAATCTCTTTAAGTCCTTTTCAGCATATCGCTTCAAAGCCTTCATCTTCCATATATAACGCTTTCATCAACCTAATCATGCTTCACTTTTCTATAACCTCTCATTAAAATATGGTTATAGTTCAACAACTTTTGTAGCAATGTTGTATAAATAGTAACACATTTCAACATTTTTCATCATCACCAACAACATCTTGTTCTCACAAACATTACAAAACTAAAGCTTTTCTAAGAGGAGCTTTTTGGCTTATCAAACAATGAGCTTCCGCCGTCACACGTCTTTGTTCATTTTTCTCTTCGGTTTCGTTGGATTAATCTCTTTTCCGGTTGATGCAGCAATAAAGAAATATCAATTTGATGTGAGTTATATATCTTTTGTAGCATCGATATTTCTAAACAAAAATGTATCTGGTGTCTGATACGTTGTCTGTGTGACTGTTTCATGTGATTACAGATTCAAATGAAGAACGTGAGTAGACTATGCCATGCAAAACCAATAGTAACGGTAAACGGAAGGTATCCAGGGCCAACGATTTACGCAAGAGAAGGAGATAGAGTACAAATCAATGTCACCAACCATGTAAACTATAACATATCAATTCATTGGTAGGTCAATTTGTTCTTTTTTTCTACCAAACACAAATTTGGTAACAATATTTATTATGTATACACACATGCAAATGAATATGAATTATTGTTTTGTTCATAGGCATGGACTTAAGCAATATCGCAACGGTTGGGCTGATGGACCAGCTTATATAACTCAATGTCCAATTCAAACTGGTGGAAGCTACACTTATGACTTCAATGTGACAGGACAAAGAGGAACTCTGTGGTGGCATGCTCATATTCTTTGGTTGAGAGCTACTGTTTATGGTGCAATTGTTATCATGCCTAAACTAGGAACACCTTTTCCTTTTCCACAACCTGCTGGGGAATTTGAAATTGTTCTAGGAGAATGGTGGCACAAAGATGTGGAAGAGATTGAAAAACAAGGGAACCAAATGGGGTTGCCGCCGAATATGTCAGATGCACATACAATCAATGGAAAGCCCGGACCTCTTTTTCCTTGCTCGGAGAAACGTAATAACATTAGTCCAAATTCTTCTCTTTTATAAGTACTATTTCGCGCATGCGCGAAATAGTGCTTATAAAAAGTAACAAACAAGGTGATTTTAACTAAGTTTCGCTTATTAATATGTGTCATGAATTTGTTTTTCTAGATACATATGCAATGGAGGTGGAGAAGGGAAAGACATATCTACTAAGAATCATCAATGCAGCACTTAATGATGAACTTTTCTTGTCCATTGCTGGTCACAATATGACAGTAGTTGAGGTTGATGCAGTTTACACAAAACCATTCACAACACAATCAATTCTATTAGGGCCTGGTCAAACCACAAATGTTCTTGTCAAAGCAAACCAACTTCCAAGCAGATACTTCATGGCTACAAGAACTTTCATGGATGCACCACTCTCAGTTGATAATAAAACAGCAACAGCTATATTTCAATACAAAGGAGTTTCAAACACTATCATCCCTTCATTTCCTCAACTACCTAACGCAAATGACACAAACTTGGCTTTGAATTATAGCAAAAAGTTAAAGAGCTTGAATTCTGCTAAATATCCTGCTAATGTTCCTCTCAAAGTTGATAGAAACCTTTTTTACATCATTGGTTTAGGGATGAATTCTTGTCCTACATGCATCAATGGAACACGTTTGGTTGCATCTCTTAACAATGTTACTTTTGTGATGCCGAAAACCGCGCTTCTTCAAGCTCATCATTTCGATATCAAGGGTGTTTTCAGAACTGATTTTCCTGATAAGCCTTTGAGTACTTTTAACTATACCGGCGCGCCTTTAACCGCGAACCTCGGTACTTCGACCGGAACAAGAGTTAGCAAGATTGCTTTTAATTCTACAGTTGAGCTTGTTTTGCAGGATACTAATCTTCTGACTGTTGAATCACATCCATTTCATCTTCATGGTTATAACTTTTTTGTTGTTGGAACTGGTGTTGGTAATTTTGATCCTGCCAAAGATCCTGCTAAATATAATTTGGTTGATCCTATGGAAAGGAACACCGTTGGCGTTCCAACCGGTGGTTGGACCGCAATTCGATTCAGAGCCGATAATCCAGGTATATTTTATTATTACTTAACATGACACTAATGATTATGAACATATACGTAGTCGAAGTGGTAATAACTATTAGAAATTCAGACACTCATGTGAGTATTATAACGTTCAACCTAATAGTAATATTATGATATGATAATGACATGCATCATGTTTTTTTTTACGTAGGTGTTTGGTTCATGCATTGTCATTTGGAGTTACACACTGGTTGGGGATTGAAAACAGCTTTTGTTGTGGAAGATGGACCTGGAAAAGATCAATCTGTTCTGCCACCACCAAAGGATCTACCAAAATGTTAGCCATGGAAGAAATTGTGCAAGAGTTCATTGTATTGAACAGTGATATTCATTAATGTGGAATAATAATATAATTAACTTTTATTATTTGATAATATTTTCTGCAAAAGTTGCAGTTATTTTTTAATTTCAATTGAGTGTGAGAAACAATATGCAAGCAAAAGATTTGGACAATGTATAAAATTGTTATTGATTGGTATTTTTTATCTTCTTTTCATTATTTTTTAAGAAAAGTTAAATTTATTAAAATGAATATAAAGAATATTCCAACTCAATGAAAAATATAATAAGTAAGTTTTTCATTTTATTAGTAATTTGATTTTGTTGTTAGAATAATTAAATGGTGATATAATTGATCTTGAAATCAGATTAGACGGTCTAATGAATTAAAAATTGTTGGTGGAAAAAAAAATTAAATGATGATAATCGGTCGTGTTATAGTCTTATAGTATATTTACAGAATATTTGTAATAGTATTTAATATATAATTGGATGATTAATGACACGAAAAAAAACAAAGGAAAATTTTTGAACAAAAGAAAAAAATCCAATTCGGAGTGGCGTGATTTAAATGAATTATGACGAATGTACAAAGGAATCAATCGTGGCACAATTGGGAAGCACTGTGGCGCGATTTGACGCATTTTGAACCCTAGTATAAGGGTAAAAAGTTAGTTATGAAGGAAGGTTCCAAATTGGACGTTTCAACACAATTGAATAAATTCATTGGCTATGAATATTTACACTATGATAAGTTAAGTTTTTAATGATTCGATCTTTAGATGAATTTATTTCAAATTTGAATTATGTAACTATTGAATATTGTTAATGAGATTACAATCCTAGTATTAAAAACAAAACAAACAAAGCATAGAGAAAAAAAGATGAATACAATCACAACACAAACACAAGAACATAACGTGAAAACTCTAAAACCAGAGAAAAAATATGGTCGTTGTCAAATGACAGCCAGAGAATAACACTATGTAAAAATTGTTACAACACATAATATACCCTTAACTAATACAGACCCCAATACACTCATAACCTTCAAAACAAATATTTAACTATATCTCGCAACACTCTAATACAAGAGTATAAGAGAACAAGTAAAGTCAAATACAAATTTAAAGTGTTTTTGACTAATGCATCTTGGAATGAAGAACTTAAATCCTATATATAACTTTAAACTCTCATTCCTTCACAAAACTAAACCATGTGAGACTTCAAAGAACTTGTATCCTATATATAGTCTTGAACTCTATCTTCATTCACAAAACTAAGTGATGTGAGACTTCTTCAACATGTATATTTTCAACTAACCTCAACAATCTTCACCTTGATTAAAAATAATATATTAGTTTTTATTGTTTTCACCGACAATCATACTCTACCATAAAGAGTATTAACATGTATATTTTGAACTAACCTCAATAAGTACAATAGTATTACTTAGTCAAAATTGAATAATCTTTATGGACGCAAAATTTTAGTTTATTACTTGACAATGATTCAGTATACTTGCTAAATTAACCATCAAATTTTTGGCACCGTTGTCAGAAATTGTTGATTAATTTCAACAAGACAATTTTACTGTACTTAAAATTATTAGGAATTTTATTTTCTATTAACTAAAAGAAAAATTTGTTCTTATTGGAGTTATTTTTTAATCGTACATTACTATTGATGTATTTTTCTTTTTGATTGTGTATGTGTGGTGAAAGATATAGCGAATTTCTATTTGATTTGGAGATCGAAAAGATGACAAAAACAAATCGAAGTAGTCTAGTTAGCATGGTTAGTAGAAGAGGCACACAAAGAAGAGTAAACATCAATATCTTTAGACAAGGATCATGATAACGAAGAAGTAGTAATGGATAACGATCCACTTAGACGAACCGTGAGACACTATTGCCGATGGACTTGTTGGTGTAAGCCCTAGAGGTCAATACTTTTGGTACTTGTATCGAATTATTTATTAATAATAAAAGAAATTTATTTATTATGTTTGTTTTTCCAAAATGATAAAGTCCCTAGAATAGCTAGTTCGTTTAATGAAATATTAAGCGTGGCTTAATCATGAGATTCCATTAAACATAAAGACATTATTCTTAAAGCATCCATAGTCGAACTTTAATATGAAATGGGATAACCTTAAAGCATTAAGACTACTATGTAGATATACTAATGATCACATCTCATGGATCATGGATAAAAAGTTATCAAGTCTTGACATAGGTATGAATATTAGGAGTAGGGATGGCAATGGGCAGGGTACTATAGTACCCGTCCCTATACCCGCAGTTTATAAAAATCCTCGTACCTGAGCCCATACCCGCGTGGGCATCAATATTTATACCCGTACTCATACCCTATGGGTATCTAAGTACCCGTGCCCATACCCGTTTACCCTCATTTCTAATAAAAATAGTATTTATCATGTAATTTTTTGTTTTTAATAACACGAAAAAAATCCAATAATGTTATTGTTGAATTAAGAAATAAACAAACATTTATATAAAAATGCATACAAGTTTAATAGTGATGTATTTACTAAAATTGATAAATTAACTTGTATAAATAATTAAAAAAAAATACATAAATATATATTGTGCTGGTATGGGGCGGGCTAGGTACTAAGGTACCCGTACTTGCGCCCATACACGCTTATTTTAATGGGTAATTGCCCGTGCCCGAGCCCATACCCATTTTACGGGTTTTTACCCTACCCGTTATGTGTAAATTTTGAGGGTACCCACTGGGGATGAGCCTAATTGTCATCCCTAATTAGGATTAATATTTATACTGGATTGACTCATTATGAGAGTACTACATAAAATGTTCTGCAAAGTGTCATACGTTACTCTCATGGTGATAGTGGTGTATACCACCCTTCAACCTGAAACTACTATGGACCCTAGATGTAGATTCAAATACTTTATTGTTGATCAAACATTGTCCGTAATTGAATGATCGTAAAGATAGTTTATGGGTACTTCAGAAAGCATGCTGAGGGACATGAGTAACCTAGATGGAATTTGCCCATCCTACATAACAATATAAATATCTAAGGGCCCAGTATTAAACTGGACAAGGATGACATGGTATATGCCTTGTGTTTAATATAGACATAAGGGAAAAAGGGTAATTGTACACACAAGTACTATCACAAAAGGTTTTGTCAGATCACATGACAATTTTGTGACTTGGGTAGTAGTGATGTGTTGCTAGATACCGCTCACTGTTTATTATATTAAATACATGATTTAATATAATTGTCAACATCGCTAAATCCTACAGAGTCACACACATAAAGATAGTTAGAGAAGAGGTAGAATAAATAAGATACACCGTAAGGTACGATGTACTAGAATGGAATACAGATGATGAGGGTCATTTGTTTTGAGTAAAATAATGGGAAAATATTTAATTAAAGGCCTAATTGAATATGTTTAATGATACTAATATCTCCACCATCTTTTAATATAGATTACCATGACAACGAGCACCTCTAATAACATTTTGCAATCAATCCTTGATAAGGAAAAATTGTCTGGGAATTTTTTTCTCTGGATTGGCACCGAAATATGAGGATTGTCCTCAAACATGACAGAAAGTTGTATGTCTTAGAGACACTTATTCCTGATGAGGAACCTCCTAATTATACTCCTAAGGCTGAAAGAGATGCTTATAAGAAGCATGTCGATGATGCCAATTCTATTCTGATGGTCAGTAATGAAAAGAAACAGAACAAAAGGCCCACCAAGCAGGGTGGAAAATGGAAAGGCAAGGAAGTTGTCAAACCCAAACATATTGCACCTTCTTTGAAGCCTAATGGAGGCATATCTAAGGAGGGCACTTGTTTCTATTACGGTAAGACTGGAAACTAGAAGAGAAACTGCCAAAAGTACCTGAAAGATAAAAAGAATGGAGTGGAGACTTCAACTTCAGGTATTTTTGTTATAGAAATAAATTTATCTAATTCAGTATCATGGGTATTAGATATTGGATGTGGTTCTCACATTTGTACCAAATTGTAGGGACTAAAAAAGAGTAGAGATTTGGCAAAAGGTGAAGTTGACCTACGAGTTGGTAATGGAGCAACGGTTGCTGCTTTAGTTGTAGGAACTTATGTTTTGACTTTACCTAGTGGTTAATAATTCAGTTAGAGAATTGTTGCTATGTACCTGCAATTAGCAGGAATATTATTTACGTTTCTTGTTTGGACAAGTTTGGTTTTTCATTTATAATAAAGAACAATTGTTGCTCTATTTATTTAAATGATATATTCTATGATAATTCACAAATGAACAATGGATTGTATATCCTTGATCTTGAAATGCAAATTTATAACATTAATACAAAAAGGATGAAACCTAATGAGTTAAATCCAAGTTACCTTTGGCATTGTCGCTTAGGCCATATAAATCAGAGGTGCATCTCCAAACTCCATAAAGATGGACTATTGGATTCTTTTGATTATGAATCATATGATACATACAAATCTTGTTTAATTGGAAAGATGACAAAGACCCCATTCACAAGAAAAGGTGAAAGGGCAAATGATCTTTTGGCCCTCATACATATTGATGTATGTAGACCACTGAACATACCATCCAGAGGAGGTTTTCAATACTTCATCACATTTACTGATGATTTCAGTAGATAGGGTTTGTGTATTTAATGAAACACAAATCTGAATCCTTTGAAAAGTTCAAGGAGTTCAAGAATGAAGTACAAAACCAATTAGATAAGAATATTAAAACTCTTCGATCAAATTGAGGCAGTAAATATTTAAGACTGGAGTTTGATGACCATCTATTCCAACTCACTCCTCCCGGAACACCACAATGGAATAGTGTGTCTGAGAGATGAAATTGAATCTTGTTAGACATGGTTTGATCCATGATGAGTCACGTCAATCTTCCAAACTCCTTTTGGGGACATGCACTACTAACAATAGCTTACACACTTAACCGTGTTCCACCCAAAAAGATAGAAAAGACACCATATGAGATATGGGGTGGTAAGAAACCACATATGTCATACATGAAGATTTGGGGTTGTGAAGTTTATGTGAAACGACAAGTTTCAACTAAGCTTGAGCCCAAATCTAACAACTACTTATTTGTGGGTATCCTAAAGAAACAAGAGGATATTACTTATACAATCCTTTTGAGGGAAAAGTGTTTGTCGCTTGAACTTGAGTCTTCTTAGAAAAGAACTTTATTTCCAAAGGAATCGGTGGGAGGAAAGTAGAGATTGAAGAAATTCAAGAATCACAAAGCATTGATACACCTATGGAGGAATTAGAGCAAGAAACACAAACATTTTTGGAAGAGAAACCTACTCAAGTAGAACAAGACCAGTGTAGGACTAGCAAGATACGTCACCAACCAGAGAGATATGGATATCTCATAACTGATCAAGGTGATGTATTACTTATGGATTAATATGAGTATGTGACCTACCGAGATGCCATAGCTGGTACTGAGTCTGAGAAGTGGCTAGAAGCCATGTAATCTGAAATGGATTCCATGTACACAAACCAAGTTTGGACCTTGGTAGAGCCTCTTGTAGGAGTTAATCCTATAGGATGCAAGTGGGTCTTCAAAAAGAAGACTGACATGGATGATGAGGTGCATAACTATAAGGCAAGTCTGGTTTCTAAAGGTTATAAACAAATTCATGGGATATACTATGATGAAACCTTTTCACTAGTTGCAATGCTTAAATCTGTTCGGACTTTACTTGTTATCGCTGCATATCATGATTATGAAATATGGAAGATGGATGTCAATATTGCTTTCCTTAATGGAAATATTCTTGAGGATGTGTACATGACACAACCTAAGGGATTTGACATACCTGAAGAAGCCCAAAATATATGCAAGTTACAGAATTTGGAATCTTTGTTTTGATGAAACTGTAAAACAATATGGATTCATAAAGAATGAAGATGAGCCTTGTGTCTATAAAAAGGTTAGTGGGTGCATGATCATTTTCCTGATATTATATGTAGATGACATATTACTCATTGGAAACGATATCCCTAACTTGAAACAAGTAAAAGCTTGGTTAGGGAAATGTTTTTCTATGAAGGATCTTGGTGAAGCAACCTATATATTAGGAATCAGGATCTATAAAGATAGATCATAAAAACTGTTTGGCCTAAGTCAGAGTACATACATAGACAAAGTGTAGAGACACTTTAATATACATGATTCCAAGAAAGGGTTCATACTTATGCAACATGGCATGTGTCTATCAAAAACACAATCCCCTTCAACTAAAGAAGAAAGAGATCACATGAATAAGATTACATGCTTTAGGATCTATCTTGTATGCCATGTTATGTACTCGACCAGATGTCTCGTATGCTTTAAGTGCAACGAGTAGGTATCAATCTGATCCTAGTGATGCGCATTGGGTAGTTGTCAAGAATACCCTTAAGTTATTGAGAAGTACTAAGGATACATTCTTGATAAATGGAGGTCAGGAAGAGCTCGTCGTAATTGGTTACATCAATGCTAGTTTCTAGAACAATAAGGATAACTTTAGATCACAATTTGGTTATGTTTTCTGCCTAAATGGTGGCGGTGTGACCTGGAAAAGTTCAAAGCAAGAAACAATTGTTAATTCTACAACCGAGGCCGAGTATATTGTCGCCTCAATTGCAGCAAAGGAAGTTGTTTAGATCAAGAAGTTAATTATGGAACTTGGCATAATCCCTAGAATTGTGGACCCCATTAATCTCTATTGTGATAACAATGGTGCCATTGCACAAGCTAAGGAGACTAGATCTCACCAACGATCCAAACACATACTTAGGCGTTATCATCTCATTCGAGAGATAATAGATTGTGGAGATGTGAAGATATGCAGAGTACCCACAGTTGACAATATTGTTGACCCACTAACAAAACCTCTTGCACAGAGAAGCATGATGGTCATACTAGATATATGGGTATTAGGAGTATTCTTGATTAGCTCTAGTGCTAGTGGGAGATTGTTGGTATAAGCCCTAGAGGCCAATACTTTTGGTACTTGTATCAAATTATTTATTAATAATAAAAGGAATTTCTTTATTATGTTTGTTTTCCCAAAATGATAAAGTCCCTGGAATAGCTAGTTCGTTTAATGAAATATTAAGTGTGACTTAATCATGAGATTCCATTAAACACAAGGACACCATTCTTAAAGTATTCATAGTCGAGCTTTAATGTGAAATGGGATAGCCTTAAAGCATTAAGACTATTTTGTAGATAGACTGGTGATCACAAGTCATGGATCATGGATAAGATGTTATCAAGTCTTGACATATGTATGAATATTAAGAGTAATATTTATGTTGGATTGACCCACTATAAGAGTACTACATAAAATGTTATGTAAAGTGTCATAAGTTACTCTCATGGTGATAGTGATGTATACCACCCTTCGACCTGAAACTGCTATGGACCCTAGATATAGAGTCAAGTACTTTATTGTTGATCATAAAGACAGTTGATGGGTACTTCACAAAGCATGCTGAGGGACATGAGTAACCTAGATGGAATTTACCCATCCTGCATAACAGGATAAATGTCTAAGGGCCCAATATTGAACTGGACAAGAATGACACGGTATATGCATTGTGTTCAATATAGACATAAGGGGAAAAGGGTAATTGTACACTCAAGTACTATCACAAAAGGTTTTGTCATATCACTTGACAATTTTGTGACTTGAGTAGCAGTGATGTGTTGCTAGATACCGCTCATTGTTTATTAAGTTAAATACATGATTTAATATAATTGTCAACGTCATGAAATCCTACAGGGTCACACACATAAGGACAATTAGAGAAGAGGTAGAATAAATAAGATACATCGTAAGGTATGGTGCACTAGAATGGAATACGGAATATGGTAAGGTACCATGTGTTTAATTAACATATAATATAATAATAGTTATTATTAATTTTATAATAGTTATAAAATATAATAATAATAATAAAATTATGTTTATTATAATAATATTTATTATAATAATATAATAATATTACTATTGAGTTGAGCTTTTATCTTGAAGCACACACAAGTAGTTCTATAAATAGAACTCTTGTGTAGAAGCTTAAATATTGTTGTTGTTGAAACCCTGACCATATTCTATTTTCTCTCCCTCACTCAAAAACCTTCAATCCAATCAGTTAGCATTGTGACTGAAGGAAGTTGTTCGTGTGGACTGAGTAGAGGCGTTTTTCATCATACAACGCTCGTGATCATCCATCGATTCAAATTCAAAGGTTTCATCGCCACAAGAGGTGGCCTTTCTATCACAGATCATGACCTTTAGTAAGGATCTCTAAAAGGAAATTTTTGTTTTCTGCTGCGTTTAAATCTCTAATTTCCCTTCAGGATTGATGTTGGGTAAATTTCTCTTAGGTTTCAACCAACAATCCCATGTCTTTTGATATCAAGAACACAATTATAATAAGTTTTAAGAATGGTCCCTTAAAATATATTTATGATGCTTGGGAAAGGTTTAGATTATTGATCAGCAAGTGTCCAAATTATAACATGGACAACATAGAATAAATGCAACAATTTACATGGGGTTTGAACGTTCAAACTCAAATGCTCCAAGGTGCCTTAGTTGGGGGTACTATGAAGAACAAGAATGAAGATGAAGTGAAAGAGCTGATTTACAAAGTGACAAATCTCCAAAGAAGAAAGGTATGATAGAGCTTGATATTTAAACTTCTCTATTAGCATTACTTGACAGTTTAACAAAGCAATTAGCTATCACTACTTTTACTCAAGCAAATTCTAGTCGAATCCAAGTGTTAAGATGTAATTTCTATGGTGAAGGTCATGCAAATAACAATTGTATTCCAAAGGAACAAGTTGAAGTAGTTAATGATAATGGAATTTTTAAAAACCAAATCCTTACCCATACTTATAATCTGGGTGAAAGGATCATCCAAAATTTAAATGGAGGAATAATTAAGGTTAAAATGTTACTCAAGGAGCTCCTTAGAATCCCCCATTAAGGAAATGATTTCCTTTAAAAGAGACTATGAATGAACTCATGAATATGTCTCAAAGCAACTTTGAGATAATGAAATCCAATCAAGAGACATCCAACAAGAACCATGAAGCATCCATAAAGAATTTTAAAACTCAAATTGGTCAGTTATCAAAACAATTGGAAGCTCAATAAAGTGGATGTTTTGTTGGGAACACATTGGATAATCGAAATGAGAGTTGCAAATCTGTTGAGAAATAGAGTAGTACGCATGATACTAAACTCTAAGAGTGAAAAAAAGAAAGTGTCTGAATATGAATTGTAAGTCATAGATGATGGATAAGTTAAAAAGAATAAGAATAAAAAAAATAGAAAATTTAGGGAGAAAAAATGAGAATGGAATGAGAAACACCATTCATGGGCAAAAGGTCAGAAGTTGATTAATAAGGACTCAATTTTGAGGATAACCAAGAAGAAAATTCTCATGAATGGTGATAAGAATCAAGAGATTCCATCGTATGTCAAATTACATTATCCACAAATAAAGAAAAAGAAGACGGAAAATGAAGAGGTACAATTCAAGAGATTTATGGAGATGTTCACTAAGCTTCAAACTAGCATTCCTTTTGGTGGATTTTAAAGCAAATGCATATTTATGAAATACTTGTTAACTGAAAAAATAAAGTTTACAGATAATGAAAACATATTGTTGTCAGAAGAATGCAGTGCAATTATCCAAAGAAATCTTCCACCAGAGCAAAACGATTCCGGTAGTTTTACTGTTCCTTGTTAGTTTGGTAAAATAAATGTTAAGTCATCTAAGTTATTATGTTGATGTAGTTGAATATTTAATTGAGGAAATTTCTCAAAGTGCATCACCCTTATTATTATTATTATTATTGAGCGGGTTATTGTGAATTCTATTGACACAATTGAGGAAATACAGAATATAAAAGTTGGGGAATGTGTGTATCACTTAGAAGTATCTTAGGCCGATAAGGTACAAAGAAAAATTGAACATTTGAGTGATCATGAACCAAGTATCCTAACATAAAAATAAGTTTAAAAAATCTAATTCCATAGAATTAAAAGAGTTTTCTACACGCTTAAAATATGTATTCTAGGAAGAACAACCAATGTAATCAGGTATCATTAGTAGTTCTCTAACTAGTTTGGAGGAAGTGAAACTCACGAGGGTGTTGAGAGAGAATAAAGGAGTGCTTGGATGAACCATATATGATTTTAAGGGTGCAATTTTGGTTATGCAGATACTCAAATGTCTTATCTTAATGTTAAAACAATGATTACTGCATTTTAGGAAACAAGAGAAATACACAGCTGCTGTTTTGAAGTGATGCATCACAAATACCAACAAATGTTGAGACATCATGTTGGGACATCTCAGTAAAGAACACAATACAGAAAAACCGTAAATTGCAGAATATAAAGTACACAAAATATGTTAACTTATTTCGGTGTTAACAAACCTACATCTGGGGGATACCAATCTAGGATGAAGACTTCACTCTCTTGTAGTATTACTCTAAAGTTAAACTCACGATTTAAAACTTTATCCTAATCACAACCTTAAATGAAAATATTTATCTAAGGCTAAACTTTAGTCGTTCGACCTTTGATAGACACCTTATCACATCCTTCATCACCACCTATGATGACTTTGTCTTCTGCTGATCTCCAAAACCTGTCATGGTTTCTTGACCTACAAGTTATCCTGGACTTGCTTCAAAGCTTCGTCCAAGAACATTACACAAACCATTACCTAAAGGCTTCTGGTTATGCCCCTTGTATCTCTGCTTCCACCCTGCATCTCATACTGCATATGGGAGACTTCCTTCTGTGCTGAATGAGCGAGAGTCTCTTTCATCTTGAGAGTTACCATTTTTATAACTTCTTTCTGAATTCCAGAAAGATCTTAACTTGTCGTGACATTGAGTACATACATTATGTAACTCATATCACAAGTCACAACCTATTTTTCAACTCAGATCACAAGACACAAACAAATAGAAAGTAGTAAGTTAAGATGATAAAACATTTTTCTCCAACATTCTTCTCCCCCTTTTAGCCAAAACTTGGCAAAAGTGACCCATACAACTCCAAACTCAGATACAACTTACCCAGTATTTGAAGAATTTCATCAACCACTCACTTGAAGATAAATAATTGAGACTAAGAAGTGTCACAATAGTCTTATTTATAGCCAAGAATTTCCTTAGGAAGTAACGCTAGTCAAATTCAACTAATCGTTAATCAAGGAAATAACTCCACCACATGCGCACCAACCAAGACTGTTGATTTTTTCTTCTTTTAAAGAACCGCCCAAAGAATTTCATTTATATGCAAACATGTTCTACAATAATGTTCTGACATTATGTCAAGCATTTTCTTCACTTTACATGTACTCCTCTTTAGATAAGACAAGGCTTCTCGTCTCATCTGAATAACCAGAGACCAACCCACCAGATAATGACTTTAATATGCAAAGAAAAATAAATTCTCTCAAATACTTCAATAATTCCCTAAGCATCCATCAGGAATCATATATTCTGTATTGTTATGTTTCCCCCAACTTGCAACAATACAATGTCAAGACATCACACTTGACATCCTCTTAGTAACAAACTGTTGGATTAAAATCAAAGTCCCATTGATCCCCCTCTTCCTCTTAGATTTTTTTCCTCCCATCAGTGCCAGATACTAGACACATGCTTTAGAAAATCATGACTTTCTAGACAGAGTCCTTCTGTAAGATTTAAAAAAATAGACAATCACCCAACTCTTCAAAGGAATTCATTCCCTATCATTCTCCTTTATGATAATCTGGAATACTCTTGATCAATTGTTGATTATCCACATGCATACTTCTAAGAAATTAATGTTCAATCTACTACAGTCTTCTCTACATTCTCCTTCAAAGGAAAACATTCTACTTCATCATTCTCTTGTGTGACTATATAGACGCCCCTTAGGCAATAATGTAGGTAACAAGCTCCAGAACCAGAGCATAATCATCCTTCACCAAGTATATCCAACCCATATAATTTCCTAACACCAAGTTAGAACATCTTCCACACATCAAGACAAAATTATTGATATGCTCCACCAACTGGACTTACTATAGCATAGTAATCCAAAGAACTGGAGAACTCCATTCAAAACTGCGCAACCAGCTTGAATAAGAACTCTAGAAAGAGAGAAATAAACTTTCATCCACCTTCAAGAGGAAATAATATCATTGAGTCTTCAACTCATCACCCTTATGCCCAAGAGTAACTTGTTCCAAGACAATCCTCAAGCCTAACCATCCGCCACATGCTGATTATCTTGATTCTTCAAATCCACTTCTAAGATCAACCACTTGCCACAGTTTGATCACATTTTTTATGAATACTCATATGAAAAAGTCAAATGCCACAATTTGGCCTCTTCACATTTGTCAGAACTCACACAAAGATATCCCGATCTACATAGTCAAACTTGATCTTCAAGTTACATGTGTCCACTTGCTCAATAGCAAACACACTTAGACTCCCTATGCCATGGACAATGTAACATCTTCTCCTTCCTGCAGCTCCCGCAAACTGCCATGAGAACATTTTTTTTAAGCATCATTGTTCATTCATGTAGATTACCCTATCTTAAGTTGATGTGCCACTTCACCAACTGATATTCGGATGTTGAACTAGATGTAAGAACATTATGATTCAAGATCTAGATGTTGAATTCAGCTCCTTCTTCTTCCACTTTAAAGAACTTCCTCCCTTTACAGAACAAGAGTCCTATGCTCTCATAAACTTGATTCATCAACCAAGTTTGACTAGACAACCTCCATTATATTGATTTTGCAATTTATTCCAAACAATCTCACACATTGATGAATACATGATAGTGCTTCTCCAAAGACTTCAAACCCGCCATTGTTTGAATCTCCAGAAGGACTAGTTAGAAACTAACCCCCATAGTTGTACCAAGGATACCACATTTCCTTGAGTAGATTTGTTTTCACGAAGTTGCTGATATTGCCACCTATCTGAACTCCATGATGAGCATTATGGAATGCCCTAAAGTACCTGGATTAAAAATAAACCAATCCAAGTAGTCATCCAGATTATGATGTCTTCATAGTCTTCTATCCCCATCTTTAAAAATGCATCACCATCTAGATAAGTCTCAATACTTTCCAGGAAAAGACGAGAAGCCAATAATCCTAGGTCAAAAGCTTATGAGACTTCTGAGTGAATGTGGTACCTCCTCCCATGATTCTCCAAACCTCTGATGAAAAGATGTTATAACATCTGATACAACATCCTCAATCTTGAATCACAAGGATAATCAAATTTGCACAAAGCAATTAATTTTTAATCCTTGTAGTTATAACCCTTGTCTGATTCCAGCATATTCTGAATATTACATAGACATTCCTCTTCATATTGTCTTCTTCTGTTGTTGTGCAAGTTATTAAGATATCAAGGTTTCCCCATTGACTCAAGCTCTTAAGATTCTATCTGAACGAATCCTAATTACCTCAACTGTGTGAACTCATCCTTAGGGTTAATAAGTATAAGTTCTTACTTGCACGCTGTTTGTGAATGGTGAAAATAAATCACCTCAACTGTCTTCACTTCCATTCTTTATAGAAAGCACCTCATAGTCTGAAGAATAACTAGTAGACTCCATAATACGGTTGCATTGTCTTGATTGGACTTGATCATCATATCAAGTGTCTTGAACAACTTATCCAACAAGAAATCATCAAACCCCTAGAGCATGAGTTTGGTAATTCATCTTACCCCTTCTATCCATTTTGACTTTAGCATACATGATGACGCCACTCAACCATGTACCAAGTCATATAAGACTCAATCATCACAATAACATCCCTTTGCTCCCGACTTTGGAATGCTATGTATCTTCAAACTGATTCACATTTACAAGAACATAACCAGGTAAGGACATCTACAAGCTTTCTTCAATAATTACTCCAGTATCCCATACTACTTGAATCTTTCAATCAGAATATATGCAGTGAAATCACTAAAGAACAACTTCAACTTGACCTAGACAAGATGTCAAGACATCTTTCAGGACACCATCCAAGAGAACTACCACTCCTCCTGTTTGTAGTTGCAGAACCCTTCAGACAATAACTCCTTCTTGTTTAATCAGCAGAAAGTACTCCATGGATCTCATCCAGAAACAGACCGGGATGACTTCTCTGATACCAATTGAAATTCAGGTTATGAAGATACTCTAATGTCCTATCTTAATGTTAAGACAATGATTATTGAATTTTAGGAAACAAAACATATACACAGTTGTTGTTTTAAAGTGATGCAACAAAAATACCAACAGATGTTGAGACATCATGTTGGGACATCTCAGTCAAAAACACAATACAAAAAAACTGTAAATTGCAGAATATAAAGTACACAAAATATGTTGACCCAGTTCGGTGTTAACAACCCTACATCTGGGGGATATCAATCTAGGATGAAGACTTCATTATCTTGTAGTATTACTCTAAAGTTAAACTCATGGTTTACAACTTTATCTTAATCACTACCTTCAATGAACATCTTTATCTAAGGCTAAACTCTAGTCATTTACAAACTTTAATATGAGACTCCTTCTCACATCCTTCATCACCACCTGTGATGACTCTGTCTTCTACTGATCTCCAGAACCTGTCACGGTTTCTTGACCTATAAGTTATCCAGGACTTGCTTCAAAGATTTGTCCAAGAACATTACGCAAATCATTACCTAAAGGCTTCTGGTTGTGCCCTTTATATCTCTACGTTCCACCCTGCATCCCATATTGTAGAGGGAGACTTCTAACTCCTAAGAAAGCGAACGACTCTCAAACCCTAAACCCTTATTTTACAAAGTATTTAGGTTACAAAGTTACAAGTGATACAAAAGTTATAAAGATTATTTTAACCCTAGGTCTAAGTCTGCTTATATAGTATTTTGTTGTTGGGCTTTCTATATTTTCTCCTTGATCCACTCTGCAAATTCGCACAAAATATTTGAAAGATTTTTTAAGTGATAAAACATGTTATATTAAAATGATGTCCTGACATGTTATTGAGACATCTTTTTTAACTTCTTTAATCTTGAGCAGATTTATTTATCTTTATAATATTAATGTTTTACCAAAATTTAGTCAAGCCTCAGGAGCTTTCAAAGGGGATAAGCCCAGTCTATTGCATCATAATAATAAGCTTGTGGAAGAATTCAAACCATTCATCCAACCATAATGATGACTTAATCCTATAATTAAAGAGATAGTGAAGAAAGAGGTGCTCAAGTTGCTTGACGATCAGATGATCCATACCATTTATGACATCTCATGGGTTAGTAAGGTACATGTGGTCCCATAGAAGAGAGGAATAATGGCCATCATAAAATGAGAAGAATGATTTAATACTAACTTGTACAGTTACTAGCTAGAGGATGTGTATAGATTACAGGAGGTTGAATCAGGCAACGAGAAAAGATCATTTTCCTCTACCATTCATGGACTAAATGTTAGAGAGGCTAGCAAGGCAACCTACTATTATGTTCTTGACGGATATTCGGGTTACAATCGGATTATTATTGACTCGGTAGATCAAGAAAATACTACTTTCACATGTCCATTTGGAGTATTTTCTTACCAAAGGATGTCTTTTGGTTTATGCAATTCTACAACCACATTTTAAAGGTGTATGCTCTCTATCTTTTTTGATAAGATTGAAAAATCTATTAAAATTATTTATGGATATGTTTTTGCCTTTAGTTAAAATTTTGATATTTGTATCATTTAAATGTTGTTTTGAAGAGATGCATTAAAATCCACCTTGTTTTAAATTGGGGAAATTTCATTTTATGTTAACCAAAGCAATTGTCTCGGGACATAAAATCTCTTCAAAAGGAATTTAGGTGGATCGAGAAAAAATTAAAGTGATAAAAAATTTCCACCTCTAGTTAATTTGAAAGGAGTGTGAAGTTTCTTAGGACATACAAGTTTTTACCGAAGTTTCATAAAGGATTTCTCAAAGATTTCTAAACCTTTGTGCAATCTCCTTATAAAAGAAAATAAGTTTTGTTTGATAATGCATGTTTGAATTCCTTTTATGTGATTAAATAAAAGTTGGTCATTGCACCCATAATCGCTGCTCCTAATTAGGAATTATCCTTTGAGTTGATGTATGATGCTAATGATTATGCGTTTGGAACGATGCTTACCGAACAAGAGAAATGTTTCCATGTTATATACTACACTAACAAGGTCCTGAATGAAAATCAAGTTAATTATTCCACTATTGAAAAGGATTTGTTGGCGGTAGTATTTGCTTTAAAAAAATAGTTTGTATTTAATTGGTTCCGAAGTTGTTATTTTCATATATCACATTGTACTTAAGTTTCTACTCACAAAAGGGGATTTCAATCCCCGGTTACTGATATGGATACTTTTGTTGCAAGAGTTCTACTTGAAAATCAAATACAAAAAGGAAGTTGAAAATGTTATAGTTGTCCACCTTTCATGGTTAGTGAACTCTCAAGTTACTAAGAAAGAGAAAAACATAGTAGAAGAATTCTCAGATGAGCATCTATTTGTAGTAACTGAAAGGTCATGGTTTTCTCAGATGGATAACTTTAAAGTTAGTAATATCATTTTGGATACATTCACATGGCAACAAAAGAAGAAGTTCTATAAAGAAGCTAATTTTTATTTGTGGGACCCATACTTGTTTAAAGTGAGTTCTAAAGGTTTGATTCAGAGGTGTGATGTTGGTGAAGAAGCACAAAGTATCATGTTCCACTGACATAGCTCAGCTTATGAAAAATCTTTGAATGCGGCTACAAAAATTCTGCAATGCGGATACTGGTGGCCTACATTATCCAAACAATGTGTAGAGTTTGTTTAACACTATGATAAATTACAAAATATGTGGAGGTCGTTACGGTTGCAGTGTACACTACGATCGGGACATAAAACATTAGAAGTGTGTGCAAAAACCCTATTTCTTCATTTTTCAACCCCATGTCGGGCTAGTACTTGATTCCCTTAACTGTTTGGATAGATCCTAGGTGTAAATGCCTGATATTCGGGTTAGAAAGACTAAGGTTATACATATTGTCAAATAGAGTGATTAACCGTGTAGTGATGTTGAGAACAATAGAGTATGAATTAGAATCCTTTGGATAATGTATGCTTAGGAATTATACTAAGTGGAGAGTGACTGAGTACAAGCCATACACTAATGGATGTAACTAAGTATTGGAGAGTGGCTTTGGACGCGTTATGAAAGTATGATATTTCCTCAAATCGTATCTGAATGGGAATGGTCAATCATATTAAGGATTAACCCAAATTTATCGTTGTATGTATGAACTTAGTATTGACTAAGGATGTGTGAATGTCATCATATGGGATGAAATACACCAATTGGCTGGTATCATAGGTTAGTAACATAATCAGAGGGGTTATGGTTACGTGAAACTAGTAATATCAAAGGGAGAACCTGGATTAATTAGGTTCAATGTGTGTGAACCCTGGACATCTGGAACTCTTATAGTTTTATTATATTCATAAGGAGTGGGTGTGGAAGGACTTACAGGGTGACGAACTCAAGAAGACTTGTCTAGTCATCTGACTGTTGCGCCAATAGGAAATGGGTGGATGCATATTGTATAACGTTTGATGTTTTACTTATGTACATGGCCTCAGAGCTGGACCCCCATATGAGTGTTACCAAACTTATACAGTGTCACAATATCTGTATAAGATACTAGATACATGAGTTATCCTTTCACTCAAATGTGGGATTTATGACGATCCCAGTCTCGACGTATAATTATCGATGTATGCTCGTGAAACACATGCAAGAGTTCTCATAAGATAGAGTAGGATGACTAATGATCTGTACGTCATGCTTAAAAATTGAGTATTACCTGTGGAGTCCATGACCTACGAGTTACATGGGATGTATACACTCTTGGATCATTTTCAAATTTAGGGGACCATGCATGGCTTAGCTCCTGTGGATGACAGTAGGATATACCGAATCCATATTTTATGTTTATGGAAGAGCCTTGAGTGGTCATAACAATGTGAGTGATATAGGATTTATACAGTTGCAGATACTTTACTTGATTTATTGGATTATTAGTGAATCACAATACTTAAACACCCGAGTAATCACAATACTTAAACACCCAAGTTTGGGTTTAAGTAAAATCACTACATATCTATCGGCTTTGTATGTAATTATCCTAATATTGGTTGTTAACAACAATGGGTTAGGTATATTATTTTACTATGTTAATTATGCATGCGAGACTAAATATATGGCCTCAAAGAGGTGACTGTAAGGTGTTCAATCATTACTCATCACACGAGATGAATATGAGAAACCTGATGGACATTTCAAGTAGACCTTGACTCAAGTAAAATGGATAGTGAGATATACAGTGGTTTAGATATGGAACCTACTAAGATTAATATCTCATCCCATGTTGTTGCATTATTTTCAGGTAAACAAGTATTCAATTTGGACTTGTAACTGTGGAATTGGCAATGAGGACTCGATGAAGTGTCTTTCTGCTGTGTTGAAGATTTTTGTCTGATCTTCAATATACTAGTTGTTTTGTTGTAGTAAAATTTTAAAGTGATCCACTTTTAGATATTTGCATTGATGTATCTGGTATCAATTATTGATACCACTAGTCATTATTTTAGACATGTAATTTGAGGGTACTACAGTGGGTGATCTGAATAAGATACCAATAAGGAAGATTCTGAATTTGATGGTTTTAGAGGTGGTTGCAAGGTTAAAGAGAGCTATTTTGGATGTCTCTACCCAACTGAAGTTCTGATTTCATCTATAATTTATGTATAACTTTTTAAATTCTTTGGCTATGAATATTTGCATTATAATTTATAAGTAGCTAAGTTCTTATTTATTAGGCATTTAAATGAATTTATTTTGAGCTATTTAAACGTGTAATTGTTGAGGACTATATAATGAAATTGCGATCCTGAGTACTATTTAATTAAATTTGTGATTAAAGTCTTCTTGTATGTTGAGTAAATGTATGAATTGAATCCAAATTGAAATTAATCATTAACCATAACTTTTGAATATCGATATAATTGACTTGTTCAATCAACAATTGCTTTAGAATATTGAGTTGTTTGAGTGTGATAATAGAATAGAGTTATGAAACAAGAAATTGATCATAATTAATTTATTAAGTTATTGTTATACTAGAGAAGTAATTTTTAAAAAATAAATGCAATTAACAAATAATTAAAGTAAAGGATTCGAAAAGGTTTGATTATTTTTAATTTATGTCAAATTCAATCTATTTTATTCTTAATTGTAAAAATAAAACTCATGCAAAATTTAGTGTCAAAACAGGGTGAGTCCGTCAAATATATATGTCAAATTCAATCTGTTTTATTTTTAACAGTAAAAACAAAACTCATGCATAACTCAGTGTCAAAACATGGTTAGTCCGTCAAGCATATCCGTTTTGTCCGTAGTTTATTTTATAGAGTAGGACAAAATTTTAAGTATACACCCTCTACTATGTTCGTCCCTCCCCTTTTTTTCAGGTTTTCGCGGACATGGACATGGACATTAATATAAATTTTGTAATTTTTAGGTTTAAAAGGTATAATGCCCATGAACTTGTCCTGCCTCATACTCATTTTTTTCAAGACGGATCAAGATTTTACGTCCACACCCTTATCTATGATTGTTTTTTCCACCTCGTTTTTTTTCTTCTGGACTTTTACAAGACGAGTCAAGATTTTATGTCCGCACCCTTAGCTATGATTGTTTACTTCCACCTCGTTTTTTTTCCTGGACTTTTACAAGACGGGTCTAAAAGGGACCGACATATCCTTTTGCCTCCCTATACAAAATCTCCCAATTTAGTCGAAATTGAATGGATAATCCGTATGGATATGAACTTTTAATTTATCAATTAACGACGGTTTTGCATGCTTGCTAAATTAATCATCATTAAGTTGCCTTAAAAAAAAATCTTTTAAATAACTAAATTTAGAATAATGTAAGAGACAAATTATTGTGTATTTGTTAGGTCAAACATATTAAATAAATACCTTTTTAAAAGTTTTAAATATAAAATAATTTTAAAATATAAATATATACTAAACATTTGTAGTTTGCAGATTTTAAGATATCTATATAAATATAAAAAATTTAGTTTATATTTAATAATAAATTCATAAATTATTTATTTATTTATTTATTTATGTATTACATTTTTTTAAACATAACATTTGTATATATGATTTTGTTCACACTAATTTGAAAATTCTGAATCTATGTGTTTCCCAAAACATAATATGCTTCCTACTCAAATCAAACATATGAAGTCAAATAAATCATACTCCTTCTGTTTTTCTATTATAAGTCACTTAAGAAAAAATATTTATAGCAAAATATATGGAAAAAAAAAACTTGAATGATTGGCAATAGAACAGATAGACAAAACTTAATAAGAAACTAAAGACATATAGCCTAGCACAAGCAAAAGCAAAAGCAAAAGATTTGGTAGAAATTAAATAATTAATCAAAAGTAAATTTTCAGCAAATTTTCATCCAAAACTAGCTTCTAGAGGGCAATTCAATCAACCATCAACACTAATATTTAGAAGAAAAACAATTCTCCATTACCAACATGAGTTTAGAAGTATACACTAAAATATTAATAATTTTGTTTGATTCAAAAATACAATATGCATTAGGACTCACCCTTTATGAGCTATTACTTCTTCTTAAAGACAAAGAATAGCCAGTGTATATTAACTTTGGTTTGGCTTCATGTACCTCTCACTCTGAGGTCAAATGTATAAACATTGTTCAATACTTTTAAAATATCATTATTTTACTATCTATACAACTCATTAAGGAACTCTACCAAATCAACCTAGCTCAGTTTTTACCCTTCATTCAACAAACTGATAACCCATTTTACCTTTTCAACAATATTCAAATAAGTATTCAAACATATGTGTGTCTATATATAGATATATATAAATACACCATAATGTACCTGTACTCATAACATTCAAAAGAGTAACAAGTTAAACATCAAATAGAACAGAATGGCAAGCTTCGGCGGTTCCTTGTGTGTATTAACCTTTCTCTTATTCGTCTTTGTTGGTTTAATGTTTTCTTCATCTGAAGCTGCCATAAAGAAATATCAGTTTGATGTGAGTTGTATTTTGATTGTATTCAACTTGCTTAAGTTACTAGCTTGCGACGCAAGGTTCCCTGAAATAGCATTTTGTTCTTTTACAGGTTCAAGTGAAGAATGTGAGTAGGTTGTGCCATGCAAAACCTATTGTAACTGTAAATGGAAGATTCCCGGGGCCAACTATTTATGCCAGAGAAGGAGATCAAGTGCTTGTTAATGTAACCAATCATGCACAATATAACATGTCAATTCATTGGTAACGCCCGATTTCGAAAATCAATTTAATACATATAATTGAAGTTTTTTACATTAGCAAATGTATTTTTTTTTCATTTACCAATCAGATATATGGTTATTATAGGCATGGACTAAAACAGTATCGTAATGGTTGGGCGGATGGACCGGCTTACATCACTCAGTGTCCGATACAGACCGGAAACAGCTATACTTATGAATTCAACGTTACTGGGCAGAGAGGAACACTATGGTGGCATGCACATATTCTCTGGCTGAGGGCCACTGTCTATGGTGCAATAGTAATTATGCCTAAACTTGGAACACCGTTTCCTTTTCCACAACCTGCTAGAGAATTTGAAATTCTCCTAGGTAAGCATTATAAAGATTCATATGCTAAGATATGAAATATGAAAGTTGATGTACTGATTATTTATGAATACAATAGGTGAATGGTGGAACAATGATGTGGAAGAGATTGAAAACCAAGGGAACAAAATGGGATTGCCACCAAATATGTCAGATGCACATACAATCAATGGAAAACCAGGACCGCTATTTCCTTGTTCTGAGAAGCGTAAGTAAAATTAACCAAAGTTTGTTAGTATTATGTAAGGGAATGATAATTAACTAGATTTTAGTTACTGGTTTATATAGTCTACAAAAGAGTGAAATATTTGTATGAAGTGCAATTAATTTGCTTCAATGTTTTAGACACATTTGCAATGGAGGTAGAACAAGGGAAGACATACCTCATGAGAATCATCAACGCTGCACTCAACGACGAGCTTTTCTTTGCCATTGCGGGTCACAACATGACAGTAGTGGAGGTTGATGCAGTTTATACAAAACCGTTCACCACGCAAGCTATATTAATTGCTCCTGGTCAAACCACAAACATTCTGGTTCGTGCCAACCAAGTTGCTGGAAGGTACTTCATGGCTACCAAGGCTTTCATGGATGCTCCAGTTTCAGTTGACAACAAAACTGCTACAGCTATATTTCAATACAAAGACATACCAAACACTGTCCTACCCATCCTTCCACAGTTGCCAGCTACCAATGACACGGGTTTTGCTTTGAGTTACAACAAGAAATTGAAGAGTTTGAACTCTGCTAAGTACCCTGCAAATGTTCCTCTCAAAGTTGATAGAAACCTCTTTTACACTATTGGTTTAGGGAAGAATTCTTGCCCTACATGCCTCAATGGAACCCGGTTTCTTGCTTCCATAAATAATGTATCTTTTGTGATGCCAAAAATTGCGCTTCTCCAAGCTCATTACTTCGATATCAAGGGTGTTTTCAGAGCTGATTTTCCTGATCATCCTCCAATTCCTTTCAACTATACCGGTGCACCATTAACAGCCAATCTCGCCTCTTTAACAGGCACAAGAGTAAACAAGATTTCCTTCAATTCTACCGTGGAGCTAGTTTTGCAGGATACAAATCTCCTCACAGTTGAATCACATCCATTTCATCTTCATGGATATAACTTTTTTGTTGTTGGAACTGGTATTGGTAATTTTGATCCTGCTAAAGACCCTTCTAAATACAACTTGGTAGATCCTGTTGAAAGGAACACAGTTGGGGTTCCTACAGGTGGTTGGACAGCAATTCGTTTCCAAGCAGACAATCCAGGTACGTCTGAAGTTGTACTAAGTTTTTATGATACTTAACTTTAGGGCATAATATTCTGCTATATCATGATGTTGTTATAAATATGACTGCACAGGTGTTTGGTTCATGCATTGTCATTTGGAGCTACACACTGGTTGGGGGTTGAAAACAGCTTTCCTTGTTGAAAATGGACCAGAACAGGGTCAATCTGTTCTGCCACCACCAAAGGACCTCCCATCATGCTAGCCACTGGTTAAAAACTAACCAAAGAAAAGATGAATTTAACAGTATTCAATGTTTTTAATGTGTTTTTGCCTATTAAGCCTTCATGTAAAAGTTTCATAGAGTTTTTACTTGAGAGAAAAATAAAGGTAAACAATGTAAGGAAAAATTTCAAGGATTTCTTGTAATTAAATTTCTAAGTAATGATTCTTTATTTCATTGAGCCTTACTAGTTTACTATAGACTATTACATTTCTTCAGCTACTTGGACCAATATGTCCTGCAAAATACAGCCCAATTTCTTCAACCTATTATTAATCCTTCCTCTCCGGAATGATCAAAATATACTCAATTTTATTCATGATTAAATGCACTTCATTGTAATATTCTCAACTTTATTCATTATATAATTTTTACATTCGGACCAAGGGAGTGCTTGCAATTGTTTCAAGCCTCTGCCCTTTAGTTTAAGCTTAAAAGGTATACAGCTCTTAAAAGAAACACAGGTTTTCCATTGTGCACTCTTTCCTGTGTTATTTTCCTATCTGGTTTATAAATTTACTAAGCCTATCAGTAAGGCATTTGTTGAAGACAGATCAGCCAGCAACTAGAACCAGATTATGATCAAACCCAGACACAGCCTGCAAAATTTGAAAACCTTCTAAGGAATCAAGGTAAAACGGCTCAACTTCGTCAACAGAACTTGACAGTCCGAGTCTACCATTTTTACCAGAGCCCCAGACCCACATTTCTCCTTTTGACGTGAGAGCAACCGTATGTGCACGCCCTGCTGAAACCGACACAGGATTCTCCCCGGCCAATGCATGAGTCAAGGCAGGAAGGTTGGCAGGCCCTGGCCTTCCAAGCTGAGAACTTTGGTTCCACCCCCATGAAGCAATGTTTGTAGCCCCCACAATGTCACCACTACCATCCGATTTATCAACCTGGCATATTGCCAAAGAATGACCAAGCCCTGCTGCTACAGAAATGGGAGTAAATTTTATCTCAACAGGAAAGAATCCCAAATCTTTTGTAGCTCTCCCCAATTGGCCATAGACGTTACTCCCACAACTCAAGAGGGCACCATCACCTGATAAGGGTAAACAACACTTAAGAGAGTTGAGAGAGAAAAAAAACTCATATATGTAATAATTTGCTAGAAGAATTATTAAGTAAATTACTAATCTAATCCCTAAAATTGTACGACACTGTCGACTTTTGTACCTGAAATGAAGGATATTTTAAAATGATAATTGAATTTGAAAATTCTTTAGTGATAGTGTCATACAATTTCAGAGACAAAATTGACAATTCACTAAAATTATGCAACGCAAATAAGTGTCACATACTGCAAAGAACTAGAGAGTGATCAAGGCCACATGCAATGTCGACAACTTGAACATTACGCAATTCTTCTACCAAGTGAGGTTCCCATATTATTGGCATGTTATTCTCCTCCTCCATTCCCTGTAAGACTTTCTTTTCGGCAACTTCTAGGTCTGAACTCGTGATTTGTGCATTGATCGAATGCGTGGTTGCAGAGGAATCTAATGAAGATGACTCCAAGTGACCATGTCCCATATTCCCTATCCTTCCATCTGCATAATAGCCCCACCCAAACAACTTTCCATCCACAGTTAATGCAAGAGCATGCCCCCAACCAAATGATACCTGTTCAATCAAAGAAATAAAGCTTGAAACGTCTTGTTGAATAGGCACTTAATTAAGCAAAAATACCTTTTTTATGTTTTCTCCAGAAAGTGCTTCAACTCTGGAAGGCACAACAGCTTCAATCACATCTTTCCCAAGACCAAGCTGTCCACGTTTCGATTTCCCCCAAACCCAAATAGAACCATCTTCTCCAACCGCAGACGAAACAACACCAGATGCAAAAGCGTTACACACCTTCACATTTTCTAGCCCCTCTACTCTTTTAGGCTCATTCCATGTTTCTCTGTATTCCAATTCTTCATCACAATTTTGAAATCACAAATCAAAGAACATACGATGATTAACAAACTGTGGTAATTTTTACCTTACCTTGCGGAAAATCCACGACCGAGTTGGGCTTCGTTGTTTCTTCCCCAAGCCCAAAGATGGCGTTGAGAAGTGATTGCAAGAGAGTGGTAGTGACCAGCGTGGACGCTGAGAATATCAGAAGGTAAAGAAGGAATTGGAGTAGGTTCGTATGCGTCTACTCCCATGCCGACACTGGTTGTTGCTAATCCTAAAGCTCCATGGCTTCCATCTCCGAAACTCATCACCGTACTCATCCATCTCCGGCGAACAACAACCGCACCGCTTTTTAGATTCAGATTCCTCGACAATACCCGTGATCGCCACATTTCTTTCCACCTGCACCGTTCGTGCTGTCAATGTGTCACGCTTTAACGACTCCTATAGTTTGTAAAATGTTTCCATTTTGTGTACGTATCATATTAACTCATTTACTTTTCTTTTTTTTAAACATCAATATTCAATTTAATGGACCCACTAACTTGATTCAGTGTCCGTCCAAAATCAACTGGTTTTAATTTCTTTCAGTTGAAATCTTTATTCATGATAGATCCACACATGTTTCTTCCTCCAATCTCTATCAAGTTTCTTCTCCTCTCCGCCATCAACCATCGATTGTTTTGTAATTCCAAAATCATCTCCACCAATCAATGGTCTGGTACGAACATGGAAAATGACTCACACCGGAGCCGTCACTACCAGAAGATAAGGAGGTCATGAGTTTATGTGTGTGTTCATGTAATAGTTTCTATTATTGTGCTTGTTTTGTTGTGGGTTATGCTTTTTCTTACTTGGTTTGTTTTGTCGGTGTGTTATTATTATGTTTAAGTTGTCTTAAGTTTATGTTCAAGGTATTTGATGATATGCCTCTAAGAAACTTGGATGAAGGACTTGTATTTTTGAGTAAGAATCTAGCTAGGGATGTGACAAATCAAACTCCTCCTTCCAGTCAACAATGATTTCATCCACTAGTTGTAAGATTATCAATATTGTGAGTCTGAATAATTGAATTGAGCGTGATAAAGCTAAAGATATGATCTGTAACTGGATAGATTTAAAGATTGGGGTTCCAAATCTCATTTGTCTCTTGCGGGAGAACTTTGATTGGTTGATTGCATTAAGGATTCAGTTATTAGTGTTGTTAATTTGTGGAAGGGGAATGTCTTAACACATTTTCTTTCTCTATTTTTGTACTCTCTTTTTCATCGAATGAATAAGATTGTTTACCAAAAAAAAAAACTCTCACATTGGTGTTTAAGGAAAAATAATGAAAAAAGTCATTTGGTATTGTTCTTTTCCTTACCGAATAATTTATTATATGTTCTTGGTCTGTATTTTGTTTTTTCCAAAAATTTATTGGTATATTATGGGCGAATTCCATTTTGTGTATCAGATTACTTTTTTTTATGGAAAACATCATTTCATTAATTGAAAAGTCATATGGCAATACAAGCAACAAGAGACATAGGACATAGGATATACCTCATCCATAGTCTAGAAGCATTTCTTCTAATAAAAAGACCATAGACATAAAGGACATTACACTTAAATTGATCACAAACTAAACAAACACAACTAAACCATAAACATCAACATATCATTCATTCATCAACTCTCTTAAGAACACCATTAATGAGAATCCATATTCTTTCCAAATCCAATTAAGGATGATTTCTTTGACTTATGTCTGTGCATTTTGACTTCCTTTGATCTCAAGCTTATCCATTCTTATGGAATGTTCAAAACTTAATTGATGACTAGAGATAATATTACTCCAAGATACAAAAAATCCTTTGAGGCTTTTTATCAAATACCAAGAGTGCATACTTAAACTTAAAAATAATAAATAATAAAATAGACAACAAAAAAAAGGATAGATTTGAAAGAGAGATAGATAACAACTTGTAGTAAATCCACGAAGGCTTTGGGGGTGGGCGAAACGTAGCCAACATCAAGGATGTGAGAGCAGAAACATGGAAGAGAGATACACATACCATTCTTAAGTTTAAGATACTAGGAACAATCTTAACAAACTTTCCATCTTCTTATGGTGGTGGCTGTAACACCCCATTTTCTACCCACGAATTATAACAACAAAATCAGAGTCGTAAAATTTTCTACAATGGGATATTACATAATCAACTTTGAACAATTCCTACTTTAAGGAAATCATAACAATACGTAACACTTTTTCTTAATTCGACAAAATAATGTCATTCACTCAAATAATTCAACTTCATAAAATCTTACGCAGCGGATTCATAAAATAATTCTTAGCATCTTTAAGCAACATAATAACAACTTAAAATAGAAATAAGCAACCATAAATCCTTCAAATAATTAAAACTTAGTAATAATTAAAAGATCACAAGCAGACATGCGACAATCCCCCCCGAGTGCTACGTATCAGAGCGACTGACCACCGACTCGACCAAAGGTAACCGGTTACTTCTCAGGATTACCTGCACGTTGTCACATAATGACAACATTCAACAGAAGGGGTGAGTTACAATTATTATAATTAGTATATGAAAAACAATACAGCGAATAAGAATAGTAACAAATACCACTTCACAATTTAAATCAAATATCATCCCAATAAACCAACAATTATGCAACTTTAATGTGACTCGACTAGTTATGCATGTGGTACCATTCGGAGTAAAACTCCCAACTTAAAATCTGCCAATTTATTGAGGCATCAAGGCATAAGCCTTCAACTTTCAACTTTTTGCCAATCCAGGCCAACGTGGTGTGAGCAACGGCTCCGACAAAATGCATATGAATTCACATGACTTATTAGACATTATATGCGTACAACATAGCCACATTAACAATACATATCAACTTGTACGACATAGGCAACTTAGAAATCAACTTTGGCATAAAAGCCTATGATATAACAACTTCGTAACTATTCCGTGAATCGGAGCAATATTTCAACTCGGCCGCACTTATAGTAATATTTAGCAATACAATTTCCAGCAAAACAATTCATTAAAATCAACTATAATATCCTCCGACTTACCACGACGAATTTCATTGAATTCTAAACAACTAAGCTTTCTGCCTAATTCGGCTAAACCGACTAACTTAATATTATTTTTAACGTTTTTGAGGCTAATATAACACTCTCAGTAATTCTGTCAAAAATTCAATATTTTAAAATTCTATCGCTATGAAATGAAAATCTGCTAAATTCTGTTTTCTATCGAAAAATTATAAATCAAACTACTGCTATTACGTGCCTCTTTATCACACTGATAGGTAAGTTCCTGTATAAAATTACTCAACGCCCATTTTGTTTCATTTGATAAAATCATGACATTATAAATTAATATTGTTTCTAATATGTTACTAAGTATCAATTAATCCTAAAATGAAATAACAATCATTTAAGAATATAATTTTTTTTTCTTGCTAATTGAATTAAATATTAATTTGGGAATTGCTACAGGGTCCTCCACTAATGCCATGGAAAGAGTGGCTTGCGCCACATCCTCCAGGCTCTCCAAGATGCGTGCGCCATCCCTAGCCAATAGGGGCATGTGGGCCCCACTTGCAAGACTTGTGGCCTGCGCCACTAGCATGAAGTGGCCACCATGGCCTTTTGTAATATGGCCTGCGCCATAACACCACACCTGGCCACTTGCATTTTAATTCAATTGATTTAATGCCATTACATTTAATTACTTAATAGCATTTTATGAAATTAATTAATGGTTATAAAGCCTATGGCCTGCGCCATGGCCCCTATGACTCTCCCTCCCACATTAAGTGTGGCCTGCGCCACATACATCAATATATATATATATATATATATATATATATATATATATATATATATATATATATATATATATATATATATATATATATATATATTGTTTTTTTTCTTTTAATTATTTTACTCCCTATCTCTCTCTCTTCGTCAACCCATATTAACAATTTCCAGAACTGCAACAACCCAATGACAGCAATAATCCAGCAACATAACGAAATAACTTTTAAATTCATAAATTCAACAATCAAAACAACTTATTTTATCATCAAACATTTCAATCATAATATACAGATTTCACAACTTAAATACCCTAATCAACCCAGATTCAAAGTATCGAAATTCATACCCGATTATAAGAATCGAACTCACCCTTACCTTTGATTGGATTGAAGGTTGCTCTACAGTCGGATTCCGGAAATTTTCTTCTTCTTCCCTCACGTTCGTACAGCAGTTCTACTTCCTCTTTTTCTTCTTTCTTTTTCTAACTCCCCCACTTCTGTTTTCTTTTCTTTTGTTTCTATCACTTATTTTCTTTTCTCTTTATTAAATTAACTAAATATCCTAATTTCTAATGGGCCTAATTTAACACCTCCCATTTTACTAATTAGCACACAATAATAAGCCCACTTACTCAAATAACACAACAACTATATTATTATTTCTTATAATATTTTCTACGACTTTCGACTAAATTTTCGACTTATCGATTAAATTAGCTACAACATTAAATATTCCGATTAACCACAATAAATACTTAAATATTAAAATAATAAATAATTATTTGGGCGTTACAACTCTCCCCCACTTAGAATATTTTCGTCCTCGAAAATTTACCTGCTTCAAACAGCTCAGGTTAGGAGTCTCGCATCTTGCTCTCCAATTCCCATGTCATGCTTTCGCCCGCAGCTCCCAACCAAACGACTTTAACCAACACAATATCTTTTCCTCGAAGAGTCTTTGTTTCACGGTCTTCAACTCGTACAGGTTTTGTCTCCACTGTTAGATTATCCCGCACTTGCACATCATCCATACTAACCACATGGGATGGATCTGAGACATACTTCCGAAGCTGCGACACATGGAATACATCATGCAAATTCGAAAGATTTGGTGGTAATGCCATCCGATAAGCAACTTTTCCAACTCGTTCTAAGATTTGATACAGACCAATGAAACGAGGAGTGAGCTTTTTAGACTTCAAAGCCCTCCCAACACCGGTCACAGGCGTGACTCGCAAAAACACATGGTCACCAGCTTGAAATTCTAAATCCTTCTTCCGCTTGTCATGATAACTCTTCTGCCTACTTTGAGAAGCTTTCATCTTCTCTCGGATAAACTTCACTTTCTCGGTAGTTTCTCGAACTAACTCTGGTCCAAGTACCACACCCTCACCAGATTCATGCCAACACAACGAAGTTCTACACCTACAACCATACAATGCTTCAAAAGGCGTCATTCCGATACTAGAATGGTAACTATTATTATATGTGAACTCAATCAATGAAAGATAAGTGTCCCACGAACCTCCTTGCTCAAGAACACAAGCTCTCAGCAAATCCTCCAATGACTGAATGGTTCTCTCAGTTTGGCCATCGGTTTGAGGATGATATGTCGAGCTCAACCTCAACTTAGAACCCAACGAATCTTGCAGACTTTTCCAAAATTCTGATGTAAACCTCGGATCTCTATCCGACACAATGCACAGAGGAACACCATGCAACTTTACAATTACTCGGATGTAAATCTCTGCCAACTTCGCAATTGGGTAAGTGATGTTAACAGGTATGAAGTGAGCCGACTTCGTGAGCCTATCAACGATCACCCAAATCGAATCATGCCCTCTCAAAGTAACAGGCAGCCCCGTTACAAAGTCCATAGAAATGCTATCCCATTTCCATTCTGGAACTTCCAACGGTTGCATCAACCCAGTCGGCTTCTGATGCTCAATCTTCGACTTCTGACAAGTTAAGCACGCATACACAAAACGAGCCACATCTTCTTTCATTCCGGGCCACCAAAATATTTTCTTTAAATCCTGATACATTTTAGTAGCTCCTGGATGAATACTCAAACTGCTTCTATGACCCTCTTCTAGAATGCTTCTTTTCATAACCGTGTCATCAGGAATACAAATTCTTTCACCTAATTTCAACACACCTCTCACATCAATCTTAAAGTCACTCTTCTCTGATTAGCCACAACGATTAAGGATATCTACTAATTTCACATCCAATTTTTGTGCCTCTCGGATACTATCCATAAAATCATTATTAATCTTTAGCATTCCTAGCATTACACTCTGCGGAGTCACTTCGCAAACTAAACTCATATCACGAAATTGCTCAATTAATTCCAACTCCTTAATCATCATTGCTGACATATGCAAGGTATTTCTACTTAAAGCATCGGCCACAACATTTGCTTTACCTGGATGATAATTCAAACCGAAATCATAATCCTTAAGCAATTCTAACCATCTACGTTGTCTCATATTCAGCTCTTTCTGATCAAATAGATACTTTAAACTTTTATGATCACTGAAGACTTCGAATCTGGAACCATAGAGGTAATGCCTCCAGATTTTTAGCACAAATACCACAACAGCAAGTTCAAGATCATGTGTAGGATAGTTCTTTTCATGAATTCTCAACTGCCGCGACGCATAAGCAATTACTTTATTATTTTGCATAAGCACACCTCCTAAACCCATCAATGAAGCATCATAGTAAATTACAAACGGTTCCTCCGGATTTGGCAAAGTCAAAACCGGCGCCGACGTCAATCTCCTTTTTAATTCATTAAAACTCTCTTCGCACTGAACATCCCATACGAAAGCTTTACCTTTACAAGTTAATTTAGTTAACGGAAGTGCTAACTTCGAAAATCCTTCAATAAACCTTCTATAATATCCAGCTAATCCCAAAAAGCTTCTAATCTCTGTAGCCGACTTAGGAGTCTCCCATTGCAATACAGCTTCTACCTTTGAAGGATCTACATCAATACCTTTTCCTGAAATTACATGGCCGAGAAAACTGACTTCTCTTAACCAAAACTCACACTTGGACAGCTTTGCATACAATTTCTTATCTTTCAAAACATCCAACACTAATCTCAAATGTTCCTTGTGCTCTTCTTCGGACTTAGAGTAAATTAAAATATCATCAATAAATACTACCACAAAATGGTCCAGATAAGTATGAAAAATACGATTCATGTATTCCATAAATACTCTTGGCGCATTAGTCACACCGAAAGGCATCACAGAATACTCATAATGTCCATACCGAGTTCTGAACGCTGTCTTCTGGATGTCCTCGTCTTTCACTTTGATCTGATGATAGCCCGATCTCAAATCAATTTTACTGAACACACAAGCACCCACTAATTGATCCATCAAATCATCTATTCTCGGTAGTGGATACTTATTCTTGATCGTTACCTTATTCAATTGTCTATAATCAATACAAAGCCTCATACTACCATCTTTCTTCTTTACTAGCAACACTGGAGCTCCCCACGGCGACACACTTGGTCTTATAAACTTTTTCTCAAGTAAGTCTTCCAATTGCTTCTTTAATTCATACAATTCAGATGCTGACATTCTATACGGTGCCATCGAAACAGGCCTAGTACCAGGTACCAGATCAATCGTAAATTCAACTTCCCTCTCTGGCGGCACACTAGGAATCTCCTCAGGAAAAACTTCGGGAAATTCTTTCACTACTAACAGTTCATCAATCTTAGCTTTACTCTCAACCGACAACGTCGCCATCAAGGAAAACATCTGAGCTTCCTCTTTCATCAATTTTCGTAATTCTCTTAAAGATAATAAGCCAACTCCTTCCTCTTCTGGAGTTGAAAACTTCACCGACTTGTGATAACAATTTATATGAACATAATTATACTCTAACCAGTTCATACCAAGAATTACATCCATCCCAGCCAACGGCAAACATACTAAATCAACATAGAAATATTTATCGAAGATCGATAAAGGACACTTTAAACATACCAAAGAAGTAATTATTGATCCCTTAGCTGGGGTCTCAACAATCAAATCACCATCCAAAGCGGACAATTTTAAACCCAGTCTTCGAGCACAGTTAGCAGAAATAAAATAGTGTGTAGCACCGGTATCAATAATAGTAATTAAAGGAGTACCATTTATGAAACATGTACCTCGGATAAGTCTGTCCTCACTGGAGGTTTGAGTTCCGGTAAATGCGAACACCTTTCCAGTTTGAGATTTCTTTGGCTTCTGACACTGACTTCCAATATGCCCTTCTTCACCACAATTAAAACAAATCATTTCCTTGTGCTTGCAATCAGCTATTGCATGCCCAGTCTTACCACAGCGAAAACACCTCTTTACTTCAGCAGTGCATACATTACTCTTATGACCAGCCTGACCACATTTGAAGCAAACTATACCAGCAGGAGCACCTCCCCCACTAGCTCTCTGAGCCGAAGCAGCTATTTGTTTCCCTTTTCCAACTGGAGCATCATACGGCTTGCCACGGTTTTGATGTTGCTTGCCTCTGCGATCACTGACAACCTTGTAATGAGCATTGTTGTCCTCTTCAAATATCCTGCAGCTATCAACCAATTCAGTAAAAATGCGTATCTTCTGATACCCAACAGCCTTCTTAATTTCTGAGTGCAACCCGTTTTCAAACTTGATGCACTTTGAAAATTCAGCACCAGCACCAGTGTAATGAGGATAAAATTTGGACAACTCCACAAATTTTGCAGCATAATCCGTGACAGACATGTTTCCTTGCTTCAGCTCAAGGAACTCAATTTCTTTCTTACCACGGACATCTTCCGGATAATACTTTCTCATGATTTCCCTACGGAATACATCCCAAGAAATGACTTCACCTGCCGCAGTCAACCTCTCATGAGTCTCTAACCACCAGTCATCAGCTTCGACTGCTAGCATGTGAGTACCATACTGAACCTTCTGAGCTGGAGTGCAATCCATAACATGGAAGATCCTCTCTATCTCTTTCAACCATCCCAAAGCTGCATCTGGATCATGCTTCCCTTTAAACACCGACGGATTCTCTCTTTGGAAAGTCGCCAAGCTACGTGATCCAGCGTCTCCACCAACATTTGGCAAGTTCTGCACAGCTTGTGCCATTGCTTGCATTGCGGCAGCCATCGCAACGTCATTTCTCCCAGCCATTTCAACTTATCACTACAATACAACTAAAAGTCATATTAGTAACAATACACAATTGTTAGACAGTAACGACACGACAACTGGCCGGACAGACCAACCTGCTCTGATACCACTAATGTAACACCCCATTTTCTACCCACGAATTATAACAACAAAATCAGAGTCGTAAAATTTTCTACAATGGGATATTACATAATCAACTTTGAACAATTCCTACTTTAAGGAAATCATAACAATACGTAACACTTTTTCTTAATTCGACAAAATAATGTCATTCACTCAAATAATTCAACTTCATAATATCTTACGCAGCAGATTCATAAAATAATTCTTAGCATCTTTAAGAAACATAATAACAACTTAAAATAGAAATAAGCAACCATAAATCCTTCAAATAATTAAAACTCAGTAATAATTAAAAGATCACAAGCAGACATGCGACAATCCCCCCCGAGTACTACGTATCAGAGCGACTGACCACCGACTCGACCAAAGATAACCGGTTACTTCTCAGGATTACCTGCACGTTGTCACATAATGACAACATTCAACAGAAGGGGTGAGTTACAATTATTATAATTAGTATATGAAAAACAATACAGCGAATAAGAATAGTAATAAATACCACTTCACAATTTAAATCAAATATCATCCCAATAAACCAACAATTATGCAACTTTAATGTGACTCGACTAGTTATACATGTGGTACCATTCGGAGTAAAACTCCCAACTTAAAATCTGCCAATTTATTGAGGCATCAAGGCATAAGCCTTCAACTTTCAACTTTTTGCCAATCCAGGCCAACGTGGTGTGAGCAATGGCTCCGACAAAATGCATATGAATTCACATGACTTATCAGACATTATATGCGTACAACATAGCCACATTAATAATACATATCAACTTGTACGACATAGGCAACTTAGAAATCAACTTTGGCATAAAATCTTATGATATAACAACTTCGTAACTATTCCGTGAATCAGAGCAATATTTCAACTCGGCCGCACTTATAGTAATATTTAGCAATACAATTTCCAGCAAAACAATTCATTAAAATCAACTATAATATCCCCCGATTTACCACGATGAATTTCATTGAATTCTAAAAAACTAAGCTTTCCGCCTAATTCAGCTAAACCGACTAACTTAATATTATTTTTAACGTTTTTGAGGCTAATATAACACTCTCAGTAATTCTGTCAAAAATTCAATATTTTAAAATTCTATCGCTATGAAATGAAAATCTGCTAAATTCTATTTTCTATCGAAAAATTATAAATCAAACTACTGCTATTACGTGTCTCTTTATCACACTGATAGGTAAGTTCCTGTATAAAATTACTCAACGCCCATTTTGTTTCATTTGATAAAATCATGACATTATAAATTAATATTGTTTCTAATATGTTACTAAGTATCAATTAATCCTAAAATGAAATAACAATCATTTAAGAATATAATTTTTTTCTTGCTAATTGAATTAAATATTAATTTGGGAATTGCTACAGGGTCCTCCACTAATGCCATGGAAAGAGTGGCCTGCGCCACATCCTCCAGGCTCTCCAAGATGGCGTGCGCCATCCCTAGCAATAGGGGCATGTGGGCCCCACTTGCAAGACTTGTGGCCTGCGCCACTAGCATGAAGTGGCCACCATGGCCTTTTGTAATATGGCATGCGCCATAACACCACATCTGGCCACTTGCATTTTAATTCAATTGATTTAATGGCATTACATTTAATTACTTAATAGCATTTTATGAAATTAATTAATGGTTATAAAGCCTATGGCCTGCGCCATGGCCCCTATGACTCTCCCTCCCACATTAAGTGTGGCCTGCGCCACATACATCAATATATATATATATATATATATATATATATATATATATATATATATATATATATATATATATATATATATATATATATATATATATATATATTATTGTTTTTTTTTCTTTTAATTATTTTACTCCCTATCTCTCTCTCTTCGTCAAGCCATATTAACAATTTCCAGAACTGCAACAACCCAATGACAGCAATAATCCAGCAACATAACGAAATAACTTTTAAATTCATAAATTCAACAATCAAAACAACTTATTTTATCATCAAACATTTCAATCATAATATACAGATTTCACAACTTAAATACTCTAATCAATCCAGATTCAAAGTATCGAAATTCATACCCGATTATAAGAATTGAACCCACCCTTACCTTAGATTGGATTGAAGGTTGCTCTACAGTCGGATTCCGGAAATTTTCTTCTTCTTCCCTCACGTTCGTACAGCAGTTCTACTTCCTCTTTTTCTTCTTTCTTTTTCTAACTCCCCCACTTCTGTTTTCTTTTCTTTTGTTTCTATCACTTATTTTCTTTTCTCTTTATTAAATTAACTAAATATCCTAATTTCTAATGGGCCTAATTTAACACCTCCCATTTTACTAATTAGCACACAATAATAAGCCCACTTACTCAAATAACACAACAACTATATTATTATTTCTTATAATATTTTCTACGACTTTCGACTAAATTTCCGACTTATCGATTAAATTAGCTACAACATTAAATATTCCGATTAACCACAATAAATACTTAAATATTAAAATAATAAATAATTATTTGGGCGTTACAGTGGCTCCGGCGGCGGTCGGATCAGCAGAGAGAGAAGCGGTTTAACAGTGTTTCATTGTGGAGAAAGAGATAAATTGATGATAGATCTAGTTTTCGTGGAAGCATGAGAGTGAGGTTGGATGAAATAGGTATTTCCCTTCATATAGGGGGAGATGACCACCATAAGAGTGGTAGATGGAAACCACCATGAAGGTGGGAGAAGACTACCATCAAACCCTAACGATTGAGGTGGAGGTTTTTTAGAGAGAGAAAAGAGCATCTCTCTATAACTCTAAACAATTTTTGTGTATTAGATTACTAAATTATAAGATGTTTTGTGCATTTCACACGAATTAAAAAACTTAATTATTATTTTATGGGAAAGACAAATTATGTATAACTTTACAGTAATGCCCCTAATTATTACATATGAGAGAGAAATTAAAAGAGTTGAAAGAAATAATAATAATAAATATTTGAAGGTATATTGTGAAACTGTCATTAATATTTCATTAAGAATGTAAGATGACTTATATAATTTGAGACTCATATTTTCTTTTTTGGCAAAGTGACTTATAATTTGAGACCGAGGTAGTAAGTTATTCATCTTTTTTATAAAAATTTGTTTAATTTGCATCTTATGTTTATAATTTTTTTATGTTTATAATTTTTTTATGAATATGCAATAAAAATCAAATGTGTGTAGATATCACTAATGCACTTTTAACTACATAAAGATTCAATACATGAGAATAATATGTGATTAGGTGGAATAAAAATGTTGGATTTAGTATTAAAGTAATTGTTATCATCACTCGTTCAGATACCAAACGAGACGAGGCGAGAGAGAGAGAGAGAGAGAGAGAGAACAAAGTAATATTTGATTGTGATAAATGTGTGAAATATAAGAAAACATATAGTTGAACACAAGGTGCCACTAAAAATGTGGTTATCCATTCAAAATTAGACCAACACTATCGAAATATGGTTTTAGATGTAAGATGTGAACTTCATAACCATAAGTTACCTAATATATTATAAGGTCATTCAATTTTTGGTTAGCTGAGCACAAATTAACAACATCATGTTAACGATTTGACAATGTGTCATGTTCCACCCAGACACATTATTATCCTTGCAAGAGTGAGATCCAAATAATGTCACTTAGACCACACAAATATATAAGCATAAGAGTAAATTACAAAAAGAGATAAGAAGTTCTAGAATAGAGATGCAACATTTGTTTAAGATGATAGAGGATGCATACAATGTTTACTGGAGTAGAAGAATAGATGAGTCAGATGTGTTGAGAGACATTTTTTGGACTCATCCCGATTCAATCAAGTTGTTGAATATTTTTCCTATTAAGTTAGTTATAGATAGCACACACAAGACAAACAAATATAGACCTCTATTTGAAATAGTTGGCATGACGTCAATCAAGTTGACAGTTGCGATTGCATTTTCCTATATGAAATCTGAGCATACATAGAACTTTTGTTGGGTGTTGGATAAGCTGAAATAATTGTTTGTTAAGGAGGAAATATGTCCACGAGTGATTTTGATTGATATAGATATTGCTTTGATGAAAGTAATTGAATTTGTATTTCCAAGGACGATTAATTTGCTTTATCGATTTCACATCAACAAAAATGTTAGTTTAAAGTGCAAGCAATATGTTATGAATGCCATGTAAATAGAGATAGACACATTATGGATGGAAGTTGTATGGGCTAGTGATGAGGTTGAGTATCATTAATGATTGCAACAACTTGAGCAGACATATGTTGATTGTAGTGAATTTATTGATTATGTGAAAGACACATGGTTGAATTCTCATAGGCATAAATTTATTGGAGCATGCATCAATTGAGTGTTTCTTTTGGATAACACTAAAACTAATAGGTATGTGTCAGACCCTAATTTTTGACCCTAAGATTTCTCGCATCTCATCTGCATTTCGCATACAAACAAGATCACGCACTGGTCGTTTATCCTTTTTTAAGTGCAGGTCTTTGCTTCGCAAGGGATCACTATGTTTAATTCCTGTTATTTGTTTATATTTACTAACCTCTAACCAAAATACAAAAAAATATGGTACAGTTTGCTTCTTCTTGATCTCTGTGTTGCAGGATTTAAAAGACAGGGCAGTGATTTCAATTTAGATGCGTTTGATCAGTCACAATTCGATTCAGATGGACGTTTGACCTAATCTTGGTCAAACTATCAGAAGATCGTTTCGATTGCAAGTTGTTTGTGCCAGTGAATTTTCCTCAGACTGTGCATTTTCAAAGTTCAAGACTGTGTTATGTGCTGTGATCATCAGTTATCAGACAGTGTTTTGTGCGAAGTTTGGTCCGAATCTTCAATGATCGTCAATTCATCAGTGGTTCGTTTGTGGATTTATTTTCCTCAAATAATTTGGGCAATTTTTAGAGGATTCAAGCGGTTGTAGCTCAATACTATGAATTACTCTGTGGATTTGTGATGACTGTGTTCAGTTTATCAGTGGCTTGTGAGAAAAATAATCAAGATCTGGTCGTGGGCTTAAAAATCATTATTTCATCCATTGCCCGATTCAGACACGTTTCTTTCTAGTTACCATTTTTTTACTTCGGCCATACTTCTATTTTCCAATTATTTTCTATCCATTTATTTCTAAACCATTGTCCATATTTCAATTTTTCCGATGACCAGATATCATTCAAACCCATTATCATTTTCACCCGTTATCCAATTCCATATCCACTTCTATTGTTTTTAACAATTCAATCCATAAACCATTTTTTTAGTTCGATTATTTCGAATTACCATTTTTTTAACCAATTTCCATTCATTCCCAGTTTTTTTCAAATATTATTTTTTACCAAATATCCAATTTTTATTCTAAATACTTTTTTTATCAAGTCCAATATTCTTAGCCATTTTTTTTTGTGAACAAATTAAATTGGAAAAATTTAGAGGCCCATTGGCCCATCATCATGAAGTCATAATGATTCACATACTCCCACAGCCAATTTCTCCAAGTCATACGTGATATCCTCCATACAAGCTTTTTCCTGCACGTGACATTAACAAGCAAATACATTTCCTCACTTGCCAAGCAAAACACGCAAAAACAGCTTTTACCAGCCTGCAAGCCGCGCGCCCTTTCATCAGCTCCCAAAACAATTCAAGCCATCTATTCCCAACATTTCACATCACAGCCCCATACCAAGCCAAACAAGCTTGCATTGTCACTTCTCCACAAGCCACACCACACAAACTCCAATCTGTAACAAGCCATAACAATCCAAGACTTACAGCTCGCATCATGGCAGCTCACTTCACACAAATTGCAAGCTTCACCGAAAACAAATTCCAGCCACACCCCTTCACAATTAACAGCCAAGCCTCAATCCAAATAACCAAGCCTTCCGTAAAATTACCTCACTTCACCTCAAGCTGCAAAACGAAATCAGCTTGTAGCCAAATTAAACAACTTCACAAGCCAGCTCGAGCTTTCCGCACACAGACCACAACAACGAAACGCAATACAAAAGCATATAAAACGCAAGAAAAGTCCGCAGCAAGCATGTTTTCTCCGTGCCTTCTAAATGCAACAAAATCAACACAAAAGGGCAGCAACTATCACGCCTAAAACACTTGCTGCAAAATGCAAAAATGCATCTCAAAACGGCAACAAATCACAACCTTATCCTTCTATTTAAAGAATCCACTTCTCCTCTTCATCCTCAAGCTTAGAGAGCACAATAAACCCCTGCAAAAATTCTTCCCAATCCCAAGCTTCAGTTAATTCATTCAAAATCCTTACCAATTTCCTCAAATCCCTAATTTCAGAAATCCGAAATTTATAAGTCTTCAACAATCAACAACCTTCTTCAATCAACCTTCCATAACTTGCAAATCAACAGAAACAACATCAAATCTCAAAAACTCAGATTCGGATTTGAAAAGAAAGAAGAAGAGAGAGGACGAAATAGAAGAAGGAGAGAAAGATTCATGATTATTGATTGGAATTCGGGGATTTCATTGTTGAAGGTGAGCCATCACCGTGAGAAGATTGGCTCTCGTTTTTGTTTCGTCGTGTCCTTCCTCTCCCCTGTTTCTCTTTGCTGCGTGTAGAAGAAGAAGAGGAGGATTTGTTCTTTTTTTTTATTTTTGATTATTTTATAAAAACTTGTTGTTGTTAGGGCTTTGTAAGGCCCATTTGATATCACAACCATGTGGATCCATCATTCACCCTCCCTTTTTCTTTTCTTCATTTTCTTTTAATCTTTCTATTTTCTTCTTTTATTTTTTCAATCTTCATGGTTATTATTACATTCTATTTTTAATATTATTATATTAGAATATATCTTAGAAAAAGATCTTAGAAAAATATTATAAAGAAAACAATTTAGAAAAAGAGAATTTTAGAAATAATTTTTAGAAAAGTTTTTTTAGAAAGAGGTTTTTAAAAAAAATATTTCTATTTCTTTTTATGGATTTATTTTTAGATCCACTTTATTTCATCCATTTTCTTCATCTTTTTCTTTTTGGTCGATGACAATCTCCGATTCGTAGATTGTTGATTTCCGATCGGTTTAATCTTCATTATTTCAAATCTATGGATGAATGGTCATTTGGATCATTCTCCATACTTTGAGATCGTGATAGATTGCCTTTCGATAAATTCAACGAAAATCTCGATTAAGATTAGACCGTTCTCTTTTTTTTAGTGTGGCATGTTTTCGGAGAACGATCCATAATATCGTTTCTCTAACATGTATTAACACGAATATTTTCCACTTTAATTAGTGGTGGCCGGCCTCATTTGTAGGGTAATTACTCCGTAAATTACTCGGCGATTGCTTAACATAGACCTAAAGTTGTCCCGATTCGGAATGCGATCCCCTTGGATCCGGTTGCCTCGATTTTATTTTTCTTTTCGTGGTTGTGCTTGATTAAGTTCATCATACCACTTTATATTGTAAATATTATAATATTGTGAATATACTAACATTTAATTTTAATCTCTCGCACCTTATCATCTTTTACTTTAATTTCTTGCTCCTTTATCTTTTTATTATGCTTTATCATATTATATCATATATCATTTGTTCATATTCATATTGTTGTTTGTTTTTTATTTTGTCCATTTGGATATCAAAACACTAATAAAGGATTAAACACTTAAAAGACTTGTGACTTCTAATTTTGGACTATGGTTACTATCCCTTGCTTCGGAGAATGGACTTAGACTTTAAGATCTTCCCCCTTGCTCAAGTTGGAATGGATTAGAAACCTCGGCCTCAAATTATTTCATTGGCCTTTGAAGATGGAAATCCAATTGTCTCAAATATGCTTGCCATATGGTTTGATCATTCTTCCTTTAGCTTTTATTTTCAAGTTTTAGGATAGTCCCTTCATCTCTTCCCATCTTCTTCAATTTTCAAATCTCCTTCCTATTTTCAAAACTTTCTTTGTTTTCTAACTTCAAATATTTTCTCAATCAAACCTTGACTTCGTCATGTGCTTTTACCTTTTCCTTTCATTTTCTTAATAAATGCTAAACTACATAAGCATATCGAAATTTTCTTTCTCAAAAACTTTAAAAATATTCAAACTCATTCAATTGTTTTTGTGCCCTCGTGCACGTTTCTTTTAACCATTTTTTATGTTTAGATATGATTCATCCTTTCTAGCGGAATTATTCGCTAAGGGATGACGACTTATCTTTACATTTTAAAATCAATTCAACTCATTTTCCTTTTCACAATTTGTACCACGAACTACGGGGTTTTGATCTCGCATTGCACTTTGTGGGTACGTAGGCATGAGACGTTCGTCTCTTCAAACACCAAAATCTTAAAAAAAACATTCTTCTTCTCATCTCCTCAATCTTTTTTCAAGCAAACTATTTCAAACCAAAAATGCAGTAAACATTTCAAAGGGTTCTCGTGGAGTACCACGGACAAGTCGGGTGCGTAAACCTTCCCGATTTGTAACCAATCCCCGTACCCATTCTCTGTTTGATTCTTTTAGCTTTTTAGCTTTTGAGATTCATTAAGGCTTTCTTCGTTCTTTTTGCCTTTTTCCTTTTGGAAATAAATAAAAGCGCGGTGGCGACTTTGTGTATATTGAGTTAAGTTAATCAATAGCTTACACTCATGATTTTACCGCTACAGAAAAGTGGCGACTCTGTTGGGGACTCAATCTCTAAGTGGATTCGGCCTACTTTGATTTGTTTACTGCTTTAGTTTGATTTGCTTGTTACGTGGATTGTTCTGTTCTGGTTTTGGTGATCCTCTGTGAGATAGATTCTAACCTGGATCTGAGTTGGAACTTATGATAGGACGGCGATATTCGAAGCGATATGCGATGGAGTAGTCCAAAGCAATATCAATTTGATAATCTCCACTCGGTTAGGCTCTCTTGGACTATCAATGTCATGACGAGTAATCGTACGTGGCATTATTTTCCGACCTTGAGCTGATCATACTGAGGACCGTAGAACCCTTAACCAATCTAAGCCAATTTAGGAACGTAGTGTGGAAACTATCTGGGTGTAAACCTAAGGTGGTTGTCACGCGATACTACACTCGGACAAGGTCCATTTTAAGAATGTTATCGGTTGGGGAGTAATCCAACGTATCGATGATATTCTAAAGATGGCTGTTAACTCCGGGAACCTCTGTTAGCACCCTTTTGGTTTTTTGCAGGTACAATGAAGACAAACCTTAGTACTTACCTGTGTGGGTTGGTGTTCTGTTACCATGACTCCATGCTAGTGATCCGAACCTTTGAACCTGTGTGCTTTGCGTGATCTTGTTTGTGTTTGTTGCATCTACATATTCATCATGATCATCATCACAACCATTTTTCAAGGAAGACAATTCCGATTATTGCAAATATTGGAAAGAAGTAAAATATTCCTTTTTGTCAAGATTTTTCATGACCATATTCTCAATGTTGAACATGTTTGCAATAATCGAGTTGTTTTTCTGAAAATGGAAGTGAACATTGCATATCATTGCATCCTTGCATATTCTTGTGTTCATTCGAGTTGTGTGGGAACTCATCCCAGTTGTTTCTTTCCTCAGTTGTCTGTTGATCCGTCAAGCTGACTCCTCATCACAGATACGGTACTAGAGCTGCTAACAGACGGAGAGCTATTAGATTGAAAATGGAACACCAAGAACAGCATAACATGGAAGTTCGAATGGAAATTGATGAGTTGAAGGCCGGTATGACCAGGCTCACTGAAATGATGCAAGTTTTGATTGCTCGAGGTGAACCACCTCAAAGGACTGTTATCTCTGAAGTTTTGACTGCTGTTGTTGATCCTCCTGTTGTTCAGCAACCAGCTTATACTTGGACAAAATATGGATTACCTCCGGATTATGTGCCAGTTTCTGCTACTGCTCAGATAGGTGGTCCATCTGTTGTGCCAGTCTTCTCAGCTCCGACTTTTGTTGAACCTCAACCTGTTGTGCACGCTATTGCTCAGACTACTTATTAGAATTCTCCTTTCTTGTACCAAGCTACTGGTCCACAAGCTGAAAGTCAGGGTGAACCTGGATGTATGGATGAAGTTAGAGAGCAATGTTTGACTCTTGAGAAGAGGGTAAGAGGTCTAGAAGGAAAAGATGTCTTTGGTTCTGCTGCAATTGACATGTGTTTGGTTTCCGACTTGGTTATTCCTGATAAGTTCAAAGTTCCTGTATTTGAGAAGTACAATGGTCATACTTGTCCAAAGATTCATCTGCTGATGTATTGTTGCAAAATGGCTGCACATGCCAAAGATGACAAGTTGCTTATTCACTGTTTTCAAGATAGTTTGAGTGGTGCTTCTATGAAGTGGTATGTGGGACTTGAGAAGAGTCACATTCGAAGCTGGAAAGACTTGTCTGATGCTTTTGTAAGACAGTATAAGTACAATCTGGACATGGCGCCTGATCGTCGTCAACTTCAAAACATGTCACAGAAAGAGAAAGAATCATTCAAAGAGTATGCTCAGCGTTGGAGAGAACTAGCTGCTCAAGTGGAACCACCTTTGCCTGAAAAGGAATTAACTGGTTTGTTCATGGACACTCTTCAACCGTTCTTTTGGGAGAAAATGGTAGGAAGTGTTTCATCTGGTTTTTCTGATCTAGTCACTATTGGAGAAAGACTAGAGGAAGGTATCAAGAAAGGTAAGATTACCAATTCCGAAGCTCCTAATGCTGCAAGAAAGTCTTTTGGGAATCCTCACAAGAGAAGAGATGGTGATGCTTATGCTGTTTCAACTGAGAGGAGGCCTTATCGCCCGCAACAACGATATGTTCAACCATATGTAGCTGCAGTTGCTCCTGTTGTTAAAACTCAACCTGCTCAAACTCAAGCTCAAGGTCAAGCTCGACCAGCTCAAGCTCAGGTTCAGATTCGAGCTCAAGCTCAGACTCCTCATCTTGCTGTTGGACAAAATCAGTATCGCAATAGGCCAAATTTTGATCCTATTCCGATGTCTTACACTGAATTGTTTCCTTCCTTGGTTGAGAAAGGTTTAATTACTACTAGGCCTCCGCCTCTTGTTCCAAATCCTCTTCCAGTTGGTTATAGATCGGATCTTCGCTGTGAGTTTCATCAAGGTGGAACTGGTCATGACTTAGAGCATTGCTTTGCACTGGAGGCTAAAGTGCAGGAACTTATCAGGAACAACATCCTCTACTTTAATGACCTTAATCCCAATGTTATCAACAATCCTTTGCCGAAGCTTGGGAAGTGAATCTTCTAGAAGACGTCAACTGTTAACTTTCTTCAAGGCCAAAATATCAGACGGGACAGCTCATCCTTGTTGTTGATTGATCACTAGGCCATTGTTTCTTCATGTTTGCAATTTTCTTCAATCATATTAAGTTGTTTGTTTTTAAGCTTGTTTGTACTTTCATGTTGGTTTTAATGAAATGAGCATTGCTTTGTTTTGATTCAATTTCATCTACTATTTGCATCTTTATGCTTTACATTTCAAGTTCATTTATCTTTTCTCAAAATTTTACAATGATTGGAGGGAGGATGATGAAAACGAGATACCCATTCTCTGTTTGATTCTTTTAGCTTTTAGCTTTTAAGATTCTTTAAGGTTTTCTTCGTTCTTTTTGCCTTTTTCCTTTTGGAAATAAATAAAAGCGCGGTGGCGACTCTGTGTATATTGAGTTAAGTTAATCAATAGCTTACACTCACGATTTTACCGCTACAGTATGCACCATTAATATCTATAGTTTTTATTTTTTTGATGTGTTGGGTTGATTTTTTTTTTCCAATTTGGGATTGAGTTTGCTCATTGGAAGTTAAATTTGATGTTGGTGAATAATATAGGTGACATGTGCAAATGTTGGGACTATGAATAACAATTTGAAGTTAAAATTGAGCAACATTTGAGCTTCTTTTCATAATTTTTTTAGGGTTAATTATATGAAATCTCCCTGCCATTAGGGCGAGTTTTGATATTACCCCCCTGAAGTTTTTTTTATAAAGTCCCCTTATAAAATCAAAAACCTACTTTTACCACACCTTTTACTTTTGGTGATAATTGGACCTGCTGACTGTTTAAAGAGTCATCCTTCTAATCACCACCACTCTTCTATGTATGCTTTTTGGAATTTTTTTTAATTAACCTCATTCTTCCATAAAGCATAATGTTTCTGTTTTATTTCCTGCAAATTTCCCTCATATTAGAAACATAATAGTAATTAACTTCATAAGCACTGCTACAAAAGTGTCATTAACTTAGAAAATATTCTTTTAAATTACTGCTCATGAACCTTATTCAAAACATTAGAAACTGAATCCTTATTCAAAACATTAGAATAAGCCCATGAACCTTATTCAAAACATTAGAAACTGAATCCTTATTCAAAACATTAGAATAAGCCCATGAACCTTATTCAAAACATTAGAAACTGAATCCTTAAGAGCATACTCAAGACAAACAAGACTTTCCTCTCTACAAAGGTAACAAATCACATCAATCATACACACATTCCCCACACATTCAGAATTCTCACAGTTCTGAACACTGACGAAACTCCCACCGGAGCTTCTGAGCAGTTTAATCGCCTCGGCGACGGTAGCCGAGACAGAGTTCGGATAACTCATATGAGAGACAAGACACTTTCATACAAAGATTCAACATACGGTGGCGGGGAGAATGTTGAAAGGGTTGTTGAAAGTTGCAAATTGAAAATAGAAAATTTGAAACACTCGTTTCTGTTGTGAGTTGTAAGAGTGAATGCAAAGGAAAATAAAAGCGTGTATTTATAGAGAGGGGAATTATAACATCGGTTTTATGACAACCAATTCCAACCTAAATGCAATAAATCAGTAAAACTCAAAAACCCCCAAATTAGCTGACAGATTCATATCCCAACTTGTCTTTGGATTTATTGACTTTGATTACAAGTTAGAAAGAATGAACTTTGCACACAATACCAAATATCAGACCTTGATTGAACTTTGTAGAAACTTTACATGAGAAAACCTAACAGCAGACATTGTTAAACAAACTAAGAACTCAACAATTGTTGTGCGATCCATTATGTTCCTCTATTTCGTGTGTCTTTCTCACTGGCCATTCTTCCTCTGTGGCTTGCGATTCTGTTACGGCGACTCTCGATGGTGGTGACGGGTTAGTGTGTCCGTCGGAGGTGAAGAGGGAGTTAAATGAGGGTTGAAGAAGAAGGAAAAGTGAAATGTCAATAACTCAGTCTAGGTTTTGTGATGTGGAAGCCACATAATCAATTAACACACGCTCAGTCAGCATGTGTGGTAACAAGGTGTGGTTAAATCTGATTTTGGGTTTTATAAGGGGGACTTTATAAAAAAACTTCAGGGGGAAATATCATATCTCGCCCTAATGGCAGAGAGTTTCATATAATTAATCCATTTTTTTATGAAGTTGAGAGCACACAATATAGTTTATTTTATGGAAACCTGTGTGGATCAATATCACAAGTTGCTTAGAGACGAATTGTTGAAGAGTTATTGAGGGTTGATTATGTGGGAACCAATAGACAAATATGTGGGTGTACTCTTAGAACATCATATGAGTTATCCTGTGCTTGTGAGTTAGGAAGATACACACTTTGTGGTAATACTAATACCAATAGATATTGTTCATATCCATCGGAGAAAATTAAGCATGGAACACATCCAATAAACTTGCTCTCGTATCCAACAACCTTGATTTATTTCTTCGGATCTCTCTCATGAAAATAATTTAAAATATATATTATAAAATATAAAAGTACGGTGAAGTCTAGACTGAGAGTTTAATTCTTCGAACACCTAAAAATTACTATTACATTTAATCAAAAGTCTATATTTGTTAAAAAATAAAAAGGAGAACAATTGTACATTCCACACACAATAATGATCATTTTATATTTAAGAAGTACATCTCTTCTCTTTCTACATCCTCCCCGTCTTATCAAATTCTGTATGGAAATCAAATTATTTTGACATTATCGTACTCACCATCTTTATGCTCTCAATTTGGTTTAATTAAATCTCATTTTTATTTTTAATTGATGGTCTGAATTTATAAGAGATAAAAATAAGAAATGTACTATTTCCACACATAATCTTACGTTACTTCTCCCTCTGCAAATAATAACAGTTTTTTCTCTATAACAATAACTCTATGGCTGTCATTGAAATTACATGGTAAATCAAATACAAATTTATCCAATTGCTCCTTTGAAATGCTCCTTAAAATTCTTTAAACCTCGTATCTATAAACTTTACAAGTGGTAACAAGAAAACAACTTCATGAAGCTTCCAATGGAGGTTATCTCTTGTCAAATACTCTTTTATCTTTCACTTTAAATTTTAATTTAGCATGACAATAGACCATTAATCATAGAACAATAAAAGAGTAAAATAACATTAACCACACAGCAGAAAGGGTAGTGTAGTAGAAATTCACTATTCTAGATCCAAACCTATTATTCTGAGAATTTAATTTACTCAATGTTTTTATTCAATCTCATCATGGCCGGGTAAATATGTACACTAATTAACATCACAAGTTCCATATTTTAATTTCAAACACTAAATTTAGAGCATAAAGATGGTGAGTACGAAAATCTCAAAAGAATTTGATTTTCATATAGAATTTTGATAAGACGGAGAAGATGTAGAAAGAGAAGAAATCTGCTTCTTAAAAATAAAATGGACATTATTGTGTGGGGAATGTACAATTGTTCTCCTTTTTATTTTTAACAAATATACTCTTGATTAAATCTAATGGTAACTTTTAGGTGTTCCATGAATGAGGGACTTAATTAAACCCACACTCTAGACTTCATCATAAAATTATAATTAAAAATTATCAAAATAAAGTGATTGATATTTACTTCGTTAAACCATAAATGGCGAGCTACATGATATTCATTCTTTATTAAAAAATATGTATCATACGACCCTCCTAAAAACCCTAACGGTCGTGAAGAAGATGCAGATGCACCTACATGCCCATCCTCGCCATCTATCGCCTCTCGAGCACCCTATCATACACTTGCACAATCTAGAATCTGACCATCATGTCCTCGGGTTCGCGCCACTAGCAAAAAATCAAACAACAAATTTAATAAATTTAACAAAAAAAATCAAATCGGATGTCTATTATCAAAGACATTCAGTGGCTAAAAAATGTTCGCCTCAGATAACTCTGAAGCTAGACATCTGATACTCTTTTTTTCTTCACCAGATATATTCTTTCAATTTTCTCCAAAGGGTAATTTTAAAACACATTACCAAAGAACTTACTTGCAATAGATATGGTGTTACAATGTGTGTACCAGATAACTTTAACGTAAAACTTCATGTGGCTTTCTGATCATTGAACTAGGGAGAATGTCTTATGGTTTTATGTATGTGGACCAGATAAATTGGATTAAAGAGTTTTGAAACAAAACAAATTTCCACCTCTTTCAATGGCTAAGATATCTTATAGAAACCCTAAAATGTCTTTCACATTATCTGAATTTTAAAATATAAATGTGTCTATTGTACACCAAATCACTTCATCTACACCCCATTTTTACAAACAAAAAAAAGTCTGAATTTTGATCCTCAGATAATCCTTATGAATTGCTTGTGTATGTATCATTTGTGTTTTCTTACAATGGGGTGAATCCAATTTTTAAAATCCAGGTAAACCTCTAGACACTTTTTTTCACACCTAGACCGTAAGTTAGAAGAAATTTAACATTTTATAATGATCTTATATTATAAGTTATTTCTAAATCAATCCCACAATAAATCATACATATTTTTCATTAGATAATAAAATCAAATATTAAAACAAAATATTGGTAAACCATACACCAGTGTTCATAAAATAGAACGAATCATTATACAAAATTTCAAAATGTTAATATCAAAATACAAAGTAAAATACAAATATTGTGTATATCTTACGTCATTGGTCCTTCTCTGTCTATTGTACTCCAATGTCTGTCATGCCTCTGCTAATATGGTATGTAGAGTGACCCTCTCAAGAGTGTCTTCTTGGAACTCTCACCTAGCTATGACTTATCTTAATGGACACAATAAGTGACATATCAACAACATATCCACATCATGGTTTGCCCTTGCTTGCTTCTCTTCTAGTATCTCTCAATGAGTTGACCTCAGGGGATATTCTTCTGCATCTAGTATCATGTAAGGATGTGACACTCTATAAAACTGTTAGATGTAACAATATATCATACTATACAAATGAGAAGCTGATACCTATCGTGCATCCTCTAGGACTAAATGATCATATTACTCCACAAATATCCCAACAATATTTCTATAAATGGTAGTGGTAGGAGCAACAATTGTGGGGTCTATGGGTATATCTTATAGATACCCGAACTACCATAACACTTGCTCGGGTATATGTAAGTACATAAGTTGAAACCTAGAAGACACGTATCTAGAGTACAAGGATATCATCTCTAAGGGTCATGTATCACGGTGTTCATCGTTCAACATGAAACGGATATCATCTATCACGATGTGATCAAGAGAAACTCAGAATGGCTCGGTCGTTGGATTCTCACTAAGTGGGATGATCGAGTAGGCATGTGGAAAGCCCTTAGAGTATTCTTTAACATATTCCCTTATGAAGAGACATGTAAAATGTTGGTGGATATATGCCTAAAAATGGCTTAGATGAAATTTCAGTAAGGGTGTAACATAAGTGTTATGTAATTAATATCTGTAAGGGTGCAAAAAAATATTGTAATAAGATTCATTTCCTATCATCTGTCTTGTCTTTCATAAACTAGCTTCATCTAACTTGGAGTGGAGGTAAACCAAACAAGTTATCCCCTAGTTGTACTCATGAATCCCCTCTAAGTCAATGAAGTATTTAATGTGGACAACATCTTCATAGGTCATACATTTGTCCATAAATATGCATATATCAACTAAAACCATGAAGTATGACCTCAATGGACATTCTTTAGGGTATGAAACATATGCCTCATCGCCCGTAACATCAACAATTACAGCCAGGTTTTCTTTATACAGCTTCACCAAGAGTGAAAATCTAGCATGACATCCTTTGGTGTCATCAACCTTTTGTTAGGCTTTACCCAGGTTAAATCCTAAATATGTCACCATCATGTCTAGTGCATCATGTCTATTGATTCTAGAGTATCTAATAATTTTCAAGTGATCAAAAGATGTAAGAAACATGATACATTTGATAACGAGAAATCGTATCACTTTATTACTACGTTTTAAGTCCGTTTTATCGCACATTGATCCTATTAACTCCCGATTGTTCGAGTTTTTTATGTCACATTGCAGGTATAACATGTCTAGAGCCAAACCATGAGAAAAAGATCAAATGAACCAAATCTAGCATGAAAAGAAGATGAAGAGAAGAATTCTGCTAAGTCTGCATATTTTGCAACACTCACGGTCGTCACACCATCCTCACGACCGTGACTCTCTATTTTAAGGTGTCACGACCGTTACTCACCTGTCACGACCGTGACACGCTTGAAGTGAAGAATACAACCGTTACACCCTTGTCACGTCGTGACAAGGAAAATGTGCTTAAATTAATTTGAATTAGTCATGAAGACGTGCAACGCGAGTCAAAGACGACTCCTATTTTTTCTCAGCTGAAGAAACCCAGTATGCCACTTTTGCTAAATTCTCTCATTTTGGACGAAGCCCACGCTCACCAAATTCAACTGCCCAAGCCCAAAAATTATGTTCTATAAATACCCTAGTTACAAATTGAAAACTACAGAGTATTATTTTCATTTTCACGCGGAAGCTCTGCCGTAATTTTCTTGCACCCATTTAATTTTCCAGCCTTGTTCTTGTTTATTTTCCTGTTTCTATTTCCAACCAAATTCAATAACAATTTCCAACATTAGGAAATTGTTATTTAAATTAATTTCTTTCCAGCTTCAGAATTCGCATTTTTATTTTGATTCTGGTTCCGAAACTCCGAGCTTGCCAATCTGTGGAAGAAGGAGTTTAAGAATTTAATTATCCAGGTTTTTATTTTTGCATTTATATTAAGTTATTTATTTTTTTATGATAAGATATTATTATTATTTTATAATGTATGCTTGAATTAATATTTATTTATTTCTGCATCTGTCTGTTGGTATAAATAAAATGAGTAGCTAAATTAATTAGGCGGTATGTAATAAACTAAACCAAATCGGTTAAATCGAATCTAAGCTAAAATAATTAAGAACTTATATTCTGGCTGTGACTTTTTATAATTAAAATTAATTTTTTTGTTACGAGAGTAAGAAAAGTGTAATAGGTTAGGTCGAGACCACGAGAGTGTGAGATTTCAACCGGATAACTAAAGTTAGGCATTTGATTTAAATACAGCAAGAGCGCTTTAAAATAAATTAGACTTATTAAGTTTTCAAAAATTATTTTCTAAACACTTATGGGCTAGCGAGAGCAGGCATAGGGCTTTAGGAGTAAGATCTGAGATAAGACCACGAGAGTGTGAGTCGAGGGTTTTTAAACTGATAACCTCTACAGAATAATTTAAGTGAACCATATTTATAAGCTTAGGTTAGATTGACCCGCATAGGTTAATATAATTACATACCGACCGCCTTCTCATTATTTCCTTAAAACTAAATTTAATTCCCGTTTTTAATCCTTAAAACCAAAATCGTGACAAATATACACCTTAGCTAAACTAGCAGACCTTCTAGCACTAGAGTGATTACAAAGTCCCTGTGGGTTCGACAATCTTTTATATTACTTCGATAGGCTGTGCGCTTGCAGTTCAGATACCGCTAGACACATATCGCGTCTTCGCGCCCATCAAGTTTTTGGCGCCGTTGTCGGGGACCTTGATTTAGTCACTAGTGCACTATTAGAGTAGCACTGTCTAGACTAAGGTAACAACTTATTCTTTTTCTAATCTAATTTCCGAGTGTATGCCAAGTACTCGCTCTCAAGGCGAAGACTTGCAACCTCCAGTCCAAGAATTAAAACGCTTCTTATATTTAAGAAGACGAATATTCGAATACCAACGAAAATACAACATTCCAGATCTTCAAGTTGATCCACCTAAACCAGTTGGAACATCAAAGGACGCAGAGATGGCTGAAGAACCAAATCACCCACTCAAATATTACGCTAGTCCTTCACAAGCTGAGCCGCATTCCAGCATTGCTGCACCGGCTATCAACCGAAACGATTTCGAATTGAAACCTTCGCTAATATCAGCCGTGCAACAAAACCAATTCGCCGGAAATCCTACCGAGGATCCGAACCTTCATCTTTCGATATTTGTGCAGTACGCAGATACTGTAAAAGCTAATGGAGTTACCCAAGAAGCTATTAGATTACGCCTTTTTCCTTTTTCACTTCGAGACAGAGCGAGAGCCTGGCTTCAATCTCTACCCTCAAATTCAGTAACTACGTGGGAGGAACTAAAGAGAGTCTTCTTGACAAGATATTTCCCACCTAGCAAGACAGCTATGCTAAGAGCTCAAATCAACGGATTTAAGCAAAAGGAAAACGAGTCACTTTTCGAAGCTTGGGAACGCTACAAAGATATGCTGAGACTTTGTCCACATCATGGATTAGTAGAATGGATGGTCATCCATACTTTCTAAAATGGACTCTTGTACAACACAAGAATGACGATTGACGCTGCCGCAGGCGGCGCACTAATAGACAAAGAATATAATGATGCTTATGCACTTATCGAGAGTATGGCTCAGAATCATTACCAATGGGGAAGCGAGAGAGTCGCAACTGAGAAACCAACAAAAGGAGGTATGTACGAAGTAAGTAGTATGGACCAAGTCAATGCAAAGTTTGACCAACTTAACCAAAAGATCGACAACTTGACCATAACACCAACATCCACCGTGGCTGCGGTAACACCTAACTGTGAGTTATGTGGAGTTCTAGGACATGTTGTCCCTGATTGTCAACTATTAGCAGGAATTCCCACAGATCAAGTGAATTATGCTCAAGGAAACCCGTACTCGAACACATACAACCCAGGTTGGAAGAATCATCCGAACTTCTCCTATAAGAACAACAATGCTTTATACACACCAGGTCAAGCACCAGCTACACCACCAGGATATCAAAAGACTGCTCATAATGTTCCTAGAAAATCAAACCTTGAGTTGATGATGGAGAACTTCATAGCTACCCAATCTCAAACAAACAAGGATTTCTTAAACCAAAACATACACACTAGTGAGCAGATTAAGCAATTAGTGAGCAAGGTAGATGCGTTAGCTACACATAACAAGATGCTTGAAACTCAGATTTCACAAGTAGCTCAACAACAAGCACCTACCGCTGCACCAGCTGGAGTATTTCCTGGACAACCCCAACCTAATCCAAAAGGACGGGCCAATGCCGTGATACTAAGAAGTGGCAAGGAACTTGACGGACCTGCCGATCCAAGACTTGACAATCCAGCCATGTACCAAAAACCAGATAAACCGACTGAAAAGGAGAATGAACAAGAAGAAAAGGAAGATAATAATCAAGAGGCAGTGGAGAAAGAAAAGCCTTATGTGCCTCCACCACCTTATAAACCACCAATTTCGTACCCTCAGAGATTAACCAATTCCAAGACGATGGGCCAGTTTAAGAAATTTGTTGAACTTCTGAAACAGTTGAATATTACTATTCCGTTTACAGAAGCTATCACTCAAATGCCCTCGTATGCTAAATTTCTAAAAGAAATCTTATCCAATAAGAAGAAGATAGAGGATAACGGAACCGTTACACTTACTGCTGAGTGTAGCGCAATAATTCAAAACAATATGCCTCCTAAGTTAAAAGATCCAGGTAGTTTCTCCATACCCTATGTAATTGGAAAATTCGTCATTGACAAAGCTCTATGCGATTTAAGAGCCAGTATCAGTGTTATGCCCTTAACAATTTGCAAAAGGCTAGACATGGGAGACCTAAGACCAACTAAAATGTCTGTTCAACTAGCCGACCGCTCTATTAAATATCCTGTAGACATACTAGAAAATGTCTCAGTACGTATAGGACAATTCTATATTCCTACTGATTTTATAATCATGGACATCTCTGAAGACTCCACTACACCTATCATACTAGGAAGACCATTCTTAGCTACCGCCGGAGCTATTATAGACGTAAAGAAAGGAAAGCTAACCTTTGAAGTAGGTGAAGAGAAAGTTGAATTTATTTTAACACAATTCTTACAATCACCAGCTATAAAGGACACATGCTATTTATTGGATGTCATTGACGAATGTGTAAGAGAAATGGAAATGAAAGAAACTACTTATTCTGAAATTATGAAAATTCAAATCCCTCTGATTTTCGAAGATGACAATTGGCGTGAACCATATCAGGATGATAGTCTAAGCGAAAGTTTAACACTTACACCGGATCCCATGCCAAGTAAGAAAAAACCTACATTAGAGTTAAAAACCTTACCTAAGAACCTAAGATACAAATTCTTAGACACTGAATGTACAAGACCAGTTATAATCAATTCCAGTTTAGGAACAATTGAAGCGAAGAAACTTTTAGATGTCTTAAAGAAATACCCAACTGCATTAGGATATAACATATCTGATATCAAAGGAATATGTCCTTCAATCTGTATGCATCGTATTTTGCTAGAAGAAGATTGCAAAACCTCCAGAGAATCTCAAAGAAGAATTAACCCAATCCTTAGCACTGTAGTAAAGGAAGAAGTTAAGAAACTACTAGACGCTGGAATAATATATCCAATCTCTGATAGTAAATGGGTTAGTCCAGTACATGTAGTACCGAAGAAAGGAGGTATCACTGTTGTGAAAAACGCTAAAGGCGAATCGATATCACAAAGAGTAGTGACCGGACATAGAGTGTGCATCGATTATCGTAAACTAAACAAAGCCACTCGAAAAGATCATTTCCCACTACCTTTTATAGATCAAATGTTAGAACAATTAGCCAAACACTCGTATTTCTGTTATCTTGATGGTTACTCAGGATTTTTCCAAATCCCGATTCACCCAGATGATCAAGAGAAGACTACATTCACATGCCCTTATGGAACGTTCGCTTATAGACGAATGCCCTTTGGATTATGCAACGCTCCTGCAACCTTTCAAAGATGTATGATGTCAATCTTTGCAGATTTCATAGACAACATCATGGAAGTGTTCATGGACGACTTCTCTGTATGCGGGCAAAGTTTTGAAGGATGTCTATCAAATTTAGAAATGGTGTTAGAAAGATGTGTAAAAGTAAACCTCGTGCTTAACTGGGAGAAATGTCATTTTATGGTCAGAGAAGGAATCGTACTAGGACACGTTATATCTGATAAGGGAATTGAAGTTGATAAAGCTAAGATAGAAGTCATAAAATATCTTCAACCCCCTAAGACCGTTCGAGAAATACGAAGCTTTTTAGGACACGCCGGTTTCTACCGACGATTCATCAAAGATTTCTCGAAAATCACTAAACCTCTTACCGGTTTATTAATGAAAGACGCTAAGTTCATATTCAATAAAGATTGTCTTAAAGCATTCGAAACTCTAAAAACAGCCCTCATCACCGCACCAATCATGCAACCCCTGACTGAAGATTACCTTTCGAAATCATGTGCGATGCGAGTGACTATGCTGTAGGCGCAGTTCTAGGACAAAGGAAGGACAAGAAACTTCACGCAATTTACTATGCCAGTAGAACTTTAGATTTTGCTCAGATGAACTACGCCACTACTGAAAAAGAATTGTTAGCAGTTGTCTTTGCGCTTGATAAATTCCGTTCCTACCTAGTGGGAGCAAAAATAATCATCTACACAGACCACGCTGCTATCATATATCTATTAACCAAGAAAGATGCTAAACCAAGACTCTTGAGATGGATCTTACTCTTACAAGAGTTTGATCTCGAAATCAAAGACAAGAAAGGTACTGAAAACGTCGTAGCAGACCATTTATCTAGAATAGAAGGTATTAAACCCGAACAAGTGCCGATTAACGACGATTTTCCGTATGAATATATGATAGCACAAATAGGAAGCGACCCAGTTCAGTTAGACATAGATGAACCAAAAACCGTGGAAACAATCCAAACTACCGTAGGACTGCCATGGTACGCTGACATTGTCAACTACTTAGCTGCAGGAGCACTTCCACCTGACTTAACCTATCAGCAGAAAAAGAAATTTTTCCACAATCACAAGCATTACTATTGGGACGAACCATTATTGTTTAAAAGAGGACCTGACGGAATCTTTCGTCGGTGTATTCCCGAAGAAGAAATAGAAGATGTCATTGCTCATTGTCATTCATCTCCTTATGGTGGACATGCAAGCACTTCCAAGACTTGTGCAAAAATCTTACAAGCCGGCCTATTTTAGCCTAATCTATGGAAAGATGTCCACATCGTTGTTATAAATTGCGATCGGTGTCAACGCACCGGAAATATTTCAAGAAGAGATGAAATGCCTCAAAGAGGAATATTAGAAGTAGAAGTCTTTGACGTCTGGGGAATAGATTTCATGGGACCATTCCCATCATCTTTCGGTAATAAGTACATACTCGTAGCTGTCGATTATGTTTCTAAATGGATTGAGGCTATAGCTTCTCCTACAAACGACACACGAGTAGTAATTAAGCTTTTCAAGAATATAATCTTTCCCAGATTTGGTGTGCCTAGACTTGTCATAAGTGACGGTGGCTCGCATTTCATTTCGAAAATATTTGACAAATTACTATCTAAGTATGGAGTCAGACATCGTGTAGCAACACCATATCATCCACAAACAAGTGGACAAGTCGAAGTCTCAAACAGAGAAATAAAACAAATCTTAGAAAAGACTGTCGCCATATCTAGGAAAGATTGGTCATCTAAACTTAATGAAGCTTTATGGGCTTATAGGACAGCCTACAAGACACCCATAAGAACTACACCTTTCAAACTAGTGTATGGGAAGGCTTGTCATCTCCCGGTAGAACTAGAACACAAAGCATATTGGGCGATTAAAACACTCAATATAAACTACAATGCCGCTGGAGAAAAGCGAATCCTCGACATTAATGAATTAGAAGAATTAAGGTTAGATGCTTATGAGAATGCTAAGATATATAAAGAAAGAACCAAGCGATGACACGATAAACGCCTATCTAGGAAAGAATTTAGTGTGGGAGACGTTGTACTCCTCTTTAATTCAAGACTTAGGCTCTTTCCTGGAAAACTAAAATCTAGATGGTCAGGACCCTTTGAAATAACTAGAGTGTTCCCGAGCGGAGCAATAGAAATTAAGGGTAGGAATAGTGAACCGTTCACAGTAAACGGACAACGACTAAAACATTACCATAACATTGAAAATAGAGATTATGCGAATAATTTAAAGCTTTTAGAGTTGTCCACTAACTTCCCTGATTAATCTACGCCTAAGCATTACGTCAGGCTTATGACGATAAAAACAACGCTTAGTGGGAGGCAACCCATTTTATCATTTTATCATTTTATTGTTTTATTTCATTATTATTATTATTGACTTTATTTATGCATTTATTTTCTTATTTTCTTTATCTTAATTTTTATTTTCTAAAACACTTTTACAGATTTTTCTAAAGTCTTTTCTGCCTTCCTTTTCCCCCTGATTTGTTTCCTCCACATTAACACTAACTATGGCTAACCAACCAAGAAACATTATGGAAACCAAATTTAGAGGTAGAAACCAAAGAATGGAATTTGAGGAATTATCACAGAGACAAATGGATTTGACTCTGTACTATGATGAACAGACCATGGAAACTTTAGGTATACATGATAGCATCCTATACTTGTTTAACCAACTTGGATGGGAGAATGCTCTCATAAAACATAGGTTTGTGACTTACCGCGAGCTCACCCTTGAGTTTTTAAGCTCCTTAGTTTACTTACCCGAGCGCGGATTTGGATTAAGGAAAAGATTTATTAGTTTCCGACTATTCGGTATCGAATATGACATTAACCATAAGGAACTAGCTGACTTACTAGGATTCCCTAGTGGACCTTTTGCCTTTACTACCACCCAGGTAGAATTAATGGATATTGAGCCAGACTTCTTTTGGGGAACCTTAACCGAAAATTACCATCCTGAGCCGGATAACATGAACAATGATGAAATACATAACCCTGCTATCCGCTATTTCCATAAGATCCTTGCCCACACCTTCTTTGGAAAGGAAGAAAACCTCACTGGAGTATCTAAAGATGAGATATTCATAATGTCCTGTTTGACCGATGGAAAACCCGTTAATGCTGTACCATTCATGATGCAAACCTTTACCCGCATCCAAGAGGAACTTGATCTACCAATATTGGTAGGAGGCCTGGTCACCATGATTGTTGATGCCCTCGGACTTAGATACCAATTACACAAGTGCAACCGTTTAGGTACCATCTGCCCTATGAATCTGAACTTCTGCTTTAACCGCCAAATTATAAGAAACTTAGGACAACCACCTTACGAGTACCTAATCAGAAATGAAATAGTAACCCTGTTCACATTACCGAACCATGCTAAAGTCAGTGTTCACAATAGAGATAATTGGCTTTATGAGCTTACCCCTCCTGACTATCCATTCACACCCGAAACACCACAATCTTACCAAATTAGGGATGACATAATGACTGATGTAGAAAGTGACCTCGAGACACCTCCTGGTTACCATGACATCGACCACACAGATGAAGTTATTGAAACCCTTGAAATTAATCAAGTAGGATATGCTGACAACTTAAAGAAAATTCTGAATACTCTTAAAGTTTATCAAACTGATATTAATGTTGTTAAGGATGAAGTTAAAAGCATGCGATTGGACGTTATAAGTTTAACTGACATAACATGTGAACAATTCTATCATATAAACTCCGCACTCGAAGATTTGAAGAAGCAAATTTGATAATGCTGTAGTGATTTGATTTATTTTACTTTTCGTTTTTGTTTCTAGTTAGTTTTGATATTTTGCAACATTTCATAGCTTATTTTTATTACTGTAATTTCTTTCTATTATGTCAAAAGCAAAGTACTTCTATTTATGCAAATTTTCCAATTTAATCAATTTCCATGCTTTTCATTATTTGCTGATATATTTTAATTAATGGATATTCTGTGAACTTTCGTGTGATGAAATCCACTGCTTATATAAATTGATCCACTATTATGCGTTATGTTTATGTTGGAATTAAATGAAAGTGATAAGAATTGCAATTGAACTGAACTGAGGTAATACATTCTGTGAAAATTCCATGTTTTGTGATCTGCACGGTCGTCACCATCCCCTCACGATCGTAACGGGCTATTTAGCGTGTCACGATCGTAAGACCCCCCTCACGACCGTGACAACCCTAAATCACGAATTCTGAAGTTACAGAGGCCGTTCACCTTCGTAACACCCACTTCCATTTTCATAAAAATCTCTATCCTCCCATTATCTCCTCTTCTCCTGTAACCACCCATTACTCTCAAAATCAATTCCATTAACCCGTTCCACCTTTCCATTTATTCACAACTTCTCACATTCACTTCATTCCATCATTAATCCGAACAATTTCTTCACATTTTCTCACAAAACCTCAAACACACATATCTCTCATTTACCTCATTTTCATGGAATGGAGAATATTCAGTTTAGAGATGGAGACCAAGGAGAAGCACAAAGAGAGAAGTTTGTAAGGTTTCAAAACCGTGGCATCCAACCCACTCGGTACGTCGACCTCGACTGCTTGAGGGAGTTAGGATTGCTAGACGGAGTGAAGCTACTGATTGAGCATGTTGGCTTGTGGGATTTATGCAGTCAACCACAACCGACATTCGAAAACCTCACCTTGGAGTTTCTGAGTTCATTTCAGTATATCACACCATCCGGTTCAACAAGTCAACTCACCGGCATTGCAAAATTCAGAATGCTTGGATGAGAGTTCCAAATCTCTCAAACCAGAATCGCTGAACTGTTAGGCTTCAGTCACGGCGATGGTGCTCACCTTCGCGTGCCCGACAACTTCAATGAAGTTGCTTTCACTTTATGGCACAACATCACGAACAGCCGTGCTACCGCCTACTAGAGTCTGAATGCCACCCACATCCATAATCTTGCGATTCGGTATTTCCATCGTATCATCTGCAACACAATCTTTGCAAGAGAGAGCAACCACAAGCTAAACTCCAAAGAGCTCTTATTCTTGCATTGTGCCTTGAATGAGGAACGCATCAATGTTGCTCCGTTCCTTCTGGCCCATATTCAGTCCGTAGCGCAAAGAGGCGCCACTCCCTTCTTCATTGGCGGGATTGTCACTTCTCTTGCCATACAGCTGGAGCTTGGTGACCAGATATCTCATTTGCCTCATAGAGCACCGGAGCTGCTTACCAAGAGCTATTGCAAGTCCGCTCATTTGATCTCGCAGCGAGAGGATGGCAGGTTCAACCCTGTGATCCTAGGCACCATCTATCATCACATCACTTTGCCTTGCAGGAACCGCATTGATCCCTCGAACAGAGCCAATTGGCTATTTGATTTGCCGGATGCCGCAGGCCATGTTCCGATTATTGACGAGCAGCCTGATGCACCTGCGGACGAGATGCATGATGCGATGGATGCTGCTGAGCCAGTTCAGGACATCCCTGAGTCCTCCACCAGGCAGCCACCTTCCTCCGACATTACCCTTGAAGACATCCTCTGTGCCATTCATCAGCAGAATCAGATGAATGCCGCACTTGAGAGAAGGCAGAAAGAGCAATACGATGCACTCCTTTCAACTGTTGCCAATAACCAGAGGACAACAGATGAAAAGCTAGGAGAGATTTTTAGCGAGCTGGAAGCTTTGCGTATAGATATTACTGCTCTCACCACCACCGGTTCTGATGAGGAAGCCACTCCTGCCAGACGCTCCCGCACCAGAAGCCGAGGTCGTGGTCGTCAGCAACATTAGTTTATGTTTTTATTTATGCATTTCTGTTTTTGTATTGTATTTTCCCCGTTATTATATCACAACATTGAGGACAATGTCTGATATAGTGTGGGAGAGATACCTTTCCCTTTCCGCATTTTCCATTTCATTGTATTTCCCTTTCCGTATTTTCAATTAAACAAAGTAATATTTATGTTATTTCTTCAGTTTCAATTCTTCCCCGTTTATTTAGCTATACCGAAATTTTTTTTGCTTTATCTTCGCATTACTCGACTTACCTATGAAATCATAGTTAGGAAGCTGAGAAAGATCCAACAAGATCAATACAGTCTTGACACCTTAGACTTCCTACTTAAGCATTCCGTTCCGATAATTGTTATGACTACACCTTAAGTCTTAGTTCTAAAGCAACCCCTAGTAGTTTATACTAGCAGTCAGCACCGTCTGAACACAAACCACGTGGGGAGCCGATGAACATAAGTGTTTGATGCCTAATCTATAAACGATCCTTCATATCTCGGTGCCAATAAAAAGAAATTGCACCAAAGTACACGGTCGCATATAAGAATGAGAAATATAAGAAGGAGTCCATTGCGGGTTGGTTCAGAGGTACCTGGTTCTGAACTTGGTAGGGCGTGCTACGGCTCGATCCCCCACAACCTCCAATTTGGATAATATGTAAAGGGTTGCCACATTCGTGTACCAGACCCCGTGCTTATAAAGGATCAAAGTCACTAACCGGCTACTCCACTACGTGCATGCTAAGGCAAAGGGCTTAATGTGATTGCGCTAGAACGAAACCGGGTGAAATAAGAACGAAGGACTCTAGGTAGAATCATAACGCAATTACCGAATGTTTCGTTTAACGGGAAGTCGACGATTTAGCTTGTTGCTTGTGTCATTAGTGTATCGTTAGTGTTCTTTTCTAGTACCGGTTTATCTAACTAAATGATTTCTCGTACGGTTTGTTATGTGTATGCGTCTGATGAAAATTGTCCGATCATTTTTCAATCGACTATTTGCTTGAGGATAAGCAAAGGTTTAAGTTTGGGGAAGTTTGATAACGAGAAATCGTATCACTTTATTACTACGTTTTAAGTCCGTTTTATCGCACATTGATCCTATTAACTCCGGATTGTTCGAGTTTTTTATGTCACATTGCAGGTATAACATGTCTAGAGCCAAACTATGAGAAAAAGATCAAATGAACCAAATCTAGCATGAAAAGAAGATGAAGAGAAGAATTCTGCTAAGTCTGCATATTTTGCAACACTCACGGTCGTCACACCATCCTCACGATCGTGACTCTCTATTTTAAGGTCTCACGACCGTTACTCACCTGTCACGACTGTGACACGCTTGAAGTGAAGAATACGACCGTTACACCCTTGTCACGAACGTGACAAGGAAAATGTGCTTAAATTAATTTGAATTAGTCATGAAGACGTGCAACGCGAGTCAAAGACGACTCCTATTTTTTCTCAGCTGAAGAAACCCAGTATGCCACTTTTGCTAAATTCTCTCATTTTGGACGAAGCCCACGCTCACCAAATTCAACTGCCCAAGCCCAAAAATTATGTTCTATAAATACCCTAGTTACAAATTGAAAACTACAGAGTATTATTTTCATTTTCACGCGGAAGCTCTGCCGTAATTTTCTTGCACCTATTTAATTTTTCAGCCTTGTTCTTGTTTATTTTCCTGTTTCTATTTCCAACCAAATTCAATAACAATTTCCAACATTAGGAAATTGTTATTTAAATTAATTTCTTTCCAGCTTCAGAATTCGCATTTTTATTTTGATTCCGGTTCCGACACTCCGAGCTTGCCAATCTGTGGAAGAAGGAGTTTAAGAATTTAATTATCCAGGTTTTTATTTTTGCATTTATATTAAGTTATTTATTTGTTTATGATAAGATATTATTATTATTTTATAATGTATGCTTTAATTAATATTTATTTATTTCTGCATCTGTCTGTTGGTATAAATAAAATGAGTAGCTAAATTAATTAGGCGGTATGTAATAAACTAAACCAAATCGGTTAAATCGAATCTAAGCTAAAATAATTAAGAACTTATATTCTGGCTGTGACTTCTTATAATTAAAATTAATCTTTTTGTTACGAGAGTAAGAAAAGTGTAATAGGTTAGGTCGAGACCACGAGAGTGTGAGATTTCAACCGGATAGCTAAAGTTAGGCATTTAATTTAAATACAGCGAGAGCGCTTTAAAATAAATTAGACTTATTAAGTTTTCAAAAATTATTTTCTAAACACTTATGGGCTAGCGAGAGCAGGCATAGGGCTTTAGGAGTAAGATCTGAGATAAGACCACGAGAGTGTGAGTCGAGGGTTTTTAAACTGATAACCTCTACAGAATAATTTAAGTGAACCATCTTTATAAGCTTAGGTTAGATTGACCCGCATAGGTTAATATAATTACATACCGACCACCTTCTCATTATTTCCTTAAAACTAAATTTAATTCCCGTTTTTAATCCTTAAAACCAAAATCGTGACAAATATACACCTTAGCTAAACTAGCAGACCTTCTAGCACTAGAGTGATTACAAAGTCCCTGTGGGTTCGACAATTTTTTATATTACTTCGATAGGCTGTGCGCTTGCAGTTCAGATACCGCTAGACACATATCGCATCTTCGCGCCCATCAACATTATCAAGTGTAATGGTCATCTCATTGGTCGAAAGATGAAATGACGAGGTATCTGCGTGCCACCGCTCCACAAACGTATACAATAAACCATGGTTAATATAACCATATTCAACCCTGCATAAATCCTTCAGTCTAAACAGCTGCAAGGCATTCTGAAATCATTATTTATCAAGTTGTGGTAGTTTTGCAACCTTCCAACCATGGTTAATACATTTCAATGTATCATAATACTGTAAAAAATAAATACATCATCGTCAAACAATTCAATTATTATAATACAAGTGTTTGAACGAGTAATTAAAGATTCATGGTAACTCTCCACCCCACATGTGCCTAGCAACATGATATACATACAAAGGTAGTAGTGAAAGGTACGACGGGTCTCCTAAAAAACTATTGGGCCCAACAACAGGTACAACAAGAGTATTTGGGGCTTCATAATGAGTCGAAGACACATGAATTCAGAAAGATAATACCGGAGACAAATGAATTCAAAAAATTAATGCATGACATCAAATGAAGTTTCTCCAACTGCAGGTCGCAGGGGTATAATTTTCTCCCGTGCGAACAAAAGCATATTGGGTCACTCTACCATGTAGCATTATTTGTTGGTTGTTAGCCATTTTTCTTATAGTCAGATAAAAAAAATGTATATCTTAATCAAAGAAAATATTGGTAAACCGAATCAAAAAGCAGAACGGTAACATGTAAACATGAATTTTGTTATTTAGACTAAGGTTTTGGATTTAAAAATCTGAACTTGACGAAACTAAAACAGAAGAAGAAACATAGCTTACCTTAAGCCCAAAAGTTCAAACTTTCAAACCAATGCAAATAAGGACAAAACAAAAATGACAATATCTATTGCATGTATCCTTAATGTATATTAACTAATAGGGGTGTTCACGGTTTGGTTTGGATCGGTTTTGAAGCAAAATATCATCCGATCTAAAGACAATTTTTTTTGCGGTTTGGTTCGGTTTTGGATGATTGATTAAAAAAATCCGATCCGATCCGATCCAATTTCACGCGGTTTATTTGGATCGGTTTTTTGGATATCCAAATTATAAATTATAATTTATATTAATATTCTAAAAATACTAATAAATACTAAGTTTGATATAATATATATTATACTATATCAAAAATTAATATTACAAGATGGAAAAATAAAAATAAATAGATTAAATCAAACTAATAAATAGTATTTTAAAAGATAAATATCATTTAATATTAAATTAATACAACGTATATACTAATAAAATATAAATAAGTAAACAATATGTTGGTTTAGTTTGGATCGGTTTTGAAAAATCAATCCAAAATCCGATCTGAACCGATCGGTTCTTACTAAATGACATCCAAATACATCCAAAACAAATCGATTTTTTCGGTTTTCGATTTTTTTAGATCGGATTTCGGTTTTTTATTTGGATTGGTTTGGATTTGAACACCCCTATTAACTATAATGTATTTAAATAATGCAAGCATCATAAATAGATAAAAAGTAAGAAAATAAAAACCGACCAATGTGAGAGATAAACGATGTTGAATTGAATGTAGTAGAGTAGAAACTTTGGGCCAAACAATAGAAGTTGGTTAAATGGAATATCCGAATTTCCGCGGGTACGAAACAAATGGATAATAACAGGTTTCAAGTAACAACCATATACATATAAAATGAAGCGAAAAAAAGAAAAAGAAAAAGAAAAAGAAAAAGAAAATTGTGTTGTGGTTGAAAATTTGGAAAGAAAATGGCGATGGCTTCTATGGCATTTTGTGTGAACTCAGTGAGCTTTCACAATCGTCGCCGATATAACAGGTTACTCAAAATTCATTCATACTTTTCTTTTCTCTTCCATTTTTTCTGCTTTCTCATTATCATCTGCGATGTAGTGGAATGGTATTTGCGAGTTTGGGAAACAAAGAAGCAGCTACTTTGGGAGTTAGGGTTACAGAAGGTGAGGGGAAATTGCCGAAACTCGTTCTCTCTTCTCCGGCTGGTAGGTGCGTGATTCTATGCTTTTTTTTTGTGTTTGTTTGTTTTGAAGTTAATGGTTAGGTAGAATTTATGTGTGAAATTTGTGTTTGATTGATTGCAGTGAGGCTGAGATATACTTGTTTGGTGGTTGCATTACCTCTTGGAAAGTTCCCAATGGCAATGACATTCTATTTGTTCGTCCTGATGCTGTTTTCAATAAGAAGAAACCAATAAGGTTCTCTTTGTTTTGATGAATTATTGTATCACTTACTATGAACCACTGAACATCAGATACATACTAGTACTAGACTCTTTTGATAAGTAGAATCGGTAATAATTTGGATCGTGCTACATATTTTATTGCATTGTGATTTACTAATTCTTGGGATCTCTTGGATACTGATTACTGATTAGTTTTTTTACTGGAACAGTGGAGGAATTCCACATTGCTTTCCGCAGTTTGGTCCTGGTGTAATTCAGCAGGTTTGTTCCTTTATTCGATGCTAGTTTCTTGCAGTTTATGTTATTCTGTTTTTCAAGGTTGCATGTGTTTAGTTCAAATACAAAATTATTTGATGGCTAATTGGTTTTGGTATAACTGCTTAAATGTTACTTTATGTAGCTTAGTTAGAATAGAAATGGCAGGTTTGGTGCTTCTGTTTAGTGAATGAAACTTGCTTCTCTTCGACAAAATCATGAGTAGTAGTGTTGTAAGGATAACTTGTTAATGTTTACTTGGTTGAGTTTTTGACAGCACGGATTTGCAAGGAATGTGGATTGGACTGTTGGTGATTCTGAGAATGTGGAGGGAAATCCCGTTGTTACTCTGGAACTTAAGGATGATTCTTATAGTCGGGCTATTTGGGATTTCAGCTTCCATGCTTTATACAAGGTGAAGAAGGGCTTGTTTTCTTCAAGCACAGTTCACCTTTTCAATGCACTACTAAATTATGCTTCGGAATACTCACACTTATGTGATCAAATCATGATCTGACTTCAAGCTTCCCCTTTTGCAGATCACACTAAATGCTAAAAGTCTTTCAACGGAGTTAAAGGTTAAAAATACAGACAATAAGGCATTCTCATTCAATACTGCTTTGCACACATATTTTAGGGTAAGTGATAAAGGTCGTAATTTTGAATAATCCCTACGGAATTCCCTAAAGGGGCTTTCCTATTTGCGTTTAAGTATAGTTTTATTGCTTACACTGCCTTTTAAACTAGTGAAAGTAATCATTTTGTCATTACACCCAGGCTTCTGTAACTGGTGCATCAGTTAAGGGATTAAAAGGTTGCAAGACACTGAACAAACATCCAGATCCTAAAAATCCAGTTGAGGGTAGCGAAGAAAGGTCTGTATCATACTTTATGCCTGGGAATTCTTAAATTGAAATTTGACATGGTAAACTACTTGTATGGGATGGGAGAAAGAAATTTTTAACTACTGAAATTTGCTTTCACTTAGTCCAGTGGTTGGGTAAAAAGTTGTACTACCTATTAGTATTTAGAATTATTTTTACTTTGGGAGACATACACATACATGCATTTTCTTGTGCATAGCCGTTGTATGTTATATAAAACAGCTAGTGACAGAAAAATCCACCCTCTTAATCTCCCTCATTTTGTCTGAATTTGAACTAGAATTATGTAACATTTCGCTCATTTAGTGGCTAATTTTTTAGTCTTGTTTCTTCCAATTTTCATCTGTCACCTTAGTCATCTCTCATCTAATGCACAAGTATTTTTTTTTCTCAACTCAATCCATGTAAGACCAAAATTCTATTGAATGATATAGAATCAAATGTTGGAATTGAGTCTCTTAATTTAGATTAACAGACTATCTTTGTAATGCAGGGATGTCGTCACTTTCCCAGGATTTGTAGATTGTGTTTATCTTGACGCTTCAAATGAGTTGGAGCTTGATAATGGACTGGGTGATATAATATCTATCAAGAACACAAAGTAGGCAAATTTAACCTCATATTACAATTTTACTATTTGATTGCCGAATCACGTGCTTACACTCCTTTGCCGCTTATGTAGCTGGTCAGACGCAGTGTTGTGGAATCCTCATCTTCAAATGGAAGCATGTTACAAAGATTTTGTTTGTGTTGAAAATGCTAAGGTAATGAGTTTGCAAACTTCATAAAAAGGCATCAACGACATACAATGCTAGGCCGTGAATTGTTCTTGACTATAATGTCAACATGATGGCAATTGAATTTAAATCGACTGTTTGTGGTTTTTTAACATGTCCCGGAGCATCCTGCAGCATTATGATATCTGGAATAATGTTTAAGTTTTCTCTGTTTTTTCTTCTAATCTATAATTTTTAATGCTTTCAGATTGGAAATGTCCACCTAGAGCCAGAACAAACTTGGACGGCCGTGCAGCATCTTACCATTGCATAATCAGTGACCATGGTTTTACGTTTGCTAAGTTTGGATTGGCATTTACTTTCAAATTCTCACTTCCCAGTGCTACTTGGCCAAAGAAATGCTTAAGCTACAATTTCATGGTTTTGCTAGACGTGTGGTGTAAACGAGATTCTAAACTGGCGGCGCGTTATCAGTTTTTTTTTTGTCTTATTTGATTTTCAATAATATGTATCTCATCTTCTGTATTAACTAAGCCACTAATAGATGGCCAGTGGCAAGGGATATGATAATTTGTATCATTATTGTAACAAATAAACAAAAAAGTTGTAATAAAATCTTGTAATTTTGTATCACTGTATACTTTTCCATTCTCCTCATGATTTGCGCCTTAACATATCACCTTGCAATAAAATCAGACATGTAATGCATCTCTTGGACATGTGGGTGGGGCTTATCCCCAGCAAAGAACTCATGTCTCCTGCATCCTGGAAGATTTAGTAGATGCCTATTTTTTATTCGGCTTCTCACTTGAACCACATTATTTCATTCTCCAGCTGCAATATGAATGCTTGCAGGTGAATCTACCGGCCATCATGACGAGGGTCCAGTTCAATAAGAACTTTGCCAAGCTCAAGATGTCTGTGCAGGTGGCAGACATTGAGCAATGATCCCCATATTGCAGCATTTGGTTTCACAGGCATAGACTCTATTAACTCCTTTGCTTCTTTCAACAAACCTGCACAACCCAGAAGGGGTCTTCTACCATGCATCTATAATGTTCCATAGCCAGTTTCATGCAATAAACAATAATCGTGCTCTCAAACAAGCTATCACGGTTGCTTTGAAAGTGATCAAAGTTAACATAAATATCTAACCAAAATCCCTTTTGATAACTTGAGCATGGATTTGATGAGTTTAATCTAATGCTGAGTGCAGAACACTTTGAGAAGGAAAGTGTAAGCATTGTGAGGTATTGAATAAGGCATTTCATGCTACAAAAGCAATGCTTATAGGTTATTACTGCTCGAATATTGCCCTGATCATGATGTTCCACAGGACAGTATTAGGTGAATTATTCGCTCGAAAACCATACATGCATAGGCTAAGTTGCCTAACTCCATTCATGCATAAGTTGCCTATCATCCTCGGCTTTTTTTTAACAATCGGCCATGAATCTGTTTAAGAAATATGTAGCGGCAAAAGTCATCATTAAGTATCAAGAGTGAAGTCGCAAAACTATCCTCCAGAGTGAAGTCGGAAAACTATGGAGAGAAGAGATGATGTCCTAAATTATTGGCTTTTAATTGTATGCATCTAGTTTTGGATAAGATATTTGTAGAACACTGTCATGTTTCATTTGAACTTCCTAGGTTGTTTCCATAATGTTAAGACAAATTTTCTTAAATGAATTACCCTAGTTATGACTGCAATTGTAATTTCATTTATATCCACTACATGATAGTGAGAAAAACCTAGGTGCAGTTTATGAATGATGATAAAACAAACATACAAACGAACAACCACAACAAAAAAGTAACAGAAGCAGACAAAATATATTGGTATTTCTCAATCAATATCATTCAACAAAATTTAGTTCAAGTGAACAAATTTGAACCAATTAACAGAACAATTTCCCAACAAACAAAAAACCTTGAAACTCTATAGAGGAAGGGAAAAACAGCTTTACACAGTCTTAAAACTCTAAACAAATTCCTCAAACATTCAAGAAGCCACCATTGCAATGATACACACCAGCACTACAATCAACAAAACAGCTATCACCCAATAGATCCATTTCCTGTTCCTCTTCTTCAACTGGCTTGCATAATAAAGATTATTAGTTCCACCATGAATGTAGTGACCAGCATTCACCACATTATCTTCAATGTTATCCACTTTTTCTCCTTGTGTCTCAACCAAAATAGCCATATCAAGAAAAACCTGATGAAGCTTATTCAAACTCCTCTGAATATCCATCACCGCCTCGTGCCTAACCTGAGTACCCATATCAGCATCTGTTTTCCCAGCCAAAAACTCAACTTTGAGACTCCCCGATATCATCTTCTCCATAACCTCATCGCTAGGTACCTCACCCGTTACAGTATAGTACCTTCTCTTCAAATCTTCCTTATGATCCGACACAGTCTTGTCCCTTAAAGACTGAAAATCATTCATCATGTCCCTAAGCTTGACCTTCAAACCACTTGTGACAGACACTCTAGTTCTATCAACAGGACTTCCTTCTCTGTAGCATTCAGACATGCTTCGATTCATGATGTTTGCTTTCTGAAGAGCCTCTAACCTTGCCTTGATCACATTTGCCTTGCGAAGCACGGCAACCATATCGGAATCCATTCGGTCTCTAAGCCCGCGTAAAACTTTCGCACTGTGAGTTGATTTAGTCTCTTCATTCAGTTGCTGAAGATCAGATAAGAGATTGGTGATCTCTTCCATTTCAATCTTGATAGCTTCAACTTCTTGGAAGAATTGAGAGAGATTAGGGTCTTGTGTTGGGCTGAGGTTCCCTAGTTCAATGTCAGGATCTTGTTGAAAATCCTTCTGTGCCTGTTTCTTCAATTCTACATAACTTAGAAACGATTTTGTCATCAAGTCATTCATCTTTGCAACGTTCTTCAAAACCCCACCTTCAAAAACAAAAAAACAAAAACAAAAAATCAAAACCCACAATCATTACAATGAAAAACCAAAAAAAAATTTTGAAGCAAAACAAAACATTGTGATGCATACAAACATACCCTTTTGCGGAAAGATTAAAGAAATGAGTAAATTTCTGAAAAGATTAAACTTTTTGTCACGAAGTAATGCTCCGAGTGATCTAGCAGAAAGAGAAGAAAACAGCAAAACCATTAAAAATGAAATCTTTAGTGTGTGAATGTGATGAATATAGAAATGGGTTGTTATATAAAGTGACGAACATTGATATTATGAACAAAGAAAAGAAAACGTGAAGAAGAAGAAGAAGAAGAGTGTGATAGGAAAGAACCTTGAAGAAAGGAACCACCAACGTTATTGTTGTTGCTGTTGCTTTTTCCTAATGATGATGATCCTTTTGAATAGCAATTCAGAGAGAGATGAAAATGTTGAATGCAGTTTTGAAATAATGAGTCGGTTTCATTAGTGTTAGAATATATTTGAAATTTAGAGTCCGTTGGGTTGGTTGGTATGAGTAACTGTTGGAGACTTAGCTCAATTTACTCATTCCTTCTTAAAAGGATTGTTGACTATTTTACATATTCAAAATATTATAAATAAAAAGAAAAAAATAACGTATTTACTTTATTACAAAATTTATGTGAATTTTTTTTGAATGGAAAGTAACGTGAATAATATTAATTAAATGATATAACTAGGGTGTTCGTGGTGCGCTTTGAGCGGTTTTCACGTAAAAAATCATCTGAATCGCAAGAGAAAAAAGTATACGGTTTGGTTTGGTTTGGTTGGTTTTAAGAAATAAAATCGAACTGAACCAAACTAAACCAATGCGGTTTTGATTGGTTTGGTTGATTTGGTTTTTTACAATATTTTTATTGAGTCATACATACAGGCCAACATAATTTTGTATTTAGTCATTCATACATTATCGAATAAAAACAAAACTCATCATATTTAGACAATAATTTCTCATTCAATATACAAAAATAAAATTAGACAAAAGTGAAATAAAAAACATAAAATAGTAGTATAAAACAATATTTAAAATATTATAATAAAAAGAAAAAACGGAGGAGGGGAAAGATTAGACTAGATGAAAAATAAAGATCATAAGATATGCGATGTTATAGAAGAAATGTGCGATAAAAACGTAATTGGAAGAGAATACAATAATATATATAAAAAAAAAAAAGGATAAAGATGAAAAAGAAATAACATAAGATAAGAGAGATTAGAGTAGAAGATATGAGATGTACATAACAAATATGATAACAAGAATATGTGATACTACTATTTGAGAAGGTTGAAATTAAAACCCTAAGTATGAGTAAGAGAATATTTGTATGGTTAATGCATAATAGGTTTGAGTTTTTGGTTGAATGTGAGATAAGTGAAGTTTGGGTAGTAAAATAATGCGGTTTTGTTTGGTTTAATTCAGTTTGTAAAATACAAACCGCAAACCAAATCGAACCGCACGATTTTGTTAAAAAATAGTCCAAATACATCCGAACCAAGTGCGAGTTTTTTCGGTTTCGATTTGGTTTGCGGTTTTCTATTGGATTGATTTGGTTTTGAACACCCCAAAATATAACTGAAAAAGTATATTGTATATTAAAATAATATTAATTATCTTGAACAATTTTTTTTTTATAAATAAATCAATTAACTTTTTTTTTTAATTTTTTTAAAGCATAAATCAATTAACTTAAAAGAAGTGAATATGAAAAAGCCAATAATATTTTATCCAGAAAAAAAAAACGCCAACAATATTCAAATAATTTTTTTTTAAAATATGAATTTAATAATATAACAAAAAACTATACTATCACTCTTAAATAAATAATTTAAAATCTTCAATATGATTTAATGGGATACATAATCGTCACATTGATTGATAGTGTAAAATTTATTTATATTGTCGATGGATAATCCCTTTTTTATTTAAATATTTAATTTATCATTTTTTAAAAATTAAAAAAAAAATTATTTAATATAATAATTATTTAAATATTAGTATATTTAAATACATTTTTATTTAAACATTTCTTTTTAAAATATGTGAAGAGGCATCCATATAACAGAAAGGAATAACATTTAGATTCAAATCCAAAAAAGTTTTGTGACTCAAACTTCCTCCCTTAGTGCAAAATTAATTAATTAATTAAAAAAATATCCATTAAAAGATAATAATGGAAAACATTCAAAAGTTCAATCCTATAAAAAATGCAAATTTTATTAAAAGTAATTTTTTAATTCAAGTGTTGTAACCAATTGACACGGGGATATAACCAGTTATAGGAAGACAAAAGTCACTTATGAACTGAAGAAATAGGAAAATTTTTGTGGGTGTAACCAGTTAACGTCTGCATGTAACCGATTACCTTTGAAAATGATTTAATTTTTGTAGCAGTTGTAACCGGTTGCAAGTTTAGTGTAACCAATTACAGACACGAGTTTTTCAGTTTTATGTTATTTGACTTATGTTATTTGAGTCCCAATCACTTTGTAATACTTGTATAAATGTCTCGAAGGCATCCTCATCCTAGTTAATAAAAGTATTCTCACCCTCAATTTTATATCTCAGCTTTTCCTAATTTCCTCTCTCCCTCTCTACACTCTAATTTTCTTCATCATTCACCAATCTTGTGGTTCTAAGTTCCAAAATTTGGCATTAAGAGCCTGGTTCTGATCCACAAATACATAATGTGAAACATGAATTATGTCTCCAATGAAATATTCCATGCAAACTTACTCATCCTTGATGCAAAGAATCACGACAAATGGTGCAAACAAATGAAAGTGTTGTTTGACTACCAAAATGTTAAGCGATAAGAAACGAGATGAATCCTCTTGTCAAAGGTGCAATAGATGCACAACGAGTAACACATAAGGAAGGAAGGAAGAAGATTTTAATGTGCTATTTTTATCCATCAATGTGTGGATGGTAACAACTTTGAGAAATTTGGTGATTGTGAATCGTCAAAGCAAGCGTGAGAAATCTTAGTGAATGCATACGCAGGGAATGACAAGGTGAAAATGGCGAGGTTACAAACTCAGAAGTGTCACCTTGAATTGATTCAAATGGAGGAAAAGGAGACAATCAACTATTTTACAATGAGAATCACTCTGTTGGAGAATCAAGTGAAGGCATGTAGAGAAACGGTCACAGAGCAGTATGTTATGGCAAAAATCTTACATTCTTTAACACCAATATTTGACAATGTGGTTGTAGCGATTGAAGAATCAAAGGATATTGCGACGATGAGCAAAAAGGAGCTGCAAAGCTCTCTTTAGTCTCATGAGAAAATGATGGAGGACAGAAACGATGATAAGGAAAAGGCGGAGATCACGTTGCAAGCTCGCTTCAATGAGAAGGACAAGAGATAGAAAGGAAAAGGAACCATGAAGAGTAAAGAGAATTTTTCAGAATTTTGGTGAAAGAGAGTCCCAAAATTTCAAGATTTCTACTTGTCAAAGGGGTGAGAGAAAATGCAACAAAAATGGTGGTCAATGTAACTTTAGAGGTGAGAAGAAGAGGTTTGACAAAAGAAAAAAGTTGTGTTTTAAGTGTCAAAAGTTTTGTCATTTTGCAAGAGATTGCAATACAAACAAGAAGGAACCTCGATGAGATGAATTCGGCGTTGCAAGACAAGATTTTAATGAAGAGAATACACACTTGGTCATGATCATGGAAGGAGAATGTAGCAATAGCAGGTTGCATGACAACATCAACATCAATTTTGGGAATGCTGCAAAAATAGGTTGTAATCGATTACATGAAAGCGTTAACTTGTTACATACAAAAGAAAATGTCACGGTGACTCTGAGAAAAGGAGTCCAGTGTAGCGAGGAATCGTATTTGGATCGGGATGTTCTAATCGTACATTGGGGAGGAAGAATTGGTTTGTTAAAATCAATCGTGCCATGAAGAACAAAGTGAAGTTTGCGGATGACACCACTCTAACAACCGATGGGATTAGTGATGTTTTGATCATGAGAAAGGATAGTGGACATTCCTTTATCAAAGATGTATTGTACATTCCAGGAATAAAATGTAATCTTCTAAGTATTGACCAATTGCTTGAGAAGGGATACAAGATTCACATGAAAAACAAAGGGTTTCGGGTAATGGATGCAAACATGGTTTTTGTTCCTTAAAGCGCATATGGTTGCCAGTAGAACCTTTAAGGTTGAATTGAAGGTTATGGAACATATATGTTTTACTACAGCAGTAAGTCAAGAAGAATGGATATGGCATTATCGTCTTGGGAATCTCAATTTCCGAGATCTCAAAGACTTACAAAAAAAATGGAATGGTAACGGGGTTGCCATTGATCAACATACCAGTTAAAATGTGTGAAAATGTGTGAAAGTGAATTAGTAGAAGGGTAATTTTAACAAGGATGCAGGTTGTATAAGCAAACGTCACCTTGAGATGGTGGTATTTGGATGTGTGTGGACCGATGCAAGTAGATTCCATGGGTGGCGATAGATATTTTGGCACATTTATCAATTATCATAGTAAAAATCTATGAACATACATAATACAGAGAAAGGATGAGGTATTTGAAGTGTTTAATAAGTCCAAGCCCATGTTTGACAGACAAAGCGGTCACAAACTCAAAGTGCTAAAAACAGATGGTGGAGGAGAATATGTCTTAAAATACTTTTAGAGGTTTCGTGATCAATAAACAATTGTACATGAGATTGTACCACCTTATACACCACAACAAAGCAGTGTTGCCGAAAGGAAGAATCTATCGATCATGAACATGGTGAGAAACACGTTAAATGGGAAGAACTTGCCAAAAGAGTTATGGAGAGAAGCGGTATCCACACCCGCCTATTTGTTGAATATGTGTCTAACAAAGAAGCTGAAGAACGTAACACCGGAGGAAGCATGGTTTGGATTCAAACCGAATATTGAACCATTTGAGATTTTTTGGTTTCGTAGCGTATCGACATGTTCCGGGGCAGCTTAGAAAGAAGTTTGACGATAAGGGAGAAATGATTATAGTTGTAAGGTATCACTCTATCGGTGGTAACAAGTTGTTTGATGCAGCAAATAGGAGGATTGTGATCAGCCAAGACGTTATTGTCGACAAAATTAAGTAGTTACAGCAACCTGTAACCGGTTACGTAAAATTTGTAATTGATATATCTTTGAAAATTAAGATTCTACATATACGAGAAGTGCATAAACTCTCGTTGCCAAAGCCTGAATATAAGAAAATCTGAGAAGATCAACGAGGAAAAGAGGTTTGCCTCAAAGAATCCAAGATTGTGATCTATTATGAGACAACAAAGTCAATGATGATGGCGATTTCGTCCATTTTGTACTTATGGCCGAATTTGAACCGTTAAAATGGAAGAGGATTTAAGTGATCCAAAGTGGATTTTTCTATGAAGGAGGAGGTAAAATCAATTGAAAAGAACAATACTTGAGAGTTTTTTGATCTACCAGAAGGAAAGAAGCCAATTGGTGTAAAATGGGTGTTCAAAGTGAAGGCAAATCACAAGGGTGAAATAATCAAGCATAAGGCTTGATTAGTTGCAAAGGGATTCTTGCAAAGAGATGTCTTTGAAGAGGTATTTGCATTGGTTGCGAGGATTGAAACCATATAGCTAGTTATTGGTATTGTGAATAACAACAAGTGGCCCATCTACCAAATGAACGTCAAATTCGCGTTTTTGAACGGTCTGCTTGAAGAAAAGGTGTATGTAGAACAACCCCCTAGTTTTGTTGTGAGAAACCAAAACCTAAGTCCTACAAGTTGAAGAAATGGTTATATGGTTTGAAACAGGCTCCAAGAGCTTGGAACAAAAGAATAAATGGTTTCCTAAAGGAGGTTGGTTTTAAGAAAATGTGTATTTGGATATGGAGTGTATGTGAAGACGGATACAAGTGAATAAGTGATTATCCTTTGTCAATATGTATACGATTTGTTGATAACTAGAAGGAATGAAAAGTGCATTTTTAAGCTCAAAAGGGAACTTATGAAAGAATTTGAGATGACCGACCTTGGCCTCATAACATACTTCCTTAGAATTTAGTTCCACAAGTCCAACTCATGCACTAAAGAAGGTATGTTCTCAAGATATTGAAGAAGTTTGAAATGGAGCATTGTAATGATGCCATTATCCTGGCTGAATCGAGGTTATTGTTGTCGAAGAATGAGGATGAGCACTTTGTTGATCCAACTCAATATAGGAGGCTGATTGGATCTTTGTATTATTTATGCAATACACAACCATACTTGGTATTTAGTGTCGGTATTGTGATTAGATTCATGGAGAGACCAAAGGTGTTTCACTTGAAGTAGTCAAGAGGATCCTAAGATATGTCAAAGGCTTTGTTGGCTGCGGAAATTTCTTTCCCGCATAGGATACATGCAGAAAATGCAATTTTCTTGGTTTTACCAATTCCAATTGGTACCGAGATGAATATTGTCGAAAGTATATGGTTGAATACATATTTATGTTTGGTGGAACACCAATCTCATGGTGTTCGAAGAAGAAACTGGTAGTTGCACTCTCGTATTGTAAGGTCGAGTACATTGTCACTTTGTTATGTGCATGCCAAGCCGCGTGGTTAATGAATCTATTGAAGGAGTTGGGCAACAATGAGGGTGGGGCTGTTACATTCTTGTTGATAACTTTTGCGCGATTAATCTTGCTAAGAATCCAATTGCACATGGGAGGAGCAAGCATATTGAGAGGAGGTTTCACTACTTCAGAAAACTTGTTAGTGAAGGAAAGTTAAGATTGAAATATTGTAGAAGTGACTACCAATTGGCTGATTTGTTGACTAAGGGAGTGAAAAATGTTGTGTTCAAGAGGTTGAAGATGAACATGGGTATGGAAGACTTGGAGCATTTGAATTAAGGTGGTGTGTTAAAAATATTTTTTGTAATTCAAGTGTTGTAACCGGTTATAGAAAGGAAAAAGTCATTTATGAGCTGAATAAACAAGGAAAACTCCGTGGGTGTAACAGGTTAACGTGTGCACGTAAGCGGTTACCACTGAAAGTGATTTAATTTTTGTAGCAACTGTAACCAATTGCAAGCATGAGTTTTTCAATTTTCTGTTATTTAGCTTATGCCTTTTTATAAGCAAAATTAATTAAGAGGGAGTACTAGGGGTAATCCAACCCAATTACAAATGCCATCAAATAGAATTACAAGAAATCCCAAGGGTGATTATACCAAGCAAAGTATGAAACAAAAAATCTACTCTTTTGAATCAAAATTAACCACCCCCGAGAAAAATTAACAATCCTATGGAATAACACCTCTGGGTTGCAAATATCGTCGTCAAATATGATTTGACTTCAAGATCTCCAAAGAACCGAGCATATAGATCTCAACCTAACGAACCACTATAACAAGAACTCAGTTATGTTAGAAGCACGGAACTGAGAAATGCCTAACCAATCAAAAATATGATACCAAACCAAAATTGTTTTACGACAATTGAGAAAGATATGGTTATAATCCTCAATTTCAAGAAAACAGAAAACACAAACACTATCTTGCAGATCAACTATAACGTTCCGCTTCAAAAAATTATATCTTGTCAATAATTTGTCGATCAAAAGCCGCCACCCGAATATTTTTACCTTTAAAAGAATAACGGTTTTCCACATAATGTTCAATGCCAAAAGAGTATGATGCTTTATTTTAATGTCAGTAGAGTCTTCAATGGATTTGTACCTGTTATATAATGAGTTCATAGAGAAAACAGAGTCACAAGACCATGGCCACACCATGACATCACCGTTGTTCGGTGTTGGCTGGATGTTTTCTAGCAGCAACAACATATCGTGCAGTTCCTCTAACGCACGTGCCAAAGTCGCCGACAACAGAAACATGGAGTTCCACCTCCATAGGTCTCTTTGCCAATTTCCTGCTTGCGAAATAACAACTAGCTTATGTTAACTTAGTCTCAATCACTTTGTAATAATTGTATAAATCCTTGGAGGCATCCTCATCTTAGTTAATAAAAATATTTTCACCCTCAATTATATCTCTCTCAATTTTCTCTCTCTCTCCACACTCTAATTTTCTCCATCATTCACCAGTACGATGTGGTTCGGGAACGAATCAACCAGAAGTTGGTAGAGATATAACACTCGAGGCCGACGAGGACAGGAAGTGGTTGTCGATGAACGAGGCATGACAACGAGACACTATTGGTATCTTCTAGAAGAAAAAACAGAATTCACATCAAAATGAGAGGGATCCAGAGGTTGTTCATGTATGAGACTACATAGTTAGGATTGATTGCTACTAACTATACCAATAATATGCATATTCTTTTTGATATCCTAACAAATAAGAACTTCATAGTTAAACGTGCTTGATTTGGAGTAGTATATGGATGGGTGATCTTCTGAAAAATTTTACAAAAAAAAATGTATGTTTGAGGACAAAGCATGTCAAAAAAGACTTGTGTTGGTTTGTGGGGTTAATCGGTAATCCCCCGTGTTGGTTTGTGGGGTCGGTCGGTAATCCTAAAAACAGTATGGGATGTTACATTTTCAAAATCAAAATTGTAAATTTTCAAAATCATAATCAATTTCAAATGTAAACAGAGAAATAAATATTTATGATAAACATATCTTAATTCATAACAATAGATATACAAAATAATATAATTTTTAATAGTAATTTTAATAATAGTGGTTAAAAATGGTGAGTGTCGATGAATGCATATTAGACCGGTGATTGTTGATAGCCAAAGTGGTGGTTGGTGTTGATGACCAACAATGGTTATGGAAAAAACATAAATTATTTTATTGTACTTTCCTTTTCTATATAAGGAGCTTAAGATTTTAAGAATAAATAGAAATCTCATACTTTATGTTTAAGTATTTAAAGTTTCTTGCTTGTGTGCTTGAGCAAATTGTAATCTTGTGTGATTATAGTGAAATCTCTTAGAAGTGCAATGGGACTAGAATACTCTTGATTTATGAGAGTGATCAAGATAACTTTGTGTGTCTCCTTCTTTCTTTCATTACTTATCCGCTACTTATCACTCACCTCATATTCATACTCTAAAATTTGTGTTTAGAATCTGACTAGAGTTTTAAAAAGAAATAAAAAGTCTAACACAATTCAACCTTTTTGTGTTTATCTCACCTTCAAAGACTTCATCCCATTCATGACCATAATCACGTTGGAGATGTAGTCAGGCACCTCATTGTTCTTCATGTTAAGATTCTTGTATTACTTGTGTAGGCACTGCAACTTTACTTTCTTCATTGATGTGTCACCACCATAGCACCACGCAAGTGTATCACATGCCGTCGTTGAGTCGAAAATCTTCTCAAACACCTTTATATCCACACACCGATGATATTAAAGAATGTCTTCTGATCATTCTTCCTCGTTTCACGTTACACAATTGTTTGCCCTTCTGTTGCATTTTCTACAAGCAACGTGTAACCATCATTGACAATCTCAATTCTTTCAAATTCTAATTCTTTTTGTCGAATATTTGAAGCTTTGTATTCAAGCTATTGTTTCCGCCGTTCATTTTCGTTCTTGTGCAAATCGCCCAATTCACACCAACAATCATGTTTCTCAATCCCCTGATATATATATATATATATATATATATATATATATATATATATATATATATATATATATATATATATATATATATATATATATATATATATATATATATATATATATATATATATATATATATATAGAGAGAGAGAGAGAGAGAGAGAGAGAGAGAGAGAGAGAGAGAGAGAGAATAACTAACTATAAGAGAATTTTTCAATCTCAACAAATCTAATTTCTCCTTTTGAGTTGTAACTTACTTTCAATTTATATACATTAGTCCAAATTTAAATGTGAATCAAATGAACAACTTGAATTTAAATTACATTTAACATTTACAACCATGCAATTTTAAATTTAATTCAATAATATTGCTTAATGTGACATATATAAAAGTAATGTAGACATCATTTCATTAAAAGCATTAATATAACCTAGAAGCCTTTTGATTTGAGATATTGTAATTTCTAGGGCAAATACAATACACATGCACATGATGACTCTCATTATTTTCTCACCATTGTGAATGACTACTCTCAAAGAATTTGGGTATATCTTATAAAACACAAATATCAAACTTCAAAAATGTTGATCATTTTTTATAATATGATGGAGATACAATTCAATGCATATATTAATAGAATAATGAGTGGTAATGACACATAATTTTTTAATTCAACTATGCAGAATTTTTTTCAACAAAAGGGAATTTTGCATGAATCCTCGTATGTTACAACACCACGGCAAAGCGTGTGAGTTCTTGCAAGCACTAATATATATTGAATGTATCTAAAACTCTAAGATTTCAAGCAAATATTCCAATATGTTTTTGAGAAGAAGGTATATTGGTTGCCACTCATATCATTAACAAGACACCTACAATAGAAAATCACCCACATAGTTGCCTTAATCTTGATAGTGTTAGTAAGACATTATGTCCTTTTGTATTGCTCAATTACTTGCATGATAGTGTTAGTAAGATATTAGTAGTTGATGCCTCGCCGCTTATATATAGATGTAACCATCAAATGCAAATCACATTTAAAGAATTAACCACTTAAAGGAAGCAACAATTAAATGTTTAACTATAAAGTAACAATTCAAGTCTTAACTACTTAACAAAAGCAACAAAACTTAATCACCATAAGAAAGAAGCACGTCAACAAAAGGCACAAAATTTAACCACTAGAAGCACAAACATCAAATAAACCATCCAAATTTTGATGCGTCTCGGAAGTTGCATCCAGTACCATGAAAAATACTAACATTGCAATAAGCAACCTGTCCAAGAAAAATCTATGCCACTAACCAAAAACAGTCCAGCAGTTCAGCATTACGCAATTCCATTAAAAACCAACACAGACAATTGCAACAAATATCTTCCTCATGCAACAACACTCAATATTCTGCAAGCGTTAATCCATAATTTCCAGACATAACAGCAAATCATAGAAGTGTTACATCTTGATCACCATAGACAAAAAATAACAAAATCGCCAACAAAGAAGCAACAAGTCACTAAAGTTTATCTTCAAAGTGCATTATCCTTCAATAATTCAAACTTCCAATTTCCTGTCATATCAATATTTATTATTATGGACCAAGTGTTATAATGAAGTAAGCCTCTTTGAGAACACATTAAATCACATAGTTGCCTTAATCTTGAGCAGACATTGTGCTCGAGCAGTCATGCGAGAACAAATTCATTGGGGGGTGATCTCACCAAATGAAATAATTGATGCCTTTGAAATCTGGGCATCCATAGCAATAAACAACACCATGCCATATAGTGATAACCAACCCTTTCTGTGTTCTTTTTTTTAATGCAAATTTCAACACAACAGAACTGCACAAATAGTTTGGAGGACATCTGGATATTCTTGTAAATCCAAATAGCATCCAATTTAACATTCATCAAACTCAACAATCAGAATATCTAAAAGAAATGAAATAGAAATGAACAATGATCTTATGAAGTCTCTCAAGCAGAATTGAATCGATCTTCAACACAGTATGTGAAATATGAAACCTCCAAGATTGATACAAAGAACTAAAAGTACATAGAATTATGAAGAATCAATCTGCAAAATATAGGCCGTGAAATTGCACGTTGTAATCAACATTACAACTCCAAACACTTGAATCAGAATTGGAATCGTGAGAATCACAAAACAGAAACGGAGCAAGAATCACAAATTTAAACGAAAAAGAATCTTAAGACGAAAGCAAGCAAAGGTAGATCGAACGAAAGAAAAACAAAAACGCAATCACAATCACAATCTAGTTGAGGCGAAATTAGGAAGAAATTTGACAAGACCAAAAATTGAACGAAATTGAGATGAATCAGACTAGAAATTGTTTTTTGAATCGAAAAACATGACAGATGAATACCAAATCAGAATGAACCACTCAAAATTTGAAGGAGAAATCGTTGTATCAGATGCGAAAATCAAGAGGAGAAACGAGAAATGATGCAGATCAGAAAATAAAACTTGAATGAAATCAATAATAGGAAAACGAAAAAATGAAGAAAGGAATGCAACAGTTCCATCCTTCAAGGTGGATACCCTATTTGCCCTGATACCATATTTGAAAACATAGCATGCATCCATAGAAGAGAAGGAAGGAAAGCTCAAATGTGTATTGTATTGATGAAAGTGAATATATATAATAAAATGATATAAGTTACCTTCTAGTGTGTTTACTGGTTACATTTATATATATAACCACTACTAAGCACCCATTACTACTTGGAAGTAATATATCTCCAATACTATGTGCAATATCCCTCACATTACCCCCTCCATAATCGTCATTCAAATGTTATAATAAATGTTTTTGTCCATTACACTTGTATGTTATCAATTATTTCATGCTTACATTTATGAAAAACTAGAATAAATGAGTGAGTGAATGGATAAAAGGTAAGGGTATATTTCAAATTTCTTATAAATCAAAGGTATTTATCATCTTTTTGTTCTGGGTTCAAACGTATTTCTTAATTGTGCAAGACAACATTAATATTTTCTTATTAATCAAAGGTATTTCAAAGAGGAAGAAAATATGTGTCCTAACAAACCCATAATCTTTATGTTACACGTGATTATTTAACTTAAAAAAATAAAATAATACATCGTTGAACTACACCTGCTTATTAGTTGCTTTAATGGACATCTTCGACTCTGATGCACCTGCTTATTAGTTGCTTTAATGGACATCTTAGACTTGGTCTTCTTTTTATACATGTCAACAAGTCTTTGTTACTACTATGTCTGTTGTACTGTACTTTGTTTTTGGGCATTTTCAACCTCAAGCTTCCGCAACATTGAGGAACTCAGCTTACTCTCACCTGAATCTCCAGAGACCAAATCTACAACTTCAATCTGCACAAATCCATCAATAAATATCTCTAATGTGACACAAATATTTTGAGAAGTATAAACATGTTTTCTTTTAACTTTTTTGATGTAAGAAATAATAACAACTAAACAAAATAAACTGTAAATTAAAACCTTCAACTGTGAAAGGCCTCTCTCAGCTCTTTTTCTGTTCACAGCCAACCCACCAGGTAAAGTCTCTTTGCTATAAGAGAACCAACTCCACATTTAGTAACCAAATAACTCTATATATAGAGTTGCATATCATTTGTTTAGACTGCAACTATAATCTAAAAGATGTCACAAAATCATGACAGCAATTGACAGAAAAAGAGGATAAGATATCTTGCTCAGGTCTAGTTCTACGGTGATTCCTCGTTAAAGAACCACACCAAAGTTCTCTTCAAAATGGCATGCTATATCAGGTTAGCCGATAGGTTTTCCTTTTGAGATGACCCATTATATCATTTCATCTTTAATTTAAACTATGTATTTTTCTTGAGTAATAAATCAATTAGAGAAACTAGTGTTCCCTTTCCCACAACTAAGATCAAACATCTGGCTAATTTTGCCATCAAAGAAGACTTTAATTATCATGAAAAACCAATATCACAACAGCTGTTAGGAAAGAAATGTCTGGTCACAAATTAAATTTTCATAATGTCTATTCATACCACTATCCAATACTAGTACATACATGTACGCTATATAACAAACCTCACAATCACAGCTTCCAATTTTTCATCTACAATGGAAGGGCCATATGGATCTGTAATTGGTACAGCTTGAACTTCCAATTCTGGCTTAATAGACTGCATGTTAGATCAAACTCATAGTCACAACTCACACATAAATGATAAGAAAATATAATAAATCTTTCAAGAATAATCATTATATACAAGTGGCAGAACACAGTTGGATGCAGATGAGTATGTCATTTATCATCACACCTATGCACCAAATAGAAACTAACAATACAAAATTCTGCAACCTCATGCTTAAAACCATGTCAATTGAAATATTTGTTGTCAGTCAGATGTTAAAAGATGTGTACAAATATACCCCTTATCCATGTCAATGTCAATGTTTGTTCAAGCTAAACTACAAAAAATGCAGGAGATTCTTCTTTTTCATGTATCATGAATTTAGAACACGGCGAAAAATTGGCATTATTGGACTCAAACCTTTATGAAAGTTTTGACATTCTGTATCCTTGTCTCAATTGGTTGTATGAGTTCAGCAAACTGCATAGGTGTAAAAAGGATTACATCACAAAATTGCAATTGCAAATCTAAACATGAAAAGAAAACAAAAGGAGAATATAATGACTCCTTTATATGTAAGAATCCACAGGCCATAAGATTGTCAGATAGAAATATAGCGATTGATGTCGTAGTGCTAAGTAAGTTAACAGGATTAAAAGGCTTTAGCTTTAGGCAGCTTCTATATCATTTATTAAAGATATCTTCAGATAAAAGTTATATCACTGATTTTTAAGAGCTAAACATTTCAAACATTGAACCTGCAGCATTCAATGGTTTTCCCTGTTTAGATACCAGAGTAAGCTTAATTGTTTGAAATTGAAAAGATAGGTGGCTGGGTCTCCAAAGGGAGTTCACTTCCGAAAGAAGTTTTGGACCTAGTCACATCCTTTTCTACTATGTTCCGGCAATCTTTGAAAAATCGTGCGTTCCATCCGGGCCCGGGACCTTCTCGTCCGCCCTTTACTCTGTTCAGCACTATAACGAGCAACCACACTCCGTTTTTGAGCAAGTAGCGAGGGAGCCTAGAAAGTAGGATACCTTGCCCAGAGAACTTTCTTATAGAAGAAGCTTTGCTAAAAAGGGCTTACTTGATTTCCTGCTTGACTGGCAGATATGGTAGAAGATACTCGACTGGCCCTATAGAATGAATTAAGGTGAGTTTCACGACGTATAAGGTGGCATGACCTTTGTTTATGTATCAAGATCACGATATTTTTCTGTTTGTCTAAGTACTTGCTAGCTGGTTTGTTTTCTGCTTACTATCCTCTTGCTTATTATTGAACCTGGTGGGACTTTAACTGAAACTTCCAACTTCAAGGTGTAGCCTCAACGAGTAGTGACGTAATAACTAGTTAGTAACTTTAGTCTATACTGACTATGTACTAAGGCTAACAGAAGATACTGTAAACCAATAGATCATACTATAGAATTATACTGGTGAAGTGGAATATGAATGTTAACTACTTCACTGGAGTATTACGATTGTACTGTTATCTGACCATGAGACTTGTCAGAGGTTTCCGTATCAGTGCATAGGTCCTTACCTCTTTCATTCGTAGTTCTATGACATGAGCTCGGATGAAAGAGGTTGAAGAAAGGACGTAGTTCTGATAGATAGTATCGAATCAAGTACTTCTTAGTCCTTCTAGAGTTAGTATATAGTGAGCATCCGTTAGTACTGATATAATGAGTTTTCTAGTATATAGTAATTTAGCCATAGCATCATATTGTACTGAGTTAGTAAAAGAGCAGTTAGTACGAAGTTAGGATTAGTACTTATCTTATATAATAGAGTTAATGACGTCAATATAGTATATAGTAATATAGTCATTCTCTAATAAGAATAGTCATGAATCCATATAGAATAATCTCCACTACTATCATTGGAGCTGAGAGTTTACAGTAGATTAAACCACTAACTACTCCACAGTATGAAACCTGTACTTCTTATTACATTATTATAGTACAGTATAGACATGAACAAGAAATGTGAAAGAAAGCAAGTGAAGAAGTTCGGGTGGAACAGAAAGCATTAGCTTTGGACTCAGAATCAACAATGAGATGAGAGAGAAAGAATTGGTCATGGTCAGATCTACAGACTCTGTAAAATGTTGATTAAAGAACATTCTGAAAACAGTACTGAAGAAGTCAGTAGTGACGGTCGTTTCAACACTTCGGAAACCATTCTCGTACCAGTACATTCCACTCGATTATAGAACTCGATAGTTACCACTCTGGTCCTCTTCAACGTAGTCTTCATTCAACATACAGTACATTATGATACATTCTTCTATCAGTACATTCAACAACCACTACATTCTTACCAAAGTAGTATGAAACCAGAACGCTCCTAGTATTCTTTCTGTGATTCTTCTATTTCGATTCTTTACTATCAGAACGGAGTCAGTACTCGTTATTACGTAATTACTATACCATATTCCTCATTGCGTAAAGTACAGTTTACCAAGGATGAAATGCCAGATTGAACTGATACTGTTGGCCAATCAAGGCAATCATCAGCCTACGAGGGCTAGGGAATGAAAGTCTTATAGAGGAGACTGACTTTGTAAGTCAAGTAAATGAATTAGAGATAGATAGCTCGGAGAGGAGAGGTGAATGAGTTACCAGCTACAGAAACTATTTACTCTGATGCTACACCATTTCCTGCTTATCTTCGTGCCGATACTGGAACTATTTCATATGTAGATTCCCTTTCTGGTATTGAACCAGTAACAAGATCATCCCTTTCCGATTCGTTGACTGCTAGAGCAAGAGGACCTTTCCTACCTTCTGATAGACAGCTTTCACTGCTACGGCTATTGGCTTTAGCTCTACTATGGCATTCCCTGTAGTTCTTGGAGTAACTCAAACTCGAACTCCTGTTACAGCTTATGCCGGCTATAGACTACGCCTCTATTCATCCTTCGTTCGTGATCACTCACCTATAGGTAAGTAAAGAAAGAAGGGATTCTCTCGTATTCCGATACTACTACGAGCTGTCTTAACTCCACTTACTTCGAAGCTATTAGCTCGGTCACTCCATTCTCTTATTCCTCTTATGCCAGCCTTACCTCAATTCCCTTCTTCGCCTCAACAGCTAAAGCATCCCTTTCTGCAGCTTCCCCTCGATCAATCAAGAAGAGGTATTTTATCATTACCCAAGATAATTAACAGGTGGAAGAGCATGGTCTATTTAGAAGCTTCATTTCCCAGCCGATCGGTAAACAGAACCTCTTCACCTACCTTAGTACGGTGGACACTGAGCTTTGACCTGCTGGAATCTCCTGTTTCAAGACCAGAACCCCCACCGGCGGAAACTCTTCTTTCATGCCTCTGTCCAGTATTGTTCCATGGGGAGAGGGAACAGATCAATCTGTTTTATTAAAGAATTTATCCTCAAAGGCTCCTAGTGAGGAATTGACAAAAGAACTAAAGCCCTTTCCACCCCAAAGCTATCCTACTATTGAGTCTACCACGCGAGAGCGCGAAAGGGGCACCCCTAGCCCCTAACTTACAAGCTAGGGTGCAATGGCTTTTTAGCCGTTGTTGCTTGCAGGCTCGAAAATCTCTTTCTTTCTCCTCCCTGTCTCCATTCTGGTTGATTCACTTCTTCTTCTGCTTGCTACCAACGATTAGCTCGACCAAAGGAAGGAAGATTACGGGGTTTAGTCCGAGAACTCCCAATCCGACATTCTTCTTCTTAGTCTTTCTTGGCTAATTAACTAGCTCATCCTTTTCAATTAGCTGCTTTCCAGACTCGGAAAAGAGGGCTTCTTGGATAATGTGATGGAGGTTAGCTACCTTCATCACTCATCAGTTAAGGCATCGTTCGCTTCGGATCAAAGCATCTAAATCCGGGCAAGGCCTAAGAAGTGGATTCAACTATTCGTCATATCGGAAAGGAGGGATTTCAGGACAAGGTAGTAAGTGATGGTTCTTGCTTTCAGCTGACGAGGGAAAGGATAAGAAGGCTGTTTGGTCATATCCCTTCATTCTTAACGGAACCTAGATTATGGGTATTCCGTCATATTGAGATCCCTCTTTCAGTTGTTCAGCTTAGTAGGAAGGGGAATCCCAGTGAGCATAGTCTTCGACTGATTTGTGAATAACAGGTATGAAGTGGCTCGACTGATAAGGAGAGGTATGAGTCATATTCCTGTTAGGCATTCATGCTAACAATTCGTCATATAGGGTATTGATTTCCTCTGCTAAACCGTCAGGGTAATAAAGAATGGATGTTGTAGCTAAGTGGATTCCCTTCTAAGGAGCTAACGGGTAATTCTGTCTTTGTAGTTAGTAGCTAACTCGGCCTAGGGCTGCCCTTCATGGGATTTTTGCAGATTATCATTTTTATAGAACAATGCGAGATCAATTTCTTTCCTCACTTAGCAGCTCTTTGGATTTGATGCAAGGGCAAAGTCAAGAAAAGAAGTCCAGCTCCAGGCTTTAAAGAAGAAAGACCTGGCTTCAAGGGCTTTAGCGGCTTTATTTTAGGAAAGAAAGATCCCAAGCTTATGCTGAATCGAGATAGCAAGCTACCTTGGTCTTCTGTGAGTTCAAGAGATTCAGCTACAATAGAGACAAGAATTTGCTCGGGTAAACAGAAAGAATCAAAAGAAGAAGAGGAGCGTAGCCGTACGTATCCCATCTAGAATAGGATATAGAAAAGGAAGGGCTTTAGCACCAACTCTTAAAGGTACTCCCCCATTACCCAACTAAAGTACACCCTCTGACTCAACATTCCCGGCAAACCTTACTCTTTCGGATGCTATGTTTGAAGGAGTATGAGACCTATCTAAGGTCTACCCCTGTATCTCTTTCCTACTATAACCTATATTCGGTTTGAGTCTTTAGTCTGTCGATGAAGGGCCTAGCTTTTTAGGCCTGCTGCTGAGAAGGCAGGGGCCTGGTGAGACAATTGAACCTAGGAATATGTTTCGTGCGTATTAGACTTTTGCATTGGCTGATGTTTCAGATTTTAGCATCAATGAATACAATTCTAAACTACACACATATCTCCCATCCATTTTGGGGGATACAAGGAGGATTGATTCATTCACAAACAAATAGGGTAGTGAAGTCGGGCTAAAGCCGGGAAAGTCACTCAAAAGCAAGCAAGAAGGGTTCCTCGGAAGAGGCCATGTCACCCACCAGGTAATCCAGATAAGGAATGAGATCTCGAAGTCAACCTTTAACTAGAATATTAGAAAACGGCATCTGCATAGTTTTCCTCCGGGGAGGTAATTGACTCTCAACAGCTTTCATAATAGAAAGAGATGGGGAAATTCGTTGATCTAGCGCATGCTTTGGGGGCCTCATGGAAGAACGAGGGGGTCTGGAACCGTTCCTTTTGGGGAATGACTTCATAATCTCCCCCTTTCTTTAGGGGGGCTATCGGCCCTTCCTGCTATTGTATCAATGAGAGCATGCGATCCTAACCTAAATATGAAGACTCGTCCCTGGAGTTGGAGGATCTCCAAGAGCTTCTATCTTAAACTGAAAGTGATAAACTTCGATCAATTGATCCAACGGCGGTACCACAAAGACCATTCATCAGCCGTTTATGTGCCGCTCTCTTATTCTTAAGAATTGTACTCCTCGTCTCTATCCAGGTAAGCCGGCGTAAAGTAGCTCTACGCCAAGAGAGTATTGGCAGTGCCACCATCTTTCGTTTAGTCTTCAACCTAAAGGATTGAGAATCACTCCTTTAGGCGGTGACTTCATCGACTACCGCTGGAAATTCCTTAGTCGAATGAATGAATCAATTCGCTCTTCCTCCGCCTTCAAAGCTAGAGGGGATTAGAGAGTAGCTCCTTCTATTCCAAGACGGGTTTAGGGGCCTTATCCAGTCACTATGTCACTTTCTTTCCATGAAGTGGAATGTGGGATTGGGATAAGCTTTTCGCCCTTCTCTTTCCTTCGCTCCGGGAAATAGCTCAGTTGGTAGAGCTCTTGCAATTGTTGCGGGTTCCTATCTAATTCTCTAGGGAATAATGAATGAGTGATCCATGGGTATGGATCGCACCACATTTCTTCATCTCTTGCACAAGTGACTACATCTACTCAACAAGTAAGTGAGGATACTCAAAATTTCACACATTAGTTATTATCTCTCTAAATAGACCACTCGCTCTTGTGAGATCCTCCAAATACTGGTCTTGCTCAATAATCAAAGCATTTACATGCTCCTAGAGCCCTTCTTTATTCGAAGACGATTAGGAAACATAATATCTCCCATTCCAATAGCTCCAAATGATAAAATAGGTAACGCTCTGGGCGCTTGATATGTCAGTTCTGCCAGCTCCTCCTAATGAACAACATCGACCTTGCTCGAGAAGTATGCATAATATTCTTTAGATACAAAAGAACGAAATTCCCCCACCGCCTGAGGACCGGACATACCAAAAGTGACAAAGATTAACAGACCAAAGATTAACTTTTCTTTCATCTTTGTCACTTTTCTTTCACCTTTTCTCTCAACACAATCCATGTACGACCAAAATTCCATTGAATGATATAGAATAACATCTTGGAATTGAGTCTCTTAATTTAGATTAAGAGACTATCTTCGTAATGCAGGGATGTGGTCACTTTCCCAGGATTTGTAGATTGTGTTTATCTTGATGCTTCAAATGAGTTGGAGCTTGATAATGAATTGGGTGATATAATATCTATCAAGAACACAAAGTATGCAAATTTAACCTTATATTACAATTTTACTATTTGATTGCCGAAGTCACGTGCTTACACTCCTTTGCCTCTTATGTAGCTGGTCAGACGTGGTGTTGTGGAATCCTCATCTTCAAATGGAAGCATATTACAAAGATTTTGTTTGCGTTGAAAATGCTCAGGTAATGAGTTTACAAACTTCATAAAAAGGCATCAATGGCATACCATGCTAGACCGTGAATTGTTCTTGACTATAATGTCAACATGATGGCAATTGAATTTAAATCGACTGTTTGTGGTTTTTTAACATTTCCCGGAGCATCCTGCAGCTTTATGATATCTGGAATAATGTTTAAGTTTTCTCTATTTTTTCTTCTAAACAATTATCGCAATTATTTGCAATATAATTAGCAATTACTAATAGAGAAGGAAACTATTGAATTAAGAAGAAAATATATGTGTAGAATTGGGGGAAAAAGGAACCTGTTTGTTTACTAGCATAGGACCATCGCAAACTCCAATCACAACACGGTTCTTCGCCAACTGAGCAGAAGCCTGTGTAGAAATTCAATGTTACGGTTAGTATCTGAAAATATAAAATGGAAATTGAAAAGTGAAAGAAAGGAAAGGAAGCAGAGACGGTGAGAAAGAGGCGATGGCCGTCATGCAATCGGTCAAAGGTGCCACCATTGACAACAGCTTTGTAGGTATTGGGCGGAGAGAGATTGGGAACCACCATGGGATCATCTTGAACCGCCATAGAATAGTGAGTTGTGAAAGGTGAGAAATAGGTTGGAGTCAAAGCAAGTGTGTGAGCAAGAGTGGTGGATGTGAAATCAGAACTCTCATGTATCAATATGCTGAAGCGGATTTATCAGTGCTAATATAATTAAATTAGGTTTTATTGTACTTTTTAATTGGTGTGTTTGTTTCAAGCTATCAAAACATATTCCTTTGGAATTATAGTATTCCTATTTATGTATGGGTAGAAATTAAAGTTTCTTAACAATAAATGTAAAATTGTTTTATTAAAATAAATGTGATTGATATTGAGAAAATATAGTTTGTTGAATTTATTTCCATAGAAATATTATATTCCAACCCTTTAAATTTTGGAAAATAAAAAATATTTAAAATAATTTTTTAAAAATTGAATCAAACATAAAAATATTATATTTTCATAATTATATTTCTAGAAATATTTTTTCTAACCTTAAAAAAAGAACACTCTTATTTAATTATATTTACTAAAGTAGAGTTTGTTTGTTTCGTAATGTTTTTTATAATTCTCGACTTTTGATTTTATAATTTTAAACTAAAAAAAATTGTTGAAATTAAAAATATATGAAAAATAATAATAATATATCCATGTTATTATATTAATAAATAAATAAATATATATATATATATATATATATATATATATATATATATATATATATATATATATATATATATATATATATATTTATTTAGTGAAGATTCTTCCATGGAAACAAACTTATATTCATATTCTTAGACAAGGAGAGAAAAAATTTAAAATTTATTTAAAATTAATTTTTTTTTTTAATTGGAAGATGGTTGTAATAATGTAGGAAAGAGGAATTTTTATTTATATTTTTGAATTAACTAAAATATTATGATTTATAACTTGTTTGGCTGAAAGAAAGAGATGCAAATTCAAAATCATTTGTAGGCAGAGCCTCTGATATGCTGTTAAAGTGTCCTTATCAGGTTATTTTTAGGTAATCTCTGTATTGTTTTCTGGTCTGATTATCATCATGTCTTCTCTTTTTCCAATTGAATGACTGATCAAATTGAAAATCTATAACTTAGACACAAAAAACAATGTAAATTTGAATACAACACGGAACACCTCCTTTCTTAACAGCTATGGAAAAATGGTCTAATACTACTCTAGACTCAATTATAAATTATAAATTAAAAAAAAAAAAATTGTCTAAAATTTAACTATTCTATACTGTTCTAAAAATAACCTTACAATTAATCCTTAATTTTGGACTGGAACTTAACATATGCATCTGCTGTCTGTTTGTCTGTATTATCAAAACATTCATTCAAGAATTCAGCAACTTGCGACAGATATATGGCCGGAAAATTTCTATAATGATCCACGTGGGGAGACGAACCAAAGTTAAACGATCTCACACATTTTCCTATCTTCCTTTGTTCTTCAATGAACGCTTCTATCGATTGAAACGGGATTACTTTGTCAGCTGTACTATACAGGTAGAGTTGAGGGCAAGGCTGGTGCTCCAAAAGGGGAGTGAAAACCTTATTTAACCTCCTGTGTTAGAGACAGAAAAAAATGTGCTTAGTATTTTCCATTTTGAAGAATATATTATAACTTCCAATCAACAAAGCTAAACGTTGATGATATTTACGCAATATTTTTATTCAAGTAGTGAGTGATATAAGATTTGGAGGGAAGACACTTACTGATTTGATTCCGGCAACTGCAAAAGAAATGAGAATATCTTCTCTAAAAGTGAGAACACCACAATTTCAATAATGGAAGGTTCATTTTGTTGAATCTTTGCTTCTGATTTAGGCTTGCTTCCTACATCGGCTAAAGCTTGGGCTGACGAGCTACGTTTCTTCAATATAGCAGTAGCAAAACCAGCAGCCCAGACCTGCAAGGAAACGCGAGGGAACACTTTGACGATTCATAAATGAAAAGTTACCTAAGGCAAGTAAGAATAAAATTAAAACAAGGACTTGAGAAATGAAAGCCTTGCATTAGATCCTAATAAATAGAAACAAAAAAAAAAGCAGAAATGATTGTCAAAACATGTGTTTGGTTTCACAGTGGAGTATCAGAAATTCAGGATTGATTTTTAGCTCCTATCAAATGTGATTTTAGTAGAAATAAATGTTTGGTTGCTATCAGAAAAAACTTGATTTTGCCTCACAAGTTTTCTCCAGTAATGACAAAAGGTAATGCCTGCAAATATTTGCATTGAGTTTTCATCAACATTCAGCCATAAAACATTTCAATTCAAAGTTGAAAGAAAGCAAGACTAGACTCAAAGAGCTAGAGAATACCTATATAGATAAGATATTGCCGAAAGAGACTCAAGTATTGATATTTATTTTATTTCTTTATGAACATGTTTGAGTCTTAGAAGTACTATATTTATAGACTCCTAAGAAAGTACCATGTTTCATTTATGAACAGAATAAGGTAAGAAGCGCAAACTATGCGAAAGAAAGCGTTGAAAGAGTGATGATACATTAGGCTACTGCTTTATTTTTTTGCCTTAAATCATTTAGTATGTGAAATTTATTGCACTCGACATAGGTTTCATAATTTAAATTGTGTATTATGAGTTGGATTTCAGGTTTAACCGGGTAATGTTTAATTTTCCATAACTTTTTTAAAAACATCAATAGCCAGTTATATGATTTGTTAGATATATCGTTATTTAGTGTGTATCACCGGGGTGTTTAGATGTTGTGTATTAAGTTTTTTAATTAATAATGGTGTATATCAGGACTTCTAAACATTCAATACGATGTCATTTGCAGAGCATCTATTGAACATTTTGACTGTTAAATAAGTTGCTGAATAGGAATGGCTTATTTCACCTTGATGTCCTAAGAGTTACTTGCTTTCAGAGCTCACCAAAGAGTAGCATTATGCTTAACAAGCTAAATTGGTGACAAATTTGATTACAGAGTCACAAATTATTTTATGTTCAAATCACTTTTAGCCAGAATATATTTTACAGAATCAATAAGCAATTAAGCAACATAAAACAAAATGCTTAAAATTCAAATTCTTAGTACCTGAGGATTAAAAGGTTCTGCACCACCAGAATCAACAATGCTTCCTTTAACCTTCTCCATTACATGATGATTATCCATAAACCTACCAAGAATTGAACCATACCTACAAAAACAAAACCAACAAAACCAGTTAAAACAAAAATCACACAAACCACAACGTCTAAAAAACTTTCTCAAATCCACTTACACAAACCAACCAGTGTTACTGAAAGTATGAAAAACCAAACACCTTTCTCTCCCATCCTTCTCCTCACCAGAAACCCACGAAACCAATTGGTCAGCAAACATAGAGATTCTCTCCTCAAGCACATGCCCAAGGTCAAACCCAAGAATCTCCTTTACATCAACAACGAAAGTAACCGAGTTAACACCACGTGAATTGTACCACTCAGCGTATCTTCTGAGGTGTCTCGTTTTCGCTCCAAGCCACCCTAACAAAACCACCGTAACAACACAGTTTTTGTTACTTCCGTAAAAACCCTCGTTCCCGTTTTCAAAAGCAGGGTTCCACACAATATTACTAGATTGCGAATGTGAGATAAAGGGGTTGTTTAGACTCTTATTGGGTGTTGAAAAGTTGAGATTTTGAGAGGATGTGAGGGAAGAGAAGAATTTACGAGAATCCGAGTTTCCGGGAATTGGTGAATGGGAAGAACGAACAAGAGATGAAGAAATTCTGGGTATTTTTCGAAGAGGGAGGTTTTGGTAATTGTAAGAAGGAAAAGTAGGTTTGGTGGTTAATTGGCGAGTGAAAAGGGAGGGATTGAAGGTTTTGAGATGAGCTTCCATGGCAGAAGATGAAACGAAGAAAGAGAAAGTGTGTTTGAGTTTCATTATAATTAAAAAAAAAAATTGAAAAAAAAAGAGTTATATTTAATGGTGAGGGTTTGAATTGTTGGTGAATGTAGACATTAAATGCATAGTAGTGTGAATTGTGGTGATGATGATGATAGTTGGGTGAGAAAAAGTGATAGGGGAAGGAAAGTGAGTGTGGTTTGATTTGAAACACTCACTCAGTGTCTCAGGCATTTATTTTCTGCGTGATTTCATTAAAAACTCCAACAGATAGTACTACTAGTATATTGGTCAACTCAAGGTTAATCTTGTGGTGCAGAATGGTTTATTTTTAAGATGGACCTAAACACACACAATCACAATTAAAAGTTTCATGTGAAACTGTTTTTTTGCTTCCTGCCATGAAGCTGTAGCCTTATATTGGTCGTGACTTGTGAAACTTTGTTTATGTAGCTTAACCGTGAAATGGTTAAGCTGTGTCAAAAATGATTACCTGTGTCGTAAACATAAGATGAGCTTTGGTGGCTCAACATTGAAATTGATAGAATAGGCAATAATAAGGATTAGTTTGAATTTATTGTTGATTTAATACACTTATGATATTTCTGCATCATATTTTACACCAAATACTTACACCAATAATAAATATTTATACGGTGAATAGTGTTTTTTAAATAAAACAATATTAATATTTTAGCTTAAATAGTGTTTTAGTCCCGGTAATTTAGCAAGTTTTTGGTTTTCGTCCCTGAAAGTTTTTTTTTTCGGTTTAAGTCCCCACATTTCCAAAACGCTTTGGTTTTAGTCCCTACTGTGAGTTAGACGTTAAAAAAAAAGGGATGTGGCAGACGGTGCTTATGTGGCAGGTCGTTTGGCATTTCTCAATAATCCAAGTGGCATTCTCATTTACACATGTGGATTTGTCATTTTTCTACCACAAAATGGAACATGAAAGGTTATTTTAGCATTCTCACTATCGTCCCTACAAAGTTAGGTTTTCAGCCATTGAAGAGTTTTCAAGGAAATTTTCAAGTAAACTTCATACATTGAAGACGACGGGACTGACCAACAAGCTGACCATCGGGACTGATCAACTTCAGGTATGACATTTATACTGAACATTCATTATGGGGGAAGGATGGTTAGGGATAGTGTGGTGTATTACTTAGGTGGGGTTAAACATGAAGTAGAGATAGACCCTGATAGGTGGAGCTATTTTGAAGCAACTGGTATTGTGAAAGATATTTGCAACCTTGAGGCCACTGATTATTCTCTATGGTGGTATAACAATGTATCGGGTAAACATGCAAGGGTAATTAGTGATAGGGATGCAGCTAATATTTATGAAAAAGTTGTTGAAACTTGTTGTAGTGTGGATTTATTTGTTGAGCATAGAGTTAATGATAATGCTGGAAATGTGAATGATAATGCTGGAAATGTCAATGATAATGCTGCTGCCAATGCCAATGGTGCTGAAAGTGAAGGAAATGCTTATGAAACTGCCAAGGTTGATGCTAATGCTGATAATCTTGATGACAGTGATGACAATGATGACAATGATGATAGTGATTATAATTGTTTATCATTTGAGGACAGTGAGGAAGATAGGGCCCTTGGCAAGGATGATGGCTTTTTCTTTGCAGAGAAACCATCAAGAAGGATTAAGCAGATTGCAAGGAAACATAGGGCTACTCCAAAAAAGATAAGAAATGTTGAAGTTACTAGGGGTTCATCAAGTGGAGTTAGTGTTGATAATGACTTGGTTGACACTAATTATTTAAGTGAAGATTTAGGCAGTAGTGATCCTGATGCATCAGATAAAGAGGTTGGACCAAATTATCCTAGGTTTAAGATGGAGGAATTGCACAAGGATTACAAGTTCAAAGTTGGTTTGGAGTTTGTTTCCTTGCATGAATTTAAGGATGCAATAACTGAATGGTCAGTATTAAATGGAAGAGAGATAAAGTATGTGAAAAATGACAAGGTTAGAGTGAGAGTAGTTTGCAAGGGCAATTGTGGGTTTTTGGCTCTTGTTAGTAAAGTGGGGAATAAGCACACATATAGAATGAAAAAATGGTATGGTGCTCACACGTGTGGTAGGGTTTTGAACAACACCACTGCTAACTCCAAGTGGATTGCAAAGACTGTGGCGGCTAGGATGGCTTCATCTGATGGAATTAAGATTCGTGATATTGTCTCTGATATTAGGAATACTTACTCTGTAGGTATAAGTATGAACAGAGCATGGAAGGCAAGGCAAATTGCAAAAGGTTTGGTTGAAGGTGATGCAACAAAGCAATATACTCTGTTGTGGAGGTATTCTGCAGAATTAAGGAGGGTCAATGCAGGGAATACCTGCAAAATTAATGTCACCAGAGTTGGTCCCACAATTCAACCCAGATTTGGCAGCTTTTATTTTTGCTTTGATGGAGTAAAGAAGGGATTCACTACTGCTTGCAGGCCATTTATTGGTGTTGATGGATGTCACCTCAAGAACAAATATGGAGGCACTTTGCTTGTTGCTGTTGGAAGGGACCCTAACGACCAATATTACCCCTTGGCTTTTGGTGTATGTGAGACTGAGACAAAGGAGTCATGGAGGTGGTTCCTGACATTGCTTTTGGAAGACATTGGACAAGACAAAAGATGGGTATTCATTTCAGACCAGCAAAAGGTACCTTATCGATTCCTTTTTTTGTTAACTTCATCCCTAAGTAATGTTTGATTTTTTAAATTCATCCCTAAGTCATGTAGTTGTGTTTTGATTTGGTCCCTTATTATTTTTCTTGTAATGATTTCAAGGGCTTAATTCCAGTATTTGAAGAGATGTTTGAGAGGGTTGAGCATAGGCTTTGTCTTAGGCATTTATATGCCAATTTCAAAAAGAAGTTTGGTGGTGGCACACAAATCAGGGATTTTATGATGGCTGCAGCAAAGGCCACATACATTCAAGCATGGGAAGCAAAAATGAAAGAGTTGAAGGTATTACATCCTAAGGCTTGGGAGTGGTTGATCAAAATACCTACAAAATCATGGTGTAAGCATGCTTTCTCATTCTATCCCAAATGTGATGTGCTAATGAATAATGTATCTGAAGCATTTAATAGCACAATACTAGTTGCTAGGGATAAACCAATCTTAACCATGTGTGAATGGATAAGAAACTACCTTATGACTAGAAACTCTAACTTAAGAGAAAAAGTTGATAGGTGGGAACATAGGATAATGTCAAGACCTAGATTTAGGTTAGATAAAGAGGTAGAAAATGCTGGTAATTGGCTTCCAAACTAGTCTGGGGATACTATTTGGCAAGTTGAACATATCCATAGCAAACATAGTTTCATAGTTGACACTTCTAAAAGAACTTGTACATGTAACTTTTGGGAATTGGTAGGCATACCATGTAGACATGCAGTTGCTGCCTTAGGCTTTAGAAACCAACCACCAGAAGACTATGTAGATGACTGTTATTCTAAAGAAACATATGTGGCATGTTATGATTTCAATGTTAGCCCAATTAATGGCCAAGACATGTGGCCTGAGGTTGAAACTGAGGAAATGTTGCCTCCATCCTACAAAAGAGGCCCTGGTAGGCCAAAGAAATTAAGGAGGAGGGAACCTGATGAAGACCCAAACAAGGTAAGGACACAGACATCTTATTGTTGTACCAACTGTGGTGGAAATGGCCACAATGCAAGAAGCTGTTCAGTTCAGGTGCCTGACCCTGAAGCTCAAAAAAGAAAGGTATGTATTCATACTACAGACATGAATCATGTATTCTTACTATATGTATTGATTGTGCTACTCTGTTTGCAGAAAAAACCAAAGAAACAACCACAACCTCAGGATGAACCTCCAACTCAGCAACAGCCACAGCCTCAAGATATACCTCCAAGTGAACAACAACAACAGCCTCAAGATGAACCTCCTTCAGAACAACAACAACAACAACAGCAAGATACACAATGTGATATGGACCAAGAGTTTGAAATGCTTGCAGCAGATCTTTGTGCAGCTTTTGATACAACACAACCTCAACCCAATGTCAATGATCTCAGTTCCAAAATTCCATCTCCACCTCAAGTTGCTAGTGACCAGCCTCCAATTGTTGAGGTTCCACCTGTAATGGCTTCACAAGGAGTTAGTGACTCACAACCAAACTACATTCTCTCTGCACCTGTTCAAGAGGTTGTTCATACACCTAAAGAACATGTTAAAGAAATTCCTAAACAAAAGGTGAGTCTGTTAATGTGTCTGTTTTCTGTTTTGTAAATTGGCATCTATGTATTTTCTTTGGCCTAATATATTCTGTTTCTATTGTGTTTATTGTGTCTTTCTAGGCAAAACAATCCAAACAACCCAAACAAAAGGTTGAAAGGAAGTTAGAGTTGAGGAGAAGTGATAGAACAAGGGTACTCAGGTGCAAGAAACTCAAGGGATAAGGAAGTAGCCCTGCACAACCATGGAAACTGTAGACATATGTTTTTACTGATACAATGGACTTGTTGTTTTGTATTATGTAATTTGATTACAGTTGAACCATTATGTTTTGATTACAAATGATGTGCTTTATGATACAATGTTACACATTAATGTGTATTTTGATTACAGTATTTTGATTACAAATGGTGTGTTTTAGCCTTAAAGTTTATTATGATTACAAATGGTGTACTTTATTATATAATTCAAAAGAGTGTACTTTATCCAATGGCTTTAGCCTTAAAATTTAGTTTCATATATACTGGTATACTTTATATACAATTCAAAAGAGTGTACAAATGGTGTACTTTATCAACAGTGTACTTTATGCATACAATTAAAAACATATATACTGTCAATTGGTGTACATTGAAACACATATATTTGCACACATATATATGTACAAGGACCAAACTCAAAAAATACTTTATTATTACAAGGCCTAAAAACAAAAACAAAAAACATAATGACAATGGGTGTATTTTGAGTTAAAGCATTGTTGTGATAAGTAATTGGTGTACTTTATGCACAATTCAAAAGAGGAGTAAGATAATTGCATACATAAACTAGCCAAAACCATAACATCTATTTCATTAATCATTTGGAACATGTACATGAACAAATGTCAAAATACATTAATTTTACAGGGACTAAAAACCAAAAACAAAAATACAGACACAAACAAATGGGATTCATCACCATTTGTGATAAGCAAGGAAGAACCCCCATGACCCAAACAACAAAAACTTCAACAATGTCACTTTTCTTTTTTCCTTCTCCAACTTAATCTTCACTTTTTCCTTTTTTTTAACCTCAATATCCTTAACAAACTCCTTCAACATTTCAGAACACTCACAACCACTTGAAATTTTAAGATCACTGGCTGGATTTCGTTCTATTTCATCATCCCAAATGAACAACTTGCATCCAGACATTAACCCTGAGTTTTGACACTTCCAAAATCTTCTATTAGGGTTATCAACAGTGTTTGACATAAACAATTTCATTCTTCTATTGCAACCACAAACTGGTGCTTGAACGTGATGAGATTGTGCAGAAGAAGAAGATGCCATTGGAGACGATAGGGAAGAAAGAAGAAAGAAGAAAGCTTGAAGAAGAAAGACCACAATGTGATTCTATATTTTGGATTTGGTCCCTCTAGAATAAATAGGAAAATGACAAATCCACATGTGTAAATGAGAATGCCACTTGGATTATTGAGAAATGCCAAACGACCTGCCACATAAGCACCGTCTGCCACATCCCTTTTTTTTTAACGTCTAACTCACAGTAGGGACTAAAACCAAAGCGTTTTGGAAATGTGGGGACTTAAACCGGAAAAAAAAACTTTCAGGGACGAAAACCAAGAACTTGCTAAATTACAGGGACTAAAACACTATTTAAGCCTAATATTTTTAATGAATAGTGCATGAACCGTGTATGTAAATAATACTATGAATAATGCGTGTACAGTGCGCATGAACAATATCATAAATATTAATGTTAAAGTAGTGAAACAAAGTTGGTTAATACAGTACAAAAACTTGTTAATGCAATAATAAAGTTGGTTAATAAATACTATGACATTAAAAATAATTTTTAACAGTTACCAAAATTGGTTAATGCAGGGTAAAAACTTGATTAATGCAGTAATGAAGTTGGTTAATAAACGTTCAGGTATTAAAAATAATTTTTAATAGTCATTAAAGTCGGTTAATGCATTATAAAAACTTGGTTAATGTAGTAATGAAATTGGTTAATAAACGTTCATGTGATAAAAAAATATATAAAATAAATAATAAAATAATATTTTTTTTATATTATTTTTAAGAAAAATATATATTATTATAATATTTCATTGTTTATCGTATTGGTGAACAGTGGAATACGGTCTAGGTGTAGAAAATGGTGTAAGAATATCATTTCTCGATTTAATATTATGGTATATTAATGAGTATTATTTGGTGTTGACCATATATTATTAGTTACCATAGATATAGCCTTGAGATAAGCATTTACGGACTAACAGTAAGGAATGCTAGGAATTCTTGTATATATATTGATTGATCATGGAATAGAAAGATCAAGGAATTATATTCTTTTATGGTATCACGAGCCCTCACCTTTTCCTTTTTCTTGCTTCCGCAATCCTTTTCTACTTAACCATGTCTGAAACATCATCACCGAATGTGAAAACCATGTTTGAAACTCAAAAATTCCATCCTGCCTTGTCTATCACCAATGTGAAATCCCTTATTCCTATCATGTTGGATTTAGAATCTGGGCAGTACCGCTCGTGGTCGGCGTTATTCGAAGTTCAAGCACGAGTCCATGACGTGCTTGAACATATCATCATTCCTACTGATGCAGAGGCGAAGGATGCATATGAGAAGACCAAAGCCGACGATCTCGCTCTCTGGAAGCGCCTTGATGCAGTGGTCTTGCAGTGGATTTATGCCACGGTCTCTTCTGACATTGTCACCTTCATTCTCATTGACGATGACTCGGCTGAACATGCTTGGAAAAGTGTTCCTGATCTTTTTAAAGACAATAAAAATTCAAGGGCTATGTACCTTAATAAGGAATTTACCAACAAAAACCTTGTTGATTTTTCGACGACAAATGCTTATTGCAATCGTCTTAAGAGTCTTGCCGATCAACTAACCAATGTCGGGGCTCTGGTCAGTGATCACAATATGGTTCTGAAAATGCTTCAAGGTTTGACAGAATAATACTCAAAAAAATTCACCGTGATGCAGAACAAGAAGACCTTACCTACCTTTGCTACGGCTCGGTCCAAACTTGCATTGGAGGAGACCACACTTTTGGAGCGAGCAAAGCAAGATTCTGGTTCCACTGCCATTGTTGCTAATAATTATTCTCTTGATGTTGGTTCCTCTTTTCAAACACCACATCAAAACAATAATTCCAATGGTCGTGCAAAGATCAACAAAAACCGCAACAATCTCAAAAACTGTAACAAAAATAAAGGTGGCGGTAACGGCCAAGCTAGTGGCGGACGCAGCAACAACCGCTGGGGTAGTCAGACCGGTGGTGGTGGACAACATTAGAATCATAAGCAGTGGACTCAACCTCCTTGGTGGGCGTTGATATAAGTTCCTTGGGACATGCCTCCATGTCCTTACCCAACTCAACCATGGGCTCGACAACCTAAGCCAAGACAAGGGGGTGTATTGGGCACGAGACCACAACAGCAACAAGCCTATGCAACAACAACTCCAACAGACATCGAATTGGAAATGCATACGATGTCCCTTTCTCAACCTGATCTGGATTGGTACATGGACACCAGGGCAATGTAACATATGATGTCCACACAAGGTAATCTTTCGTCTTATTTTAATTTGAGCAAAAATAGTGGAATTCTTGTTGGTAGCGGACACTCAATTCCAATTCGCGGTTATGGACATACATCCTTACCTCAACCAAATCCACCATTATCCTTAAAAAATGTCCTTCATGCACCTAAAATCATAAAAAATTTAGTGTCGGTAAGGAAGTTTACTACTGATAATAATGTGTCTGTAATCTTTGATTCATTTGGATTTTCTGTGAATGACTTGCAGACGGGGACGCGCCTAATGCGATGTGATAACACCAGTGAGCTTTATCACATATCCTCCGCAAGTCAAAATATAATTTCTCCAAATTCTGTTTTTTTAGCGTCGTCCCTCTGGCATGATCGTTTGGGTCACCCGGGAGCCTCAGTTTTAGAGTCGCTTCGACAAAATAAAATGATTGATTGTACTCGTACCTCTGGGTCTAAGGTTTGTCAATCTTTTGTACTAGGAAAACATATTAAGTTGCCTTTTGTTGCATCTACATCTATGCCTTTTGATATTATTCATAGTGATCTTTGGACATCCCCTGAATTGAGTTCTTCGGAACATCGTTATGATGTGCTTTTTTTGGATGACTATTCTAAATATTTTTGGACGTTTCCCATTGCTAAAAAATCACAAATTTTTTCTATGTTTGTAAAATTTCAAGCACATATTCGAACTCAATTTGAACGTGACATTAAAAATGTACAATGTGATAATGGGGGATAATTTAATAATAATTTGTTTCAGAAATTTTGTGATTCGAATGGCATTTCATTTTGTTTTTCATGTCCACATACTTCCTCACAAAATGGGAAAACTTAAAGAAAAATTCAATCCATTAATAATATCATGATAACTCTTCTAGTCCATGCATTCGTGCCACCTTCATTTGGCATCATGCATTGCAAATGGCAACATATTTACATAATATACTTCCGAGTAAATTATTGGCCAACGAGTCCCCACTAAAGGTTCTATACCAAAAAGATCCATTATATTCTCACATTAGGATTTTTAGATGTTTGTGTTATCCTCTTTTTCCATCTACTATAATAAACAAATTGCAAGTTCGTTCAACTCCTAGTGTATTTTTGGGATATCCTTTGAATCATTGTGGTTATAAGTGTTTGGATTTATCAAGTAATAAAATTATTACTTGTCGACATGTTTATTTTGATGAAAGCAATTTTCCTTTTGCTAAAGTGCATAAACAACAACCCAATACTTATGATTTTTTAGATAGTGGATTCACTCCATACACAATCCATTATCTTCAAAATTAATCATTATCTTTGACCCAACCCACCATAAATCCAACACCACCACCTGAATTAATCCCTTCTCTCACGGCCTCACCAGATGATAAAATCCGACCAACTTCCCCATTATCTCCCATGCCCATGATCCATACACATCAACCCACATCAACTACCCAAATACAACCCACACCAATTCCTCCCATAGTGATTTCACATCAGCCCCCTATTGAACCACGTCCAGTAACCCGAAGCCAACATGGTATTTATAAGCTCAATCCAAGATACACCTCACATCAGGCTCATTATACAACCGGTACAAAATCACCAATTCCACATAATCCTCATTCTGCCCTTTGTGACCCGAATTGGAAAGTGGCTATGGATGATGAATTTAATGCTCTTATTAAAAATAAGAGTGGGATTTAGTACCTCGTCCACCCGATGTGAATGTCATTTGGTCAATGTGGATTTTTACTCATAAAGAAAAGTCGGATGGTTCTTTTGAGAGGCATAAAGCTCGTCTTGTAGGTGATAGAAAACTCAACAGGACGACATTGATTGTGGCGAAACCATTAGTCCAGTGATGAAACCAACAACAATTCGAACTGTGCTCACTCTTGCTCTATCGAAAAATTGGAAAATTCATCAGTTGGATGTCAAAAATGCTTTTTTTGCATGATGAGCTTAAGGAAACAGTTTTTATGTATCAACCTATGGGGTTCAGGGACTCTGTGCATCCAGATTATGTTCGTTAGTTGAGAAAATCTTTATACGGGCTTAAGCTGGCTCCTCGTGCATGGTACAAGCATTATGCCATAAAAGACATTAGACAACGTTGTTTTACATTAGACAACGCTTTAAAGCATTGTATTAACCTGCGATGCTAAAGGTTTAAATAGCGTTTTATTTAATGTCAAAAACGCTGTCTTAAGGCGCTTTATACAACGCTTTTATTGTAAAAAGCGTTTTTAAAACCCCACCTTAGACAACGCTCTTTGCCTTTTTTTAGTATACCTTAGACAGCGCTTTTGACATTTTTTTGGTATGTCTTAGACAGCACTTTTAGTAAAAGCGCTTTCTAAACCCCGCCTTAGACAACACTTTTAGTGAAAGCGCTTTCTAAACCCTACCTTAGACAGCGCTTTTAGTGTAAAGTGTTGTCTAAGGTATACAAATTATTTTAAATAATTTACTTAAAAAAGCGTTGTCTATTTTTTACAATTTATATGCACCTGTTTTAAACCACATTTTTCACCAGGTTTTCAACCAGAATTTGTACCTATTTTTCAACCACATTTTGTAGAAAAATATCACCAATTTTTCCTATTTAAACGTACCAATTTAGGCACCGATTTATATATACAAAACAATCGGATTTTCAAACCAATATATACGAAACAATTTATACAAATGTACCAATTATATATATATATATATATATATATATATATATATATATATATATATATATAACAGTTTATACAAATCATTTCATCCAACAAAACATTTTGCTTCAAATTAAATCTACATATTACTTATACTTTGCACATGATATACCCTAAAACAATCTATCTTCTACTTTGCACATATAACCTGAAACAACACAAAAAGATTGTAATTCAATTAAAATAAGACATAAACAATATGTCTATAGTTACAAAGTTACACATACTCAAAATTTTCATCAATTAAAGTAAGAGTACAATATACCTTATAAAACTTCGAGCTCCATGTCGTACCTCGAAAAATACGATCCTCGCGAAAGACGCGGAAAAAACAGACAAACAGAGTCGCCACCTAATTTTAATCTATTCCTAATAAAGGAAAAGGGAAATATAGATAAACCCTATAAAAGAATGAACTTGGTCATTGAAACTAGATTCTGAATTCGGGAGTCAGTTACGCAAGAGGAAGGTATTAGCACCTCTCACGTCCGTTGTATTCAACGGGAACCTCTTAGTCTAATCTGCGATCGAATGCTAACTTATATTAATGTCTTCTTAATGGTGAACGATATATTAAGGAGAAGGGGTGATTTTAGTCTTAGGGTGCTCGGCAAGGATCGAGATCCGTGTGCCTACGTATTCCCTTGTGCAATGGGAAAGTCAGAGCCTCGTATTTCGTGGTGCTAAGTTTGGTTGTTGTTTACGAACAATTTTTCGAATCGCATTCTAATTGCTAAGCGTTGGCTTGTCTCCTCGCGATTGGAGGCTGAAGCACTAGCTTGTTTTGCAAGTATAGAAAGGATTTGAACAGTTCTCGTTTAAAATAATGTTTTAAGTTAATTAGGGTTTTTTAAGAATGAAAGAGTGAATAAACTGCGTCCTGTGGGGCGGGCCTCAGGAGAGTTTATGCGAGAATTCGAGGAATGTTGGACTCCAGAATTCAATTCTTTCATTATTTGATATGTTGAATTAAGTATTTTAATCGCGAAAGATCGAATGAACTGCATCCTATGGAGCGAGCCTCAGGAGAGTTCATTCAGGAATTCGAGGAATGCTAGACTCTAGAATTCCATTCTTTCGGGTTTTTTTAATCGTAATATGACTTTTTGAGTATTTGCATTGGATGAAATGGATTTCGAGATTTTAGATCGTAATAAACTTAATATGTGGACCAAGTATGCTTGAATTGCTTAATTTGCTATGGAAAATATTAAATGATTAATTAAATAATTTGATTTTAAGTGTACTAACAGAATATGTTAGCTTTCATAGAAAACCGATTAGATGTAATCGATTAACTACCGCTCATTGTAAGAAGGCCCAAGAGAAGCCGTGCGTTGTGTGCGAGTGTTAGGGTAAGGTTGACGGAAATCGCGGAATGATCGACTTACGTGTAGGTCAAGTGGTTGTGAACATTTATTTGGCGTTGAACCAAAGATTTCTTTTATCTTTGAAATAATTAGTCTTAGTGCACGTTGTTGCACCCCAAAATTTTCCCTCCACAAGACAAGACATTGTGTGCTAAGAGGTTCACAAGATTCACAAGGTTCACAAGACACCTCATGAGGTTCACAAGGTTCACAATTAGTCAGAAAGTTTGACAATTCCCTCAGACAATGCATCCTCCTAAGCAATGCATCTTAAACTAGGGTTTTGACTTTCATCAGGCTAAATGGATTTTCAAGACTTAAAGTGAGCTTCATAGCATCCTATATGAGTTCAAGAATCCCCATGTCAAGTTTCAAGACTTTCCCAAAAGATTTGCTCAGTCAGATGATCAGATAGGTTAAAATCAGTCAAGGCAGTTAAAAAGTCAAACTGAGGTCAACTGTGGTCAAACCAAAGTCAAACTTCATGATTTTTTGCCAACATCAAGAATATGAAGTAAAATTCATCATTTGATCAAGGTTTGATCATGATTCATCAAGGATATTTCAGATCATCAAGAATCAGGAGTTTCTAAATTAGGGTTTTCACAGGAAAAGTCAACTGAACTTTGACCAGCCATAACTTTCACATGCTTCATCAAAAAATTTCCATCCAAAGCTTATTTTGAAGGAAATTTAATTCTATACAACTTTGTGTCTCACAAGCCAAGCCCAAAAATGCTTCATTTGGAAGGTATGAGCTAAGACATTATAGGTCCTTTTAAAAGTCAACAAAAAGTCAACAACTTCCAAAGAGCATAACTTGAGAATGGTAAAAGATATGGACATGAGACCAAAGAGGTTGGTTAGAGGACTCTTTAAGATTTCCAAAATGTCCAAGAACACCTTCATAGCATTAAAATTGAGGGATTTGTTCCCTTGCAAAGTTGGGAAATTTTTGAGAGGTTTATGAAGCAAATGGGGTCTTAAAACCATAATTCACCAAATGGGCTTGCTTTTTTATGATCCAAACACTTCCATGACATCATGCACGAATTAAAATTTATTTATTCATAATTTTTTTCATTTTATTTTATTTATTATGATTTTTTATGTTAAAAATCATTTTAAATTAAAATAAAATATAAAATGATGGATATTTGATTTGATTTTGATTCTAGAAGGTCTTAAAACTCATTTAAACTTGATTGACACTAGAATATTTGAGATCATACCAAAATAGCAATGTTAGATCAAAGAAAATTCAAGTTTTAAGATCAAATCTTTTTCAATCTCTATGGATCAAAAAGTCCAAAGGATGGATCAAACTCTTGACCTAATTTCATTCACTTATATATAAACAACATTAAGCAGCCACAAAGTCACGAATTCAGAGCCTCCCATAGCACATTCAAATTTCAAAATTTCATTCAAAATCTCACTTTCGGATTTCAAGTTAGAGGTGATTTCAAAGAGTTCTAAGGATTGTAATGTGTTCTATGATGTTCATTTAACATGTTTGGATCATAAACAACATATGAAACACCCTCATTCGCATGAACCGAACCTGTGTTCATATCACATTTGATTTTTTCGATTCTATGAGTTTACTGCATTTTAATTGATTTTGATTGCTTAATCTTGTTTGTTTCATTGTGTTGAAGCTTTCTGGACATTTGATTTGAGTTTTATGGACTAGAACGAATTCCACCATTGTTAGGGTTTTCGGCCTCTTTTAGGGTTTTACTATTGAGCCAAAATAAATGAATTATAAGGACATGGAATGATTGTAAATGTCATTAGGAACTCAATGGTATCATTAATTTTGTGAAATTTTACTGTTTGTATAGAGTTTAACATTCGCAGGTTTACCTACGAACACAAAAACGCAGGAAAACTCGCAGGAAATTTCGTAAGTAATTTCGCAGGTCCAGAGGTAGGAGACGAAGCTGTTGGGCGCGAAAATCATATTTGAATTTGATACAGGGCTTAAAACGAATTCGTTTATGTTATATGTCAACTAGCGTGTGTGGCTCAGTTGGTTTTGTTAAAAGGCTTTGGTGGTGAGAGACCTGGGTTCGATTCCCAGGTCTTGTGTTCTTTTTTTTTTAATTTGTCATATTTTACAGGTTTTAAATATAATCAATTGTAGCTGTTTGATATCACCAGCACGCAGCCTGCCTGGTGGCAGCCTTGCTGGTCCAAAGGTTGCAAGGCCTAGGGCGTGGGTTCAATCCCTGCCCCAGGTAAGTTTTAATTCTTTGTTTTTTTTAATTATTTTGCTTTGTTATTTTATTTTATAATTAATTATAATCATGTTTATTATATATTTAAATAATAATAGGTAAATATATGTATTAATTTCGTATTTTCTAAAAACCCTCTAATTTATTTTCTAAAATTTTAATCCTAGTTTTATTTATTTAAATTAAAAAATGTATATATTATTATCATTTATTTATTTTTGTAAATAGTCAAATTAATAATGTAAATTAAATTATAAATCCTAATTCTATTTTTTCTAAAACCCTAATCCTGATTTTTCTTAATTATAAAATTAACCCTAATTTTTATTTAACTTCAATATTAAACTTAATTAATTTTTCTAATATATAATTAAATAATTAATTTTATTTTGTAAATAATTATTATATGGTTTATTATTATTCTCATCATCTTATTTCCTTTCTAAAAAATTCTTAAAAATTGTTTATTTAATTAAAAAATATTATCTTAACTTGTATATATTTTTATATTTGTGCTAACCTTTCCTTCTTATAATTGTTTTATCACTAATCTTTTAGTTATTATTTATTCTATTATATATTTATTATTCAATCGTTTTTATCATAATATAACTGCAAAAGCCTTGTAATAGTTGTAGGGTTATTTTTGTCTTTATTTTATTATTTATAAGTGTTTATATTGCCATGGTTAGTAAATATAGGGAGTGACAACATGTTTGTATTTTAAAATTAATTTAGAACCCCTAATCATAAGATAAATATATGAACCTATACACGCACACACTTAAGTCGATCTTTGATCGCCATCTCACTTTCTAAGGTTATCCCTCATGTTGCCTAAATCAAAAGGTCAAGTAAGGTGTCTAAAAAGCAAAGTCCCTTCTCATGAAATGTCATCTAGTCCCTCTAATATTATAAGATCAAGTCCCTTCGATGTTGCCTTCGTAAATGATCTTGTCCCTTTCGAATAAAAGATGATAAGTCCCTTCGTATTGCTAAGACACCTTACAGTTGCCTAAACACATATGACCCTTCACGTGTCCCTTATAACATCCAAGGTAATGACTACCTATTCCTTAATAATAGGGATAGTCTTACCATTAAAAGAACATTTAAGAACAGTAAAGATTCAAATTAGGGTAGGTTCCTCTTAAGTACTTGCTCACTTTTCATCAAATTACTTCATTACACTTCACATTTTCAAACAAATTTTCAAAACAAAGTCTTTATATACATCCATACAAGGATCATTATAAAGTACTTAAGAAAATTTTCAATCACACACTACACTTCTCAAAACAGTTTAAAGTGAGCTAAGTAACTAAGAGCCCATGGATAACCATGGATGTAAAGGGTGCTAACACCTTCCCTTTACATAACCTACCCCCCGAACTCAAAATCTTTTTAAGGTCTTTCCTGTTCTTTTATGTCCTTTCCTTTTGGATAAAATAAAAGTCGGTGGCGACTCTTGCTATCCGCAACATTTATAAAAAAGTCAGTTCTCCCACCGTGTTACAGAACTGGCGACTCTGCTGGGGACTAATATTAAATAGGGGTACCCTTAGGAATTAGATCACTTTAAAATTGTTTGTCTTGTTTGCTTTATACTTATCTGTTGGGTGCTCTTATGTGTGAAAGATCCTAACCCGGATCTAGTGTACCTTAGTAAATGGCAATAGACCAAGGAAACTGTACGGCGTATACCGATATGGTTGATCTGGTGGCCATAGTTAGTGTGACTTTTTGGTTGGTGCTTATGTTCCTTAAGTCAAGTTGATGATAATATGAGGCTGCCATATGTTGTCAATACACTAACTAACTTTTAGAACCCTAGTTATCCCATCTTGGCCTTTAGAAAGTAGTGAGATAACCGGCTTTGGTGAAGACTGAAGTTGGTTGATACTCGATACTACGCTCATTGAGATTCTAAACTTGGAGGGTTTTGGTTGGCAAGTAAGTTGCCTACTGAACAACCACCCTTGTGAAGGATCAATGATATTGAGATCCCTTAGGACCTGGTTACTTTATAGGACAGGATGAACCCACTAAACTTCAGGGGATGGTACTTACCTTTAAACCTCACGTAAGCCTTCAAACCTAGGGCTATTGTGTGACTTGTTTGTGTGTGCCACATGTTTGTGATTGAGCATAACATCATGACATCATCATGCATCATAAGCATGGCATTTTCACTAACCATTTTAAGGACCAAAAGATTTATCTTTGTTCTTTGTTGCAGGTCATGGCTTCTGCTCGTAGGAATACTATCCGGATCAACTTTGTAGGAATACCTCCTAAGCTTAAGGAGTTGGTCTCTCAAGTTTCTGAAAACTCCCAATTCATCAAGAGACATGGTCACCTACTGGATCTAGTCACTTCAGGGTTCAATGAAGACATGATGAGTGTTCTGTTTCAGTTCTTTGATCCCAAGCATCATTGCTTCACATTCCCGATTACCAACTGGTTCCTACAATGGAGGAATTCTCCAAGCTTCTGGGCATACCTATACTTGATCAGAAACCCTTCACAGGCTTAGAAAAAGAGCCTAAACCTGAAGTCATTGCTGCAGCTCTACATCTGAAGAAATAAGACATTGTCCTAGAAACAAGGAGTGGAGTTAAGGGTATTCTTTCTAAGGTTTTGATGGAGAAAGCTCAAGTGTTCCTGAAGGCTATGAGTTATGATGCTTTTGAGGAGATCTTAGCCCTATTGATTTATGGCTTAGTGTTGTTCCCCAATCCAGATCAGTTCATAGACGTACACGCCATCAACATATTTCTGACTCGTAATCCAGTGCCTACATTACTTGGAGACATCTTAGATTCACTCCATACTCGTACTACGAAGGCACGAGGAACTCTGATGTGCTGCATACCTTTGCTATCTAGGTGGTTTATTTCACACCTTCCTCGATCAGTGATGAAGAATGAACAAGGGTTTAGGTGGTCCAAGAGGATTATGTCACTCTCTCATTTAGATATTCATTTGTGCTCTCGATCTATGGAGAATGTTACTATCATTGACTGTTGTGGGGAGTTTCCTAATGTGCCACTCCTTGGCATAAGAGGGGGCATTACCTACAACCCTTCCTTAGCTTTACGTCAGTTTGGTTACGCTCGGAGTGATGGTCCTTATGACATGTTGATTCAGGGTATTGTGTTTGAGTACGACAACGATCTACAAGGTTATCGTCAAAGGTTTATACGAGCATGGGGGAAAGTGAACAAGGTTGACAGCAAGACTCTGGAACCAAAGTACACTATTCCTAGGGAAGCTTATCTCAGATGGGTACGATCTCGTGCTCAGACTCTTATGATGCCATATCCTTCCATCCTGCCAGTTACTATGGAGCCTGTTGCTGAAGGAGATACTTTTTATACCATTCTTCACCCAGACATGCCCACTGACATGGAAGAGTTACAGAGGTCCTAGATCCAGTTGAAGGAGCAAAAAGATACTTTTGAGACTCATTACAAGGCAAGTCAAGAAAGAATCCTGGAGCTAACAAAACAACTTCACGAGGAGCGAAATCTCAACTCATACCTCAACACAAAGAGGAAACGTCCATGGGAGACTTAAAACCCCATCTTTTGTATTCACTTTATTTTTATTGTAAGCCCAAGGGGCAAACAAATTTATTACTAATAAAAGTTTACTTTTTGGTTGTTTAAACAAATTTAAATCCTGCGGTCCTTGAAAACATTGCATACACATTTATACACCATATCATTGCATCACAGGTTTCTTATGTACAGGTATCTTATCTTCTCGCTGTTTATTTCAGCAGAAATGACTCTTGAACAGACTGTCAAAGATCTCCAGGCACATAATGCACAATTCCAAGAGTTGATCCTGAACTTGTCCAAGGGACAGGATGAATTGAAGACACTGCTGGCTAAGAAGACTAAGAAGATTAGAAGATCAGGAGGCCTTATTAATCTGGGGAGAAGGTTCAGAGGTCCTGTCAAGACAAAGGAATAGGTTGAAGATTATGAGTCTGAGGAGTCTGAGAAAGAGGGAGGCAGTCTCCATAATACTATAGGGGATTCTGATTCTGAAGCAAATTATTATCATGATCCTAATGAAGATAAGTTCAAGATGCTGGTGGATAGAATGAATGCTATGGAATTACAAAAGTCTTCTGGGCTGGATTTTGAAGATCTGAGTTTGATATCTGGAGTGGTTATACCCATTTATTTCAAGGTCCCTGCTTTTGTAGTATATGATGGTGTTTCATGCCCCAAGCTGCATCTAAGGTCCTATGTCCAGAGGATTCAACCTCATACTGCTGATAAGAAGTTATGGATCCATTTCTTCTAAGAGAGTTTGTCTGGAGCTCAATTGGAATGGTACTATCAATTGGAGAGTGCCAATATTCGTGATTGGAATGATCTTGCTGAGGCCTTCTACAGGCAATACCAATACAATGCTGATTTAGCACCTACTCGCATGCAGCTCCAAAGCATGTCAATGGGTGCTAAGGAGAATTTCAAGGAGTATGCTCAGAAGTGGAGAGACCTGGCTGGCAGAGTTCAACCTCCTCTAACTGACAGGGAGCTAGTGGATATGTTTATGAGTACGCTGAATGGTCCTTTCTATAGTCATCTCATTGGAAGCTCATCATCTGGCTTCACTGAGCTGATAATGACTGGAGAGCGTGTGGAAAGTGGTATAAGAAGTGGCAAGATACAGGTGAGTGCCTCTTCATCAAGCACTGCAAAGAAGCCCCCTAGTGGGAAAAAGGAGTAAAATGATGTTTATGGTCAACCTGGTCGTAATAGGAGTCACCAATCTGTGGGAGCAGTTCACATCTCCAATCCTACTCATGCAGCACCAGAGCCACCACAGAGCAATCAGCAGAAGCCTAGAAGACAGTTCACCAAGATCAACATGTCACTGGCCCAAGCCTTACAACACTTGTTGAAGGGGGAACTCATTACTTTGAAGGACCCTCCTCAGAATCCTAATATTACCTCTCCTCGGTACAATCCTAATGCACGATGTGCCTATCATTCTAATTGTCCGAGACATGACACCAACAACTGCTGGATATTGAAAAACAAGATTCAAGATATGATTGATGCTGGAGAGATTGAATTTGACCCTCCTGAGACTCCAAATGTGATTACTGCTCCCATGCCAAATCATGAGAAGATTGTTAATGCCATTGATGAAGTTTCATATATTTCCTCAGTTGCAGATGTGACTACTCCATTATTTGTTATCAAGAAGAAGTTGGTACAAGCTGGGTTCTTTCAAGGTTGTAATGAAGATTGTTTTTATTGTGCTTATAAACCTGATAGCTGATGGAAGTTGAAGTATGGTATTCAACGCCTCATGGACAATTACACCATATTGTTTGAGAGGACACCTTCTGTAGAAAGTATGGTTGAACATCTAACTCAAGGTGCGAAGGTTGAAGATGTGGATATGGTTGATAAGATGCCAGTGAGGATTACCTCCAAGGGCCCTGTCAAGATCACTCATAAGGGTCCTATCAAGATTACTGCTGAAGGCCCTGTGAAGACTGTTGCTGAAGCTAGAGTGGCTCCAATGATTATTACCACTCCTGGCCCTATTCCGTACACTTCTGATAAAGCTATACCCTGGAATTACGATTCCGATGTTTATATCCATGGTGTTAAACAGGAACCCTTAGCTGATACACCTGTTACTGATGAAAACCTTGATGTTGATAATATAGCTGGATTTAGTAAGATCACAAGTAGTGGAAGAATTTTCTCTTCTCCGGCTACCTCATAAAATACAGTTACTCCAACTACTACCTCTACTTCTGAGCCAAATGCTGATGCTTGGGGCAAAGGACCTGTGGTTGAACCTGTACAAACTGATGCACTGACTGCTGAAAATCTTTCTAAACAGATGGAAGAAGTACTGAAGATCATTCGCAAGAGTGATTATGATAATGTTGATCAATTGGGGCATACTCCCTCCAAAATTTCCATGTTGTCTTTGTTGTTGTGTTCTGAGGCTCATGCTAAGGCCTTGATTAAGTTCTTGAAGACTGCTCATGTACCAAATTAGATTTCTGTGGATCAGTTTGAAAACTGTGTTGCACACCTGACTTATGATAATGGGTTAGGTTTTTCTGATGCTGACTTGACTCCTGCCAAGAGAAATCATAACAAAGCTTTACATATCTCTATTGAGTGTAGGGGCACTACCCTATCTCATGTGTTGATAGACAATGGTTCTTCACTGAATGTACTTCCCAAAGAGGTTCTGAACAAGCTTAGTCCTGAAGATGTTGTGTTGAGACCAAGTAATATAGTGGTGAGGGCCTTTGATGGTTCAAGGAGGGTGGTGCATGGAGAAATAGATCTCCCAATCAAAGTAGGCTCTCAAGTTTTCAATTCAACCTTCTATGTAATGGATATTCGTCCTTCGTACTCTTGTTTTCTTGGGCGCCCTTGGATCCATGGGGCAGGTGCTGTGACCTCCACTCTACATCAGAAGTTGAGATATCCAGTAAAAGGAAAGGTTGTCACTGTTTACGGAGAAGAAGAGTATATGATCAATCATGTGAATACGTTTAAGTATGTTGAAGTGGAAGGTGAATATGTTGAGACTCCTTGCCAGACGTTTGAAGTAGTTCCTTGGGTTGTTCCTGCTGCTGAAGCTCCTCCTGTTGTCAAAAGAGTTCTTGTGGTTACCAGAGTACCTCCTACAATGGCCTCCCTCAAAGATGCCAGAGCTGTGGTTGAAGAAGGTGGTTGTACTATTTGGGGTCAGCTTCCTAACATTCCTTACAAGTCTGACAAGTTTGGTTTGGGTTTCACTGCAGAGTCCCAAAAGGTTGTTCGTCGTGCTCGTGCCGTTCGTATCACCAATCAAGAGATCATGAAAGATCAAATCAATGATGTGGGTTACTATAATGAAGACTACAACCTGGATGACTGGATCTTTCCTACTGTGGGTGATGGGCTCAACAATTGGAAGGCTGAAGACGTTATTCCTATCTCCTTTAGTCAGGAGTAAATACTATTACTGTGTTGTTTTTTTAGTTTGTAATTTTTGAACAATTAAACTTTTAAGCCTTGTGCCTTACCCGGGGCACAATGGTATGCTTGTTTCGGGAGGTCATTTCATTTGCATACTTCATTCAATAAAAATCAGTGGACGTTTCGTTTTCGTAAATATTGTGTTCCTTGTCTTTCTTTTAGTTTATTATTGTTTTATCAGCTATGTGTTCTTACACACACCCACATCACTAAAATGCAAATCCTCATCCACTCTGGATCCTGTTGATAACAGTTCTACTATTGCCAATTATAATTTCGAGAATCCGATCTATCAGGCTGAAGATGGAAAGGAGGAAGATTGTGAAGTACCTGTAGAGCTTGCTAGGTTATTACAACAAGAAGAGAAAGCTATACAGCCACATGAAGAGCCAATCGAAGTTCTGAATTTGGGAACCGAAGAAAACAGGAAAGAAGTCAAGATAGGGGCTGAATTAGAAGACGGTGTCAAGAGCAGATTAATTCAGATGTTACGTGATTATGTGGAGATCTTTTCTTGGTCCTATGAAGATATGCCAGGGTTGGATACAGACATTGTGGTTCACCGTTTACCGGTAAAAGAAGATTGTCGTCCAAAGAAGCAGAAGGTTCGTCGCATGCATCCTGAGATGTCAGAAAAGATTAAAGCAGAGGTAATGAAACAGTTTGATGCAGGGTTCTTAGCTGTGACTTCTTATCCTCAATGCGTTGCAAATGTGGTACCAGTGCCTAAGAAAGATGGTAAGGTACGTATGTGTGTATATTACAGGGATTTGAACAAGGCCAGCCCCAAAGATGACTTTCCACTTCCTCATATTGATGTTCTGGTAGACAATACTGCTCAGCATAAGGTATTCTCTTTCATGGATGGTTTCTCTGGTTACAATCAAATCAAGATGGCACCTGAAGATATGGAGAAGACTACATTTGTTACACAGTGGGGCACCTTTTGCTATAAAGTAATTCCATTTGGTTTGAAGAATGTCGGGGCAACATATCAGCGTGCTATGGTGGCTTTGTTTCACGATATGATTCATCATGAGATAGAGGTATATGTGGATGATATGATAGCCAGGTCTCAGAATGAAGAGCAACACCTTGATCATCTGCATAAGTTGTTTGAGAGGTTGAAAAAATACAAGTTGAGATTGAACCCAAACAAGTGTACTTTTGGAGTTATGTCTGGTAAACTCCTGGGTTTCATTGTCAGTGGAAAAGGTATTGAAGTGGATCCTGCAAAAGTGAAAGCTATACAAGAGATGCCATCTCCCCATACTGAGAAGGAAGTTAGAGGTTTCTTGGGACGATTGAATTACATTGCAAGATTTATTTCCCAATTAACTGCTACCTGTGAGCCAATCTTCAAGTTGTTGAAGAAAGATCAGGTAATGGAGTGGAATGATGAGTGCCAGACAGCCTTTGATGAAATTAAGAGATATCTTCTAGAACCTCCAATCTTGATGCCACCAGTTGATGGAAGACCCTTGATTATGTACTTAACAGTGTTAGACAACTCAATGGGGTGTGTACTGGGGCAACATGACGAGTCTGGTCGAAAAGAGCAGTCAATATACTACCTTAGCAAAAAGTTTACCGACTGTGAAACAAGATACTCACTGCTCGAGAAAACTTGATGCGCTTTGGCATGGGCTGCTCGCCGACTAAGACAGTATACGTTGACTCATACTACCTTATTGATTTCGAAGATGGATCCAATCAAGTACATATTCGAGAAACCTGCTCTCTCCGGACGAATAGCAAGATGGCAAATGATCTTAACAGAATATGATATACAATATACTACTCAGAAGGCCATTAAAAGAAGTGTTGTAGCTGATCACTTGGCTCATCAAGCAGTGGATGATTACCAGTCAATGAGTTTTGAGTTCCCTGATGAAGACATTATGATTATTACCAAAGAACCTGGACAATATGACGGACCTAAACAAGGATCCCGATGGACTATGGTTTTTGATGGAGCTTCTAATGCACTTGGTAATGGTGTTGGTGTTGTGATCATTTCCCCTGAAGGTTGTCATACCCCGATTACTGCCAGAATTTGTTTCTATTGTACCAATAACACGGCTGAGTATGAGGCATGTATCCTGGGTATCAAAGCTGCCATTGATATGAAGATTCAGTTCCTGGACGTATATGGAGATTCAGCCCTGGTAGTAAGTGAAATCAAAGGAGATTGGGATACCAAGCATGATAACCTCATTCCTTACAGAGAGCATGTGTTGTCTTTGATCCCATATTTTGAAGATATTACCTTTGAACATATTCCACGAAGAGAAAATCAGTTGGCAGATGCATTAGCCACCATGGCATCTATGTTTGAAATTAGCTGGGATGATGAAGCTCCCAAGATTACTATTGATAGATTTGAGAAGCCTGCATACTGCAATGAGATTGACACTGAAGAAGCAGAGGGGAAGCCTTGGTTCTATGAAGTGAAAAGATATCTTGAAACTCAGGAGTTCCCTGAAGGGGCATCTGTCAAAGATAAGAAGTTTCTGAGGAGGTTTTCTGCTAAATTCTTCTTGCGTAATGGAATTTTGTACAAGCGCAATCATGATTCAACTTTGCTTCGTTATGTGGATAAGAAGGAAGCAACTGAGATTATGGAAGACATGCATGATGGGATATTTGACACTCATTCTAGTGGTCATACCATGGCAAAGAAGATATTGAGAGTAGGTTACTATTGGTCTACCATGGAAGCTGACTGCTATCAACATTCCAGAACATGTCACAAGTGTCAAATCTATGCTGATAAAGTACATATACCTCCATCACCATTGAATGTGTTGACTGCTCCTTGGCCTTTTGCTATGTGGGGCATTGATATGATTGGTGAAATCAAGCCTACTGCTTCTAATGGGCATCGTTTCATCCTGGTTGCTATTGATTACTTTACAAAGTGGGTATATGCAGCTTCATTTGCATCTGTTACTAAGAATGTGGTGGCTCGATTCATTAAGAATAATCTCATATATAGGTATGGCATCCCTGAAAGGATTATCACAGACAATGGCTCTAATCTGAATAACACTATGATTACTGATCTCTGCACACAGTTCAAGATTAAGCATCACAACTCTTCTCCGTATCGTCCAAAGATGAATGGGGCAGTAGAGGCTGCTAATAAGAACATTAAGAAGATTCTACAGAAGATGACTGTTACTTATAAGGATTGGCATGAGATGTTACCATTTTATCTTCATGGTTATCGTACTACAATACGTACTTCAACAGGGGCAACACCATTCTCCTTAGTCTGTGGTATGGAAGCAGTTCTGCCCATTGAAGTTCAGATCCCTTCCTTAAGAATCATTAAGGATGCAGGCTTGGATGAAGATGAGTGGATTCAGACTCGACTTGACCAGATAAATTTGATTGATGAGAAGAGGTTAGCAGCTGTCTTTCATGGCCAGATGTACCAGAAATGAATGATCAAGGCTTTTAATAAGAAGGTTAAGCCAAAGGTATATCAGGCTGGTGACTTAGTAATCAAGCGTATCATATTACCATAGGGTGATCCTAGGGGCAAGTGGACTCCTACATATGAAGGACCATTTGTAGTCAAAATAGTATTCTCAGGAGGTGCCATGATGCTTATTACTATGGATGGTGAAGACTTCCCACAACCTTTAAACGCAGACATAGTTAAAAAATACTACGCATAAAAAGAGACCCGCTAGGTTGACTGGCCTAGGAAAAAATAAGGGCATCCCGGCGAACCAAAAGGGTTCGGGAAAAAATTAGGGATATATATATAAAACAAATGTACACCCGGCAAGTCGAAAACCTAAAAAGGCGGCTTGGGCAAAAAAGAGTATCCCGGTGGATTGAAAACCTGAAAAGGCAATCCCGGCAAAAGTTAGGGATTAAAGCGTATGACTATGTCTCGTTTGGATCACTCATGTAACTCCAACCAGTTGTGCTACTTAACTCAAGCTCGAACAAATAAAGATCAATCCAATCGTTTCCGTCTCAACAGCAGAAGATGAGATACTTGAAGATAATGGCAATAGTAGAATTGAAACTCAATAGGATTATTTCTCGCATAGCTGATTTTCTTTGTTTTGCAAAAAAGTTTCATGACGAATTCCTCTTACTAGACGAACAAAGACGGGAGGTTATAAATATTATACTATCAAACAAGACGGGAACGAGTTCCTCATATTCTTCAGCAACGAAGCCGGGATTTATTTTCCCTAGCCAGCAATTTGTTATATAAAGATATCCAGACGCTTCAGGCTACATGATTCATACATACATCATTTATATCATACCATAACATATCCATAAATGCATAATACATTTACTTAGGTGCATCATGCCATGCATGCATACATATTGCATAAACTAACATTCTCCTTGCAGGATGGTTATATGCAAATAAGAGCAATATCAACAATCCACAATAGGTCAGAAATGATCTATACATTACTCAAGATGTCCTCGGAGAGTAGGCAAACGGTCTTTATAAAGATCCATTCCCTAATCCAGGATATTTTCAGGAGACTTGATCCTGACACATTTTTTCCTCGGAGAGTAGGCAAACGGTCTGTACAAAGATCCATTCCCTAATCCAGGATATTTTCAGGAGATTTAATCCTGACACTCTTTTTCCTTAGAGAGTAGGCAAACGGTCTGTACAAAGATCCATTCCCTAATCCAGGATACTTCCAGAAGATTTCATCTATCTGGTATTGAATAGTAGGCAAACGGTTTGTACAAAGATCCATTCCCTAGTTCAAGATATTTTCAGAAGATTTAATCTATTTGCTCTTGAATAGTAGGCAAACGGTCTGTACAAAGATCCATTCCCTAGTTCAAGATATTTTTCAGAAGAATTAATCCTGACATTCTTTTGACCTTGGAGAGTAGGCAAACGGTCTGTACAAAGATCCATTCCCTAATCCAAGATTCTTCCAGAAGAGATAATCGTCACGAAGATTTATTTCTACTGGTCCATTCAACAATTCAAATCATGTTGCATAAATGATTCAGAGACGGCCTATACGAAAACCTAGTACTGATATCCAGTATTAACATAAAGACATCATCACATCCTGATATTTTAGATGGCATCTCTAAGCCCATCTACAGTTCCTCCAAGTGGCATCTTCAAGCCCACTCAAGTATATACAATTAATCATCAGTGTTACTTTACGCACCGGTGAGTGCAAATTTTTGGGCTTTTGTGTTCAATCCCCTTTAACCTTCCAGGTCACGAATGACATATATACCAATCTAACCCCTCAGGTTTCAGAAAATTGAACAGGGGCAGCTGTTGCACCCCAAAATTTTCCCTCCACAAGACAATACATTGTGTGCTAAGAGGTTCACAAGATTCATAAGGTTCACAAGACACCTCATGAGGTTCACAAGGTTCACAATTAGTCAGAAAGTTTGACAATTCCCTCAGACAATGCATCCTCCTAAGCAATGCATCTTAAACTAGGGTTTTGACTTTCATCAGGATAAATGGATTTTCAAGACTTCAAGAGAGCTTCATAGCACCCTATATGAGTTCAAGAATCCCCATGTCAAGTTTCAAGACTTTCCCAAAAGATTTGCTCAGTCAGATGATCAGATAGGTTAAAATCAGTCAAGGTAGTTAAAAAGTCAAACTGAGGTCAACTGTGGTCAAACCAAAGTCAAAATTCATGATTTTTTGCCAACATCAAGTATATGAAGTAAAATTCATCATTTGATCAAGGGTTGATCATGATTCATCAAGGAGATTTCAGATCATCAAGAATCAGGAGTTTCTAAATTAGGGTTTTCATAGGAAAAGTCAACTGAACTTTGACCAGCACTAACTTTCACATGCTTCATCAAAAAATTTCCATCCAAAGCTCATTTTGAAGTAAATTGAATTCTCTACAACTTTGTGTCTCACAAGTCAAGCCCAAAAATGCTTCATTTGGAAGGTATGAGCTAAGACATTATAGGTCCTTTTAAAAGTCAACAAAAAGTCAACAACTTCCAAAGAGCATAACTTGAGAATGGTAAAAGATATGGACATGAGACCAAAGAGGTTGGTTAGAGGACTCTTTAAGCTTTCCAAAATGTCCAAGAACACCTTCATAGCATTAAAATTGAGGGATTTGTGCCCTTGCAAAATTGGGAAATTTTTGAGAGGTTTATGAAGCAAATGGGGTCTTAAAACCATAATTCACCAAATGGGCTTGCTTTTTTATGATCCAAACACTTCCATGACATCATGCACGAATTAAAATTTATTTATTCATAATTTTATTCATTTTATTTTATTTATTATGATTTTTTATGTTAAAAATCATTTTAAATTAAAATAAAATATAAAATGATGGATATTTGATTTGATTTTGATTCTAGAAGGTCTTAAAACTCATTTAAACTTGATTGACACTAGAATATTTGAGATCATACCAAAATAGCAATGTTAGATCAAAGAAAATTCAAGTTTTAAGATCAAATCTTTTTCAATCTCTATGGATCAAAAAGTCCAAAGGATGGATCAAACTCTTGACCTAATTTCATTCACTTATATATAAACAACATTAAGCAGCCAGAAAGTCACGAATTCAGAGCCTCCCATAACACATTCAAATTTCAAAATTTCATTCAAAATCTCACTTTCAGATTTCAAGTTAGAGGTGATTTCAAAGAGTTCTAAGGATTGTAATGTGTTCTATGATGTTCATTTAACATGTTTGGATCATAAACAGCATATGAAACACCCTCATTCGCATGAACCGAACTCGTGTTCATATCACATTTGATTTTTTCGATTCTATGAGTTTACTGCATTTTAATTGATTTTGATTGCCTAATCTTGTTTGTTTCATTGTGTTGAAGCTTTCTGGACAGTTTGATTTGAGTTTCATGGACTAGAACGAATTCCACCATTGTTAGGGTTTTCGGCCTCTTTTAGGGTTTTACTATTGAGCCAAAATAAATGAATTATAAGGATATGGAATGATTGTAAATGTCATTAGGAACTCAATGGTATCATTAATTTTGTGAAATTTTACTGTTTGTATAGAGTTTGACATTCGCAGGTTTACCTACGAACACAAAAACGCAGGAAAACTCGCAGGAAATTTCGTAAGTAATTTCGCAGGTCCAGAGGTAGGAGACGAAGCTGTTGGGCGCGAAAATCATATTTGAATTTGATACAGGGCTTAAAACGAATTCGTTTATGTTATATGTCAACTAGCGCGTGTGGATCAGTTGGTTTTGTTAAAAAGGCTTTGGTGGTGAGAGACCTGGGTTCGATTCCCAGGTCTTGTGTTCTTTTTTTTTTAATTTGTCATATTTTACAGGTTTTAAATATAATCAATTGTAGCTGTTTGATATCACCAGCACGCAGCCTGCCTGGTGGCAGCCTTGCTGGTCCAAAGGTTGCAAGGCCTAGGGCGTGGGTTCAATCCCTGCCCCAGGTAAGTTTTAATTCTTTGGTTTTTTTAATTATTTTGCTTTGTTATTTTATTTTCTAATTAATTATAATCATATTTATTATATATTTAAATAATAATAGGTAAATATATGTATTAATTTCATATTTTCTAAAAACCCTCTAATTTATTTTCTAAAATTTTAATCCTAGTTTTATTTATTTAAATTAAAATATGTATATATTATTATCATTTATTTATTTTTGTAAATAGTCAAATTAATAACGTAAATTAAATTATAAATCCTAATTCTATTTTTTCTAAAACCCTAATCCTGATTTTTCTTAATTATAAAATTAACCCTAATTTTTATTTAACTTCAATATTAAACTTAATTAATTTTTCTAATATATAATTAAATAATTAATTTTATTTTGTAAATAATTATTATATGGTTTATTATTATTCCCATCATCTTATTTCCTTTCTAAAAAATTCTTAAAAATTGTTTATTTAATTAAAAAATATTATCTTAACTTGTATATATTTTTATATTTGTGCTAACCTTTCCTTCTTATAATTGTTTTATCACTAATCTTTTAGTTATTATTTATTCTATTATATATTTATTATTCAATCGTTTTTATCATAATGTAACTGCAAAAACCTTGTAATAGTTGTAGGGTTATTTTTGTCTTTATTTTATTATTTATAAGTGTTTATATTGCCATGGTTAGTAAATATAGGGATTGACAACATGTTTGTATTTTAAAATTAATTTAGAACCCCTAATCATAAGATAAATATATGAACCTATACACGCACACACGTAAGTCGATCTTTGATCGCCATCTCACATTCTAAGGTTATCCCTCATGTTGCCTAAATCAAAAGGTCAAGTAAGGTGTCTAAAAAGCAAAGTCCCTTCTCATGAAATGTCATATAGTCCCTCTAATATTATAAGATCAAGTCCCTTCGATGTTGCCTTCGTAAATGATCTTGTCCCTTTCAAATAAAAGATGATAAGTCCCTTCGTATTGCTAAGACACCTTACAGTTGCCTAAACACAGATGACCCTTCATGTGTCCCTTATAACATCCAAGGTAATGACTACCTATTCCTTAATAATAGAGATAGTTTTACCATTGAAAGAACATTTAAGAACAGTAAAGATTCAAATTAGGGTAGGTTCCTCTTAAGTACTTGCTCACTTTTCATCAAATTACTTCATTACACTTCACATTTTCAAACAAATTTTCAAAACAAAGTCTTTATATACATCCATACAAGGATCATTATAAAGTACTTAAGAAAATTTTCAATCACACACTACACTTCTCGAAACAGTTTAAAGTGAGCTAAGTAACTAAGAGCCCATGGATAACCATGGATGTAAAAGGTGCTAACACCTTCCCTTTACATAACCTACCCCTCGAACTCAAAATCTTTTTAAGGTCTTTCCTGTTCTTTTATGTCCTTTCCTTTTGGATAAAATAAAAGTCGGTGGCGACTCTTGCTATCCGCAACATTTATAGAAAAGTCAGTTCTCCCACCGTGTTACACACGTTTTTTACTCGGAAATTTATTGTCAAAATGCGAGAGGTAAATCACGAATAAGAATATCATCATATCACAATCAATAAGGATCGAGCATACACAAGACTCGTACCACACACATAAAGTCGAACGAAGGTGAAAAGAATAATTAATCAAATTAAGTATAAATATTTTAATTAGACTAATTAACAAATTAATTAATGGAATTAAATAAAACTAATTAACATAATTAATCAATGAAAATGCTTTCTTCTTTTAAAGTTTTTTTTAAAGTAGACTAATATTTCAAGTTTGGCTTCCTTAGTTTGAGATCTGACCCATAAGCAAAGGAAATCAATAGGAAAAAAAACCTAGCTGTTTCGATAAACAACATCATCGGTTAATGGGGAAACCCCTAAAGACCCACCAGCCACATTAAATGGATGCAACCACTGCGCATAGGGCAGTGTGCTATCAGTTTTTATTAATTTTTAAAAGAAACCACCACCTACTTTATTGCATAGATAATGACTAATATTAAAATTTCTTGTGGGAATAAACATAAAATACAAAGAGACCAGTCAGTGCCTCCTTGCGTCTCTCTCTTCAACCTCATTTTTTGAAAAAAAAACAGAAAACTCATGAGCACAGAACTCAGAAAGACCAAACGAAATCAAAGACTCAAACAACTATAAGCAAACCAACGAAGAGTGATGCAAGTATCTAATCGTGCGGAGACATCAAACACAAACCCTAAATCCCCAATGCATCTTATACCCAGATAACCTCAACATTTCAAAAATCAATCACGCTCGAAAATTGCAAAAAGATAGAGTAGAAAAAGTTCAAGGCTACCGATGATGTGGATCCGACAACGCCCCGTGAGGTAAACTTGATTCGCCCTTTCCCTTTGAATTTCACGTTCTTTTCTCCGTCTCTTCTTCTTCTCTTACTCTGTTATTTTTTGTGCGGTTGGCGTTATGGATTTAACGTTGTTGTTGTTGTTGTAAGGACGAAAATTGTAGGGGTTTAGACCATATTTGAACGAAAACTTCAATGAAACGATGTTGGGGGTTTTGCATTTATTTTAGGGTTTTTAACATTTCCTTTCGGTGTGCCTTCGGTGTATTCAAAGACTAGGGTTTTCTCTAGGTGTTTTTTTTCTTGTACCAATCATTGGCTCTATTTATAGAGGAATATTGATACTTGGTACGTGAGAATTGTGAGGTGATTGTGTGATGCGGGTTTTCGTTGAGGGAATCACAAAATCCGTTAGAATTTTTGAGTGGGATTGTGTGGGGACCAAGGGAAAGGTGAGTCATTGATTTTGTCTGTAGTGAGGTTTCTAGAAGGGAGGTGGTCCCCCTGTGAATTTCATTTGCCTTCTTTTTTTTGTTGAAATTGTTTACTGATACGAATTTGGTCTTTTTTCTGATGCGAGTCTTATCTTTTCACTGCTGATAGAAACCTGTTATTGTATTTTTGATGAATCTCATTGATGCCTTGCAGGTCTTTTGTCATGGTCTTCTTGATATTTTTTCGTTTGTAGAAAGAGTTACAAAAGAACAAAAGACAACCGTGGTTTCGAAGCCATGAGGTTCAAGTCGTACAGGATGACGAGAGCGTTACGCAGTATGAAGAATAATGAAGATTTCCTTGGCTTGACATACATATAAAGAGATATTGTTCTGGTATGAATTATGCTGCATTTTTGACTTTGATGTTTTGTGTCTGCTGAAACTTATACTCATGACATCTTGATTTTTGATTAGGGCCATTGAAAGTTGAAATTCAATCAAACTGTCACAGTTAATATTCATGGAGAATTGCTCTGATTCTGCCTTGGTTATGCTTCTAGTTGCTTCAAGTTTGTTATGTTTTATCATTGCAGAGGACTGTTTGATTCTTGAAGGGACTCATGGCCCTGACTTTCATTACCATTTTCATCTATGTTGGATACAAACTCAGTTTTTTTAGACTGCAAGTTATAGTTTCCTTCATACTTAAAAATGATTGTTAATTCTTTGTGTTGTAATTCCAGCCGAAGTCCGAAACTTTCATGATGGCGACCATGAATTATTAAGTGATGTGGAGCGTACGAACCTCTGGAAGTGGTGGCAAGGTTGAGCATTGTAGAAACCGAGGATGGTTATGATTTTCAGTGTAACTTCTACCACAAGCATTAAAGGTAATATAACTTATAGAAACCGAGATTGGATGAGTTCTCGTATGCCTTTGATGACATCTGAATTTTTCTTGTAATTTAGGCTTAGTTTGCATCATTATTGCAGTGGGTTCGTGTCAATAAGATGTCACGGTTCCTTCATTTACTGATTTATTCATTAATGTTTTACTTAGCAGATTTGAATACTATGGATGGTATGCTGATGAGTGAGCAAAACTGAGTGAAAATGCTCTTGTTGGTTGAAGCTGAGTCCTGACATAATTGTGGAGGTGACCAAAACACATGCATTTGATGACCATTATGAAGTCAACACAATTCTTTATGGTACTGGTGTAAAAAGACAAATTTCGAGTTAGATTGGCAATGGATGCAACGAAAAGCCACAATAGCATGGGGCAGGCTTCTGTAAAGATAGTGCTCACAAAGTTGTTTTTTTTTTATGGAATGCACGCCAAGACTTGGGATTGCACGCCTTTTTGCTTCCTTGAAGAATATTAAATTAACGCATTTTGCATTCTTTAATGTGAGACCCACCGACACTTTGTACTAAATGATGACATGGACCTTTGCATCTTTACCCGTGAACTCTACCTTTGCGCACTGCTTCTTTTTTCTTCGTTGCCTCCATGATCTTTCTTAGCTAGATTTTTCTATATTTTAATTACAATCTTCCTTTGTATAATGTAACGAGCTCTTCTTGTAAATGAACTATGTGCACCTTTATATTTCTTCACAATCTTGTAAATGAACTTTGTAAACCATACCAAACTTGGATAATATAGTCAACACTCCAAGTATTCTTTATTCCATATTCTTTATTCTGCCCTCTCTTATCTTATTAAGCACATGATATCTTTTCATACAAATATAACAAAAGTACCACCTCAAAATCCATCTTGCCAAAATACCTAGACATTAGTAGAATTATCCCTTAAAAGGTAATGTATCCAAATGCATACTTGAATCCTCTTTGAAAAGCATTATAAACAAGATGGATATGTCTTAAAGCTAAGAGTCAAACTCAAGAAATGAGCCCAAAACGAACCCATCTTGAATTTTAATTTGGACTGAATGAAATCATATGGAATTCCTAAAACCAATGCAATAGTGATTATAAATAAACTTTGAATCATATTAACATTTGCTTAGGCACAAAAAAGAGGAAAGAGAGAAAGCAAAAATGAAAATAACAAGACAAACATATTTCGAAAATTTCGAATGCACAACGATATGCTAATGGTATGATGCAAAGATACTAGAACAGAAATGAGAATGATAGGTAGGATAAATTTGGGGTATGACACTCCATAATGAATTGACATCAATCCTCTTTAATTTCTTCCAAATGATCTCTTGAGTAATATGCACACTTGAATTCATCAAAGTACTACATAATAATATAACATAGTTTGATTTAGTTTCAACTATTTAATTATATGAGAAATATGTGTTAAATATTAAAATAACTCATAAGTTAGAAATACATACATCATATGGAATCTCTAATCGATCCAAAAAAAGAGTTTCTCTTATAAACCTCAACATGAAATATCCGCAATCTATATCATTACGTTGTCGAGGACACTACACATGAAAAGAAAATATGGATAAATCCTAAGTTTTATCAAGTATCATCACTAATATAATAAAAAAATATGATAATTAATATACATCCACTTTTATCCATGTAATGTTGTTGGCTTTCCTCTTTGGTATTTGGATATCTCGTTGGCCTCGAAAAGCTTGTATAATGCTAATAAAATATATATGAATATTTAGAACAATTCACATAATAAATAAATAAATATACACGTGAATATTTAGAACAATCTCACTTACGTGTCAATCATATTCTTCATATCTGGGTGTTATCCCTAAATTTCGACGCTAACAATTAATAAGGTTAATTTGGCTTAGTAAAAGACTTTTCTTGTGATAAGCTAAAAGTAAGGTTTCAACCTAACCAATTAAAGGATAAGAGTCGAAGCGACCTACCTACAAGTTTCATACTTAGTGGAATTCTATGTTTGGAATATTTTCTAAGTGTTGAAGTGATTCGACCAAGTGTATGTTCGACGGGGGTGGCAGTTACCAAGGGTCTTACACGTTCAATCTTAGAGGGAAAATATGGAGTTTTCAATTCAAATACAGTGACAAGTGGCACAAGATGAAGCTTTTTCAGCATATAGTGGGACAAGTGTCACCGTCTTAGGATAGCTGTAGGATAAAACCGTTGAGAGAGGTTACTTTGTAATGTATATAAATAGCTTAGTCTAGTGTTAGAATAAGTGTGTGAAAATCGTATGTACTAGTAACTCTGTATACTCAAAGTATCTGTGTATTGAGAAACGAGTGCAGTGAGAATGTACGTATTTGAAACACCACCAATTTATCTTCAATGTTAAATTTATCTTCAAGTTATGTACTTTTGAAGCCATTTATCTTTTACAAGCCTTTATCTTAAAGCAATTTACATTTCAAAGTCATTTATCCTTTCAGTAATTTACTGCGTTTTCTTTTACAATTCCAGCCTCTTTACATTGCCAGCCATTTAATCATTCTTGCTTTGTCTTAAATTTCATTTAGTTACAAGAATTGTCTTTACTTTCCTTTAAAATTCCAAGCTTTGTCTTTACTTTGATTTATTTTAAAAGTCTTTGCCTTTTACTTTATTTTATTTTTAAAACAAATTTTGAATCTTGTTAAGAGATTCAAGACCTTTATCCCAAAAACGTGATATACAAAAATCACATTCCCTTTTACTTAGCACATGTTCTAGGATCAATTTGGTCTATCCTGCGAGTAAATGAGGGTATTTTCGGTATCTTCAAAGGACCAAGGGTTGTTTACCAATTTTGGGGGTAAACAAATTGGCACACCTGATGGGACCGTGCTAAGTTGAAAATGTTATTTTAGAAGTGTTCATAACTTCTCCTTTTATGTATATATATATATATATATATATATATATATATATATATATATATATATATATATATATATATATATATATATATATATATAATGTTTTTTCTCTGTGTTTTATAACTTCTTTTACGCTGACGGTCAGGTAGAAGGAACACTTACCTTTGTTGTATGCATTTGAGAAGTGGCAAGGTAGCTAGTACAGACCATTATATCCCTAAACGAACACAAGAAAAATGGTGTTTAGCCAAGGAAACCCAAGTGATTCAATACCCGCAACAAGTGGGTCGAATCCTCAAGTGGGCAGTTCGAATGTTTGTACTACGAACACACAAGGTGGACCAAGGAATGGGGCCATCTCAACCTCCAATCCTTCTACGGGAGTCGTGACCACACCAAGTGTGATGTCAGAGAAAGCTTACTCGACAGAACTAGGGAAAATAGTTAATAGATACTATACTCAGCTAGTGTTGGAGTACATTGGGCCAAATACTCAAACTCCACCACCAAGTATGGCTGCGTTCAGACCCTATATGTCCACATCACTTTCCTAGACTCTTTGGTACCTCAACTACCATGGCAGGATTGAGGAATGCTCCCCTAGTTTATTCAGACAACGTTGTTTCTTCACCTTTGCAGGAATCTGGTTCTGCAATAAATATGAGAAGGAATAATCAGACTGGTGGCATGGGGCATTCGACTCAGAGTCATGCTTTGACGAATGAATCTGTGACCTATCTAAGGCAACAAATGGATGAAAGCAACATGAAAATGGTTCATACTCTGTCCCAAACTATGAGAGATATTTTTCAGTCATTGATTCAGAATACGACTCAGACGAATCAACGGATGGTGTCTCAAATGGCGCGCATAGCAGAATTCATGGGAGTCCTAACACCAGTTCAACAGCCCCATCACTTACCAGAAGTAAGAGAAGTTATGCAGCCTTTGAACCAAGAAAATCCACTTATGGTCGAACAGGTAGATGTCGAACCCATTATAGGTCAGAGACAGACACCAATAGAATAGGAGCCAAGAGTGAGGTTGGTAGATATACATCAAGATGCAGACCATGTAGTCCAATAAGTTTGACAAAATAATCTTGCAGCAGAGAATAACTTGGCAGCTCTTATCGAACGAATAATGGCGCGAAGTGGAATAAACATTGGGTTCGCTAGGCCAAACTTTACTTCGCCAATAGTGGACTATATACTCCAATCAGAATTTCCCCCTAGGACGAAGGTTCCTAAATTTACCAAGTTCTCGGGGGATACAACTGAATCTACGGTTAAACATGTGGCACGATACATGATAGAGGATGGGGAGATTGCTAATAATGAAAGTCTAAGGATTAAATATTTCCCTAGCTCCCTTACCAATAATGCTTTCACTTGGTTTACTACTCTGCCACCTGGTTCGATATGTAACTGGACTCAATTAGAGTGTTTGTTTCACAAGAAATTCTACATGGGCCAGACTAAGATTAGTTTAAAAGAATTAGTAAGCGTGAAACGAAAATTCAATGAGTCCATTGACGACTACTTGAACAGACTTCGACTGCTTAAGGCAAGATGTTTTACTCAAGTACCTGAGCGTGAATTGGTCGAAATGGGTGCTGATGGCCTTGACTATTAGATCAGGAAGAAGCTTGATACCCAATACTTGAGAGACATGGCCCAATTAGCAGATAGAGTTCGACAACTTGAACGTCTGAATGACAAGAAAGCTAGGGCGAACAAACATAAAAAGATAGCCTATGTCAAATATCAAGATGAGGTCGAAAATGTCTATGAAGAAACTCTACCTCTAGATGATAATGAGATAGAATTAGCTGAACTTAAGCAGGGTACTTCATATTCCTGCAAACTATTAGTTCCTTCGAATGGAAAGAATCCTGTCGATGTCGGAAAAAACGATAAATTTCCAAAGAAAACATATACTTTCAACGTCACCAAATGTGACAAGATTTTTGATTTATTAGTTAAGGATGGGCAAATACTTGTTCCTCTTGGTGCCAAAACACCACCTTTAGATCAAAAAAAGAAAAGAGGTTTTTGTAAATACCATAATTATTTGGGTCATAAAACTTCTCAATGTTTTCTTTTCAGGGATTTGGTGCAAAATGCAATCCAAGAAGGAAGGCTCAAGTTCGGCGACAAGCCAAAAGCGCGGATGAAAATTTTGATACTAATCCTCTTCAGACGGCTAAGGCAAATTACTCCGAACCTTCTACAGTAAATTGGGTGGACGTCGTTGAGCAAGTTGCTAATGACAATGGAAGTCCTGATTCTATCGAGGCTGTAGCTAACCCTGTGGTGGTTGAGGTTACTGAGAACCCCAACAATGAAGCCATAATATTCAAAGACAATGAAGAACTGTCTAGTAAGCAATGGAAGTGTAAACACCCCAAATTTTCCCTCACCAAGTTCACACCATGGCTTGTGATATTTCATATTTGCATTAGCTTAATCATACCATCTCATATTACATTTTTTTTTCACTGTATTAGTTCAAGTTCATATGCATCTAGGGTTTGTGATCTGAGCAATCCAAGGATCCATCTGAGCCACTCCAAAGTTATTAAATCATTCCAAGAGGGCCCATGTATTTTCTACTATCATTTTGTATCCCTCAAAGATCAAGGAAGTCAAAAAATCACAAGAACTTGGAAAGCATGGAGGCAGAGCGAGGGTTTCACTACACAGATGACCTGAAATTAGGGTTTTGGTTTCAGAGGCCATAACTCCAAATTTTTTGGTCATTCTTATTTCTAATGGTCTCAATATTTTATAAGGATCATGTGTACCAAGTTCGATGAAAAGATTCATTGTGGAAGTCATCTGTTCATTAGGTAACTTCTTGAGCAAGTCAGAGCAAAATCAGGGCATCTGAGGCCCCAATCATGGAACCAAAGTGGATTTTTCATCAAAATGAAGTCATGTGATCTTTATTTGCTCATTGAAGTGCTTGGAAGTTCACAAAATTGAAGAAAAGTGAGCTAAACCAAAAGTTGCCAAAAATGGAAATGACTTGTAATGTAAACTTTCCATTTTAGGAAAGTTTTTCAACCTCCTCTTTCTCAAACAAAAATGCTTCAAATGAAAAATTGTTGGTCATGAAAGTTGTAGATTAGATCATTCCCTTTTCAAAAAGTACAAGAACAAGTTCTAATTCATTATGGAACTCAAGTTATGATCTTTCAAAGTTGGCAAAAATCCTATAATTTTCAAGAATGCACCAAAGAGGTATTTTTGCAAAACCACTTGCCAAGCCATTTTGTGACTTCTAATACACTTCTATGAATCATACCAACATAATGCATTGCCTTAAAATCAGAATTGACCCAAGAATCTCAAGTTTTTATGCCTTGCACATCAAGAAATCACAAAAGGGGGAAAATGAACCAAATTTGCAAAAACTCATACAACCATACCTCCACTTGCTGCATCACCTCAACTTCAATTCTATGGCTCTCCTTGATCAAAGCTTAGGCCAGACATGCCTTTGTACAACCTCTGAACCAGCCCATACCTCAAGGACAAGTTTCATTGACTTTGTGCAAAAACACCCATACCAATCACCATAGGCCACAACCACTTCTCTGACCTATCACAACTTGTTATGTGGATCAAACACAAGCCATAACACACAACAAGTAAGCCTGAAACCTAAGAATCCTCAAGCTCTCAAAAATCACCCCATTTGCAAAATCCTTCGAAACTCTCTGCTCACTCACTCAAACTCCAAACTTTTTTCACCAAACAACTCAACATCACAAGAGGATCATTTCCCACCCTTCATTGCAACCTGAAAGCCCCCAAAACCAAAATACGATTTCTGGCCAATTGAAGAACAACCATCCAAACCAGCCATTAAAAACTTCCTCCAAGCATCAAAGCATCACCAGGAGGATCATTGGGGTCGTTTTACACAAGAGAGGAGGTTCAGAAGCTTCAAACTGAGAAAGCTTCACTTCAGGTAACCTCAAGAACAAATTTTCCAGAAATGTGATTTTAGGTTATAGAAATGTTTTGTATGTTGTGCTGATCATGCTGATGTTTTTATTTTTGAAAATGGTTGCGTATTAAGGATTTCATGAACCTCTGAAACTTTGCCTGTGAAATATGTTTTGGTTCGATTCACATGATTGATGAAGAATAAATTTATTTTGAGTGTGGATTCGTATTTAGGGAAGTGAGAGAAGTTGATCTGGAGCTTTAGAGCTCCATAAATAACCTAGGGAAGAAGTTTGATTTTGAGTTGGCCGGAGAAGATTACTGGAACACTGTTCCGGTCACCTGAGAGTGTTTAGGGTTCAGATTAGGGTTTAATCCTGTAATTAGTGTGAGTTTGAATCTTGGCCGTCCAGATGCGCGCGTAGTCTTTCCCTCCATCCTCAGTTCAAATGTGAACCACTGGATCAGTTGACTTTTGTTTTTATTCATTTTAAATTCATTTTTTCTCATTTGTTTTGCATAATTAATTTAAAATACTTAGAAAATTCCAAAAATATTTTCCTTTTGCATTTCTGATCCAAATATTTTTCTCAACCCAAAAACATTTTTATTTTTATTTTTTGAATTAAAAAACCATTTAAAAAATATTTAAATGTTTATTTTAATTAATTAATGGAAATTAATTAATTAAAATACCATTTAGGTTTCTAAAAATCCCAAAAAAATTCACATTGCATCTTAGGACATTTAGAAACATTGTCAAACCATTCATACAAATATCTTTTTGGTTTTGAATCAATCTTGACATTTTTCTTTGAATTTAGGGTTCATAAAATCCCATTTTTGAACCCTAACTTCAAGAATTCTTTTCTGCCTAACCATGAAGGGTTTGATATTGGTTCTTTTTGCATTGATCTTCATATATCATGTAGTGTCTAGCATATTTTTGTCTCAAATTTATCTTGCATTTTTTATTTGATTTGCATTTTTCTTCTTAAGGTACCTTAAAACCCTAGATAACTTAGAAAAATCACAACTTTCTTTAGGTTAAGAGTTAGAACTTCTCCTTTGGGGATGTGATATCATATGGGGTTAGGGTTCCTTTGAGTTCATTTGCAATTTTTTATCTTATGTTTTGCTTCTGTTTTTGACTTTTGCATCTCATGTTGCCATAAAACCCTAATTTCTCATGTTCATTTGCATACATCTTGCATATGCATCCATACATGAACTTGCCATGACATTTCTTACATTCACATAACATCTAAGACATCATAGGACACATTAGAATCATGATTGATAATTTCTTCATCCATTTGCCATGTTATGCATTCATTTCATTCCATGAACTTTCAAACTTCTAAGCATGCTTCCATTGCATTTCATCTCTTGTATGAACATTCATAGCATTTGACATGTCTTTGCACTATCTCTTAACATCATTTACATCATGTTTAGGCTTCTGGTTTTGGTTTTCATCTTTGCATTTGCTTCATTTCCATTTCATTCCTTTCTTTATGCTAACCATTTTCAGGTGGTAAGTACTTTGAGAAGTGAATTTGCCTTCACTTCTCATTTCTCTTCTCATTCTTCTTATGCATCCTTGCTGCATTTTATTTTGCTTTAGAGTGAGCTTGCTCATTCACTTTCTTTCTTCAAGTAACTTATCTTCTTCAATGAAGTAAGTTAACTTGTTTCTTCTGCTTCTCCTCCTTTCATCTGCTTCTTCCATTGGTGGCTTCTCTGAAGATCTCTTGCAAGCCTTACAAACCATAGGAATACCTAAGCATGAAAATAATTAGGGTTTTGATTAGTCCCCCTTTAGCTTTTACCTTTGTGTCTTCTTTGTGTCTCTCTTCTCATCTCATAATCAGAGACTAAACCTTTAAGGTTTTAAGACTTTGTGATTAGGGTTATGCATGCATCCTTCTCTTAGGATGGAGTGTATAACTTTAATCCTAAGTGTTAAACCCTTAATTTGTTTAAACCTCTTAATCAATCCATCTTAATAATCACTAAGATATTAACTTGTAACTTGGGCCTTGCATTAGGGTTCTAATTCTTCCTTAATTGGTTAAGAAGGACTAACCCTAGTGTTAATGGACAAGTCCTCCTCAAGTTGTCTTACAAACCATAAAATTCACTTCTTAATCTTACCATTAATTAAAATCCACTTTAATAAAGGTTTGTTTTGTCATGAGGTTAATCCCTAATCATGGATTAAGTTGAGGTATCTTCCTCAACTTAAGTGCTCTCATCTATTATCCTTCTATTAGGATGGTGTAATGAGTCCACTAAATCCTTGATTATGGCTTAAACTCATTACTTAACACTAAACAAAAACACCAAAAACATCTAAATAATCACAAGTAGGCTAATGATCTTAATCCTACATCATCATGGTAATTAAGTTTGAGATGCTTATCTCCTACTTAAGGTATTCTCATTATCCCTAAGCGAATGGAGGATATGATGAGTTTACTAACCCTTGGTTTAGGCTTAAGCTCATCAACTTATGACAAACACAAAAAAGCAATAAAAGATTGAAAACTAAAAAACAAAGCAATAATCGTCTCCTCCGGGATTCTTTTCTCATCCTCTTCACTCACAAACGAGAACTTGCTTCTTCCGTCTAATGCAATGCAGTTAGCACTCGAGCCAGACGAGTCATACACTTGAGCATAGACAAGCAAGTAGTTCATCAGTCAATTTATCTTTCAGTCTCTTTGAGTCGAACTACGGTGTTCTGACTTCCTCATTGCACGAGAGGATATGTAGGCATAACTTAACAATTATCAAACAAAAGTCTCTGTGTCTTCCCCCTCTTTCAGCATTATCTTTTTAAGCCCCATTCCTGAGCATTTCACTTCACTATCTTGCACTGACACTTGTATATTCTTTTCCAGCTTTTGCACACAGATAGCATAGACACTACCCCTTTAAATACAAACTTTCAAGCGTGGATCCCGTCGAGTACGACGGACAATCTGGGTGCTAATACCTTCCCAGGTTGTAACCAACCCCCTTTCTCAGTTTCTCTGGTTCGCAACCGTCTTATCCATCTTTTCTTAGGTTTATGCAGCATGACCTTTCCTTCGGGATAAAAATGCCTAGCTGGCGACTCTTTTCACTTCATTTCATTCTTCTCTTTACCAACCGTTCATGCTTGTACCGGGATGCAAATCTTCGGGAGCGACAACTTGGCGACTCTGCTGGGGACCCTTATACTGCAACCAGGGCTTCTGGTTCTTTTTGTGGGTTCCTCCTAGCGCTTGTTTGATTTGTATTTACGAGGGTGTTATGTGCTACTTGTGCTTATTTATTTGATTTATTTATTGCTTTCTGTACAACTTTATTTATTGCTTTCATTTACAGTTTTATGCATTTTCATACTGTCATTATCATTATGCTGGATCTCTTGTCTGTCTTGGTGGGTGGGGTTTCATTGAGAGATTAAGGTCCTATACCTGGGACCTGAGTGACACATAGGCTAGAGTGGCTTCATATTCTTTCCCATTCCATTTCGGTCTGGTGCGGGAATATGAAACATGGTTCAGACATGGGTTTCTTCTTGAGAACTCTGTGCTACAGATTTCCTGTAGTACTAGGGCTATCTGGGAAGCTTGCTAAGTATGGATGACCTTCAGCATCTGAGGTGAATTAGAGGAGGATCTTTTATGGTTATTATAAACACTGTACCTCCGGGTTAGAAGTGTTTACACTTCTCATAACCGATCCAAGTCTGAGGATCCTTGTTCTAGAACATTACATGTGAGGGGGTTGGGATATTTGCAGGTTTGCAGGAACCCTTGACCACATCATACCCTGTTACTAGTTTTGTTTTAAGAATGCATCACTTTGGACAGTTCTTGTGATTACCCCGGACTTGTGACTCTTTATTTGAGTCCCCCACCTTTATACTGGATTTCTAAGCCTCCATCCGGACTTATGAACATACATGGACTTTTACCAAGGCAGATGAACAGATCCAGCTCTTGATCACAAACCATTTGCATATCATTTGCATACATCATTTTTTCATCATTTAACATTTGCTTATTTGTTTTACAGGGTATCCATCATATCACCTTTGGTTTGGTTTTGACCCCTTCTGCTGCTTCAGCTATATTCTTCAGCCATCTTCATCAGAGACCCACCTCCAGCATCTCAGTCAGTGATTTTCATCAGCAGTTGCTCTCAGCTTCTTCACCAGCACCCACTATCAGCATGGACACTTCAAGAAAGAGCAACATCACTTACCACTTCTTTGTGCCCACCCTGACTGGCATCAGGCAGGTCCAGTCTCTCATTTCACCTGACCATATTCCACTGTTCAAAGAGCATTATGGAGGCATATTGGACATGGTCATGGATTTAGATGCATCTCAGAGGAGCATGATCCATACTTGCTTGCAGTTCTATGATCCTCCACTCAAATGCTTCACATTTCCTAATTTCCAGTTGGGACCTTTGCTAGAAGAGTTTTCCTTGTTGTTAGGAGTTCCTATCAGGAGAGGGATTCCTTTCAACCCTGAGATGACTGCTCCCAGAAATGAAGACATAGCCAGGGCATTACATTTGGAGCCTGCCCTCATCGATTAGAACATGACAACCAAAGTTGGGGTTCCAGGCCTCCACTTAGACTTCTTGATCTCCCAGGCTACCCTGCATGCTGGTATAGGAGAATGGAAGGCTGTCTGTGCACTCTTAGCCCTCAGTATATATGGGGTTATTTTGTTTGCAGATGAGCCCAAGTTTATGAGCAAAAATGTCATTCATCTATTGTTATTGAGGAACCCAGTTCCTACCTTGCTTGGGGACTTCTACTACTCAGTACACCAAAGGAATGAGAAGCAAAGAGGGAGACTGGTCAGATGCTGTGCTCCTATGTATTACTCTTGGCTGCTAAGACACTTGCCAAAATCAGACACCTTCTTGAACCCTCACCAGCAGAAGAACTGGGCTAAGAGATTTATTGCCTTGACATCAAATGACATCAGATGGTGCACTCAGAGCACCAAAGGCAAGGACATCATTACTAGTTGTGGGCAGTATCCTAATGTGCCTTTGATAGGAGTGAAGGGTTGCATCAACTACAACCCTTTACTGTTTAAGAGACAATTGGGATATGCTTTGGTTCATCCTCCCAGAGGACAAGACTTGGCTGAGACCCTTTTACTGTGAAATTCAACCTAACTCTGCTGTTGTCAGACAAGCTGCCTGGGCTTGGGATAACATTCAGACCAAGGGGACAACCATCCTTGGTAAGTGCAACAACATTGCTTCAGCATATTATTCTGATTGGTCCCGTACCAGAGCTCAAATCACCCGGATGCCTTTCACTTTGGAAGATACACCTGGACCCTCTACAGTACAGCCTGCAGCTACTGTCAGTATGGAAGAGTTTGAAAAGCTGAAAGAGAGGAATAATCAGCTATCTGAAGCCTTGAAGAAGACTCTCTGGGAGAAGAATGATAGCCGTCTAGATAATGAGAGATTGGAAAGGCTCGGGATTGAGCATTTGGCCAAGATTGAGAAGACAGATGACTACATCAGGAAGGCTAGGGCAGGGGAATTAGTACTGAAGAATGCTTGCAAAGAAGTAAAGACACAGAAGGCTAGGGCAGAGCACTATCTAGAGGAGAGCCAGGCTAGGTGGATCAGGATCACTGAAGCCCGTGCACAAGAAGACCTAAGGACTCAGGCTAAGATAGAGCAGCTGGAGGCTAATGAGAAGAAGCATCAGGAAGCATTGTTGGCAGCACAGAAGGAGATATCTGAATTGAAACTCTGGGCAGGGTTGAAGAGGTCAAAAGATCAGGACAAGCATAAGAGGTTAACTAATGCCATTGCTACCAAGAATCTCCTCATCAGGACTATTACGGAGCACCCAGTGGGTCCAGTGACTGAGGCCCTCCTGAAGGAGGTCAGGGAGGATGATTTTGGATTGGATGTTTGATCCTTTTGCTTGTACTTCTTCCTTTTGTTGTACTTTTTTCTTTTGTTTTTGTATTTGGACCCACCATGGGCATGTATTGTAATCAAACTATGTATTTTTATCCTTTGTAATATATCAGTTTGTGTTATTTATGGTGGGCTTTATTTGTCAACATCATCAGCATTTCCTTGAGGTCTGGAAAGGTCAAAACCAAAGAACCAAACCGGATACCCTTGGAAGGCAAATAAGCATATTGCATTGCATACTAACATTTTCTTTGTTTTGTAGGTTTTTGTTTTATTGATGTTTCTCACTTTGTTATGGTTTCAGGAAACATTGCTCACAGAAGAGTGTTCCCTGTCAACAGAATACACCGGTACCCGACCAGAAACAACCTTCCGGGACTCCAGATGGACCAAGTTCAGCAAGACTTGAATGAAGTAAGGACCCAAATGGCTAATGAGAGGGTTGAGATGAGGAATCAGATGGCCCAATTCATGATTGTTATGACTGGTTTGGCTCAGAGCCAGGAAAAACTAAGGGAATTGGTGGAAAGACAGACTCCTGAAGAACACCATCCAGGTACAGGAGGTACCGGTAACAATGATCACGTGCAGCCTCGCACTGATCCACCAGAATTTGGGCCTCATCTAAACCCAGAAGTTAATGCCATAAGGAATACTCAGGGTAACACTGCTGGAGGTAGGATCTTGCAAGAAGATCCTCAAGAAGAGCAGTTTATAGTTGTTGGAGTTAGGGATGAAGTTTACGACCGTAGGCTTGATGAGATTGCAGAGAAGCTGAGGTCCCTTGAATCCCAGAACTCCCTAGGATTTGATGTAATGGACATGGGACTGGTGGGAGGGGTTAGAATTCCTCACAAGTTCAAACCCCCGTGTTTTGAAAGGTATAATGGCACATCCTTCCCACACACCCACCTTCAATCATTCTTGGGAAGGTTAAAAGCATACACCATGGACGAGAAGCTATGGATGTTTTACTTTGAGGATAGTCTAACAGGGGCATCCCGAGAATGGTATTCCCACCTGACTAGAGCCACAGTAAGGAGCTGGAAAGACTTGGCTGAAGCTTTTATCCGTCAGTATCAGTACAACTTGGACATGGCCCCAAACAGGACCCTCCTAATGGGAATGTCTCAATCTTCCCGTGAAAGCTTCAGGGAATATGTCCAAAGGTGGAGGCAACTTGCTGCTGCAGTTCAACCCCCTATGTCTGAAAGGTAAATGGCTGACATGTTTATGAATACTCTTCAAGGAACATACATTGACAGATTGGCTGCTTTTTCTTCTACCAGCTTTGCAGATGTGGTGATAGCTGGAGAAAGAATAGAGAGCCTATTGAAGATGGGAAAGATCTCCGACAACGGTGCCAGTTCCAGCAGTACAAGAAAACCATTTGTTGGGCCCCGTAGAGCTGGTGAGACAAACTCTGTGCACATGGGAAGACGGAGACCCCAATACTTGCCCAGAATAGTTGTTGCTGTTACTATCCCTGCTCCACCTCCTCAGTATGCTCAACCACCACAACATTTCCCACCACAACAACAGTTTCCACAACAGAGATCATACAACAATAACAATAACAATCAACAACAACGCCCGTTTCAACAACGTCCATCTCAGGTCAACCGGGTGATTGACCCCATTCCTATGCCATATGCTACACTATTGCCACAACTTCTAACGCTCAATCTTGTTGAGTTGAGGACATTGGCTCCACCTGATCCTCAAAACCTTCCAAGGAACTATGATGTCAATGCTAGGTGTGCTTTTCATTCAAACGCACCTGGTCACTCTACGGAAAAATGCAGAGCCCTGCATATGAAGGTTCAGGATCTGGTAGATTCAAAAGCCCTGAACTTTGCACCTCCTCCAAATGTGATGAAAAATCCTACGCCAAGTCACAGTGGGCCCAGGATTAATGCTGTAGAGGATGGATCACCCCTGAGTTTAATAGAGGACATTGCATGTATTCAAACACCTCTGGCAGAGGTCAAAGCCTAGCTTTTAAAGTGCCAAGTGTTCCCAGGATGTGAGGCCTGTTGCGAATCATGCAAACTTTATGAGAATGGGTGTGCCAGCTTAAGGAAAGGCATCAGTGATTTGATCAGAGAAGGCATCCTGCAAATTACAACCACAGCTTCTACAACACCAACAACCCTTTTGTCAAGTAAATCTTCTACAACACCAACAACACTTTTTGAATCTTCTACAAATACAACAACCATCTTTCCAAGTGTTTCTTCTACAACTGCAACAACCATTGTTCCAAATGATTCGGCTACAACTCCAGCAATCATTCCATCTGTCACTTCAACATACAACAATTCATTTGCACCAGCTACTACAACTTCAACAACCAATAATGATGTTTCTACTGTCACAATCTATTATGACCTGGCAATGGTCCCGAGTTCCAACAATTTTCAACAACATCAACAATAGTCTCAACAAAGCTTCAGTTCACCTTCACCTACACCCACCAGAGGTCCCGTTACAATTTTCTATGATCCACAAACTATTGTAGTCCCAACAACAGCTGCAGTAAGCCCATTCACTATCACGGTGCCCGGGCCGATCCCATATGACAAAGACAGTGCTATACCATGGCATTGTGGTGTTGATCTATACTGGAATGGAGAGAAAGTCCTTCTCGATTCTCCGGTTCTCACTCCCCAAGTGGATAATGTTGGGGTAGGAAGAGGCTTCACCCGAAGCGGACGTCTCTTCGCTTCACAAGTCCCTAGAACCAACACTAAGACAGAGGCTGCTGCCAGAGCCAAAGGGAAGAGTGTGATACCGGAAGAATCTGCACCCTAGGAAACTCATAAATCATCCTTCGATCAATATGTGGATGAGTTCATGAGAATTATTAAAAGAAGTGACTATAAAGTTGTAGACCAGCTCCACCAGACTCCTTCAAAGATCTCAATCTTATCACTGTTGTTGTGTTCCGAAGCCCATCGGGATGCACTACTCAAAGTTCTGCACGCTGCCTACGTGCCAGAAGAGATTAGTGTAAATCAGCTGGAAACAGTGGTATCAAATGTCAATACTAGCCATGGGCTAGGTTTTACTGATGATGATTTGACATCTGAAGGACGTCTCCATAACAAAGCCTTGCATATAACCTTGGAGTGCAAAGGAGCTGTCTTATCTCATGTGCTTGTAAACACTGGGTCCTCACTCAATGTCTTACCCAAGAAAGCCCTTGTCAAGCTAGAGTATGATGGGATAGCTCTCCAGCCAAGTAATCTTGTGGTTCGGGCTTTTGATGGCTCTAAAAGATCTGTCCTTGGAGAGGTGGAGTTGCCAGTGATGATCGGTCCACAAGTCTTCAAGACCATTTTCTATGTGATGGACATACAGCCTACTTACAGTTGTCTGCTAGGTCGACCCTGGATTCACGCCGCAGGCGCAGTAACGTCGACCCTTCACCAGAAACTGAAGTACGAATGGGAAGGATAGATTATCACCATTTGTGGTGAAGAAGACATATTTGTTAGCCAGCTGGCTACGTAAAAGTATATAGAGATGGATGGTGAAATCCATGAGACAATGAGCCAAGGGTTTGAGGCCCTGAATGTTAATGAGGCTACTGGAGTATTGGCTGCATCTCAGGAAGACAGGATGGGTACTTCAATCATCTCTTATCAGCAAGCCCGTAAGGTTGTTGAAGACGGTAATGCTCAAGGATGGGGCAAGCTGCTACTGGTGGAAAAGAAGGAAGATAAATTCGGTTTGGGTTACAGACCAATCCGACAAGATCAATCAGAGGTTGCCAAAGAGCCCAAATTTTTCAGTGGGGGGATGCTCACCCCGAATGCTATTAATAATTTGGAAGAAGAGGAGAAGAGCGACCGCAACCTAGAGAGCTGGATACGTCCAAGGATCCCGGGGAACCGAGTCCTTAACTGGTCTTCCCAGGAAATTATAAGGGTTACTCCTGCAGAGTAATTATTATTTCCTGTCTTTTTAGCATGCATAAAGTCCTGCATCTTGCCCAAGATGTCAGGACTCATTTTGTAATAGGGTCATATTGTAATTTTGTGCAAATGATTAATCAATGAATATCAGACATCTTTTGCAAACGAGTCTCTTTTCCGCTCACTGTCTTTTCATTTTTTTTACTTTTGTACAAAACAATAAAATGACAATGTTTTCAAAATAAATAACTTCATTTTCACTTTTCTAAACAAGATTAAAAATGATCACTAAAACGAACCAATCTCAACCCTTGTAGAGATCATCCTCCGGATTGCAACGACAACAGCACCACTATGACCTTGTATGACTTCGATAATCCGATTAATCAAGCTGATGAAGGGGTTGAAGAAGACTATGAGTTACCTGAAGAGTTAGCCAGGTTGTTAAGGCAAGAAGAGAAAGTGATTACTCCTCATCAGGAGGAAGTTGAGACAGTTAATCTTGGTACCAAAGAAGACTTAAAAGAAGTGAAGATTGGGGCCAGTCTGCAAGATTCAGTGAAGGAACGACTTATTGACATGCTTCGGGAATACGTTGACGTCTTTGCTTGGTCCTATCAAGACATACCAGGTCTGGACACTGACATTGTTATGCACAAGCTGCCTTTGAAAGAAGATTGTCCTTCAGTAAAGCAGAAGTTACGCCGTACTCGTCCGGATATGGCCATGAAGATTAAAGAAGAAGTACAGAAACAGCGGGACGTTGGTTTCCTTGCTGTGACTAGTTACCCGCCGTGGGTTGTTAATATTGTACCAGTGCCTAAGAAGGATGGAAAAGTGCAGATGTGTGTGGATTACCGGGATCTGAACAGAGCTAGCCTGAAGGATGACTTCCCATTACCTCACATTGATGTATTAGTCGACAACACAGCTCAATTCTCGGCATTTTCCTTCATGGATGGATTTTCAGGATATAATCAGATCAAGATGTCATCAGAAGACATGGAGAAGACTACCTTCATTACACCTTAGAGCATGTTTTGTTATAAGGTAATGCCTTTTGGATTGAAGAATGCCGGTTCCACTTATCAACGAGCTATGGTAACGTTGTTCCACGACATGATCCACAAATAAATTGAATGCTACGTGGATGACATGATTGCCAAGTCCCTCACTGAAGAAAATCATTTGGTAAATCTTCTGAAGTTGTTCAAGCGTCTAAGAAAGTATCAGCTGAAGCTAAACCCCAACAAATGCACATTCGGGGTACGGTCCGGTAAATTGCTGGGATTCATTGTAAGTGAAAAAGGAATTGAAGTTGATCCTGATAAGGTCAAAGCCATTCAGGAGATGCCTGCACCTAGGACTGAAAAAGAAGTTCGGGGGTTCCTAGGTAGATTGAACTACATATCAAGGTTCATATCTCATCTCACTGCAACCTGTGAGCCCCTGTTCAAGCTGTTAAGAAAAGAACAAACGGTCAGGTGGAACGAAGATTGTCAGAAGGCTTTTGACAAAATCAAGGAGTACTTACAAGAACCTCTAATTCTTATGCCTCCAGTTGAAGGAAGACCTCTAATAATGTACTTGACAGTATTATAAGAATCAATGGGGTGTGTGTTGGGCCAGCATGACGAGTCTGGTCGAAAAGAGTATGCAATATACTACCTAAGCAAAAAGTTTACCGACTGTGAACAACGTTATTCACTGCTCGAGAAAACTTGTTGTGCTTTAGCGTGGGCTTCTTGCCGACTAAGACAGTATATGTTGACCCACACTACTTTATTGATTTCAAAGATGGATCCAGTCAAGTACATATTTGAGAATCCAGCACTTACCGGAAGGGTTGCAAGATGGCAAATGATTCTGACAGAGTATGACATTCAGTACACATCTCAAAAGGCCATCAAAGGCAGTGTACTCTCTGACTATCTGGCTGAGCAACCCATTGATGATTACCAACCAATGAGATTTGCCTTCCCTGATAAAGACATCATGTTCCTAAAAGCAAAAGATCATGAAGAGCCTGTTCACACTGAAGGGCCTGACCCAGAAGAAGAGTGGACAATGATGTTTGATGGGGATGTTAATATGAATGGTCATGGAGTTGGTGCAGTGCTCATTACACCTAAAGGAGTTCATATGCCTTTCTCAGCAAAACTCACCTTTGCATGCACTAACAACGAAGCTGAATACGAAGCCTGTATCATGGGTCTTGAGGAAGCCATTGACCTCAGGATCAAGACTTTAACTGTATTTGGAGATTCATCTCTGGTAATCAATCAGACCAACGACAAATGGTACACTCACCAAGAGCATCTGATTCCATACCGCGACTATACGAGGAGATTATTTACTTTCTTCACAACAGTCAAACTTGAGTACATCCCTCGAGACGAAAATCAGTTCGCAGATGCTTTAACTACCATTTCCTCCATGATCAGGGTTCAAACTGCCAATTTTGTGCCTCGGATTTCGGTATCCAGACATGACCGACCGGCATACGTATTCTCCGTGGACATTGCTAAAGACGACAAACCTTGGTTCCATGACATCAAAAGCTTCTTAGAGGATCAAACATACTTGTCGCTCCCGGGATTTTCATCCTAGTACAAACGCAAAAGTGGCGCGGAAAAGGTAGAGTCGCCAGCCAGACATTTTTATCCCGAATGAATGGGAAAGGTAATGTTGCACAAACTTGAGGAAGAAGGAAAGGACATGGTCCTGCGAACCAAAGATCGGGGTTCGGGAGTCGGTTACGACCTGGGAAGGTATTAGCACCCCAGATCGTCCGCCGTACCCGATGGGATCCACGCTTGCATGTTTGTTTCAAAGGGTGAGAAATAAAACTGCTACTGAATAAAGGAACTGCTAACTGGAACTGAAATGCAATGAGAGAGGGACAAAAAGAGAACAAAAAGAAAGAATGGGGAAAATGTAGGGAAAACAAAGAATGTGCTCGAACGGGCCCTACCCCGCTGCCTACGTACCTCATCAGGATAATGAGGATCAGAGTCGACGTAGTTCGCCTAACTAAGGCGGGAACTATTTGTTTGTGTTTTTTATGGCTGGAACTGCGTATATCTATACTCAGGTGTTGCAGGCTCGTCTAGCACAAGTGCGTTTACCGTCTTGCATACGAGACAAGTCGTCGCGAGTTCGCGTTCGGAATGAATGAGATGAGAAAGAGAAATTCCCGCAGGATAGTCTCTTATTGTATTTGTTTTTGTCTTTTATGAGAAATGTTTTGAATTTGTTTGTGAACATTCCCATACCAAGACCTATCCATCGTGGTAAATACTTGCACCTCGCCCCGAAATAGGACGCGTATAAGTACTCCGCAACAAAGTCTCATGGCATATAAGAACGTTCGGTTTTTATTAAGTGTTTTATTGTTTTTCTTTATGAGATGAGAAAGAAAGACTCAAGTTGTAAAAGGACAAACTAAAGGGAACTAAGACACAACCCTAAGTTAGTTATCATATACAAAAAATGGTCCTAATGGTTTATGAAGTTTTCTAATCCTAAGGAAGAAAAAAGGAAAAGAAGAAAAGAGAGTTAGAAACTAACTTACTTCCTAAGGAAGTTAAGTTGTCTCTAAAGAAAAGGAAAACCTAAGAGAAAAGCACAAGGTGCTAAGGTAAACACAATTATAATGCATAAGAGATAGAAATGAAGTAAGACTTACCTCAATCTTCCCCCCTACAAAACAAAAAGTTAGCATGACAATGCATATTGAAAGTAAAATCAAAGCATAAAAGCGATTAAGTACCATAAACGTCCTAGAATGGAACTAAGGTTCAAATTAAGACCTAAGTCTAAAGGTGAAGGTACCTAAAGATTACATGACTTCTAAAGTCAGTAGCTACATGCTATAGGTCCCTAAGTATTCTAGGATACCTCACAAGATCAAACTATGTCAAACTATGTACAAAAAGTTCACCTAAGTTCACCTAAATGCAAATTAGGGTTTATGGATGAAGTATGTATGCATATGGCTTACAAAAATGAATTAGTACATGAAATGAACATCAAAGTCAGTAGTGAATGCTTATGAATGTTGATGAATGAATATACAATCATGGATGCAATGGATTAGGCATATGGAGCAATGAGAAGAAGATGTGAGAACAAATGCGCAAACATCGCATAAGATCACAAATGATGAAAGTTAAGGATGCATGACATGTGAATATGCATGAAATGATTATGGGTCAGTAGCATACAAGGTATTAAATACAATTAGAATTCATGGATAGGCATTAATTATTCCACATAATTCATGTTAACAATTAGAGGAGAGGAGAAACTAGTTTAGGTTAAAGTTAGTTCACATAAGTATGCACTTTAAAACACCAAAACAAATCAAATGAATATGGTTCAAAAAATGACCTATGACTGGAATTAAAGACATACAAATTACCTATAATCAACTCCTAATAGTTACCAAAAAGTATTCCAAGCAAATGGCATGAATGCCTTCCTAATATCTAGGTTATGGAACAAATAAACATATATATCAACCTATGATCTAGGTGACATGGAAAAATAGAAAAAAGGCTTTAAAAATTATGAAATTAAGTCCATGGAATGATATAGTCATCATATTACATGGTCTAAGAGGATTCCACAAAATTATGCACCAAAGTTCCAAAACAATTTCTTGATTAGCAAGGTAACAAAGCATGATCACCGAAAAACAACTCCACAAAGTGGATCAAAAAGGGCACTATAAATTATGAAAAAAATGCCTAATGAGCATCATAATGTCACCAATTCCAATGCTTAATTACACACAAAAAAAAGGTCTCACACCTATGGGAAAAATTGGATTTTGATCTCTTATGTCAATACCATTCCTTTTGGGACAACTTGGAATGAAAAATCCAAATTAATTACTAAAACCAATCAAACCTGGAATCAAAAAATATGACAAATTAATTAAGAGGATAAGGATTACTCATGAATTTTTCCAGAATTTTATCACACCTAAAACTATTTTTAATAATTGCGACGAAACGGGAAAAAAACGGCGTTTTAAGGGAAAGCGAAAGGAAGTGAATTCTACAATCCGTAACCTAATCCCTAAGCTCTGAAATCGACACATATAATCAAAAATCATAAATAAATCCAATGCCTCAGGTGGGAAGGCTCAATATTCACCTTAAGTTACATGATCCTAAGTCGCATACAACTAGAATGATGTGTAAAAGTGGAGCATCGAGATTACTTACTTGATCGAAGTACCGATTCTTCATATAAAAGAAATCCAAAAACTCCTTGCCAAGTCTTGTAATCTACCATGAGTAAAATAAATGTTTATCTTCTATATTAGCTTTGTGAATATCCACCATAATCGAAACAAAAACAACGGCACAAAATATCATTTGAACCAAAGGTATCCCACAAATAAAGTGGAATACCAATCAAACGACCGTCGTTAAGATCTTTGCGAGAACCTTGCATGAACTCAACAAACGCATTAGAAACCAAAAAGAGGTGCAACCGGAAGTTGCACCTATGCCTCACAACTCAAAATCAAGTAGAAAGATGAATATACGAGTCATGGACATGCATTGAAATTTACGTTTCAAAACGGGGCAACACTTATGCTCTAACATAAACAACACGCAAACTCAAATCAAAATTGAACAAATTTACATGCAATGAAAGGCAAATGATCAACAAACATAAGTACAAGTCAAAAAAAGATCAATGCATCAAAATCGCACCAAACCGAACTTAAAAAGTCTTAAAACGGAAAAAACGCGTCAAAAATCACCGACTCGGAATTGAACGAAAGTCGCATAGTAACTAGCAAACGTGCCAACAGATTCAAATATGCAATCGGTTTTTGAAAATTCCTCTCAGAAGTGATACTTTTTGGCCGATTTCGTCTGCTGGCAGTAGCGAAATAGCCGAAAAAATTGTCCAAAATCGACTAAAAAAGCTTACTAATGGCTCCAGAATAATTAACAAAGTCAGTTTACACTATTCACATTCGCGAAAACGCCCTACGGTTAGGAAGTTATGACCAAAACGCACTTTTCGACACGCGACACATTTACAACATCATCGATTAAGCCTCAACCTATCCTATTTCGAATATACACATTGAAACAAGCATGAATTCAAAGGTCAAGCACTTCAATCAATATCAAGTCACAATAATTAACTCTCCTAAGAATTTTGTCAAACACCTAACATGCACCGATTATTCTATGTAGATTTTAACAATCATTTCCAATTATGCACCACAACAATTATTAGGATCAATTAATCAAGCATCAATCCATAATCAGATCATGAATCAATACACATAATCTCCACAAGATTAATTCAACTTCAAAATTCAATTCAAGAAACAATTCAACAATTATTCATGAATTAAAGTTTAAGAAGCTTACCGAATGAAGAATCGATGAAGAAATTGTGAATCCGGAGGAAGTGAGACGTGATCGTGAACGGAGGATAGGGAGAGAGGTCGAGTGGCTGCCGGCGGCGGAAGATGGTGGTCGCACGGTGGTGAAGTTGACCGGAGGTGGTGGTTCGTGGCGGCTCGGCTACCGGAAGCTTGATCGGAATTATTGTGTTCTTGAGTTCTTGAGAAAAAGTTGAGAGAATGAACTTCGATCCTTTAGAGAGAGTTTGTGAGAGTTTTTTGGTGTTTGTAAATTATGATTGAAGTTATGAGACAAATTGTGTGTCAAAAGAATATATAGTGGAGTGTAAAATGAAAGGCAAAAGGTAGAATTTCGGCTTAAGTGAAAATAACAATATCTTTGGCAAGAAATTTCGACTCTGAGCCTTCCACAACATCGTCCGCCTCTGAATCACGGTTGCAACACAAAAATAGCGGACTTCTACGATCAAAATCGAGTGCGATCGATACGTTTAAGTTGCAAGACGTCACTGAATAAGTTATTTTTTCGGCTTATTTGGTGTCCGCTACTCGAAAATGTGACGAGGTCAACCTCTTCGGAGCATAATCTCGACTCGACTTTGTTAGCAAAGTTGTAGATCTATGAGTCAGTGACCTGGTGTTAAAATGTAAGCTCAATTGAACAAACTAAGAGGGAGATATGAATTTTCTCGTGAAACCACTTTCACCCTTTTTCTTCGGTTCAACACTTCCGTTTTGTGAAATAAACCAAAACGACAATCTTTGGAGTATTATTCGAACTCGCGTTTGTCTTTGAACTTGAAGATGATAAAATTTGTGAACCAACGCTTCAAGAGCGGGTGAAATCTGATGAAAATTGACCGAGTTATGAATTTTACAAAATCTGACAGACAGTGCACTGCATCAAAGAACCTTACTGGTAATTCGCATTTTCGAGATCCTTCCACTCGGACCTAACCCAAAATTAATTCACATAATGAAGATAACATCTAAACGGAATTTTAGGCACCGAAACGACATCAATTCGATGAACGAGCCAAGAGTTATGAATTTTTTAGTGTTCAAAACTCACCGGTTCAACACTGTTTTTCACTATGTCGACTCTTAAGACTCGCACATTCTGAGATCTTCTTCAAAGAATTAGTTCTCGGCCAAAACCCAAAAGTTGGAAAGGATATCAAGATGGAACTTTTGGCATATGAATCTCTCAGACATGTTGACCCAATCAGAAGTTACGAACTCTTGAATACCGCTAGTACAGTTAATCGGTGAAACCGAAATTTCAAAAACAAATAATTTCCGCCATTTTCCTTGATGAATTGGCCTCCGAGCCGAACACAAAAGTTGTAGAAAATACCGAAACAGTCTAAAATATTGAGTTTCAAGCCAAAATGAATTTCCGAGCATAATTTACAACTTTTGCAAACTGCACCATAAAACTGATATTCTGCTTAAACTCCTCTGAATCAACCGAGAACTTTTGGCTTCTTCTGAGATTCTTGTGCATGTGCCGCATGAAGAAATAAAGGCTAGTCGCAACCTGTGAAGGATCCAATGGATATGTATATTCATGTATGTTTATGATGCAATTTTGATCTAAATGCAATGCAATGTATGAAAGGATATGCTAAATGGCATGAAAATGAGAGGGCAAATTTTGGGGTGTTAAAGCTGCTCCTATTCAATCATCTGCAGACCTGAATGGATAATTGCAATAGCTTTTAGACATTCAAGGTATGAAGGGATTGAATACTCGAATAAACCAGAAAATTTGCACTATGTGGGTAATAAAATATGCTGGGAAGAATGTCATTCTTGAATGACAACTCAAAAATGTGATTTTCGGATCAAACATAAAACCATCCTTGAATGGAAACGCAATGGTATACCGGCCTCAGTCGATAACCAAAAACACAAAGACTGACCTCAGACAGACTTTGCAAAAGAGACAAACTGACCTCAATCAATAAACTCAAAATGGGCTATCATCCTCGAATGATAGCCACAATAACAATACCAACCTCAGAAGGACTTGAAGAAAAGAATGCCATCCTCGAATGACGTTTCTCAAAAGATCCTCGGATCTAACACGAAACCATCCTCGAATGGAGACGTAATGGTATACCGGCCTCAGTCGATAACCAAAAAACAAAAAGAAGTGATTGAGTACTCGAACAAAATCTGGGAATTTGAACTTGGCGGATGAGGAAAATGCCATCTGCCTTTATTTATTTTTCTTTTGTTTTGACCTCTGAATAGGTAGCGGGAAAAGAACAAGGTGGAATGGGATCGATGCCAAAAACCTGCACTGTGAATGCTGAGCGAAACAAGCCACAACAAGGGTGCCTGTTGGTGAAACAGGACTTAACGAGACTTTTAGCGAAACAGAACTCGACAATGCGACTGCTGGGCAGGACCAAGCCACAAAGAAAACACGTGACTGCTGGGCAGGACCAAGCCACGAAAGGTGCCTGTTGGCGAAACAGGATTTAACGAGACCATTAGCGGAATGGAACTCGACAATATGACTGCTGGGCAGGACCAAGCCACAAAGAAAAAACGCGACTGCTGGGCAAGACCAAGCCACGGAAGGTGCCTGTTGGCAAAACATGGCTTAACGAGACCATTTGCGGAATGGAACTCAACAATGTGACTGCTGGGCAGGACCAAGCCACAAAGAAAACACGCGACTGTTGGGCAGGACCAAGCCACGGAAGGTGCCTGTTGGCGAAACAGGGCTTAACGAGACCATTAGCGGAATGGAACTCAACAATGTGACTGCTGGGCAGGACCAAGCCACAAAGAAAACACGCGATTGCTGGGCAGGACCAAGCCACGGAAGGTGCCTGTTGGCGAAACAGGGCTTAACGAGACAAAGGAGAGAAGTAACATCAACCGATTTACGACTCAAATAAGATCAACCGATCTAACCGGGAAATGGTATCAACCGATTCATAACCCGAAAAACGAGAACGTAATATCATACGATTTACGACTCGAAGAGAAGTAATATCAATTGATTTACAACTCAGATAAGATCAACCGATCTAACTAGGAAATGGTATCAACCGATCCATAATCCGGAAAAAAACCAGAACATAATATCATCCGACTTACGACTCGAAGAGAAGTAATATCAACCAATTTACAACTCAGATAATATCAACCGATCTAACTAGGAAATGGTATCAACCGATCTATAACCAAGAAAATGAAGCCATCGTACTGAGACGAGACCAAAAAGAACGGGATCATTGTACTTAAATGATAACCTGACATGAAACAGGGACGCGAAAAAAATGCGACTATTGTACTAAAACAAGACCCAAAGACGAGACTATTGTACTTAAATGGAGACTCGAAAGGAACAGGATCGTTGTACTTAAACGAGAGCCTGAGACGCGACCATTGTACTTAAACAGAGACGCGAAAAAATGAGATTGTTGTACTGAAACAAGACTCAACTAGGGATAACAAACAAGACTTGGTAGAAATAACCACACTGGGAAATGAAGTTGCATTCTGTGGGGAATACTTCAGGTTGATAAGATGTTTCAGATCTTATGTAATATACCTCAAAATTGGCCCATGTTGGCATGCACATGCTTGAATTTATGGCGTAATGCTCCATGAGGATGGAAATGCTACGCTTTGGAGGATGCATATGCAATGATGATTATGCAAATGCAAATGCAAAGGATCTCCTGACAAGGAGACTGCAAGTATCCCCTATGGCTTGACTATGGAGAAACGATGATCACTGCACTGATCTGATCCATCTTGATGAGGAGGAGACCGACTATGCGAGGAATATTGTTAATGATACACTGGCTCTGAACTGCCGCCACTGCCAAAAATAAATTGGACTTCGATATTGGAGAGCCAAGACCCTACTGGAGATGGACTCTTCTTACTAGGTACGTTACCCGTTAAACTCCGTTGGGGAAGTGAAACCTTCTGACTTGGCTGAGGAAACAGATGTATGATACTGCTGAAGTAACAACCTGCTAGGGAGGCAAGAAACTCCTTGTACTGCTGGGGATTGCCTTTGTATTGGCGGGAAGTCTCTGCTTGGGGAGACCATCAACCTTCTGTTGCCTTGCTGGGGGAGATTTCAACTTCCAACTCTATTGGGGATGAGAGATGATGATACCCTTCTGCTCAAGAAGTATCGTTCCCTTTGCTACACTTCTGGAGGAGGGATTGTCTAAAGAGACTTGCTAAAGAATTCTGATCGATGAAATCCGCAAATGAAACAACTCTTGAAGTACTGTGCTGACAATGGCTTTGACCCTAGACTCTGGGTTGATAGATTTCCAACTAATCATGAGTGAACAACGGTTCTTTGCAATTTTCAACTCACCTCCTACTAGGATCTATCAAAAGATAATGTCTCAAGAGGATTTTACAGAAAACTAGCATACGAGATGCCTCAGTGTCTTCAAACTCTTGGAGATATTCGTCGGATCCCGAAATAACTGCCCCAGTCTGCATGGTCTGTGAAAGAAATTGCGTCGTGAGTAGTCATAAAAAACCTCATACCACTTTGAGATACTGTGTCCTAGTATTTCGAACCTTGGGATATGTGCTTCTGATTAACCGTCTTCAGGAGAAAATAACTTCTAGCGCTCTTAGGGTGGCCTGCCCCAGTACAAGCCTTGAAGTGATCACCATTGACTGACTGTGTTTTGAAGAAAACACCCATACCAATTGTTCTTTGAAAGATTGAATCTCGAAGTAACTGCCCCAGTTTGGTTGAAATTTGAATAATGCCTCCGCCTGATGGCTCTTTGAGAGATTTGAATCTCGAAGTGATTGCCCCGACTTGGCTGAATTTTGAAGAGATTGCTCGACATGATTTCCCCAGATTAGTTGGCTCTTACCACGACTGTTGGGAAAGTCCCTACTCAATGGAGTTTTCTTGAAAAGTGCACCTCGACAGATTGTCCTTCGGAAGTTTCAGACTTCTCAACTTGGCAAGATTAAGCTTCTGGACTGAAGTTTCGCATATGAATTTTTATGATGCCCAACAAATATATGCAAGCAGAAAATGTTTATTCTAAGAATGAAAATTCTAATGCAACACACATGTTAATCTTGAAGTTTTACTGAAAAAGATGTCGCAAACCTTTGTGAGCGAATCATTGGTTAAGATACGACATTAATTTTTTTGAATAATAGAAAGCATGCCATGCAACACCAACAAAGATCTTTCAACACCACTCATAGGAGTCAGGAACGCGGTCTCATGGTAGTACGCTCTCAAAAATAACCCTGTTTCAGTTAGGACTTTTGAGGGTTGTATCGTGGCCTGGTTCACGGTTATAGAAACAAAGGATATAGGCTCGAAATTTATTTGTGCCCACCCATCTTCGTGATGTTCTCCATTCCTATTTTCAGCTAGCTTTCACAAGCGCTCACTTCTCAAAAAGGGTTTTGTGATGGTTGAGGAACCAATTACACTAATGGTTTAAGCACCAATCAAGTTGTTGTTTGGAGTCAGTCACCCCTTTGTCTTTTGTATCTGTATCACACGACTTTGTTCTTGTTTAAGGATCTTTATTGTCTAATCCTCTTCGTTTTTCGCTTTTGCATTATTTTGCTTATCCCTAACTTTGGCCTGGACTGATTCTTGTGAATCTTTGATTGCGAAGTCCAGCGGGATGCTCTAATTTTTGCCTAAGTCGCTTGTTTTCAAGTTTCGACTTAGCGGGCTTTCTCATCATTTTTTTAAATTCTTTTTTTGAACAAATCGTGTGACATTGTTTGTCTTGATTGCTTTGAAAGGGCCGTGACTGTCTCACTTCTTGGTTGATGAGGGATTTCTGGTCTCTGGACCTCTTGCTTGGGATAACCATTGTGGTTTCTGGTCATTGGACCTCTTGATTTGGTACAACGAAAGGTAATGGATCCTCATATGTGCACTCCTTTTTGAAATTCAAACGCTCGGTCAAACTAACTAATGCCTACCTTGCCCCTGGGTTACATGAAAGGGTTTTTTCATACAAAAATAAACTCCTACTTCAAGGCTCAAATGGGTCGGCGAGGGCCTATCTCCCTTATATCTCCGGTGTTTAGGATTTGAAACAATGCATGTACATCGTCAACAGGGTCTTTCTCAAAAGCACACAATTAGAGATTTTGCGTTTTCATTTTGTCATCTTCCCTGATAGAGTTTAGGCACAACAGTTGGTATTGCAATGCACATACACAAAATCATGAGTGAATACGAATGGATTACTTCAAGAAAAACATGTGCATTTTATTATGGTTATCATTCAAAAACAAATAAGTTTCATGCACGCATACAAATATTTAAACAAACAATATAAACTACAAATGAAAATGCAGTAAAGAAGCTGAACATTGCCGTCATTGAGGAGACTTGACTCCCTCTGGACTTATTGCTTCTGAAGATGCCCTTGCAAACTAGGATGCCAATTTGATGAGGAGATTTCAATATATGGGCAGACTTCCAAGAATGATGACCTTTGAGTCGATCAAAATTTGAACCTTGTGGTTGAACACATCATAGTTGTCAATTGTATGCCTAAATACCCATGAGTGGTACTTACATCTAGCATTCACTTTGCGGTGGTCATTGTTGAGGAGGCCTGACTCCGTCTGGACTTATTTCTTTCGGAGACTTTCAGCAGTTAGCGGTCTGGATGTTCATTCTATTACTGATTCGGTGCCATATTCTCACTTTTACATGGTGTGAACATAATAGTCTTGGAGTCATTCAAATTTGGGACCTTGTCTTCACCTTTGCCCCCGGAAGACTTGAAATCTTCAATTAAATGGCCAGGTGCCCTAGAATGATAATCATACTTGGCATTGAAACCCCAAAGGAAGCTTTATCGGAGATGATCCTGATGCGACTAGCTCAATCAGTTTGAATCTAAGAAAAAAAGGAAACCCGTTGCACGTACGGAATCAGAATATGATCAAACTTCTACTCAAGTTGCTATGACCTTTACCCATATGTTCTTCCCTTAGGACTCTCTTGGGAAGCTGAAATTGGATGCCGATAAATGACATCCGGAGGGAAGAGGTTGATAAAATTAATAGATAAGGTTGCTCGCAAAGATCTCATGTGATCTCCTGCCTATGTATCTCCATTGACCAATGGAGAATCAGAGCAGCGTAGTTCCCCTCACTAGGGATGAAAATAGCTTCATTCAAAATTTACATAATCAAGCTCATTTGAGTCTTCATCTGGCTGACTTTCTCTTTCAGCAGTTTCTGACTTTGAAATAAAGCTTGTACCTTTGGCCTGAATTTCCCCAGCTGGGTCTTCCTCTCGGTAACCTCCACCCGGAGTTGCTTCAAATATATACCTTGATGATTATGATTCAAGTTGTCCATTCTGAATGGAAATCAAGTCTGGATAATAATCTGTCTCTGAACACCTGTCATGAATTCAAGGATGTATGCAAATGGCGTGTTCAGTTATTTCTGAGGAATCTATCTGCTTTGATTCAAGTTTTGATACAGAAAAATACAACAACATGATTCAGATATGTGATCCTCGGAAATAAATGAACATGTGTGCAAAAATGCTATGATGTCATGTATGCAACATGCGTATGATCAATGGTCTGATGCTGGTGTTGAGCAGTGAACCAACTGTCTGTATAGAATCACAATAGCGACACCATCTCTGTATAGAATCCCATAACTGAGAACCCAATAACTGTAGAACTGGATCACATAATTGAACAGTCACTGATGGTGTTGAAGTTGAACAACGAGCCAAGTGTCTATGGAGAGTCACAATATCAAGGTCACAATGGTAATCACAGTAACAATTTCTCTGAATAGAGATCCCGAATCTCAGAATCAGAGAACCATAGAACACTGAACAATACTGACAAAGTGGGTATGTTGAAGTTTAGGGTTCCTGCAAACCTGTAAACCCCTCCCAATCTCACGGGTGTGCTACTCGGGTCAACATCACGGAATCTCAAAGCCGAATAGCAATAATACGTTCACCATTTCCGAGAGATGGCTCATGAACAAATCAAGGAATCGGTTTAGCATTATGTACTACTCAGGGAGGTCTCAGTTGAGTCCAAGGAAACAAGCATCCCTCATAAGTCCCCAGCTTCAAGCACTGAATCGAGAAACAATAGTACATTCATCCCGAAGGGTACAATACTATCGTCATACGAACAATTTTCTTTAACTGGGTTCCTATGAGAGAACCAGGCCATCCTATGCGAGTTCCCAATGGACCCTCGGATGCAAGTGGGTTTGCCAACAAATGTGGTCTGCCACTGTCATCATAGTAGATGGGTGTTTCCATTAAGGTCCTCGAAGATCGGTCACCAGATGCTGTAACACGGTGGGAGAACTGACTTTTAGTTATGTTGCAGATAGCAAGAGTTGTCATCGACTTTTATTTTATCCAAAGGAAAGGGCATAAAAGAACAGGAAAGACCTTAAAAGATTTTTGGGTTCGGGGGGTAGGTTATGTAAAGGGAAGGTGTTAGCACCCTTTACATCCATGGTTATCCATGGGCTCTTAGTTACTTAGCTCACTTTAAAATGTTTTTGAAAAGTGTAGTGTGTGATTAGAAATTTTCTTAAGTACTTTATAATGATCCATGTACGGATATATATAAAGCCTTTGTTTTGAAAATTGTTTGAAAATGTGAAGTGTTTTTGAAATGTTTTGAAAAGGTGAGCAAGTACATAAGAGAAACCTACCCTAAGTTAAATCTTTTCTGTTCTTAAATGTCTTTCAATGGTAAGACTATCCCTATTATTAAGGAATAGGTAGTCATTACCTTGGATGTATTAAGGGACATGCGAAGGGTCATCTGTTATTAGGCAATTGTAAGGTGTACTTAGCAATTCGAAGGGACTTATCATCTTTTATTCGAAAAGGGACAAGATCATTTACGAAGGCAACCATGAAGGGACTTGATCTTATAATTCTTTTAAGGGACTAGATGATATAAATAAATGAAGGGACTTTGCTTTATACACCTTACTTGACCTTTTTCTTTAGGCAACATGAGAGGTATCCTTAAGAATGTGAGATGGCGATCCAAGATCGACTTACGTGTGTGCATGTACAAATTCAAGTATTTATCTTACAATTTAGTGATCTAAATTCAATTTTAAATACAAACATGTTTAAACTCCCTATTTTACTAACCATGACAATTTAAAATAAATAATAAGAAATTCTACAACTATTACATAATGTGTACAATTGCATTATAATAATAAAATAACTTAAATAAATAAGCATATAATAAAGAAAGAAATAAATAAGGTAGTAATAATAAACAAAATAAATATAAGAAAAAAAAGTTAGCATAATAATATAATAATAAATTAAAAGTTCAGATTTAAATAAATAATTATTTTTTAAGATTTTTAGGAAAAAGGAATAAATAATAATAATTATATACCTATAAATATGATTAATAGTTTGTATATATACATATTAAAAATATTTAATAATTATAATTACAAAAATAAGAAATTAGAATCATAAAAGAAAATTAGGGTTTTAAAATAAATTAGGGTTTATAAAGAAAATTAGGTTTTTTACATATAAAATATTAGGGTTGATTATTTAATCTAATAATAATATAAACAAATTATGAAATAAATATATACAATTTTAAATTTTAGAAAGAAATAAATTAAGATTTATAACATAATTAGGGTTTATAAATTAATCTAAATATAATTAATTTATTTAAAAAACATATATAATAATAATATAAACAAATTATGAAATAAATATAAACAATTTAACCTTTAGAAAATAAATTATGATTTTAAAAAAAAACATATGAAGTCTTACATATTATATACTATTATTTAAAAATTAATTTCCTTATAAAATTTAATTGTAAAACTAAATAAACAAATAATAAGAAAATAGTAAAAAAACATACCTGGGGCTGGGATCGAACCCACGCCCTAGGCTCTCCCTCTTGGACCAACACCAGCACCACTGGGCTATGCGCGCATTTGTGATTATGGATGGAGCATGAAACATTATATTTTAAACCTGAAAATATGAATGAATAAAACCAAAAAAATTATGAAACTGGGATTCGAACCCTTGACCCCAGCTTCCCATGCGCTTATGCCTGCCACTATGCCACTTATTTCCAACTGATATAAAATGCAAAACATTAATTAAATATTAAAACTACATTCAAATTATGGATTTCGCGCCAGTCATCTTCAACCTCCAGACCTGCACCTTTTCTTGCGAATTTTGCTTCAAATTTACCTGCGATTTTTCACTTGCAGCAAATCCTACGAATTTCAAACCTCAATTAAACAATAAAATTTCATCAAATTAAGTGTACCAACATGATCCAGAGGTTAATTAGAATTGATCTATGGTTTTATATTTCATTTATCATTGATAAATCGTGAAACCCTAAAACTTGGCCGAAACCCTAAAAATGGTGGAATCTGTTCTAGGCAACAAAACTTCAATTGATTGGTCCAGATATGATCTAAAGCTTATCACAAACAAGAAAATATCATCAAAAATCATTAACAATGCTTAGATATTAGAAATCGAAAACGAAAAAAATCAAGAACAAAGTGGATTCGGTTCATTGATATTAGCATGATTTGGATGCGAATGAGGATTGGGAAAGCATCAGTGATGATCAATGAACGTTTTGCAACCTTCAAAACACTCTAATATGGCCTGCAAGTGAGAATCCGAATTGAGATTTTTTGTGAAAATTTGGAAGCTTGCTCTTGTTCTTGGAGGCAGAATTTTTCGTGTCCTAGGCTACCCAATGCTCTATGTATATATGTGAATGAGATTAGGTCAAAAAAGACTACCATTCTTTGGACTTTTTGGATGTTTGAAGATTGAAAAAGATATGTCATAAAACTTGATTTTTATTTGATCTAACATTGCTTTTTTGGGACAATCCTCATAACTTGTGTATCAATCTGATCCAAATAATATTTATGACTTTCTAGAAGCAAAATCTTTTTCCAAATATATGCTTTTATATTTTATTTCAATTTAAATTGTATTTTAATGAATAAAATTCAAATAAATATGAAATAAAAAATAAAAAATCAGAAAATTGGTGGATTGGGTCGTGCTTGGTGTTTTTGTAAAGATGGGATGGCAATTTGGTGGGCTCATTTAGCAAAAATTTGATTTAAAGCCTTATTTGCTTCATAAACTTCCCAAAAATTTCCCAACTTTGCAAGGGCACAAATCCTTCAATTTTAATTCTATGAGGGTGTTCTTGGAAATTTTGGAAAGCTTAAAGAGTCCTCTAACCAACCTCTTTGGTCTCATGTCCATATCTTTTACCATTCTCAAGTTATGCTCTTTTGAAGTTGTTGACGTTTTGTTGACTTTTAAAAGGACCTATAATGTCTTAGCTCATACCTTCCAAATGAAGCATTTTTGGGCTTGGCTTGTGATACACAAAGTTGTAGAGAATTCAATCTACTTCAAAATGAGCTTTGGATGGAAATTTTTTGATGAAGCATGTGAAAGTTATGGCTGGTCAAAGTTCAGTTGACTTTTCCTGTGAAAACCCTAATTTAGAAACTCCTGATTCTTGATGATCTGAAATCTCCTTAATGAATCATGATCAACCCTTGATCAAATGATGAATTTTACTTCATATAATTGATGTTGGCAAAAAATCATGAAGTTTGACTTTGGTTTGACCACAGTTGACCTCAGTTTGACTTTTTAACTGCTTTGACTGATTTTAACATATCTGATCATCTGACTGAGCAAACTTTTGGGAAAAGTCTTGAAATTTGTCATGGGGATTCTTGAACACATATAAGATGTTATGAAGCTCACTTGAAGCCTTGTAAGTCCATTTGACCTGATTAAAGTCAAAACCCTAGTTTAGGATGCATTGCTTAGGAGGATTCATTGTCTGAGGGAATTGTCAAACTTCCTGACTAATTGTGAACTTTGTGAACCTTGTGAACCTCATGAGATGTCTTGTGAACCTTGTGAGCCTCTTAGTATACAATATCTTGTCTTGTGGAGGGCAAATTTTGGGGTGCAACAGATGCACATAACTATCAAGGTCGTACCCTGAAGTGGGGAAGAACCCCCACACAGAATAATCCCAAGACGCTCGCAGTCTGGGTGTGGAACACATTACCACTCATCATGTAACCATGCGAGCACAACATGTCCACGCTAATCCTATAATGCACTCAAGCCGGGTATTTGGCTTATCTCACAGTAACTCCCATCCCGCAGAAAAAATGAAAACCAACACAGCCAGACAGTCGAGTATAATATGATGCATGGAAAATAAATACTGAAAGCAGTAAATAAATGCGGTAAAGTGAAGCTGTAAAGTAAAAATTGTAAATAAAAACAGTAAAGCTAAACTAAAGCACACATCAACAAACAGATAAACACCCAAAGAAACAAAACCAAACAGGCGCTAGGATTGACTCTACAAGGGAAACTAGAGATTCTGGGTTCGATCCCCAGCAGAGTCGCCAGCTGTCGCTCCCGGGATTTTCATCCTAGTACAAACGCGAAAGTGGCGCGGAAAAGGTAGAGTCGCCAGTCAGACATTTTTATCCCGAATGAATGGGAAAGGTAATGTTGCACAAACCTGAGGAAAAAGGAAATGACAAGGTCCTGCGAACCAAAGATCGGGGTTCGGGAGTTGGTTATGACCGGAGAAGGTATTATCACCCCAGATCGTCCGTCGTACCCGACGGGATCCACGCTTGCTTGTTTGTTTCAAAGGGTGAGAAATAAAACTGCTACTGAATAAAGTAATTGCTAACTGGAACTGAAATGCAATGAGAGAGGGACAAAAAGAGAAAAAAAAGAAAGAATGGGAAAATGTAGGGAAAACAAAGAATGTGCTCGAACGGGCCCTACCCCGCTGCCTACGTACCTCATCGGGATGATGAGGATCAGAGTCGACGTAGTTCGCCTAACTAAGGCGGGAACTATTTGTTTGTGTTTTTTATGGCTGGAACTGCGTATGTCTATACTCAGGTGTTGCAGGCTCATCTGGCACGAGTGAGTTTACCGTCTTGCATGCGAGAAAATTCATCGTGAGTTCGCGTTCGGAATGAATGAGATGAGAAATAGAAATTCCCACAGGATAGTCGCTTATTGTATTTGTTTTTGTCTTTTATGAGAAATGTTTTGAATTTGTTTGTGAACATTCCCATACTAAGACCTATCCATCGTGGTAAATACTTGCACCTCGCCCCGAAATAGGACGCGTATAAGTACTCCGCAACAAAGTCTCATGGCGTATAAGAATGTTCGGTTTTTATTAAGTGTTTTATTGTTTTTCTTTATGAGATGAGAAAGAAAGACTCAAGTTGTAAAAGGACAAACTAAAGGGAACTAAGACACAACCCTAAGTTAGTTATCATATATAAAAAATGGTCCTAATGGTTTGTGAAGTTTTCTAATCCCAAGGAAGAAAAAAGGAAAAGAAGAAAAGAGAGTTAGAAACTAACTTACTTCCTAAGGAAGTTAAGTTGTCTCTAAAGAAAGGGAAAACCTAAGAGAAAAGCACAAGGTGCTAAGGCAAACACAATTATAATGCATAAGAGATAGGAATGAAGTAAGACATACCTCAATCTTCCCCCCTACAAAACAAAAAGTTAGCATGACAATGCATATTGAAAGTAAAATCAAAGCATAAAAGCGATTAAGTACCATAAACGTCCTAGAATGGAACTAGGGTTCAAATTAAGACCTAAGTCTAAAGGTGAAGGTACCTAAAGGTTACATGACTTCTAAAGTCAGTAGATACATGCTATAGGTCCTTAATTATGCTAGGATACCTCACAAGATCAAACTATGTTAAACTATATACAAAAAGTTCACCTAAGTTCACATAAATGCAAATTAGGGTTTATGGATGAAGTATGAATGCATATGGCTTACAAACATGAATTAGTACATGAAATGAACATCAAAGTCAGTAGTGAATTCTTATGAATGTGGATGAATGAATATAAAATCATGGATGCAATGGATTAGACATATGGAGCAATGAGAAGAAGATGTGAGAACAAATGGGCAAACATCGCATAAGATCACAAATGATGAAAGTTAAGGATGCATGACATGTGAATATGCATGAAATGATTATGGGTCAGTAGAATACAAGGTATTAAATGCAATTAGAATGCATGGATAGGCATTAATTATTCCACATAATTCATGTTAACAATTAGAGGAAAGGAGAAACTAGTTTAGGTTAAAGTTAGTTCACATAAGTATGCACTTTAAAATACCAAAACAAATCAAATGAATATGGTTCAAAAAATGACCTATGACTGGAATTAAAGACATAAAAATGACCTATAATCAACTCCTAAAAGTTACCAAAAAGTATTCCAAGCAAATGGCATGAATACCTTCCTAATATCTAGGTTATGGAGCAAATAAACACATATATCAACCTATGATCTAGGTGACATGGAAAAATAGCAAAAAGGCTTTAAAAATTATGAAATTAAGTCCATGGAATGATATAGTAATTATCTTAAATGGTCTAAAAGGATTCCACAAAATTATGCACCAAAGTTCCAAAACAATTCCTTGATTAGCAAGGTAACAAAGCATGATCACCGAAAAACAACTCCACAAAGTGGATCAAAAAGGGCACTATAAATCATGAAAAAAATGCCTAATGAGCATAATAATGTCACCAATTCCAATAATTAATCACACACAAAAAATAGGTCTTAAACCTATGGGAAAAATTGGATTTTGGTCTCTTATGTCAATACCATTCCTTTTGGGACAGCTTGGAATGAAAAATCCAAATTAATTACTAAAACCAATGAAACCTGGAATCAAAAAATATGACAAATTAATTAAGAGGATAAGGATCACTAATGAATTTTTCCAGAATTTTATCACACCTAAAACTATTTTTAATAATTGCGACGAAACAGGCAAAAACTGCATTTTAAGGGAAAGCGAAAGGAAGTGAATTCTACAATTCGTAACCTAATCCCTAAGCTCCAAAATCGACACATATAATCAAAAATCATAAATAAATCCAATGCCTCAGGTGGGAAGGCTCAGTATGCACCTTAAGTTACATGATCCTAAGTCGCATACAACTAGAATGATGTGTAAAAATGGAGCGTCGAGATTACTTACTTGATCAAAGTACCGATTCTTCATATAAAAGAAATCCAAAAACTCCTTGTCAAGTATTGTAATCTCCCATGAGCAAAATAAATGCTTATCTTCTATATTAGCTTTCTGAAGATCCACCATAATCGAAACAAAAACAACGACACAAAATATCATTTGAATCCAAAGGTATCCCACAAATAAAGTGGAATACCAATCAAACGACCGTCGTTAAGATCTTTGCGAGAACCTTACATGAACTCAACAAACGCATTAGAAACCAAAAAGAGGTGCAACCGGAAGTTGCACCTATGCCTCACAACTCAAAATCAAGTAGAAAAATGAATATATGAGTCATGGACATGCATTGAAATTTACGTTTCAAAACGGGGTAGGACTTATGCTCTAACATAAACAACACGCAAACTCAAATCGAAATCAAACAAATTTACATGCAATGAAAGGCAAATGATCAACAAACATAAGTACAAGTTAAAAAAAGATCAATGCATCAAAATCGCACCAAACCGAACTTAAAAAGTCTTAAAACGGAAAATACGCGTCAAAAATCACCGACTCGGAATTGAACGAAAATCGCATAGTAACTAGCAAACGTGCCAACGAATTCAAATATGCAATCGGTTTTTGAAAATTCCTCTCAGAAGTGATACTTTTTGGCCTATTTCGTCGGCTGGCAATAGCGAAATAGCCGGAAAAAATTATCCGAAATCGACTAAAAAGCTTACCAATGGCTCCGGAATAATCAACAAAGTCAGTTTACACTATTCACATTCGCGAAAACGCGCTACGGTTAGGAAGTTATGACCAAAACGCACTTTTCGACACGCGACACATTTACAACATCATCGATTAAGCCTCAACCTATCCTATTTCGAATATACACATTGAAACAAGCATGAATTCAAAGGTCAAGCACTTCAATCAATATCAAGTCACAATAATTAACTCTCCTAAGAATTTTGTCAAACACCTAAGATGCACCGATTATTCTATGTCAATTTTAACAATCATTTCCAATTATGCACCATAACAATTATTAGGATCAATTAATCAAGCATCAATCAATAATCAGATCATGAATCAATACACATAATCTCTACAAGATTAATTCAACTTAAAAATTCAATTCAAGAAACAATTCAACAATTATTCTTGAATTAAAGTTTAAGAAGCTTACCGAATGAAGAATCGATGAAGAAATTGTGAATCCGGAGGAAGTGAGACGTGATCGTGAATGGAGGATAGGGGGAGAGGTCGCGTGGCTGCCGGCGGTGGAAGATGGTGGTCGCACGGTGGTGAATTTGACCGGAGGTGGTGGTTCGTGGCGGCTCGGCTACCGGAAGCTTGATCGAAATTGTTGTGTTCTTGAGTTCTTGATGAAGTTGTTGTTGTGTTCTTGAGAAAAAGTTGAGAGAATGAACTTCGATCCTTTAGAGAGAGTTTGTGAGAGTTTTTTGGTGTTTGTAAATTATGATTGAAGTTATGAGACAAATTGTGTGTCAAAAGAATATATAGTGGAGTGTAAAATGAAAGGCAAAAGGTAGAATTTCGGCTTAAGTGAAAATAACAATATCTTTGGCAAGAAATTTCGACTCTGAGCCTTCCACAACATCGTCCGCCTCTGAATCACGGTTGCAATACAAAAATAACGGACGTCATACGATCAAAATCGAGTGCGATCGATACGTTTAAGTTGCAAGACGTCACTGAATAAGTTATTTTTTCGGCTTATTTGGTGTCCGCTACTCGAAAATGTGACGAGGTCAACCTCTTCGGAGCATAATCTCGACTCGACTTTGTTAGAAAAGTTGTAGATCTATGAGTCAGTGACTTGGTGTTAAAATGTAAGCTCAATCGAACAAACGACAAGGGAGATATGGATTTTCTCGTGAAACCACTTTCACCTTTTTTCTTCGGTTCAGCACTTTCGTTTTGTGAAATAAACCAAAACGACAATCTTTGGAGTACTATTCGAACTCGCGTTTGTCTTTGAACTTGAATAGGATAAAATTTGTGAACCAACGCTTCAAGAACGGGTGAAATCCGATGAAAATTGATCGAGTTATGAATTTTACAAAATCTGACAGACAGTGCACTGCATCAAAGAACCTTACTGGTAATTCGCATTTTCGAGATCCTTCCGCTTGGACCTAACCCAAAATTAATTCACATAATGAATATAACATCTAAACGGAATTTTAGGCACCGAAACGACATCAATTCGATGAACGAGCCAAGAGTTATGAATTTTTTAGTGTTCAAAACTCACCGGTTCAGCACTGTTTTTCACTATGTCGACTCTAAAGACTCGCACATTCTGAGATCTTCTTCAAAGAATTAGTTCTCGGCCAAAACTCAAAAGTTGGAAAGGATATCAAGACGGAACTTTTGGAATATGAATCTCTCAGACATGTTGACCCAATCAGAAGTTACAAACTCTTGAATACCGCTAGCACAGTTAATCGGCGAAACCGAAATTTCAAAAACAAATAATTTCCGCCATTTTCCTTGATGAATTGGCCTCCGAGCCGAACACAAAAGTTGTAGAGAATACCGAAACAATCTAAACTGTTGAGTTTCAAGCCAAAATGAGTTTCCGAGCATAAGTTACAACTTTTGCAAACTGCACAATAAAACTGATATTCTGCTTAAACTCCTCTGAATCAACCGAGAATTTTTGGTTTCTTCTGAGATTCTTGTGCACGTGCCGCATGAAGAAATAAAGGCCAGTCGCAACATGTGAAAGCTCCAATGGATATGTATATTCATGTATGTTTATAATGCAATTGTGATCTAAATGCAATGCAATGTATGGAAGGATATGCTAAATGGCATGAAAATGAGAGGGCAAATTTTGGGGTGTTACAATACCCACCTGGGACATCATTCAATGACAAGAAGACGTTGAGAAGGCTGGTTGGTAGTTTCTTCCTTAATGTCGATGGTTCATTATACAAACGAAACTTTGACATGGTACTACTCAGATGTGTTGATAAGAAAGAAGCAGACTTGCTGATGCACGAGGTGCATGAAGGATCTTTCGGTACCCATGCTGGAGGGCATGCAATGGCTAAGAAATTATTAAGATCAGGTTACTACTAGATCACAATGGATGCAGACTGTTGTGTCTATGCCAGAAAGTGCCACAAATGCCAAATTTATGCAGACAAGGTGCATGTACCTCCAAACCCTTTGAATGTGATGTCTTCACCTTGGCCCTTTGCCACGTGGGGCATTGACATGATTGGAAAGATCGAACTAACTGCTTCGAATGGTCACAGATTCATCCTGGTAGCCATTGATTATTTTACCAAGTGGGTTGAAGTAGCTTCGCATGCAAATGTCACCAGACAAGTGGTAGCCAGATTCCTAAAAAGAGACATCATCTGTCGATATGGAGTACCCGAGCGAATCATTACTGATAATGGTTCCAATTTGAACAACAAAATGATGGCAGAACTGTACCGGAACTTCAAAATTCAACATCACAACTCTTCTCCTTACAGGCCAAAGATGAATGGCGTTGTTGAGGCAGCTAACAAGAACATCAAGAAGATTGTGCAGAAGATGGTGGTCACTTACAAAGACTGGCACGAAATGCTACAATTTGCCTTGCATGGGTATCGTACCTCAATCAGAACGTCCACTGGGGCAACACCTTATCATCTTGTGTATGGTATGGAGGCGGTCCTACCGGTTGAAGTTGAATTACCCTCCTTACGGGTACTGATGGATGTAAAGTTGAACGAAGCAGAATGGGTCCGTTCTCGGTACAATCAACTGAATCTGATCGAAGAGAAGAGGCTAGCTGCAATCTGTCATGGGCAATTATATCAGAAAAGAATGAAGAGAGCATTCGATCACAAAGTCAGGCTTCGGGAATACCAAGTAGGAGATCTTGTGTTGAAAAGACTCCTTCCTCCCCACACAGACCACAGGGGCAAATGGACTCCAAACTATGATGATTCATTCATAGTAAAGAAAGTTTTATTAGGTGGAGCACTGATGCTCACCACTATGGGTGGTGAAGATTTCTTATCCCCTGTGAATTCAGATGCAGTTAAAAAATACTTCGCATAAAATGACCCGCTGGACATAAAAACAGAATGTACGTCCAGGCAAAAATAGGGCATCCCGGCGAGTCAAAAACAGAATAAAAGACTCGGGCAAAAATAAGGGAAAATTGAAAAAAATGTACACCCGCTGAGTTGAAAAGCCGCATTGGACAACTCAGGAAAAAATGGGTATCCCGGTGGATTGAAAACCCGAAAGGGCGACCCACGCAAAATCAGAGAATAAGCGAACAACTGCATTCTGAATTCGTCTGTATCACTCACAACACGACAAGCTTCGAAAGGTTAAAGCATCGGTCAGAATCAACCTTCTTCAGAAAGCAAGATGAAAAGAACGTTAAGGTCATACAGGTCATAGCAAAGGAAAGCTCATCGGAGCATCGTCAACATTGCCAGCACCTTTACTTTTCTCAATTTGCAACAATCTCCACATTTCAGGGGATTTGTTTCTTTGACTGTATTTTGCCCAGATTAATAAAATCAGATTTTCAGTCACACCTTCGTCTTGTACATTTTTGTTTCGTTTGCAAAATGTCCAATATCCATGATATAATATTTGCACAAAACAGATGTGCCTTTCTATTTGAATGCTTGCAGGAAATGTATTTACTCTCAGGAATATCTAACTCCTATGACGGAATCCGGTAAGGGATACCTCGGGACACTTGTGAGTCTCTTTGGCTTAACAGGTTGCAGGCGTTCAAACGTGGGGCATGCCCAACATCCCTTCCCCCAGCATCTTCTCCAAGCAGCATCTGAATTGCTTTCTCCCCAACAGAGTGGTCAAAGCATCCTCATCTTCAGCCGGGATCCCCACAGAAATCTCTAGGAAGATCGTTCAGTGATCTTTCCTCCCCCAAACAGAGTGCTAGGTCCCAAGGACAAGGGAATTATCTCCCCACAGAGCTCCAGCCTCTCCCCAAAAGAGCAATGTCTAAAATTCTCACACAACAAAGTGACGGAAGCTTCCTCTTCCCCAGCTGGGTTATCTCCTTGCCGGATAGATCTATCCGTGATCTATTTCCCCAAGCAAAGCCATATATTTTATCAGATCTACCAATGATCTCATCCCCAGCTGGGATATCCTTTCAAGCAGATCATCCAGAGATCTTCGCGGCAGCGGGATCCGAATCCCAGATCGTTTTCTTTTTGCATAATCATAACATTCACATCATTTTTCCCGCAGAGCGTAGCATTCCATCTAATACGGAGGATTACGACAAAAATCAAACTTTTGCATGACAACAAGTCAGGTTCGAACCAGTCACCTATAAATACCAACAATACCTCATCAGCAATATACAAAATACGTCTCCCTACAAAAAGCCAAAGCGTCCCCTTTGCACTCTCCAACAAATACATGTTCATATATACCTCTTTCGACACTCGTCCCTGTCATTTTATCCCCCGCAGATAAACCATAAACATCCTATTTTAATACAGAAATCTATATACTTTCTTTGACACCCGTCCGTGTCACCGCTCCCCAGCATGGTTGCCCAAACACTTGTCGCAAACCAAACACTTGTTTATAATACATTCTCATCGACACCCGTCCGTTTCATCCTATCCCCTCAGGTCGCCAGAATACCTTTTCTACACTCATAAGTTCATAACTTATACACTTTCTCTTCTGACACCTGTCAGTGTCACCTTTTTCCCAGCAAGTTGAACACTTGTCTGTTGTCTTGCTCGTACTTCACAATACTTGTTTTTACTTATACAGATACTCGTCTGTATCTTGTATACACTCACTCCCCACAGATTCGACACTCGTCCGTGTTCTTTGTTAACCAGTTGGTACTCGTCCGTACCATCATCTCTGAACACGCGTCAGCGTTTGTTTCTACCAATACTCGTCCGTATCGTAGTCTTAAGGATGCTCGTCTGCATCTTTAATCTATACACAACATCAAAACACTTATACCTTTTATTTCCTGAGTGTAAGCACTCGTCCGTGTTTACCATTCCCCAACAAATCTCCAGCAAAACACTTTTTCTTTTATCCGACATTCGTCCTATGTCGTGATACTTTCGGCAGCCGTACCCTGCCAGGTGATCTTCCTTCACCTATGGATGACCGTCCCTCATCCCTTTCCCCAACGGAGTCTCCATTATTGGAACCCTTTTCTATCAGACATTCGTCCTATGTCGTGATATCTTTCGGCAGCCGTCCCCTGCCAGGTGATCGTCCTTCACCTCGGATGATCGTCCCTCATCCTTATCCCTAACAGAGCAGCCTTCCCCTGCTAGGTGATCTTCCTTCACCTTCTTGATGATTGTCCTTCATCACTTTTATCTGATGGCCGTCCCCATCGTCAAGCAGCATCTGAATTGCTTTCTCCCCAACAGAGTGGTCAAAGCATCCTCATCTTCAGCCGGGATCCCCACAGAAATCTCCAGGAGGATCGTTCAGTGATCTTTCCTCCCCCAAACAGAGTGCCAGGTCTCAAGGACAAGGGAACTATATCCCCACAGAGCTCCAGCCTCTCCCCAGAAGAGCAATGTCTGAAATTCTCACACAATAAAGTGACGAAAGCTTCCTCTTCCCCAGCTGGGTTATCTCCTTGTCAGATAGATCTATCAGTGATCTATCTCCTTGTATACACTCACTCCCCACAGATTCGACACTCGTCCGTGTTCTTTGTTAACCAGTTGGTACTCGTCCGTACCATCATCTCTGAACACGCGTCAGCGTTTGTTTCTACCAATACTCGTCCGTATCGTAGTCTTAAGGATGCTCGTCTGCATCTTTAATCTATACACAACATCAAAACACTTATACCTTTTATTTCCTGAGCGTAAGCACTCGTCCGTGTTTACCATTCCCCAGCAAATCGCCAGCAAAACATTTTTTCTACTATCCGACATTCGTCCTATGTCGTGATACTTTCGGCAGCCGTACCCTGCCAGGTGATCGTCCTTCACCTATGGATGACCGTCCCTCATCCTTTTCCCCAGCGGAGTTTCCATTATTGGAACCCTTTTCTATCAGACATTCGTCCTATGTCGTGATATCTTTCGGCAGCCGTCCCTTGCTAGGTGATCGTCCTTCACCTCGGATGACCGTCCCTCGTCCTTATCCCCTACAGAGCAGCCGTCCCCTGCTAGGTGATCGTCCTTCACCTTCTTGATTATTGTCCTTCATCACTTTTATCTGATGGCCGTCCCCATCGTTGATCTTGTTATCTGACATTCGTCCTATGTCATGATAAACCCCGAGAGCAGCCGTACCCTGCTAGGTGATCGTCCTTCACCTCTTGATGATCGTCCTTTATCATTTTATCTGAGGGCCGTCACAATCGTCGACCTTTTCTATCCGACATTCGTCCTATGTCGTGGTAAAGAGCAGCCGTCCCCTGCTAGGTGATCGTCCTTCACCTTTGATGACCGTCCCTCATCATTATTTCATTTATTCTTTGAACCGGTGGCCGTCCCCATCGTTGTTTATCTTTACGTCGCAAACCTGATGGCCGTCCCCATCATGGCCTTTACTTTAATCCCCAGAGAGTTTTATTTCCTTACCTGATGGCCGTCCCCATCAGGGTATCTTTATTTCCCCAGCATGTCGGCCGTCCCCGTCATCGCTTTATCCCCAGCAGTCGTCCTCTGCTCGATCGTCGTCCTCCATCGCCTGCATTTGATGATCATGTTATGCTTTCTTTTACAATTTATATCCCTTTTCTTCTTCTCCCCAGTGAGTACAAATTTTGGACTGTCTTTGGTATTCAACCACAAGTTATCTTGTTTTCCTGTTAAGCCAGTCGCTTACATCCTGCACAGCTAACTCATGTTTGAATAGGGGCAGCTGTAAACACCCCAAATTTTCCCTCACCAACTTCACACCATGGCTTGTGATCTTTCATATTTGCATTAGCTTAATCATACCATCTCATATTGCATTTTTGTTTCACTGCATTAGTTCAAGTTCATCTGCATCTAGGGTTTGTGATCTGAGTAATCCAAGGATCCATCTGAGCCACTCCAAAGGTCTTCAATCATTCCAAGAGGGTGCATGTATGTTCTAATATCATTTTGTATCCCTCAAAGATCAAGGAAGTCAAAAAATCACAAGAACTTGGAAAGCATAGAGGCAGAGCTAGGGTTTCACTGCACAGATGACCTGAAATTAGGGTTTTGGTTTCAGAGGCCATAACTCCAAATTTTTTGGTCATTCTTGTTTCTAATGGTCTCAATATGTTATAAGGATCATGTGTACCAAGTTTGATGAAGATATTCATTGTGGAAGTCATCTATTCATTAGGTAACTTCTTGAGCAAGTCAGAGCAAAATCGGGGCATCTGAGGCCCCAATCATGGAACCAAAGTGTATTTTTCATCAAATTGAAGTCATGTGATCTTTATTTGCTCATTGAAGTGCTTGGAAGTTCACAAAATTGAAGAAAAGTGAGCTAAACCAAAAGTTGCCAAAAATGGAAATGACTTGTAATGTAAACTTTCCATTTTGGGAAAGTTTTTCAACATCCTATTTCTCAACCAAAAATGCTTCAAATGAAAAATTGTTGGTCATGAAAGTTGTAGATTGGATCATTCCCTTTTTAAAAAGTACAAGAACAAGTTCTAATTCATTATGGAACTCAAGTTATGATCTTTCAAAGTTGGCGAAAATCCTATAATTTTCAAGAATGCACCAAAGAGGGATTTTTGCAAAACCACTTGCCAAGCCATTTTGTGACTTCTAATACACTTCTATGCATCATATTGTAACACGGTGGGAGAACTTACTTTAGTTAAATGTTGCGGATAACAAGAGTCGCCACCAACTTTTATTTTATCCAAAAGGAAAGGACATAAAAGAACAGGAAAGACCTTAAAAAGATTTTGAGTTCGGGGGGTAGGTTATATAAAGGGAAGGTGTTAGCACCCTTTATATCCATGGTTATCCATGGGCTCTTAGTTACTTAGCTCACTTTAAATTTTTTTTGAGAAAGGTGTAGTGTGTGATTAAAATTTTTCTAAGTACTTTATAATGATCCTTGTATGGATGTATATAAAGACTTTGTTTTGAAAATTTGTTTGAAATGTGAAGTGTAATGAAGTATTTTGAAAAAAGTGAGCAAGTACTTAAGAGGAACCTACCATATACTAAATCTTTACTGTTCTTATATGTTCTTTCAATGGTAAGACTATCCCTATTATTAAGGAATAGGTAGTCATTACCTTGGATGTAATAAGGGACATGTGAAGGGACATCTGAATTTAGGCAACTGCAAGGTGTCTTAGCAATACGAAGGGACTAATCATCTTTTATTCGAAGGGACAAGATCATTTACCGTAGGCAACATCGAAGGGACTTGATCTTATAATATTAAAAGGGACTTGATGATATTTTATGAAAAGGGACTTTGCTTTAAGACACCTTACTTGACCTTATAGTTAGGCAACATGAGGGATAACCTTAGAAAGTGTGAGATGGCGATCAAAGATCGACTTACGTTTGTGAGTGTTCTTATTCATATATTTATCTTATTAAGTAAGTCATTCTAAATTAATTTTAATTTACAAACATGTTACCACTCCCTATAATTACTAACCATGGCAAGAATATTTATAAACAATAAAACAATAATAAACTACGACTATTACAAGGCTTTTGCAGTTACATTATAATAAAAACAATTGAATAATAAATATATAATAAAATAAACAATAACTAAAAGGTTAGTGATAAAATAATTATAAGAAGAAAAGGTTAGCACAAATATACAAAAATATATAGAATTTAAAAGAACATTTTTAAGTTAAACAAAATAATTTTTTGAAGAATTTTCTAAGAGAAAAGAAAGTAATCATAATAGTAATAATAAACAATATAATTATTTACAAAAACAAGATTAATTATTTAATTAGATATTAGAAAAATTAATTAAATTTAATATTTAAAATTAAACAAAAATTAGGGTTTGGAACTAGGGTTAATTTTACAATTAAGAAAAATCAGGATTAGGGTTTTGATTATTTAATATAAACTTAATTAAATTATTTTAAAATATATATATAATAATAATATAAACAAATTTCAAATTAAATATAAACTAAATTAAAGTTTAGAAAATAAATTAGGGATTTTTTAGAAAATATGAGGTTATATATATATATATTTACATATTATTATTTAAATATATTTTCCTTATAAGAAATATAATTAGAATTAATTATAAAACAAAATAGTAAAACAAAATAATGAGAAAATGAAATAAAAAAACTTACCTGGGGCAGGGATTGAACCCACGCCCTAGGCCCTGCTCCCCTGGACTCACACTGCTACCACCAGGCCAAACGCGCGCATGTGATAATGTTTGGGGCAACAATTCTTTTATTATTAACCTGCAAAACACCAAAAATAAAACAAAACAAAATGGCCTGGGGGAGGTTTGAACCCAGGACCATCTATATCACAAACGCGCACACTAACCAACTGAGCCACTACTACACATTTAACATATAACCAACAAATAAACATTATATTTTTAATCAATATTTTAAACTGGATTTTGGCGCCATCTAAACTTCATCTTCCCCAAATTTCCTGCGAAAATAACTTTGAATTCAGCTGCGTTTTTACCTGCGAAGTTCATCATGTTCATGACCTACGAATTTCAAACATCAATTAAACAGTGAAATTTCTTCAAATTGATTAGTGCAATATGATCCTCATGAATCATACAATCTTCCTATGTTTAGAATTTATTTATATTGTCTAAATCACAAAACCCTAAGTTGGCCGTTCAAACCCTAACAATGGTGGAATGCGATTTAGGTCATGAAACTTCAATTGATTTATCCAGAAAGCTTCTATGCTTCAAAGAAAATATGAATAAACAAACAAAAACAGTTAATAACGCATGGAAGTATGAAATCGAAAAAAATGTAAAACATGAATAAGAGTGATTCGGTTAGCATGATTCAGTGCATGAATGGATGGTTTTATGATCCAGAAACATTCAGTGATCTTCAAGGAATGATTTGCAACCTTTATTTTGTCTTGAGAGTCCCTCTAAATCCAAAACCGAATCTTGTCTTTTGTTGAAAATTTTGAAACTTGTTTAGTGTTCTTGAGGCAGCCAAATCCTGTCCTTGTGATTGGGATGTCTTCAAGTATATGTAGAGATGAAAATTAGGTCAAAAAGTTATGGATTTATGGGCTTTTTAATGATTGCTTGATCATGAAGTTTCTATCTTTCAAATATTGAAAAAGATCACATCTAACCTTGCCAAATCAAGCTAACACGAATTTGGATCAGATCAATCATCTATAATTGATGTTTATGACCTTCTAGAATCATAATCTGATCCAAATATATGATTTTCATATTTTATTTTAATTTAATTTGTATTTTAATGAATAAAATTCAAATAAATACTAAATAAAAATATAAAAAATCATAAAAGGAATGGGTTGGGTCGTGCTTGATGATATTATAAAGATTGGATGGCAATTTGGTGGGCTCATTTAGCAAAAATTGGTTTTAAGGCCTCATTTGCTTCATAAACTTCCAAAAAATTTCTCAACTTTGTAAGGGCACAAATCCTTGAATTTTAATGCTATGAAGGTGTTATTGGTAATTTTAGAAATCTTAGAGAGTCCTCTAACCAACCTCTTTGGTATCATGTCCATATCTTTTACCATTCTCAAGTTATGCTCTTTGGAAGATGTTGACTTTTTGTTGACTTTTAAAAGGACCTATAATGTCTTAGCTCATACCTTCCAAATGAAGCATTTTTGGGCTTGGCTTGTGAGACACAAAGTTGTAGAGAATTAAATTTCCTTAAAAATGAGCTTTGGATGGAAAATTCTTGATGAAGCATGTGAAAGTTATGGCTGGTCAAAGTTCAGTTGACTTTTCCTATGAAAACCCTAATTTAGAAACTCCTGATTCTTGATGATCTGAAATATCCTTGATGAATCATGATCAACCCTTGATAAAATGATGAATTTTACTTCATATACTTGATTTTGGCAAAAAATCATGAAATTTGACTATGGTTTGACCACAGTTGACCTCAGTTTGACTTTTTAACTGCCTTAACTGATTTTAACCTATCTGATCATCTGACTGAGCAAATCTTTTGGGAAAGTCTTGAAACTTGACATGGGAATTATTGAACATATATAGGATGCTATGAAGCTCACTTGAAGTCTTAGAAGTCCATTTAGTCTGATGAAAGTCAAAACCCTAGTTTAAGATGCATTGCTTAGGAGGATGCATTGTCTGAGGGAATTGTCAAATTTTCTGACTAATTGTGAACCTTGTGAACCTCATGAGATGTCTTGTGAACCTTGTGAACCTCTTAGTACACAATATCTTGTCTGGGTGAGGGTAAATTTTGGGGTGCAACACATACCAACATAGTGCATTGCCTTAAAATCAGAATTGGCCCAAGAATCTCAAGTTTTTATGCCTTGCACATCAAGAAATCACAAAAGGGGGAAAATGAACCAAACTTGCAAAAACTCATACAACCATACCTCCACTTGATGCAGCATCTCAACTTCAATTCTATGGATCTCCTTGATCAAACCTGAGGCCAGACATGCCTTTGTACAACCTCTGAACCAGCCCATACCTCAAGTACAAGTTTCATTGACTTTGTGCAAAAACACCCATACCAATCACCATAGGCCACAACCACTTCTCTGACCTATCACAACTTGTTATGTGGATCAAACACAAGCCATAACATACAACAAGCAAGCCTGAAACCTAAGAATCCTCAAGCTCTCAAAAATCACCCCATTTGCAAAATCCTTCGAAACTCTCTGCTCACTCACTCAAACTCCAAACTTTTTTTCACCAAACAACTCAGCATCACAAGAGGATCATTTTCCACCCTTCATTGCAACCTGAAAGCCCCCAAAACCAAAATACGATTTCTGGCCAGTTGAAGAACAACCTTCCAAACCAGCCATTAAAAACTTCCTCCAAGCATCAAAGCATCACCAGGAGGATCATTGGGGCCGTTTTGCACAAGAGAGGAGGTTCAAAAGCTTCAAACTGAGAAAGCTTCACTTCAGGTAACCTCAAGAACAAATTTTCCAGAAATGTGATTTTAGGTTATAGAAATGTTCTGTATGTTGTGTTGATCATGCTGATGTTTTTATTTTTGAAAATGGTTGCGTATTAAGGATTTCATGAACCTCTGAAACTTTGCCCGTGAAATATGTTTTGGTTCGATTCACATGATTGATGAAGAATAAATTTGTTTTGAGTGTGGATTCGTGTTTAGGGAAGTGAGAGGAGTTGATCTGGAGCTTTAGAGCTCCAGAAATAACCTAGGGATGAAGTTTGATTTTGAGTTGGCCGGAGAAGATGACCGGAACACTTTTCTGGTCACCTAAGAGTGTTTAGGGTTCAGATTAGGGTTTAATCCTGTAATTAGTGTGAGTTTGAATCTTGGCCGTCCAGATGCGCGCGTAGTCTTTCCCTCCATCCTCAGTTCAAATGTGAACCACTGGATCAGTTTACTTTTGTTTTAATTCATTTTAAATTCATTTTTTCTCATTTGTTTTGCATAATTAATTTAAAATACTTAGAAAATTACAAAAATATTTTCCTTTTGCATTTCTGATCCAAATATGTTTCTCAACCCAAAAAAAATTTTATTTTTATTTTTTGCATTAAAAAACCATTTAAAAATTATTTTAATGTTTATTTTAATTAATTAATGGAAATTAATTAATTAAAATACCATTTAGGTTTCTAAAAATCCCAAAAACATTCACATTGCATCTAGGAAATTTAGAAACATTGTCAAACCATTCATACAAATATCTCTTTGGTTTTGAATCAATCTCGACATTTTTCTTTGAATTTAGGGTTCATAAAATCCCATTTTTGAACCCTAACTTCAAGAATTCTTTTTTGCCTAACCATGAAGGGTTTGATATTGGTTCTTTTTGGATTGATCTTCATATTGCTGTAACACGGTGGGAGAACTAACTTTAGTTAAATGTTGCGGATAGCAAGAGTCGCCACCGACTTTTATTTTATCCAAAGGAAAGGGTATAAAAGAACAGGAAAGACCTTAAAAGATTTTTGGGTTCGGGGGGTAGGTTATGTAAAGGGAAGGTGTTAGCACCCTTTACATCCATGATTATCCATGGGCTCTTAGTTACTTAGCTCACTTTAAAATGTTTTTGAAATGTGAAGTGTGTGAATAGAAATTTTCTTAAGTATTTTATAATGATCCATGTACGGATGTATATAAAACCTTTGTTTTGAAAATTGTTTGAAATGTATGAAGTGTTTGAAATGTTTTGAAGAATGAGCAAGTATCTAAGAGGAACCTACCCTAAGTTTAAGTCTTTTTTGTTCTTGAATCCTTTAAATGGTAAGACTATCCCTATTATTAAGGAATAGGTAGTCACTACCTTGGATGTACGGGACAAGTGAAGGGACATCTGTTATTTAGGCAACTGTGGGGTGTATAAGCAATTCGAAGGGACTTATCATCTTCATTCGAAAGGGACAAGATCATTACGAAGGCAACATTCAAAGGGACTTGATCTTTTTATCTGTTTAAGGACTAGATGATGTGAAATGAGGGACTTTGCTTTATACACCCTACTTGACCTTTTGTTTAGGCAACATGAGAGGTAACCCTTAAGAAGTGAGATGGCGATCCAGGATTGACTTACGTGTGTGAGTGTACAATTTTAAATATTTATCTTTTAAATTAATGATCTAAATTCAATTTTAAATACAAACATATCTTGCACTCCCTATTTTACTAACCATAGCATTTAAAAATAAATATTAAACATTGCTACTAAAATATTACATAAAGGAGACAATTACATAATAATAATAATTAAAACAAATTAAATAAATAAGCAAAATAAGTAATAATAAATAATGGGGTTAGTAACAATAATAATAATAAATCACAATATAAATGAGGTTAGTAATAATAAAATAAATATCATATGAAAATAAATAGAATTAATAATAAAATGAACAAGAATATTAGCATAATAATTAAAAGTTCAATTTTTTTTATACACAATTATTTTTTTAAGATTAAGAAGAAAACATAAACAATTCATATTATATACTAATTATTATAAAATTTTAGGAGTTGTGGTAATAATGTGGCATATGGCATAGGGATCGGATCGATCACCCTATTGGCCTGAGAAGGTCTCTGTTGGAACGGTCTTTGCTGATTGCTGTTGCTGTTGTTGTTGTTGTTGTAATTTCTCTGAGGTGGATATTGAGATTGTTGCTGGTAGTTTTGTTGTTGTGGTTGATAAGCTGGTTGTGGATGAATTGGAGCGGGAATGGTGACTGCTGCCACAGACCTGTGAACATATTGGGGTCTGCCCCTGTTGGTATGGATAGCATTGGTCTCACTAGCTCTTCTTGGACCTACAAAAGGTTTTCTGGGGTTGCTGGACGAGCTCGCACCGTTGTCAGAAATCTTACCCATCTTTAACAGGCTCTCAATTCTTTCTCCAGCTATAACGACATCTGCAAAGCTGGTAGAAGAGAAGGCAGCTAGCCTATCAATGTATGTCCCTTGGAGGGTGTTCATAAACATATCAGCCATCTCCCTCTCTGACATGGGTGGCTGGACAGCAGCAGCAAGCTGTCTCCACCTCTGAGCGTACTCCCGGAAGCTTTCCCTGGATGATTGAGACATTCCCATCAGGAGGGTCCTGTTGGGAGCCATATCCAAGTTGTACTGATATTGTCTGATAAAGGCCTCAGCCAAGTCCTTCCAGCACCTGATGGTTGCTCTAGTCAGGTGAGAGTACCATTCCCTTGAAGCTCCTGTTAAGCTATCCTCAAAGTAAAACATCCATAGCTTTTCGTCCATGGTATATGCCTTCAGCCTCCCCAGAAAGGATTATAAATGGGTTCGGGGACAGGAAGTTCCGTTGTATTTCTCAAAACACGGAGGTTTAAATTTGTGGGGAATCCTGACCCCGTCCACTAGACCCATGTCCATAACATCAAAGCCCAAAGAGTTTTGAGATTCCAAGGACCTTAATTTTTCAGCAATTTCATCTAGCCTTCTGTCATAGGCCTCATCCCCAGCTCCCATCACTGTGAACTGATCTTCCTGGGGGCCTTCTTGCAGCACTCTGCCTGTAGTAGCATTCCCTTGCACATTAGCAGGGATGTTGATCTCTGGATGAAGGTGGGGTCCAAATACAGGTGGGTTGATATGAGGTTGAACCCTCTCATTATTGCTTGTCCCAGCAGTCCCTAGATGGGGGTCTTCCTGATTCTGCCTCTCTACCAGTGCTCTTAATCTTTCTTGGCTTTGAGCCATATTATTCATCACCTCCATAAACTGAGTCATCTGATTCCTCATTTCTAGTCTCTCATTGGCCATTTGAGTCCTGACCTCTGTAAGGTCCTGCTATACTTGGTCCATTTGTATACCCGGAAGGTTGTTGCGGGTTGGATATCTGTGTGGACGGTTGAGTGGAAACACCCGACGTCGAGCAATAGTTCCTGAAGTCACAACAGAGTTAGTAACAATAAAACAAAAACCTACAAAACAAAACAAAAGGTTAGTATGCAATGCAGTATGCTTATTTGTATCCAAGGTATCCGGCTTGGCATTTGGTTTTGACCTTTCCAGACCCTTGAGGAAGATGCTTGTGATGTTGCTTTGAAGAATTCAGATAAAACAAACCAACACATATATTGCAAAAAGTAAGTGATACATAGTTTGTTTCTTTTTACAATACATGCCCTCCGAGGGATCAAAAAATACAACATAAAGAAAAGTACATGAAATGAAAGCAACAACAAGCAAAAGTCAGACACTAAGACTAAACTCATCCTCCTGAACTTCCTTTAGAAGTGCCTCAGTCACAGGATCAGCTGGACGCTCCGTGAGGTTCCTGATAAGGAGATTCCTGGTAGTAACAACTGCAGTTAGCTTCTTGTGTCGACTCTGGTCCTTTGACCTCTTTACACCAGCTCTAATCTTCAACTCTGAGATCTCTCTCTGGGCTGCTAGCAGGGCTTCCTGCTGCTCCTTTGCACTAGCCTCCAGCTGCTCAATCTTGTCTTGAGTCCTCTTATCCTCCTGAGTATGAGCTTCGGTGATCCTGACCCACCTAGCTTGACTCTCCTTTAAATACAAATCAGTCCTAGCTCTCTGGAATTGGGCCTCTTTGCAAGCATTCTTCAAAATCTGTTCTCCAGCCCTTGACTTCTTGATATAGTCTTCTGACTTTTCAATCTTGGCTAGATGCTCCACCTTTAGCTTTTCTAACCTTTCAATGTCCAGCCGACCATCACTCCTTTCCCAGAGGGTCTTCTGTAGAGCCTGAGTCAGATTCTCATTCCTCTCTTTCAATTTCTCAAACTCCTCTAAGCTGACAGTGGCAGGAGGTGGTGCTGTGGATGGCCCAGGCACATCCTCAAGGGTGAAGGGCATCCCAGAAACTTGAGCCCTGGCATGAGACCACTCATAGTACTGAGCTGAGGCCACATTGTTGCATCTCCCAAGAATGGTTACCCCTTTAGTTTGTACATTGTCCCAAGCCCAGGATGCTTGCCTGACAATAGCCAGATTAGGCTTAATCTCACAATAAAGGGTCTCAGCTAGATCTTGTACTCTAGGAGGGTGGACCAATGCATAGCCCAGTTGTCTTTTGAATAGCAGAGGGTTGTAGTTGATGCAACCCTTCACTCCTATCAGAGGTACATTGGGAAATTGCCCACAACTAGTAATGATGTCTCTGCCCTTGGTGCTCTGAGTGCACCACCTGATATCATCTGAGGTTAAGGCAACAAGCCTCCTAGCCCAATTCTTTTGCTGGTGAGGGTTCAAGAATGCATCATTCCTTGGCAAATGTTTGAGTATCCAAGTATGGAACAAAGGAGCACAACATCTCACTAATCTTCCCCTTTGCTTTTCATTCCTTTGGTGGACAGAGTAGTAGAAATCTCCCAGTAAGGTGGGCACTGGGTTCCTCAGGATGAAAAGATGGATTGCATTCTTGCTAATAAACTTAGGCTCATCTGCAAATAATATGACCCCATATATGCTAAGGGCCAATAATGCACAGTCTGCCTTCCACTCCCCCAAGGAGGCCTTCAGGATGGCCTGAGAAATCAAGAAATCCAAGTGTAGACCAGAGATTCCAGCCTTGGTAGTCATGTTTTGCCCAATCAGAACTGGTTCCAGATACAATGCCTTTGCCACCTCTTCATTACTAGGGAAAGCCATCTCAGGGTTGAAGGGGACTCCACCCCTGATAGGTACACCAATCAGTGATGAATACTCTTCCAACAAGGGTCCCAACTGAAAATTCTGGAAGGTGAAGCACCTCAGAGGGGGATCATAGAACTGCAGGCAAGTATGAATCAAGTTCCTCTATGAAGGGTCCAAATCCATAACTACATCAAGGATTCCTCCATAATGTTCTCTGAATAGTGGTATATGGTCTGGAGTAATCAGGGTCTGAATCTTCCTGATGCTAGCCAACTCAGGCTCAAAGAAATGATAGGAGATGTTACTCTTCTTAGGTGCCATGTTGCTGAAGAACAAGTGCTGATGGTGATGACTGATACTAGAAGATGGGCCACTGACAGGCTGGGACTGGTGGTTCAGGTGACTGAGACAGGTAGCTGATAGCTGAAGCAAGTACTGATGAAGATAGGTCTATGCTGATGAAGGGGTCAAAACCAAGCCAAAATATATGATGGATACCCTGAAAAACAAATAAACACATGTTAAATGATGCAATGATGATGTATGTAAATGATATGCAAGGGTTTGTGACTGAGCTGGATCAGATTAACTGCCTTGATATAGGTCCATGTATGTTCAAGAAATCCAGATGGAGGTTCATAAGTCCAGTAACCAAGGTGGGGGACTCAAGTAAAGAGTCACATGTCCTGGGTTAAAAATCACAAGAACTGTTCCAAAATGAAGTACTCTTAACAATGTAACAGGGTATGTTGAGGTCAAGGGTACCTGCAAACCTGTAAACAGCCCAACCCCCTCACAGGTGATGTTCTAAAACAAGGATCCTCAGACTTGGATCAGTTATGAGAAGTGTAAACACTTCTAACCCGGAGGTACAGTGTTTACAATAACCATAAAAGATCCTCCTCTAATTCACCTCAGTTTCTGAAGGTCAATACTAAAGGTCATCCAGACTTAGCAGGCTTCCCAGATAGCCCTAGCACTACAGGAAATCTGTAGCACAGAGTTCTCAAGAAGAAACCCATATCTGAACCGTGTTTCATATTCCCGCACCAGACCGAAATGGAATGGGAAAGAACATGAACCACTCTAGCCTAGGTGTCACTCAGGTCCCAGGTATAGGACCTCAACTTTCAATAGAACACCCACCCACCAAAGCAACAAAACAGATCCAGCCAGCACAGTATGACAGTATGATATATGTAAAGCTATAAAGAAAGCAATAAAACAACTGTACATAAAGCAAAAATAAATACAAATACAAGCACAAATAGCACATAACACCCTAGTAAACACAAATCAAACAAGCGCTAGGAGGAACCCACAAAAAAAACCAGAAGCCCTGGTTACAGTATAAGGGTCCCCAGTAGAGTCACCAAGCTGTCGCTCCCACTAAATGAAGCCGGGTCAAATAGGGTATAGACGCGAACGGTCGGCGAGAGGAGGGTGTGAGAACACACAGGAGTGAACTCACAGGGAATGAAAAGAGTCGCCAGCTAGGCATTTTTATCCCGAAGGAAAGGCAATGCTGCATAGACCTAAGAAAAGATATGGATAAGACGGTTGCGAACCAGAGAGACTGAGAAAGGGGGTTGGTTACAACCTGGGAAGGTATTAGCACCCAGATTGTCCGCCGTACTCGACGGGATCCACGCTTAAAATATTTGTGTTTTAAAGGGGTAGTGTCAGTGCAATTTGTGTATAAAAGAGCTGGAAAAGGATGTACAGGTGTCTGTGTAAGAGAAGTGAAGTGTAATATGTACAGTGTCAGTGTAAGAACAAGAATGAAGTGCTCATGACCATGAGGCTTAAAGAATGAAGCTGGAAAGAGGGGGAATATACAGAGACTTTTGTTCGATAACTGTTAAGTTATGCCTACGTATCCTCTCGTGCAATGAGGAAGTCAGAACACCGTAGTTCGACCCAAAGAGACTGAAGGGTGAATTGACTTGTGAACTGCTTGCTTGTCTATGCTCAAGTGTATGACCTGTCTGGCTCAAGTGCAAACTGTCTTGCATTAGACGGAAGAAGCAAGTTCTCGTTTGTGAGTGAAGGTGATGAGAAAAGAATCCCGGAGGAGACGATTATTGTTTGTTTTTGAGTTTTCAGCCTTTTATTGCTTTTGAAAGTTTGTCATAAGTTAATGAGCTTAAGCCTAAACCAATGGGTTAGTAAACTCATCACATCTTCCCTCTGATTAAGGGTAATGAGAATACCTTAAGTGTGAAGTCAGATTCTCACACTTAATCACCTTTGATGCAGGATTAAGATCATTAACCTACTTGTGATTATTTAGATGTTTTTGGTGTTTTTGTTTAGTGTTAAGTAATGAGATTAAGCCATAATCAGGGATTAAACAGACTCATTACACCATCCTAATAGAAGGATAATAGATAAGGGTGTTTAAGCTGAGGAAAGCTCCTCAACTTAATCCATGATTAGGGATTAAACTCATGACAAAACAAGCCTTTGATTAAGTGGATTTTTATTTAATGATATGATGATGAAGTGATTTTTAGGGTTTTGTAAGACAACTTGAGGGGGACTTGTCCATTAACACTAGGGTTAGTCCTTCTTAACCAATTAAGGAAGAATTAGAACCCTAATGCAAGGCCCAAGTTACAAGCTTGATGTCTTGATGATTATTAAGTGAATTGATTAAAGGATTTAAACATATTAAGGGTTTAACACTTAGGATTAAAGTTATACACTCCATCCTAATAGAAGGATGCAGGCATAAGCTTAATCACAAAGCCTTAAAACCTTTAGGGTTTAGTCCCTGATTATGAGGTGAGAAGAGAAAACTCAAAGAGACACAAAGGTAAGAAACTAAATGGGGGGACTAATCAAAACCCTAGTCATTGTTATGCTTGGTTGTTCCTAAGGTTTGTGAGGTTTAAGAAAGAAATCTTCAATGGAACCACCAGGAAGCAGATGAAAGGAGCAAAGAGAAAGCAAAGTAACTTGCTTCATTCAAGAAGTCAAATCACTTGAGGAAAGAAAGTAAGAAGAAGAATAAAGAGCAAGCTCAATCTCAAGCACAAGATAAAATGCAGCAATGATGCATAAGAGAGATGAAAAGAAATTGTGAGAAGTGAAGGCAAATTCACTTCTCAAAGTTACTTACCACCTGAAAAGTTAGTAAAGGAATGCAATGCAATGCAAAATGAGATGAAATGACATGGTACAAACCAAGACCAGAAGCATATACATGATGATAATGATGCTATGGGATGATGCAAACATGAAACAACACATGGGGATGATCATACAAACTTATGGATGCAAATGAAGCAAGTTAAGAACCATGATCATACATGAAAAGTTATGGAATGCAAATGACATACAACATGGCAAATGAAAGATTCAATGATCAAACGTGTTTACAATATGTCTTGAGATGTCTAATGAATCAAATGGATACACAAAATGCTATGGCAAGTCAAGGTATGCAAGCAAATGCAAGATGGATGCATATGGAAACCCAAATTAGGGTTTATGATCAATGCATCAAACAAAAACCAAAACCAGGAGCAAACACCAAGATAAAAAAATTGAAAATGCAATCAAAGGAACCCTAACCCTACATAAACTCACTGCCCAAAGGAGAGGTTCCAACTCTTAACCTAATTAGGGTTATGAATTTCCTAAGTTTCCCAGGGTTTTAGGGTATCTTAACAAGAAAAATGTCAAACAAATGGAAAATGAAAGATCAAATCATGCCAATTTAATCTCACAAACTACATGATATGCAAAAAGAATCAAAGTCCAACCCTCAATGGTTAGGCAGAAATGATTTTTTGAAGTTTAGATCAAAATAATGCTTTGAAAATGAATTAATTCCATGGAAAATTATCAAAATGCATCAAGATCAAAAAAGAAATTTGGTTTGAGGGTTGGACAATGTTTCTAAATGGTTTTAAAGGTTTCATGAATTTTTTGGTGATTTTTAAATACTTAAAAGTATTTTTAATTAATTAATTCTCATTAATTAATTAAAAATAAACTTTTAAATGATTTAAAAATATTTTTTAATGCAAAAAATAAAAATAAAAATGTTTTTGGTTTCTGAAAATTAATAAGAGTTTATACAAAAAATTTCAGAATTTTTAAAATTGTTTTGCTATTTTAAATTAAATGGAGAAAAGAAATACAAAACAAATGAATTAAAATTAAAGAAAATGAAAAGTAATCCAATCCAAAGGCTGACATTCAAATCTGGGAGAAAGGGCTTGACTGCGCGCGTGAATCAAGGGTCAGGATTATTTCTGGCTTAATTAATTAAATTATGATTTATTAAATTAATTAAAACAGGTTAGGGTTTAATGACTCAATCTGAACCATCCAAAACTTAAACTAATCCATATCCAACGGCCACGAAAGCATCTGGCACGCTAATTAGGGTTAGGGCTTAACAACTTTCAGGTGACCGGTGGGAAGCTCCGGTCATCTTCTCCGGCGGGTTTGAAACCCTAAAACGTGCTACAGGCCACCATTCACCAAATTGAAAGCAGGAAAATGATCCTCTACCCAAACCCCATTCAAACCACCCCTCAAACAACATTTATAACCCAAGAACAGAGGGAATCGAAGCCAACAAGATTCACGGGTGAAATTTCAGAGAGCAACCAAATACTCATTTCTTCATTATTTTTGATTCTAAAGGTACCATCATGATCAGCAAGACATGCACTTTCAATTTGTAACATAAAATACAAGCTCTGAAAAGTTTGAGATTTGAAGCTACCTGAAGTTGTGAATTATGGATATGAGCTCTCCAGACCTTGCTTTGATGCAGAATGTCTCCTCTGAACCCCCTGAAGCCTATGGAATGATCACAATCCTTTGTTGGTGGCTAATTTGAGAGCTTGAGTTCTGATATGGCAGGTTTCACAGTCAGGATTTATGGGGCTTCAAGTTGTTTCAATGGTGGATTCTGGTTCTATGGAAGGTGTGTGATGCAGTGGTGAAGAGAAAATGAGTGTTTGATGGCTGTAGAGAGAGATTCGAAGAAGAGGAGTTTTTGACAGATTTTTGTGAAGGCTGTGTTGTGTCTTGTTTCAATGGCCAATGAGTTGCTATAACACTCCCATGATGTGTGAGTAGCCTGTGGAGCAGGCCAGTAGAGGTGGCTGATCACTGTTCCATGAGTATGGGAGTTTTGGCCAAAAAGTCAAGTTGATTTGTACTTGCAGCATGGGCTATGGCAGCAGCAGTCTAAGGGCTTGTCTTGCTTCAGCTTGAGTCAAGGATGACCCTTGGATTGCTTGTGAAAGTCAGCTGCATCTGGATCATGAGCTAGAGAGGTTTTTGCAACTTGCCCACTTGTGTTATCTCATGATTTTGGCTATGTGAATGTGAGAATTCTTGCTGTATTTTTGATGTAGAATGCCTCATTAGATCATGACAATGCATAGAAACCAATTAGTGATCACATAACTCCTTTGAGGATGCTTTTGCCAAAGATTCCTCTTTGCATCTTTTTGAAAATGACTTATGGATTCTTGAAAATCAAGTCACATAAATGAGAAATTCCTTGGGCCAATTCTGATTTTATGTCATGTGTAGCATTGGTATGATGATTAGAGGTCATGTTGAAGTCACATAAAGGCTTGCCATGAGAAATTGCAAGTTTTCCATTTGGTGCAAAAGTGAATTTTTAATGATTTTGCTCAACTTTGCAAGGCCACAACTTTTGATCCAAAATGAATTAGGTCATGTTCTTGTACTTTTTGAAAAGGGAATGATCCATTCTACAACTTTCATGACCAAAGTTTTTCCATTTGAAGCTTTTTTGAATCAAAAAGTAAAGGTTGAAAAAGTTGCCTAAAATGGCAATTTCATTAAAAGTCAAACTTTCCCAAAAAGTCAACTTTGCAAAAGACTTGAAATTCTTCAATTTTGTGAACTTCCAACATCTTCCATGATCAAATAAAGATCATATACAATCAAAATGATGAAGAACACCCCTTGGTTGGGTCATTGGGGGCCTCAGATGCCCTGATTTTGCACTGACTTGCTTGAAAAGTCAACTCTTGATCAGATGACTTCCCCATGGAATTTCTTCATGAAAATTGATATGCATACTCCCTATACCATATAGAGATCAATAGAAACAAGAATGACCAAAATTTTTGGAGTTATGGCCTCTGAAACCAAAACCCTAATTCTAGGTCATCTGTGCAGTCAAACCTGGCTCTGCTTCCATACCATTTCCAGTTCTTGTGATTCTTTGACACTCTTGACTTTGAGGGGATATAATATGATGTTTGAACACACATGGACCCCTTTGAAGTGGTTGATGACCTTTGGAGTGGCTCAAGAAGCTCTTGGATTGCTCAGATCACAAACCCTAGATGCAGATGATTTAGAACCAATGCAATGAATCAAAAATGTGATATGAGATGCTATGATTGAGTTTATGCATATGAAATGATCACAAGCCATGGTGTGAATGGGTGAGGGCAAATTTGGGGTGTTTACACTAGGTCAAAAGATTGGATCATTGTTTTGACTTTTTGATTTTTGGAGATTGAAAAAGATTAGAACTTAAATTTCATATATTTTTGAATGAGACCTTTCTATTTCAAGACAATCATCTTCAATTCTATATCAATTTAATCCAATTCATGTTAATGACCTTCTAGAACCAAAATATATTTTAAATTTTCATATTTGATATTTTATTTAAATTTAAAATGATTTTTAATATAAAAAATCATAATAAATAAAATAAATAAAATAAAATTATGAAAATATCAAATAAATTTCGTGCATGATGTCATGGAACACCTTGGGTCACAAAAAGTTCAGCCCATTTGAAAGAATTTGGTTTTAAGACCCTATTTTCTTCATACACCACCCAAAAATTTCCCAACTTTGCAAGGGCACATATCCTTCAATTTTAATGATATGAGGGTGTTCTTGGACATTTTTGAAAGCTTGAAGAGTCCTCTAACCAACCCCATTGGTTTCATGTCCATATCATTTACCATTCTCAAGTTATGCCCTTTTGAAGTTGTTGACTTTTTGTTGACTTTCAAAAGGACCTATAATGTCTTAGCTCCTATCTTCCAAATGAAGCATTTTTGGGCTTGGCTTGTGAGACACAAAGTTGTAGAGAATTCAATTTCCTTCAAAATGAGCTTTGGATGGGAAAAATTTGATGAAGCATGTGAAAGTTATGGCTGGTCAAAGTTCAGTTGACTTTTCCTGAGGAAATCCTAATTTAGAAACCTCAGATTCTTGATGATCTGAAATAACCTAGATGAATCATGATCAACCCTTGATCAAATGATGAATTTTACTTCATATAATTGATGTTGGCAAAAAATCATGAAGTTTGACTTTGGTTTGACCACAGTTGACCTCAGTTTGACTTTTTAACTGCTTTGACTGATTTTGACCTATCTGATCATCTGACTGAGCAAACCTTTGAGAAAAGTTCTGAAATTTGTCATGGGGATTCTTAAGCACATATAAGATGTCATGAAGCTCACTTGAAGTCTTGGAAGTCCATTTAGCCTGATTAAAGTCAAAACCCTAGTTTTGGATGCACTGCTTAGGGGGATGCATTGTCTGAGGGAATTGTCAAATCTTCTGACTAATTGTGAACTTTGTGAACCTTGTGAACCGCATAAGATGTCTTGTAAATTTCATGAACCTAATGAGATGCCTTGTTAACCTTGTGAACCTCATAAGGTGTCTTGTGAACCTTGTGAACCTCATAAGGTGTCTTGTAAACTTCATGAACCTCATGAGAGGTCTTGTGAACCTTGTGAACCTCTTAGCACACAAAGTCTTGTATTGTGAGGGCAAATTTTGGGGTGCAACAGCTGCCCCTGTTCAATTTTCTGAAACCTGAGGGGTTAGATTGGTATATTTGCCAATCGTGACCTGGAAGGTTGAAGGGGATTGAACACAAAAGCCCAAAAATTTGCACTCACCGGTGCGTAGAGTGATACTGATGACTTATTCTATATGCTTTGAGTGGGCTTAAAGATGCCACTTGGATAAAATTTCTTCAAATAAGTTTCTTGGAGGATAAAGCAGTCCAAAATATGAAGATATAACTTTTTTTGGGAAGATAAACAACGTCCCAACATAGTGAGATAACCTTTGGGAAGATAAAAAACGGCCCAAGGTAAAGGTATAACCTTCAGGAGGATAAACAACGTCCTGAGGTATAAGTATAACTTTTGGGAGGATAAACAACGACCCAATAGTAATGATAGCTTTCAGGAGGATAAACAACGTCCTGAGGTATAAGTATAACTTTTGGGAGGATAAACAACGGCCCAATAGTCATGATAGCTTTCAGGAGGATAAACAACGTCCTGAGGTATAAGTATAACTTTTGGGAGGATAAACAACGGCCCAATAGTCATGATAGCTTTCAGGAGGATAAACAACATCCTGAGGTATAAGAAGCTTTCAGGAGGATAAACAACGTCCTGAGGTATGATGATAACTTTTGGGAGGATAAACAATGGCCCAATAGTAACAAGTTGTTGATGAAGTTTGTCTGCTGGAGAATTAATCTGAAAAACAAGATAACATTCCGCAATATAATATTAGTTTATGCATTATGTATGCATGTATAGCATGATGCACTTAAGTAATGTATTATGTATTTATGTATATGTATGATGTAAATGATGTATGTATGCAGCCTGGAGTGTCTGGATATCTTCGTATAACAACTGCTGGCCAGGGAAAATAAATCCCGATTCGTTGCTGAAGAATATGAGGAACTTGTTCCCGTTTGATAATATAGTATTCATAACTTCCCGTCTTCGTTCGATAGTAGGGTATTCATAACCTCCCGTCTTCGTTCAATAGTAAGGTATACATAACCTCCCGTCTTCGTTCGATAGTAAGGTATACATAACCTCCCGTCTTTATTCGTCGTACTCCTATTGGAAAAATAAATTCCCGACTATCCGTATGAGGATAAAAGAGATGGATATAAATTCCAGGGGGGATGTGACTCGAAGTACTTATGAAGATGGATTTGCCTTACTGGGGAACTTGTAGCTGTCTTGTAGGAACGAACCGGCGAAGCTTCGTTGAAATCCTTCCCTCGTTCGTCCTTAGTAAATACTATTACTGCATTTTCATGCATTTCTGGTAAACATCAATCATATTAAGCATTTATGCATTTCTGGTAAACATCAATCATATTCAAAAGCATACATACATTCAAATACAACCAATGGACGTTTCGCTTATGCAAATAGGGTAAAAGTAAATCTGGATTCAAAGATGGGATTTTATTTATATCACAAAGTGACCTATACATAGGCAAGTTTGTACAAGGAGACAGAAATCCTAGTAAGAGGAATTCGCCATAAAAGTTTTTATAAAACAAAGAAAATCAGCTATGTGAGAAATAGTCCTATTGAGTTTCAATTCTACTATTGCCATTATTTTCAAGTATCTCATCTTCTGTTGTCGAGACGGAAACGATTGGATTGAGCTTTATCTGTTCGAGCTTGAGTAAGTAGCACAACTGGTTGTAGTTACATGGGTGATCCAAACGAGACATAGTTATACGCTTTAATCCCTAACTTTTGCCTGGATTGCCCTTTCAGGTTTTCAATCCACCGGGATACCCTTTTTTGCCCAAGCCGCCTTTTCAGGTTTTCGACTTGCCGGGTGTACATTTTTTTTATATATATCCCTAATTTTTGCCCGAACCCTTTTGGTTCGCCGGGATGCCCTTATTTTTTCCTAGGCCAGTCAACCTAGCGAGTCTCTTTTCATGCGTAGTATTTTTTAACTATGTCTGCGTTTACAGGCTGTGGGAAGTCTTCACCATCCATAGTAGTAAGTATCATGGCACCTCCTGAGAATACTGTTTTGACCACAAATGGTCCTTCATGTGTTGGAGTCCACTTGCCCCTAGGATCACCCTGTGGTAATATGATACGCTTGATTACCAAGTCACCAGCCCGATATACCTTTGACTTAACTTTCTTATTAAAAGCTTTGATCATCCGTTTCTGGTACATCTGGCCATGACAAACTGCTGCTAACCTCTTCTCATCAATCAAATTTATCTGGTCAAGTCGAGTCTGAATCCACTCATCTTCATCCAAGCCTGCATCCTTCATAATTCTTAAGGAGGGTATCTGAACTTCAATGGGTAGAACTGCTTCCATACCATATACTAAGGAGAATGGGGTTGCCCCTGTTGAAGTACGTATTGTAGTACGATAACCATGAAGAGCAAATGGTAACATCTCATGCCAATCCTTGTAAGTAACAATCATCTTCTGTATAATCTTCTTAATGTTCTTGTTTGCAGCTTCAACTGCCCCATTCATCTTCGGACGATACGGAGAAGAGTTGTGATGCTTAATCTTGAACTGCGTGCAGAGATCAGTAATCACAGTGTTGTTCAGATTAGAGCCATTGTCAGTAATAATCCTTTCATAGATGCCATACCTACATATGAGATTATTCTTAATGAATCGAGCCACCACATTCTTGGTAACAGATGCAAATGAAGCTGCCTCCACCCACTTAGTGAAGTAATCAATAGCAACCAGGATGAAACGATGTCCATTAGAAGCATTAGGCTTGATCTCACCAATCATATCAATGCCCCACATGGCAAAAGGCTAAGGAGCAGTCAACACATTCAATGGTGATGGAGGTATATGTACTTTATCAGCATAAATTTGACACTTGTGACACGTTCTGGAATGTTGAGAGCAGTCAGCTTCCATGGTAGACCAATAGTAACCTGCTCTCAATATCTTCTTTGCCATAGTATGACCACTAGAATGAGTGCCAAAGATCCCATCATGCATATCTTCCATAATCGCTGTTGCTTCCTTCTTATCCACACAACGAAGCAAAGTGGAATCATGATTGCGCTTGTACAAAATCCCATTACTCAAAAAGAACTTAGCAGAAAACCTCCTCAGAAACTTCCTATCTTTGACAGATGCCCCTTCAGGGAACTCCTGAGTTTCAAGATATCTTTTCACTTCGTAGAACCAAGGTGTCACACCCCAAATTTTACCCCTAATCGCTCATATCATAATCATACTTTTATCGCATTTTTGCAGGGATTTTTTCCCGATTTATTTTCTGTTTGTTTTCTTCTCATTTTCTAGCTTCCATTTTAATTTAATTTATTTATGACTTTTTAATTCATTTTCGCATTTTTTTTAATTTTTAATCTCCATTTTCGTTTCTATTTGTAAGTTCCAATGTTAAGATTTTATTTTAATTTCTATTTCTAACCTTTAGCTCAATTTTCATTTTTTTTCTAAATTTATTTGTTATTTCTTTTCATTTTCAAGTACGCATTTTTAAATTAATTTTTATTTCATTTTCAAGCTCTATTTTTGAATTTATTTTCTATTCTTCAATTTTTAATTTTATTTCATTTTCAAGTTGTTATTTCTAAATCTAATGTCAATTTCAATTCATTTTTATTTTTTCTAAATTCCAAACTTATTTCTCAAATTCTAAAGTTAATTTTCTAATTTCAATTATTTAAGTTTCTAAGTTATTTCAATTTTAAGTTCAATTCTTTTTTTATTCACTTCTAATTCAAATTTTAATTTTTTAACCATTTATTCCATTTTAATTCATATCCACATTTTTTTTCTAAATTCCAATTTAGTTCTCAAGTTTCTAAAATAATTTTAATTCCAGGTTTATTTATTTAAGTTTATGAGTTTATTTTCAATTTTAAATTTATTTCTTGTTAATTCATTTCTAATTTAAATTTTTTATTTAGGTTCTAATTTAGAGTTTCTCTTTTCAATTTCAAATTTATAATCAAATGTAAATATTCTTTATTCCAAATATTTTGTTTTGTTACAATTACATATACATAGAAAATTACAAGAAAAAATGCTACAAAAAATTCTGCACTACAATACAAATACAACAGCACAATTCAGTCCCAAATTCAAAATTTCAGCAGGACCACAAGGCCAAAATTCAGCCACCCACAGCAAGCATGCAGCCACCAACAACTGCATTTTCCTGCTCCACTCCACTGCTACAAATTCAGACCTTGTCCCTCTTGAAACCCTTCACCTCCAAGCCATATAAGCCACTGTTACATTAGAGGCAACACACAAAAAAAAACTTAGCCTCAAGCAACCATAAAACAACACAGAAAACACTACAAATTCAGCACAAAAACAACACTAAAAACAGCTCCCATTCAACCAAAAATTCAGCTCTCATTCTACAAAAAAAATCAGCAGCACTACCACACTACAAACAGCCTTCAAACTCACTACAAACAACCACTAAGCATACTACAAAATTCAGCACAAACACTACAAAAACAGTCTACAAAACCAGCTCAAAACAGCTCTCATTCATACAAATTTCAGCTTTCAAAAACACACACAAACCAGCCCTGAAACAACACACAAACAGCTCAAAAAACAATACAAATCAGCCCTGTTACTCACAAAAAAATCAATCCTTCAGCCATACAAAAAACAGCATCAAAACAGTTCAAAACAGTTCTCAAAAACACACTCAAACAGTCCAAAAAAAAAACTATAAAAGAGAGGAGAAAAGAAAGGGTACAAAAAGTTCAGCATATCAACAAGGAATAGACAGCATCAGCAAGGAATAGCGGAGCTTACCGTTGTGGACTCGGCCCCCCGATAACGTTCGGGTCGGTAATTTCTTTTTTCTTCCTCTCCTTTGCCTCTTTTAGCATTTATCAATAATTAGTTTTCTTCTCAGCTCTTATTTTCTTTCTTTTAATTTCGCACCTGTACACAAAACAAAACATTATATTAAAGCTTCATAAAAAAAACTTCATACTGAAAAAGCTTAAAAAAAAAACTCCAAACCTGCAGCACAAATCAAATATTCAGAAACCAAAACAAAGCCACCATCTCAAAACTGAAAAATAACAACATCAGAATCCCTCCACTTGACAAGGCTCAAAAACCTGCTTTCTATCAGCAACTCAAAACAAAAAACCTTCAAAACCTGCTAACCCTTTAACAACCAAACACAGCAACAACCCATCTTCCATAAACCGCCTTAACTACCACCGAAACCGCACACAGAACAAAATACCTCATACCCCCCTTTCACCCTTCCATCTCCATTAAAAAACCTTCCATCGAACACCATCTTCTTTCCCTTTGTGGAAATCTTCATGCAACCTCCATCACCGTGGCCAAAACCGCACAAATCACTACCCAGAACCGTTTCCACAGCAGCACATCAAAAAGAAAGAACCTCACCGCCATCCCTGCACGAACCAAATCAAACGGTGAAAACATTGAACCACTTGAACAAAATTGAACAAAGAACCGTTGCCACAAGTTGGAACCCAGCCAAGAAACAAACCAAAAGCCAAGCCCTCACCAAGTCTGCGAAACCAAAAAAACACAGATTAATCAACACAAAACCAAAACATAGAAGCAAACTCAGAAACCAAAACAAAGCCACCATCTCAAAACTGAAAAATAACAAATCAGAACCCTCCGTTTACCACCCATCTCCCGCATCAACCTCACAGCAACCACACAAGCACCATAATCCACAAACATCGCTCATCACTTCATCACGCATCAACCGTTGTTCAAACTAAACTCGTCACCTCCCTCAAAACACACTAACTCACAAAGGAAAACCAAGCCTATTCTCCATTATCCAACAAACCTTCATATCATCACTCTTCACCCTTTGCTACTGTTTCTATTCATAAACCACCACATCAATCCAGACCTGATTCAACATAAACACAACCATCCTCGGCCTTTTTCTTCGATCCATCCATAACAATAACATTTCACGCCTCCAATAACCAATCCGGGCCACACCTCAACTCACCGAAACCTTTGACACAAACCAAAGCAAACCATTCATGAGAAAACTACACAAAACTACAAAAAAAAAACCATAAAACAAATATTCATTTTCTCACACCTTGGACAAGCCCTTAACAACACTCAACCACCCTCAATAGACTGGGCACTCTCCATCTGTGTGCGGCAGCTACAACAACCATTGAATCCTTCATTGCAAATCAAACTTCACAAAACCTTAAACCAAAAAGCCGTATTAAATCTCAAACTCCAACCTTCATGCTTCAAACAAACCAAAGCTATCACAAACCGGACCACCTACACGTAGGCTGAGGCAAAACCGAGCCTTGAAATACAACCAAATCCAGAAACCTTCGCCAAACAACCGCCCTGCTTTTACCCAAACCGCGAGCTCGCAAAATCGTCAACCCACCGATGCCGAACTGACACCGCTCACACACAGAAAACGCGAAGCCGCCGGCAACCACAACATCAGCCGCTCAAATCCCAACCGCGGCCACCATCGAGAGAGACAAACAGAACGCAACCGGGTAGCCACCGTCAAAAGGCTGAGTGAAGGCCTGTGAGAGATCAGAGAGCGAGAGTAGACCGAGAGCAAAACTGAGAGAGACGAGAGTGAACTGTGAGCTGAGTTGAGGGACATGCGATTGAGAGTTTGAGAGAAAGACCGAACCGAAATCGTAAACCCATCGTCGGAACCACCGCTTGAGGGCGGGTCTTTCTTCGTTTTCCATTTCTCTTGCTTCCGTGCGTGTTTTGTGTGAGAGAAAGAGGAGTATGTCCCTCTGTTGTTGATGATGTTGCTTTTGATAAAATATTTGTTTATTTTGTTTTAAAACCCTTTTATTTATTTTGTTCCTTTATTTTATTCTATTTACTTTCTGTTTTTTTTTAAGAAATCTTTGTTTTTTGGCTGTGATCGATTTGGGCTTGGGCCCATCTGTTCTTTTTATATTCACACACCACACAATTCATTTCCTAATATTTATTTTTGTTTTTTTTGTTTTAAATTCTGTTGGGCTCAGCACAGGCCCATGAACCCTTACTATCTAAACCCCATGAACCAGCGAAAACACCCCCCTCGTTTCTTCTTTATTTGTTTCTTCATGTTTTTTTATTATTTCACTTTATATTTTCAAGCATTAATTTGTTCAATTCTGTTTTTTTTAGAAAAAATGTTAAAAATTTTTATTAGTGAATCATGTGTTTTGAACTTTCATTTTTTTTAATTCTATTTATGGGCCAATGATATTATTAAGGGTTTATCGATATTCGATATTTGTAATCGACGTTATCTAAACCTATATGAGGCCAAACTTTTCCTTTTCCTTATTATTTATCAATTTCTCGATTAATTTAACTATTTAGGGCCGATGATATAACGAAGGTCACGATAAATCGTTTCCGATTAATCGTGACCCATATGAGGCCATGCATTTTATTTATTTCTATTTCATACATTTATTTATATTTATTCCATTTAATTCATTTATTTATTCTGCTTATTTTATTTAATTCATTTCATTTTATTTTCATAATTTATTTTCACTTTAGTTATTATTTATTATTTATTTCTCACGTCTTTACACCATACTAATTTCATTTCAAAAATAATAATTCCTTGGTCCAACGCCAAGTTCACTTCACATACACTTCACTCACACACGTAAGTCGGTCGTTTGCGATCGCCGTCTGCACATTCCTTACACTGCACAGCTTTTCTAACTTAAACAAATTGTCGCACAACGCTTGTTTTCCACCTCAGCATTCTCGATCCATATATCGAGCCATAGCCAGTTACTAAGCCCTTTATCCCGCTTTTCCATTTACTTTACTCGATTTATTTTGCAAGTAGCAACCTTTGCCTAGTCTTAGGAGCTTGCACCCATATTTATTTTCTTTTTGTTTATGCTTTTCAATCCAAAAGGGAAAGACTCCTGCAGTTGACTCAATGTCATAGGAAGTTTAGCCATCCCTAGTTACCATTTTGACCTTAGCAATTAGGTCCCCCATCCTTAGGTTCTTAGCCATTAGGTCCTTAGCTTTTTATTTTACAACTTTTTGTGACTTTGTTAAGTCACGTGGGTGTTTGCCATAACACTTACCTTCCCCCGCGAACCTTGAGCGTAACCAAGTGTTCGTTAATCCTTAGGAGAACTACGAGTGCTCTGATTCTATACCCGATACGTAGGCATCGATGCGATGTTGTGCGAGCACCATTAGAAATAAAACCTTAGGTTCCCATAATTTTAACAAGCAATAAACAACAATAATGCAAATATTAACAAGAGGTTCCCGTAGGATACTGCGGATGCTTAGGATGCTAACACCTTCCCTAGGTATAATCAACCCCCGAACCTAGTTTCTCCTCATTTAGGGTTTTTACGATCTTTTTCCCTTTTCCCTTTGGATTAAATTAAAGTCGGTGGTGAACATAAAAGTTTTGCGATTCAAGCTCACTTAATAGCTTGGTATCCGATTCTCACCGCGACACAAGGCTTCTCTTCTGCTTCTTCAGTGCCAATCTCATTGCAGTATGCAGGCTTCTCAAATCTATCAATAGTAATCTTGGGAGCTTCATCATCCCAGCTGATCTCAAACATGGATGCCATGGTAGCTAATGCATCTGCCAACTGATTCTCTCTTCGTGGAATATGTCTAAAGGTAATCTCTTTAAAATGTGGGATCAAAGACAACACATGCTCTCTGTATGGAATGAGATTATCATGCTTGGTATCCCAATCTCCTTTGATCTGACTTACTACCAGGGCTGAATCTCCATACACATCAAGGAACTGAATCTTCATATCAATAGCAACTTTAATACCCAGGATACATGCCTCATACTCAGCCATGTTATTGGTACAATAGAAACAAATTCTTGCAGTAATCGGGGTATGACAACCTTCAGGGGAACTGATCACAACACCAACACCATTACCAAGTGCATTAGAAGCTCCATCAAAAACCATGGTCCATCGGGATCCTCGTTCAGGTCCGTCATATTGTCCAGGTTCTTTGGTAATAATCATAATGTCTTCATCAGGGAACTCAAAACTCATTGACTGGTAATCATCCACTGCTTGATGAGCCAAATGATCAGCTACAACACTACCTTTAATGGCTTTCTGAGTAGTATACTGTATATCGTATTCTGTTAAGATCATTTGCCATCTTGCAATTCTTCCAGAGAGAGAAGGTTTCTCGAATATGTACTTGATTGGATCCATCTTCGAAATCAATAAGGTAGTATGAGTCAACATATACTGGCTTAGTCGGCGAGCAGCCCATGCCAAAGCGCAACAAGTTTTCTCGAGCAGTGAGTATCTTGTTTCACAGTCGGTAAACTTTTTGCTAAGGTAGTATATTGCCTGCTCTTTTCGACCAGACTCGTCATGTTGCCCCAATACACACCCCATTGAGTTGTCTAACACTGTTAAGTACATAATCAAGGGTCTTCCATCAACTGGTGGCATCAAAATTGGAGGTTCTAGCAGATATTTCTTGATTTCATCAAAGGCAGTCTGGCACTCATCATTCCATTCCATCACCTAATCTTTCTTCAACAACTTGAAGATTGGCTCACAGGTAGCTGTTAATTGGGAAATAAATCTTGCAATGTAATTCAATCGTCCCAAGAAACCTCTAACTTCCTTCTCAGTACGGGGAGCTGGCATCTCACGTATAGCTTTCACTTTTGCAGGATCCACTTCAATACCTTTTCCACTGACAATGAAACCCAGGAGCTTACCAGATCTAACTCCAAAAGTACATTTGTTTGGGTTCAATCTCAACTTGTATTTCTTCAACCTCTCAAATAACTTATGCAGATGATCAAGATGTTGCTCTTCATTCTGGGACCTGGCTATCATATCATCCACATACACCTCTATCTCACGATGAATCATATCATGAAACAAAGCCACCATAGCACTCTGATATGTTGCCCCTGCATTCTTCAGTCCGAATGGCATCACCTTATAACAAAAAGTGCCCCACTGTGTAACAAATGTTGTCTTCTCCATATCTTCAGGTGCCATCTTGATCTGATTATAACCAGAGAAACCATCCATAAAAGAGAATACCTTATGCTGAGCAGTGTTGTCTACCAGAACATCAATATGAGGAAGTGGAAAGTCATCTTTGGGGATGGCTTTGTTCAAATCTCTGTAGTCCACACACATACGTACTTTACCATCTTTCTTAGGCCCTGGTACCACATTTGCAACCCACTGAGGATAAGAAGTCACAGCTAAGAACCCTGCATCAAACTATTTCATTACCTCTGCCTTAATCTTCTCTGACATTTCAGGACGCATGCGACGAACCTTCTGCTTCTTTGGACGACAATCTTCTTTTACTGGTAAACGGTGAACCACAATGTCTGTATCCAACCCTGGCATATCTTCATAGGACCAAGCAAATATCTCCACATAATCATGTAACATTTGAATCAACCTGCTCTTGACACTATCCTCTAATTCAGCCCCTATCTTGACCTCTTTCCTGTTTTCTTCAGTTCCCAGATTCACAACTTCGACTGGCTCTTCATGTGGCTGTATAGCTTTCTCTTCTTGTTGTAACAACCTAGCAAGCTCTACAGGTACTTCACAATCGTCCTCATTTCCGTCTTCAGCTTGATAGATCGGATTCTCGAAATTATAATTGGCAATAGTAGAACTGTTATCAACAGGATCCAGAGTGGATGAGGATCTGGATTTTAGTGATGTGGGTGTGTGTAAGAACACATAGCTGATAAAATAAAAGAAAAGAAAAACAAGGAACACAATATTTACGAAAACGAAACGTCCACTGATTTTTATTGAATGAAGTATGCAAATGAAATGACATCCCGTAACAAGCACACCATTGAGCCCAGCACCCACAGTAGGAAAAATCCAAGCATCCAAGTTGTAATCTTCATCATAGTCACCAACAACATTGATCTGATCCTTCCTAATCCCCTGATTGGTGATACGAACAGCACGAGCACGACGAACAGCCTTTTGGGACTCTGCAGTGAAACCCAAACCAAATTTGTCAGACTTATAAGGAATGTCAGGGAGCTGACCCCAAATAGTACAACCACCTTCATCCACCACAGCTTTAGCATCTTTGAGGGAGGCCATTGTTGGAGGTATTCTGGTGACCACAGGAACTTTCTTGACAATAGGAGGAGCTTCATAAATATTAACAAACCAAGGAACCACTTCGAATGTCTGGCACGGAGTTTCAACATATTCACCCTCCATTTCAAGATATTTAAATGTATTCACGTGGCTAACTATATATCCTTCCTCTCCGTAAACAGTGACAACTTTTTCTTCTACTGGATATCTCAGTTTCTGGTGTAAGGTGGAGGTTACAGCACCTGCCCCATGGATCCAGGGACGCCCAAGCAAACAAGAATACGACGGACGAATATCCATGACATAAAAAGTAGCATTGAAGACCTGAGAACCTACTTTGATTGGGAGATCAATTTCCCCATGCACCACTCTTCTTGAACCATCAAAAGCCTTCACCACTATATTACTGGGCTTCAACACAGCATCTTCAGGACTAAGCTTATTCGGGACTTCTTTGGGCAACACATTCAGAGAGGAACCATTGTCTATTAATACATGTGACAGAGTAGTGCCCCTGCATTCAATAGAGATATGTAGAGCCCTGTTATGATCTCTCTTGGCCGGAGTCAAATCAGCATCGGAGAAACCTAACCCATTATCATAGGTCAAGTGTGCAACACAATTTTCAAATTGGTCAACAGAAATTTCATTTGGTACATGAGCAGTCTTCAGAAATTTAATCAAAGCCTTGGCATGAGCCTCAGAACACAATAGTAAAGACAACATAGAAATCTTGGAGGGAGTATGCCTCAATTGATCAACAATGTCATAATCACTCTTGCGAATGATTTTCAATATTCTTCCATCTGCTTAGCAAGATCATCAACAGCTGACGCATCAGTTGGTATAGGTTCAATAACAGGACCCTTGCTCCGAGCATCAGCAGTGGAGGTAGTAGTTGGAGTAACCGTATTCTTGGAGGTAACTGGAGGAGAGAAAACTCTTCCGCTTCGTGTGATCTTACTAGATCCAGCAATATTATCAACATCAACATGCATATCAGCTAAGGGTTCCTGCTTAACACCATGGATATAAACATCAGACCCATAATGCCAAGGCACAGCTTTATCAGAAGTATACGGAATAGGACCGGGAGTGGTAATGATCATAGGAGCTACTCTAGCTTCAGCAACAATCTTCACAGGGCCTTCAGCGGTAATCTTAATTGGACCCTTATGAGTAATTTTGACAGGTCCTTTGGAAGTAATCCTCACCGGCACTTTATCAACCATATCCACCTCTTCAACCTTCGCACCTTTAGTTATATGATCAACCATACTCTCCACAGAAGGTGGTGTCCTCTCAAACACTATGGTGTAATTATTCATGAGGCGTTGAATTCCGTCCTTCAACCTCCAGCAGCTATCTGGCTTATAGGTACAATATAAATAATCTTCACGATAACCTGGAAAGAACCCAGCTTGTACTAGCTTCTTCTTAATGACAGACAATGGTGTAGTCAAATCTGCAACTGAGGAAATATGTGAATCTTCATCAATGGAATTGACAGTCTTCTCATGATTTGGCATGGGAGCAGTGATCACATTTGGGGTACCCGGAGGGTCAAACACAATCTCTCCAGCATCAATCATATCCTGAATTTTGTTCTTCAATACCCAGCAACTATTGGTATCATGTCCCTGACAATTCGAATGATATGCACATCGTGCATTAGGATTATACCTGGGAGAGGTAACATTAGGATTCTGAGGAGGATCTTTCAGAGTGATAAGTTCAGCCTTCAACAAGTGTTGCAAGGCTTGGGCCATTGACATGTTGATCTTAGTGAACTGCCTTCTAGCCCTCTGTTGATTTCCCTGTGGTGGCTCTGTTGTTTCAGGAGTTGGATTGGAAATATGAACTGCACTCACAGATTGATGCCTTCTACTACGATCAGGTTGACCATAAACAACATTTGACTCTTTCTTCCCACTAGGAGGCTTCTTTGCAGCACCTGATGAAGAAACACCCACTTGAATCTTGCCACTCCTTATACCACTTTCTACGCGCTCTCCTGTCATTATCAACTCAGTAAAGCCAGACGATGAGCTTCCAATGAGATGACTGTAAAAAGGACCATTCAACGTACACATGAACATATCAACTAACTCCCTGTCAGTTAGAGGTGGTTGCACTCTTCCGGCCAAGTCTCTCCATTTCTGAGCATACTCCTTAAAACTCTCTTTAGCACCCATAGACATGCTCTGAAGTTGCATGCGAGTAGGGGCTAAATCAGCATTGTATTGATATTGCTTATAGAAGGCTTCAGCAAGATCATTCCAATCACGGATGTTGACACTCTCCAACTGATAGTACCATTCTAATTGAGCTCCAGATAAGCTCTCTTGGAAGAAATGGATCCACAACTTCTTATCAGCAGTATGGGGTTGGATTCTCCGGACATAGGACCTCAGATGCAGCTTGGGACAAGAAACACCATCATAAACTACGAAAGTAGGAACCTTGAAACCAATGGGTATAACTACCCCAGATATCAAACTTAGGTCTTCAAAATCCAGCCCAGAAGATTTTTGCAATTCCATAGCATCCATTCTATCCACCAGCATCTTGAACTTGTCCTCATTAGGCTCATGATAGTAGTTAGCTTCAGAATCAGAGTCTCCCATTGTATTATGGAGACTGCCTCCCTCTTTCTCAGACTCTTCAGACTCATAGTCTTCAACCTGTTCTTTGGTCTTGACAGGACCTCTGAACCTTCTTCCCATGTTGATCAGGCCACCTGACCTCCTAGTCTTCTTAGTCTTCTTGGCCAGCAGTGTCTTCAATTCATCCTGCCCCTTGGACAAGTTCAGGATCGGCTCTTGGAACTGTGCATTTTGTGCCTGGAGATCCTTAACTGTTTGTTCAAGAGCCATTGCTGAAATAAACAGTGAGAAGATGAGAAACCTGTGCATAAGAAACCTGTGATGCAATGATATGGTATGTAAATGCGTATGCAATGTTTTCAAGGACCGCAGGATTTAAATTTGTTTAAACAAACAAGAAGGTAAACTTTTATTAGTAATAAATTTGTTTTGCCTCTTGGGCTTACAGAAAATGAAATGAAATAAATACAATAGATGGGGTTTTAAGTCTCCCATGGACGTTTCCTCTTTGTGTTGAGGTATGAGTTGAGATTCCGCTCCCCATGAAGTTGCTTTGTTAGCTCCAGGATTCTTTCTTGACTTGCTTTGTAATGAGCCTCGAAAGTATCCCTTTGCTCCTTCAACTGGATCCAGGATCTCTGTAAGTCTTCCATGTCAGTGGGCATGTCTGGGTGAAGGATAGTATAAGAGGTATCTCCTTCAGCAACAGGCTCCATAGTAACTGGCAGGATGGCAGGATATGGCATCATGAGAGTCTGAGCACGAGATCGCACCCATCTGAGATAAGCCTCCATAGGAATAGTGTACTTAGGCTCCAGAGTCTTGCTGTCAACCTTGTTCACTTTTCCCCATGCTCGTATGAATCTCTGACGGTAACCTTGAAGATCGTTGTCGTAATCAAACACAATACCCTGAATCAACATGTCATGTGGACCATCACTCTGAGCATAACCAAACTGTCGTAAAGCTAGAGAAGGGTTGTAGGTAATGCCTCCTCTTATGCCTAGAAGTGGCACATTAGGAAACTCCCCACAACGGTCAATGATAGTGACATTCTCCATAGATCTGGAGCACCAATGAATATCTGAATGCGAGAGTGACATGATCCTTTTGGACCACCTGAACCCTTGTTCATTCTTCATTACTGAGCGAGGAAGGTGAGAAATAAACCGCCTAGATAGCAAAGGTATGCAGCACATCAGAGTTCCTCGTGCCTTTGTAGTACGAGTATGGAGAGAGTGCAGGATGTCCCCAAGTAATGTAAGCACTGGATTGTGACTCAGGAATATATTGATGGCATGAACGTCTATGAACTGATCAGGATTGGGGAACAATACTAAGCCATAAATCAACAAAGCTAAGATCTCCTCAAAAGCATCATAGCTCATAGCCTTCAAGAACACTTGAGCTTTCTCTATCAACACCTTAGCAAGAATACCCTTAACTCCGCTTCTCGTTTCTAGAACAATGTCAGACTTCTTCAGATGTAGAGCTGCAGCAATAACTTCAGGTTTAGGCTCCTTTTCCAAACCTGTGAATGGTTTTTGATCAAGTACATGTATACCCAGAAGTTTAGAGAACTCTTCCATTGTCGGAACCAGCTGATAATCAGGGAATGTGAAGCAATGGTGTTTAGGATCAAAGAACTGAAACAGGACACTCATCATGTCTTCATTGAACCCTGAGGTGACCAGATCCAATAGGTGACCATGTCTTTTGATGAACCGGGAGTTATCAGACACTTGAGAAATTAACTCTTTAAAGCTTAGGAGGTATGCCTACAAAGTTGATCCTGATAGTGTTCCTACGAGCAGAAGCCATGACCTGCAACAAAGAACAAAGATAAATCCTTTGGTCCTTGAAATGGTTAGTGAAAATGCTATGCTTATGATGCATGATGATGTCATGATGTTATGCTCAATCATAAACATGTGGCACACACAAACAAGTCACACCATAGTCCTAGGTTTAAAGGCTTGCATGAGGTTCAAAGGTAAGTACCCTCCCCTGAAGTTAGTTGGTCCATCCTGTCCTACAAAAGTAACCATGTTCTAAGGGATCTCAATATCATTGATCCTTCACAAGGGTGGTTGTTCAGTAGGCAACTTACTTGCTGTTCTGGACTGGGCCGAGGCATTATATACCGCGCGGCCCAATGCTCGTCAGGCCCATGTCCAGTCGACCAACCACGAGGACACCTCTGATGAAGAACCATTTTATCCAAGGAACACTTCCTCGCCTTCTCCAATGACGTGTCGGGCAGAGAACCAGTTGCCCGTCTCCTAGTCTACATCCACAAATCGTCAACCCACATCACGGGCATCTAGGTCGTGTCGGGCAGAGTCATAATAGTATCTCACATACCACGTCACCCAACTCCCCTACATTATCTCCTTAGGGATAGGGGCAGTTGGACCAGGGGGCAGACCTTGGTCTAGGTCTTAACGCTTCTCACGCGTCCCCTGGCAGCTCCTCCTTGGGCCTAGCTAATCCAGCCCATTAGGAGCCTTGGCCCAGCGCTGGGGGCTCAATATAAATACCCCTTTCATAGCAAAGGGGCAGGTATTCTAACTCATACTGATAACCTTTTCTCTGTACCTTTTTCTGACTTAAGCATCGGAGCACCTTGCAGGTACACCCCCCTCCTCATTTCATTCTTTGGCCCAGTCATCAAGATCTTGGAAGGCCCTCCTGATCAGGTCAGATCAGTGGCGCCGTCTGTGGGAACCTAGCTGTCCCCATCTTCATCAAAAGAGGATAAAAGCTCATTTATTTCTGTCCTTCCAACATGGCCGGAGAACAACCCAGCGAGCGCAGCCGTCCCCTCGTCGACTACAATATGGATGACGGCCCGCCATCCCATGAAACAGACGCTCGAGACGGGCGTCCAGCCACCCCGTCTCCAGAGCCCCAAAACAACGGGGATATTCCTCATGCTCACAACTCAGGGGCAGAGACATTTCATCCCATTCCCGTCCCCGTCGAAGGAGACGCCACAATGATTGCCATGGTAAATGCCCTCAATCAGGCCGGTTCTATGCTCTGTCAACAGCACGAACGAATCATGGCCCTCGAAGCCGAGCGCCAGGTGGCCCGACCCCAGCCGGAAAGGAGGACACAGCAACGTTCGGAACCAACAAAGAAGCGAGGACGCCGCTCCCCCGAACCTCACGTCAGCAGGGCGCGCGCCCGTCGCGACGGGGGCCGAACAGGAGCATCACCAAGGCACGGGCACAGCCCCGACACCAACGAACTATCTCCCTTAAGGAGCGACGAGGAAGACCTGCACTGTCCCCTGTCGCGGGCAATTATGGAAGCTCCACTCCCCAAAGGCATGGAGAAACCGCCCAATCTGGCTGTATACGACGGGACTACCGATCCCGACGATCACGTCGACAACGTTAATGCGATGCTCGACTACCGCAATGATATAACCGGGCACCTCAAATGCCGACTGTTCTCAACAACCCTCAGGAAAGGGGCCATGGCCTGGTACAAAAGCTTGGCCCCTGAATCCATTACGTCATGGAGAGTCATGAGGTCCATGTTCACCAGGCACTTTACAGCTTCCCGTCGTCACCCCAAAACTGAGGCGACCCTTGAAGCCATAGTGCAGAAGAAGAATGAAACACTGCGCTCGTACATCGAGCGATTCAACCAGGAGGCTGTCGAGGTGGATACCACCGAGCATATGAAGAAATATCTCCTCGAAAGAGGTCTCTTGCCCGGCAGTGAGCTTAGCAGAGCCGTCGGGATCGAACCTCCCCGCACCTTGAACGAACTCCTGCATAAGGCCCAGGCCTACATCAGATACGAGGAAAAACAGGTGGCACACAACGCCCGCAGCGGACGTCACGCTGGGGAGATCGAACACTCCAAACGCGAGGACACAAGCATTCCCCGTCGCAACGGGGACAAGCGAAGAGAAGAAAGACCTCGCGAGCTCCGGGAAGGAAGAGGCCCCGCGGGCAGATATAGCGAGTACACTTTGCTAACAGCTCCTCGAGAGCGTATCCTTGCAGAATGTATCAACTCCGAATTTAAGCAGGGCAGGGTCAGGTTCCCAAAACCGTCTGCGCCAAAACCCCACACTGACAAATCAAAGTACTGCCGGTTCCACAGAAGTCACGGGCACGTGACCGAAGACTGCGTCCACCTAAAGGATGCGATAGAAATTCTAATCCAAGAAGGGCACCTGAAGCAGTATACGAGGAAGAACGAAACTCCCAGACATGACGAGCCAGAGAAGAAGAGACCCCGGGAAGAAACACCCCCTGACAACTCTCCTTATCAAGTGGCCCTATGCGTGTCACGTCCGGAAGACTTCTTCCTCCCCGAACCGTTGCCCGAAGGCAAGATCGCTGCACTCAGCCCCTGGGAAAACTTCCCAACCACACTGGTGATATCAGGAGGGGGAGTTAACGGGGAAGCCGCTGCCCTCTCCGTCAAACGCAAGTTCGACGAACTCCTATTGACTGCCCCCGAGCAGAAAGCGACCTTGACAAAGTACCGCGGAAAATCAAACCCTATATCTTTCTTCCTGGAGGAACTCCCGGGGGGATCCCCGAACTCGGGCATCCCACTATTGATAAGGGCAAAGATGGCCCAATTCGACGTACGACGCATCCTGGTCGACCAAGGCAGCTCAGTGGATATCATGTACGTCCACCTCTTCAAGACTCTGAAGCTGGACAAAACCAACTTAGCCCCCTACGTCGGATCAGATCTCCAAGGATTCAATGGAGCGACAACCAGACCGTGGGGATATGTTGAGCTCCTCGTCACCTTCGGCGAACAAGAAACGGCCAGGGAAGTCAAAATCCAATTCCTGGTCGTAGACTGTCCGTCTCTCTACAATTGCATCTTTGGACGTCCGACACTGGCTGAACTCACCGCGGTCCCATCCACCGTCCACCTGAAGATGAAATACTACACCAAATTGGGACGCGTGGTCACCATCCACGGTGATATTGAAGCAGCTCGGCGATGCTACGACGCCGCAGTAAAAGGACAGGCCGTAGTCAACACAGAACAACTGCAACAACAAAAAACTCAGGACCGAGGATCCTACCCGGGGAGTCAACGCAATCGACCTCGACTGTCGCATCGGGCTAGACGAGACCGAAGAAGGGAAGTTCCCTGAGGGCTGCTCTCTCGAACACCCGGTCCGACCAATTCCCGACGGAGAGTTCGAGCTCATTCCTCTCGGGGACGACCCGGAAAGGACGGTGAAGATAGGTAAAGGACTACCCGAGGAAACAAGAGAAGAGCTCGTGGCATGCCTCAAGGAGAACTCCGACCTCTTCGCATGGAACGCCGCAGAAATGCCCGGACTGGACCCCGAGATCGCGTGTCATGAACTAGCTTTGGACCGGGCAGCCAAGCCCGTAGCACAGCGTAGGCGCAAACAGTCGCCCGAAAAGGCAGAGGCTGCCGAGCGAGCTGTAAAAGACCTCTTGGAGGCAAATTTTATTTCTGAAGCCCAGTACACAACCTGGCTCTCTAATGTAGTCCTCGTTAAGAAAAATAATGGAAAATGGCGTATGTGTGTTGATTATACTGATCTTAATAGGGCTTGCCCGAAAGATGCTTTTCCCCTCCCTAATATAGACATGCTCGTTGACAACTCTGCAGGTTTTAAACTCTTGTCCTTTATGGACGCATATAGTGGATATAACCAGATCCCTATGTCGCCCACAGACAAGAAACACACAGCATTCATGACCCCAACAGGCAATTACTATTATAACGTAATGCCGTTCGGACTCAAGAACGCTGGCGCTACATACCAACGCATGATGAACAAAATCTTCAAGAACGAAATAGGGGACATGCTCGAAGTATACATGGACGACATGATCGTCAAGTCACACGAGGAGGCTACCCATGCCCGACACCTTACGAAGGTATTCGAGCAGGCGAGACAGTGTAAAATGAGGTTCAATCCCGAAAAATGCACGTTCGGCGTACGGGCAGGAAAGTTCCTCGGTTTTTATCTCACCGAAAGAGGGATAGAGGCCAACCCCGACAAATGCCGGGCATTCTCAGAATTTCCGACCCCGAAGACCAAAAAGTCGATCCAGTCGCTCAATGGAATGCTCGCCTCACTCTCCCGTTTCATCGCCAAATCCGCCCAGCACGCATTGCCATTCTTCAGACTCCTTCGAAAAGAGGCTACCTTCGACTGGACCGATGAATGCGAGCGAGCATTACTCCACCTAAAGAAAGTTCTGTCCCAACCACCAGTCTTGTCACGACCATCAGAGAAGGAAACCTTATATTTATACCTATCTGTGGCAACCGAGGCCGTCAGTGCCGTTCTAATAAGAGAAACCGACGAGGGACAAAAGCCCATCTATTTTACGAGCAAAGCGCTCCAAGGCCCCGAGCTCCGGTATCAGCAAATCGAAAAGGTCGCCCTGGCCCTTATCAACACGGCAAGGAGACTACGATATTACTTCCTCGCACACACGATAAAGGTCAGAACCGATCAGCCAATCAAACAGCTGCTCGGGCGTCCGGATATGGCCGGGAGGATGCTCAAGTGGTCACTGGAACTCTCCGAATTCGACATACAGTACGAAAGTAGGAAAGCCTTGAAAGCTCAGGCGCTGGCCGACTTCGTCGCGGAGATGACCCACTGCCCAACTCCAGCAGAAAACGCCCACAAATGGACGATCTTCGTCGACGGCGCCTCTAGCACGTCGGGCAGTGGGGCCGGGATCATCCTCGAAAATGAAGAAGGGATCCTAATAGAGGTATCATTAGCGCTAGCGTTCCCAACATCGAACAACCAAGCCGAATATGAAGCCTTCCTCGCAGGCCTGAGGTTAGCCGAGGACCTGGGAGCGAAAGAGGTAAAAATATCCACCGACTCCCAGCTCGTAGCCTCACAAGTGCGAGGAGAGTATCAAACCAAGAATGACAACCTCCTCGAGTACTTGTCCCTCGTCAAAGAAAAACTTGATAAATTCGAAAAGTGGGAAGTTCAACACATACCCCGCGAGCACAACACACGGGCAGACATCCTCTCGAAACTAGCCAGCACGAGGAAAAAGGGTGGGAATAAATCGGTAATTCAAGAAATCCTCCCTCGACCCAGCATCGACAAATTGCCTCCCCCACTCGAGGTCAACGCTATAGGGGATGCCCACTGTTGGATGACGCCCATCTACAATTACCTCACACGAGACGAGCTCCCAGCTGACCCGAAAGAGGCAACCACTGTCAAACGACGAGCATGCTCGTACGTACTCCTCGAAGGCAAACTCTACCGGAGAGGATTCTCCGTCCCATTACTTAAATGCGTCGAGGAAGAGAAAGTCCCCGACATACTTGGAGAGATACACCGGGGAATTAACGCTCAACACCTCGGCGGGAGATCGCTCGCACGAAAGGCCCTTCGAGCAGGCTACTACTGGCCGACCATGCAAAACGATTCGAGAGAGCATGTCAAAAGATGCGACAAATGCCAACGACACGCCGACATGCACCTCGCACCCCCGAACGACCTTAAATCACTGTCTTCCCCATGGCCCTTCGCGTGGTGGGGCATGGACATCCTCGGACCATTCGTCACCGGATCATATCAGAATAAATACCTCATCGTCGGGGTGGATTACTTTACCAAGTGGATCGAGGCAGAGGCACTGGCTAAAATAACCGCGCAGAACATTCTCCGGTTCTTCAAACGCAACATCCTCGCCCGGTTCGGCATACCCCAGGCACTCGTCACAGACAACGGGACACAATTCACGGACGGAGGGTTCCAGGACTTCGTCGCCAGCCTGGGCACCACACAGCATTTCACATCTGTCGAGCATCCGCAGACGAACGGGCAAGCAGAGGCGGCCAACAGAGTAATCTTACGTGGCCTCAAACGTAGACTCGGTGAGGCAAAGAGGGCATGGGTCGAGGAGCTGCACAGCGTCCTATGGGCATACCGCACGACACCGCACTCTACCACCGGGGAAACCCCATTTCGACTAACCTACGGCACCGAAGCAGTTATCCCGGTGGAGATACGGACGCCAACAAGGAGAACGGAGGAACCCCTAGACGAGGAAATGAACGATGAAACCCTTAGAACCGAGCTCGACCTAGTCGAGGAGATACGCTCCGAAGCAGCCCTCAGGGAAACAACCCTCAAACAAAAAATAGCACTACGCCACGACGCGAAAGTCATAAGAAGAGAGTTCCAGGTCGGCACCCTGGTCCTCAGAAGAAACCAGAAAAACCCAAGAGAGGGCAAACTGGCGGCCAACTGGGAAGGCCCTTACCGCGTCCGCGACAAGACGAGCAACGGGGCCTATTACCTAGAAAACCTACAAGGAGAACAACTCGCTCGACCATGGAACGCAGAAAAACTTAGACAATATTACAGCTAAATACACCACGGGGAGACGTGGCTGGTACGACCACGCTCTTCGTCCCCAAAATCCCAGGGAGGAACCACGAGGCCCGAAAACGATCCGGGGTCACGTAACAAACACAACCCTCCCCGACAGTTGGGATCTTGACCAAGACCCAACATCGAAGTACCAAGATTGGCAGGGCACCCAGCTCGCGATGGGAGGGCCCAAGCCTCGGGACCAGGGTTCGAACAACGGACCCGGGCTTCGATACCCACGGGCACAAAGCCCGACGCTTCGTCGGTTCCCTAAACCGAGGAGATAAACAAAGTCGAGTAGAGTACGAATCCATACAAATAAGACATCAAACTTAAACGAGCACAATGAATGATAACGAAAACGAAAATATTCATACATTAATAATAACAGCGGCCGAAGCCAAGTACGCCCGAAGGCAATATTACACCTGCCCGAAGGCCAAAATACATAACAAGGCACGCAGGCCATAACAGAAATCAAAATAGAAATAAATGACTTAAGACTCCGCTCGGAGCACTTCCTCTTCCTCTTCCTCTTCTTCACCCCCCAGTTCCGCTTCCGCTTCGAAAGGGCAGACGATCTCACCATCCCTGACGCAGTAATTATGGGCCGACCCATCTGTCACCAACTCAGGGTTCAGAAGCCCAAGTTGCTCGACAGCATTATCAAAACCCTCCTTGAAAACGACCACCAGGTCTTGGTTGAGCGAGCGGATATGCCCCAGCAGCTCACCACGAGTACCGAGGGCGCGCTCCTCCTCAGTCTCGTCAGCCAAAGATCGGACCTTTTCCTCGAGAGCTTCGACCTGAGCCCGCAGGCCAGCATTATCCTCGGCCAGCTTCTGGTAACCGGCCATCTGCTCTTCCAATCCCTCCTTCGCGGCCTTTAACTGGTCCCTCTCCTTCTCTGCTTCGTCCAGCTTCTGGCTCAGCCCTTCCTGCAGCTGATGCTCCTCTTTGTAGTCCGACAGATCTTTGGACAGCTTGTCCTTCTCCGTCCGAACCCGCAGAAGAGCATCTTCCAGCGAGGCAGTGGAAACCGAAGTATCGGTCAAGACCATGGCCGTCTCCATCACCCGGATGACAGCAGCAATGTCCCTGGCCAGATCCTTTTTCCGAGCAGAGGCATCCTGATCCAGAATAGCCTTGGCCTCGGGCGCAGGCACAGCGATCGCCTCCTCGCCCTTGAAGAACGACCGTTCCACATAGCAGGGAGGGAGCAGATAGCTACCCGGTCCATTCGGGCTCCCTAGTGACGACCCGGTAAGAGTCCCCGCCGGACGTTTCCGTTTGTGAAGAGGAGAAGCCGCTGGCGACGGACTATCAGGAATGTCGATCGGGTTCCCCCGAGGAGGAGAGGGAGGAGTCACACTCGCCACGTGCGAAGGACCGGCCCCAGTATCACCAGCAGTCACCAAGACACGGGCCGCCGTCTTCTTCTTCTTCTTGGGCACCCGGTCAGCAGCGCCGACCTGATTGGCCAGCTTCAAAACCCGATCACGGGCACTGGGCATAGCTCCTGCAAAACGATACACACAGACATTAGCGAGCGAAGACATAAACAAGTAAAATAAAACAAAAAAGGGGGCTAAACAAGTCTGCCTACTCAATAACGCTATAGCTTCCTCCTCGGTATCGCACTCGAGCAGAGCCTTTGTATTAATATAACGCGGCTCAGTGATTAACTCCCCGGCTTCGTCCAAGTAAGGCACGCCCTGTCGATTCGCCCAAAACCCCAAAGTGAAGCTCTGCACGTAGTCCACCAGCTTCTTATAAGCGAGCCTATCCTCCTGGCCGAGCATCCCATATTTGATCCGATAATGAGCCGTGGAGAGATCAAAGTGATCACACTGCCACCTCAACGGTATCTTCGACATCAGCGTCTCCTCCCCGTTTGGCTTCCGTTGATAATAGTAGAGAGAGTGAAGGGCAGCACGGGTGATCGGCCTCACCACGTACCATCGGTTCTTGAAGTGACGAACAGAATCCTCGTACGTCTTGAACAGGCGCACAGGCTGCTTGAAAGAAACCCAACTGTGACGCCCGCGGGAACCAGACCGTTGGAGATGGAAGACATGGAAGAAGAGAGCCCGAGTGCAACCAATGCCGAGGAACTGGCACACTAACTCAAATGCCCGCATAAATGCAAGGGCATTGGGGTGCAGTTGGGACGGCGCCAGCCGGAGCCACTTGAAGACTGACATCTGGAATGAGTTGAAGGGCAGCCTAATCCCCGCCTCACGGAAAGCAAATTCATACATGGTGAACTGCTTCCCCGGGAGATGATGACAAATGCGATCTTCTTCCTTGGGGGCGCAGCAATACCAATTTGGCGGGTCCTCCCGACTTATATCCTCGACCACAGCATAAGCAATGATGGCCTCGTCGCAGAAGTCTGATTCCTCCTCCAAGGGCTCGTTCGCGACCCACGAGAAGTCAACCTGCCCAGACGAGGAGGCGTGTTCGGTGCCATCTCGGACATTCCCATCCCCGACCGGGAGACGAGCGATTGTTGCATCTTCGGTCGAGGACCCAGAATCCTCCCTCCTCGGTCTTAAACGCCCGGTAGCACCTGAAACGCAGACAGAAAGAGTGAATTCGACGTCGTATCAAATCCACCCTTCCACCGCAGGTCAAGTGAAAGGGCGTAGCGGCTACGGGGATTAACCGTGCTCAACTCAGTGACGCACGCGTTCTATGGAGACCGGGCAGAAATTTCATACAGCCTATGCAAATATTGCCCGGCTTACGGAATTTATGCCCGGTCCAGTATGATCCCAATCCTATTTTCTACCATCTAATGTACCTCTACATTCCACTACACTATTCCTAAGTCAAACCTAACCACATCTCTACAAAAATAGCATGCGTTTGACAGAAAACAACAAGGAAAAACAGTGGATCACAGTAGAAAATCATACCTGACATAGTTAAGTTGGAAGGGGTACGGTGGTGCCCGAGCAGAAGACGGTGGTTCAGAAAGGATGACTGGCGGAGACGGTGGTCCAGACGGCGGAGCAAGCAAACGAGAGAGAACGTGGAGAACTCCGGTGAACGTGTGAGCGAAAAAAGTGGAAATGAAGTTACTCAACCCCTTTTTATAGGGCTGGGCACGTGGACCAACACACTAGGTCATCATTACCTAGCCTGCCTACGCCGTCTTTGCACTCTAAACGAAGCGACACCATTAAGTCTGAGACACGTCTCTCCAAAATAAGAAACTGAAACGACCCGGGCACCTATCCGTCTCCCCGACTCACCTAGACGCCACATTCCCGCGTCATATCCTCGCCTGCCACGAGGAAGGTGCTGACCAACCGATCACCTCCGTCCCCGACATTTCCGGTGAAAAGACCAGTCAAGAACAAGTCTGCTGTAACCCCATCTGCCGAACGATCACACTTCCCCGCAAGCTCGGGGAACCCAAAATTGAGACATAAGTCATCGCTCTGGCTCAGAGACTCGACTTGGGGGGCTCCTGTTCTGGACTGGGCCGAGGCATTATATACCGCGCGGCCCAATGCTCGTCAGGCCCATGTCCAGTCGACCAACCACGAGGACACCTCTGATGAAGAACCATTTTATCCAAGGAACACTTCCTCGCCTTCTCCAATGACGTGTCGGGCAGAGAACCAGTTGCCCGTCTCCTAGTCTACATCCACAAATCGTCAACCCACATCACGGGCATCTAGGTCGTGTCGGGCAGAGTCATAATAGTATCTCACATACCACGTCACCCAACTCCCCTACATTATCTCCTTAGGGATAGGGGCAGTTGGACCAGGGGGCAGACCTTGGTCTAGGTCTTAACGCTTCTCACGCGTCCCCTGGCAGCTCCTCCTTGGGCCTAGCTAATCCAGCCCATTAGGAGCCTTGGCCCAGCGCTGGGGGCTCAATATAAATACCCCTTTCATAGCAAAGGGGCAGGTATTCTAACTCATACTGATAACCTTTTCTCTGTACCTTTTTCTGACTTAAGCATCGGAGCACCTTGCAGGTACACCCCCCTCCTCATTTCATTCTTTGGCCCAGTCATCAAGATCTTGGAAGGCCCTCCTGATCAGGTCAGATCACTTGCCAACCAAAACCCTCCAAGTTTAGAATCTCAATGAGTGTAGCATCGAGTATCAACCAACTTCAGTCTTCACCAAAGCCGGTTATCTCACTACTTTCTAAAGGCCAATATGGGATAACTAGGGTTCTAAAAGTTAGTTAGTGCATTGACAACATATGGTAGCCTCATATTATCCTCAACTTGACTTAAGGAACATAAGCACCAACCAAGAAGTCACACTAACTATGGCCACCAGATCAACCATATCGGTATACGCCGTACAGTTTCCTTGGTCTATTGCCATTTACCTAAGGTACACTAGATCCGGGTTAGGATCTTTCACACATAAGAGCACCCAACAGATAAGTATAAAGCAAACAAGGCAAACAATTTAAAGTGATCTAATTCCTAAGGGTACCCCTCTTTTATTAAATCCCCAGCAGAGTCGCCAGTTCTGTAACACGGTGGGAGAACTGACTTTAGTTAAATGTTGCGGATAGCAAGAGTCGCCACCGACTTTTATTTTATCCAAAGGAAAGGGCATAAAAGAACAGGAAAGACCTTAAAAGATTTTTGGGTTCGGGGGGTAGGTTATGTAAAGGGAAGGTGTTAGCACCCTTTACATCCATGATTATCCATGGGCTCTTAGTTACTTAGCTCACTTTAAAATGTTTTTGAAATGTGAAGTGTGTGAATAGAAATTTTCTTAAGTATTTTATAATGATCCATGTACGGATGTATATAAAACCTTTGTTTTGAAAATTGTTTGAAATGTATGAAGTGTTTGAAATGTTTTGAAGAATGAGCAAGTATCTAAGAGGAACCTACCCTAAGTTTAAGTCTTTTCTGTTCTTGAATCCTTTAAATGGTAAGACTATCCCTATTATTAAGGAATAGGTAGTCACTACCTTGGATGTACGGGACAAGTGAAGGGACATCTGTTATTTAGGCAACTGTGGGGTGTATAAGCAATTCGAAGGGACTTATCATCTTCATTCGAAAGGGACAAGATCATTACGAAGGCAACATTCAAAGGGACTTGATCTTTTTATCTGTTTAGGGACTAGATGATGTGAAATGAGGGACTTTGCTTTATACACCCTACTTGACCTTTTGTTTAGGCAACATGAGAGGTAACCCTTAAGAAGTGAGATGGTGATCCAGGATCGACTTACGTGTGTGAGTGTACAATTTTAAATATTTATCTTTTAAATTAATGATCTAAATTCAATTTTAAATACAAACATATCTTGCACTCCCTATTTTACTAACCATAGCATTTAAAAATAAATATTAAACATTGCTACTAAAATATTACATAAAGGAGACAATTACATAATAATAATAATTAAAAAAAATTAAATAAATAAGCAAAATAAGTAATAATAAATAATGGGGTTAGTAACAATAATAATAATAAATCACAATATAAATGAGGTTAGTAATAATAAAATAAATATCATATGAAAATAAATAGAATTAATAATAAAATGAACAAGAATATTAGCATAATAATTAAAAGTTCAATTTTTTTATACACAATTATTTTTTTAAGATTAAGAAGAAAACATAAACAATTCATATTATATACTAATTATTATAAAATTTTAAATTATACACATGTTATAAAAATAAGGTTAATTATAAACATATTATGAAAATAAATTATATTTACAAAATTAAATTAAGAGTTTTAATTATTTTAAGCATAATCTAAAATTATTGGCGTACAAGAATTATATTAAAGAATAATTATAAACAAATTATAAAAATATACACATAATTAAAGTTTTATAAATAAATAAATTAAAAATTATAACTAACAAATAAATTAATATTTACAATTAGGTTTTTATAAAAATAATTAGGTTTTATAGAAATATTTAGGGTTTTAGAAAATATTAGGGTTATATGTTTAGAAAAATAAATTAGGATTAATTATTAATTATACACTATTAATAATATACAAAAATAAATAATTTTTCTAATAAGATTTAATTAAAAAAAAAAGATGAGTTCTAAATTGTGATAATAATATAAACATTCTACTTTTTCTATTATTTAAATTTATTTAACTATAATATAAATTAATTAAATAAGAAAAACAGAAAAAAGAATGAAAACAAAACTTACCTGGGCTGGGATTCGAACCCAGTCACTGGACAATGCAACCTCCAAGACCAGCAAACCAGCCACTGGGCTGCGCGCGCGCCAGTGATAGGGAGAACACTCCTTTTGGTTTTGTTGTTAACCTGGAAAAATCATGACAAAACAAAAAGAAATAGCACAAAAAGGTCTGGGGAGGGATTCGAACCCAGGACCTTCACACAACATGCAAGCACACTTACCATCCAGCCGGGAGAGCGCAACTGATTGTATAATGACTACAATGAATAATATATCAAGTCATAAGATTAAATGAAAAATAAGAAAAATTTTGCTGCGCCCAGGGATCGAACCAAGGCCTTCAAGCATAACACACACATCCCTCACCACTGGGCCAGACGCGCATCTGTGAAATAACATTAGCAATCAAACAAAAAATATTATGTCAAATATTTGAATGAAGATCTTGGCGCCAAAGGCCTTCGTCTTCAACCTTTTTCCTGCGAAAATACCTGTAAAATCAGCTACAAAAATTCCTGCGAATTTTTCAAAACCCTAAACCTGTGTTTTTCGAAACATTATGCAAACCATCGAGTCAACCAAAATTAGTAACCCAGATCAATTGTACAAGGTCCACACATCACAACCATGGTCTTAGAATTGGTTTTAAGGTCCTAAATGTATGGTTCCCGTTTTGAAACTCCAAACCCTAACAATGGCAATCTTCAACACAGTCCACAATAATTCAATTGATCTATGCAAAAAGCTTCTAAACATCACAACAAACACAAATATATGATTAGTTTTCAATATTAATACATGAATCAATCAAATCGAAATATTTCATAATATGAAAGGGATGCATTCGATTTGTTCAAATTAGGGCATGAAGAGGCAATGTTATGATCCATAATTGATCTATGAACTCCAAGGAACAAGTTGCAACCTTTGGTTTGTCTTGAAAGGGCTTGAATGATGGAATCCGAATTTGAGTTTTGGTAAGTTTTTTGAATGTGCAAACTTACTCTTGAGGCCGTCAATTCGTCCCCTATGCATTGTGATAGCTTGTATACTTATAATAGAGTGAAGCTAGGTCAAAAGATTGGATCATTGTTTGGACTTTTTGATTTTTGGAGATTGAAAAAGATTAGAACTTAAATTTCATATATTTTTGAATGAGACCTTTCTATTTCAAGACAATCATCTTCAATTATATATCAATTTAATCCAATTCGTGTTAATGACCTTCTAGAACCAAAATATATTTTAAATTTTCATATTTGATATTTTATTTAAATTTAAAATGATTTTTAATATAAAAAATCATAATAAATAAAATAAATAAAATAAAATTATGAAAATATCAAATAAATTTCGTGCATGATGTCATGGAACACCTTGGGTCACAAAAAGTTCAGCCCATTTGAAAGAATTTGGTTTTAAGACCCTATTTTCTTCATACACCACCCAAAAATTTCCCAACTTTGCAAGGGCACATATCCTTCAATTTTAATGATATGAGGGTGTTCTTGGAAATTTTGGAAATCTTGAAGAGTCCTCTAACCAACCCCATTGGTTTCATGTACATATCATTTACCATTCTCAAGTTATGCCCTTTTGAAGTTGTTGACTTTTTGTTGACTTTCAAAAGGACCTATAATGTCTTAGCTCCTACCTTCCAAATGAAGCATTTTTGGGCTTGGCTTGTGAGACACAAAGTTGTAGAGAATTCAATTTCCTTCAAAATGAGATTTGGATGGGAAAATTTTGATGAAGCATGTGAAAGTTATGGCTGGTCAAAGTTCAGTTGACTTTTCCTGAGGAAACCCTAATTTAGAAACCTCTGATTCTTGATGATCTGAAATATCCTTGATGAATCATGATCAACCCTTGATCAAATGATGAATTTTACTTCATATAATTGATGTTGGCAAAAAATCATGAAGTTTGACTTTGGTTTGACCACAGTTGACCTCAGTTTGACTTTTTAACTAATTTGACTGATTTTGACCTATCTGATCATCTGACTGAGCAAACCTTTGAGAAAAGTTCTGAAATTTGTCATGGGGATTCTTAAGCACATATAAGATGTCATGAAGCTCACTTGAAGTCTTGGAAGTCCATTTAGCCTGATTAAAGTCAAAACCCTAGTTTTGGATGCACTGCTTAGGGGGATGCATTGTCTGAGGGAATTGTCAAATCTTCTGACTAATTGTGAACTTTGTGAACCTTGTGAACCTAATAAGATGTCTTGTAAACTTCATGAACCTCATGAGATGCCTTGTAAACCTTGTGAACCTCATAAGGTGTCTTGTGAACCTTGTGAACCTCATAAGGTGTCTTGTAAACTTCATGAACCTCATGAGAGGTCTTGTGAACCTTGTGAACCTCTTAGCACACAAAGTTTTGTATTGTGAGGGCAAATTTTGGGGTGCAACAATTGCATGTAGTGTCTAGCATATTTTTGTCACAAATATATCTTGTATTTTTTATTTGCATTTTTCTTCTTAAGGTACCTTAAAACCCTAGATAACTTAGAAAAATCACAACTTTCTTTAGGTTAAGAGTTAGAACTTCTCCTTTGGGGTGTGATATCATATGGGGTTAGGGTTCCTTTGAGTTCATTTGCAATTTTTTATCTTATGTTTTTCTTCAGTTTTTGACTTTTGCATCTCATGTTGCCATAAAACCCTAATTTCTCATGTTCATTTGCATACATCTTGCATATGCATCCATACATGAACGTGCCATGACATTTCTTGCATCCACATAACATTTAAGACATCATAGGACACATTAGAATCATTCTTGATCATTTCTTCATCCATTTGCCATGTTATGCATTCATTTCATTCCATGAACTTTCAAACTTCTAAGCATGCTTCCATTGCATTCCATCTCTTGTATGAACATTCATAGCATTTGACATGTCTTTGCACCATCTCTTAGCATCATTTACATCATGTTTAGGCTTCTGGTTTTGGGTTGCATCTTTGCATTTGCTTCATTTCCATTTCATTCCTTTCTTTATGATAACCATTTTCAGGTGGTATGTACTTTGAGAAGTGAATTTGCCTTCACTTCTCATTTCTCTTCTCATTCTTCTTATGCATCATTGCTGCATTTTCTTTTGCTTTAGAGTGAGCTTGCTCATTCATGTTCTTCATTCACTTTCTTTCTTCAAGTAACTTATCTTCTTCAATGAAGTAAGTTAACTTGTTTCTTCTGCTTCTCCTCCTTTCATCTGCTTCTTCCATTGGTGGCTTCTCTGAAGATCTCTTGCAAGCCTTACAAACCATAGGAACACCCAAGCATGACAATAATTAGGGTTTTGATTAGTCCCCCTTTAGCTTTTACCTTTGTGTCTTCTTTGTGTCTCTCTTCTCACCTCATAATCAGAGACTAAACCTTTAAGGTTTTAAGACTTTGTGATTAGGGTTATGCCTGCATCCTTCACTTAGGATGGAGTGTATAACTTTAATCCTAAGTGTTAAACCCTTAATTTGTTTAAACCTCTTAATCAATCCATCTTAATAATCACTAAGACATTAACTTGTAACTTGGGCCTTGCATTAGGGTTCTAATTCTTCCTTAATTGGTTAAGAAGGACTAACCCTAGTGTTAATGGACAAGTCCTCCTCAACTTGTCTTACAAACCATAAAATTCACTTCTTAATATTACCATCAATTAAAATCCACTTTAATAAAGGTTTTTTTGTCATGAGGTTAATCCCTAATCATGGATTAAGTTGAGGTATCTTCCTCAGCTTAAGTGCTCTCATCTATTATCCTTCTATTAGGATGGTGTAATGAGTCCACTAAATCCTTGATTATGGATTAAACTCATTACTTAACACTAAACAAAAACACCAAAAACATCTAAATAATCACAAGTAGGCTAATCATCTTAATCCTACATCATCATGGTAATTAAGTTTGAGATGCTTATCTCCTACTTAAGGTATTCTCATTATCCCTAAGCAAAGGGAGGATATGATGAGTTTACTAACCCTTGGTTTAGGCTTAAGCTCATCAACTTATGACAAACACAAAAAAACAATAAAAGATTGAAAACTCAAAAACAAAGCAATAATCGTCTCCTCCGGGATTCTTTTCTCATCCTCTTCACTCACAAACGAGAACTTGCTTCTTCCGTCTAATGCAAGACAGTTAGCACTCAAGCCAGACGAGTCATACACTTGAGCATAGACAAGCAAGCAGTTCATCAGTCAATTTATCTTTCAGTGTCTTTGAGTCGAATTACGGTGTTCTGACTTCCTCATTGCATTAGAGGATACGTAGGCATAACTTAACAGTTATCGAACAAAAGTCTCTGTGTCTTCCCCCTCTTTCAGCATTATCTTTTTAAGCCTCATTCCTGAGCATTTCACTTCACTATCTTGCACTGACACTTGTATATTCTTTTCCAGCTTTTGCACACAAATAGCACATACACTACCCCTTTAAACACAAACTTTCAAGCGTGGATCCCGTCGAGTACGATGGACAATCCGGGTGCTAATACCTTCCCAAGTTGTAACCAACCCCCTTTCTCAGTTTCTCTGGTTCGTAACCGTCTTATCCATCTTTTCTAAGGTTTATGCAGCATTACCTTTCCTTCGGGATAAAAATTCCTAGATGGCGACTTTTTCACTTCATTTCATTCTTCTCTTCGCCGACCGTTCGCGCTTGTACCGGGATGTAAATCTTCGGGAGCGATAGGGAGCAACTGATATGCAAGGCTGCTGAAGGGTTCTTTAAGACATCATCAGATGTTGAAAGGTTCAACGTGGGGGTTACCATCGTTCCCCATGAGGAGGTTGAAGAGTCAAGCCTCCCAATCATTACCAAAGAAACTGCTGAAAGTTTCGTAAAGATGGATGAGGCCACTGGCCTATAGCTGAACTTCTCCCTGATGGAACTCAAGGATGAAGTTAATGTTATCATGGTTGAAGTAACAGACGACCAAGTAATGAAGGTGGACCATTCTGCAGGACAGAAGGACCACAATACAAAAGCTTATCCCATGAAGGATGTGACAATTGTTGATTTCTAGCAGAGATACCAAAACAAGAAGTCAGAAGTGATGCTTTGCCCAAGGTGTAGTTCCATCTTTGATAAGAAGGTCGTTCGAAGTCTTCAATAGACGAATAGGATGCATGGGGGCAAAAGGAGAAAACTACTTAAAAACATGCATGTTTAGACCCAAGACGTGCTAACCCTTATCAACAAAGGGGCATGCCTCAGTCTCTCAAGTCCAAGCAACCCTCATTTAGGCCAAGTGGGGAAGTCCCCATTGACAAGTGGTTTAAGCTTGATGAGTCAGGAAAGGGGAGAGGACAAAAGTGGGGGAAATTTGAGGTCGAGAGAGGACCCTCAATGGGATACACAAAGGAGGTTATGACCTCTAATAAAGCTACATATGTATCTAAGAATTACAAGGGTAACAATCCTATGTCCAGGTCGCAATGGCGTAGGGAGCAACGCAGGAGGGAGGCTCAAAGGGAAGCCTCCATAGGTGATTATGTTAAATCCAACACAAGTATCTTTGATGAAGCGAGGGACAAACTTAAAGTGAATAATAAGGTGACTGTAGGGCACAAAGGACCTTCGTTCAAAAACAAAGTAGCTGACATTAAGGCATAAATAAAAGTTGAGTTGAAGGCTGTCGAAGATGAAGAAATGACAGATAAATTTGATTGTGAATCTGAGGATTTTTTGGACGTACTGGTCAATGTGGTTTCAGTAATACCTAGAGAGTACGATCGCATTACTGAGGCAAAATATTTGGATGTTAATACTGAAGCAGAAATGGCAGCACATCAACCAGTGTGCTACTATGTAATGAACAATGGTTACGTCGAAGAGCATAACACTTTCTTCGAGAGACCCACTGAGGCCATGAGGGTGCACCTGAAACCTCTTTATATTACTGGAAAAGTAGAAAATGTGGCCATCAACAAGATTCTGGTTGATTGTGGCGCTATAGTAAACATAATGCCACATTTCTTGCTACCCAGGATCGACAAATTCGACACTGGACTTAAGCCCCACAACTTGGTTCGGTCGAACTATGAAGGTAATATTGAACCTACTATGGGGGTCCTTCAGGTTGACTTGACTGTGGGGACAGTCACAAGTCCCACTCTCTTTTTGGTGGTAGAGAGTAAGTCCAACTATAACCTCCTGTTAGGGAAAGAATGGATACACGGAATAAGAGCAGTGCCATCTTCCATACACCAAAGGGTCACCATATGGAGACCAGATGGTATTGTCGAGAACATCGAAGCTGATCATGGGTATTTTAAGGTACCAATGAATCACATAGAAGGTGTGGAGTTCGATAAGAATCTGGCACATATTGGTCTATGTGCGCTTGTAGGGTTCGAGTTCACACCAGATGATCACGCATATTGCACATTGAACCTCCACCCCATCGAAGGATTTCGCTGGGACATAGAAGTCGTAGAAGAAGTAGGAAATCACCCACCTTATCTCCCTGATCCTAAAATTTGGCCTACATTTTAGGGAAGCGAAGGCAGTAATAATGACTGACTTCGACACGCTAAATAGAATTTCGGCCTATATGGCCGAAACAAGGATACAAACGGCCTTGGAGGTTGCAGGAAATGATATGGCTGTAGAGGTTATTACTCAATTTGTTGAAGAGATTCCTGCAAGGGATCTCAACCAAGAGCCCTCAAAGAAGGCTCAAGAAGATTCAGACTAGAGGCTCAATGCCATTTATGATAATGAGCCTTTGGGATTTGAAAAGGACCCTTTTTCAGAAAGTACCAAAATACTGGCTCAGGATCCTTTAGATGAAATAGACCTGGGAGAAAGGGAGTTGAAAAGTCCTACATACATCAGCGCCAACCTCGACCCAGAACTTAAGTTGGAAGTGGTCCACCTGCTGAAAGAATTCAAAGATTATTTTGCATGAGACTACAATGAAATGTCTTGTTTAGAAAGAGAGTTCGTCGAGCACAAGCTACCAACCAAACCTGGGAAGAAGCCTATCAAACAAAATACAAGACGGTTCGCCCCAGCAATCCTCAAGAAAATTAAATAGGAGATTGAAAGGCTGCTTCGATGCAATTTCATTCGTACAGCTAGGCAGAGGACTTTATGGGATTCGTGGTCCACAAAGAGGGGATCGAAATCAATCAGAATAAGACTAAAGCTATCATGGAGGATAAAACGCCTTCGACAAAGAAGGAGCTCCAATCACTCTTAGGCAAGATCAACTACTTAAGGAGGTTCATATCAAACCTGAGTTGGAAGACTCAAGCTTTCTCACCTTTGTTGCGTATGGGCAAAGAAGGATTCCAGTGAGGGCAAGCTCAACAAGAAGCCTTTGACAAGATCAAGGAGTACTTAAGTCACCCTCTAATTCTTTCTCCACCTTGTAGAAATAAAAATATGAGATTGTACATAGCTGCTTCAGATAAGACTTTAGGTAGTATGTTAGCTCAAGAGGATGATGATGGCATTGAAATATCCATTTATTACCTTAGTAGAGTTCTAAATGATGCAGAAAATAGGTATAATACGATAGAAAAATTATGCCTATAGCTGTATTACTCTTGTACTAAATTGAAACAATATATAAAACTAGTTGATGTTTATGTATCTTCTCGTTTTGATGTTATTAAACATTATGTTGTCCAAACCTATTTTGCATAGTCGAATTGGAAAATGGGCACTGCCATTAACTGAGTACTCTTTAACTTATAAACCCTTAAAAGTTTTTAAAAGGGCAAGTGGTCGCAGACTTTATAGTCGACCATTCTATAAATGAAAGTCCCTTGAATTATCTTGAGATTGAGCCATGGAAATTATACTTTGATGGGTCTAGTCATAGAGATGGGACCGGAATTGGAGTGCTTGTCATTTCTCCTAATAAAATTTCAACAACAATCATGTACAAAATTGAAGGTCATTGTTCTAACAATGAAGCTGAATATGAAACTTTGATAGTTGGACTTGAGGTATAGTTGGAATTGGGGGAAACTCATGTCGAAATAATGGGAGATTCTGAGTTGGTAATGAAACAAGTCACCAAAGAATACAAATGTAAAAAAGAAAATTTGATTATATACTTTGTAGTAGTAAATAGGTTGTTGAAAAAATTTCAATCAGTCATCTTTCGACATATTCTAGATTACAAAATCAAGTCTCAAATGACTTAGCTCAAATTGCATCAGGGTATAAAGTTTCAAAAGAGAAATTACAAAGTGCAATTGAAGTTAGAGGAAAGGTTGTGTCAGTAGGTTTAGCCCCATCAGACTTAGAAGAAACTAAACTTGGGTATGTTGATGAAAAAAACTTTGCAATATTGATGGTCGATAGTATAAGTGACAAATTTTGGAGGAAGGCCTTAATGGACTACCTATAAAATCCAACAGCTTCGACGGAAAGGAAAGTCAAATACCAAGCCTTAAGCTATGTTCTTTTGGGAAACAAATTATTTAAAAAGACTGCTGAAGGACTATTGCTTAAATGCCTTAGTGAGGCTGAAACATATTTAGCTCTTTCGACGGTCCACGGTGGGGCATGTGGAGCATATCAAGTAGGCCACAAAATGAAGTGGCTTTTGTTTCGACAAGGTGTGTATTGGCCAACTATGTTGAAACACTGCATATAATTTGCCAAAGGATGTCAAGAATGTCAAGTGCATACTGGCATCCAACATGTGCCTGCAAGTGAATTACACTACATGATAAAAACTTGGCCTTTCAGAGGATGGGCTTTTGATTTGGTTGGAGAAATTCGACCAGTATCTTCAAAGAATCATAAGTACATTTTGCTAGGGATTGATTATTTCTCCAAATGGTTCGGAGAGATCCCATTACCAAATATCGAACAAGAAGATGTAATCAAATTTATTCGGAAACATATCATATACCGATATGGCATCCTAGAAACAATCACTACAGATCAAGGATCTATGTTTACTGGTCGAAAGATGCAAGAGTTTGCCACATAAATGGGTTTTAAACTTTTGACATCTACACCCTATCATGCCCAGGCCAATGGCTAGGTCGAAGCAGCGAATAAAATAATCATTGGTTTAATAAAAAAGCATGTCGGTAAGAAGCCAAGGAATTGGCACAAAACATTAGACCAAATCCTTTGGGCATGTCAAACTTCACCCAAGGAAGCAACCAATACTACCCCGTTTCGACTGACTTACGGTCATGACGCAGTTCTGCCTCTTGAAATTTACCTTCAGTCCACAAGAATTCAAAGGCATAATGAGATCCCAGCTAAAACCTATTGGGTCATGATGTTAGATGAATTACTTGACTTGGACGAAGAGAGACTTCATGCCTTAGAGTTATTATAAAGGTAGAAGAAAAGGATAGAAAAATCCTACAACAAAAAGGTTAAATTGAAAACCTTTTCAGTTGGTGAATTAGCGTGGAAATTCATATTACATATGGATCGAAAGACTAGATCCTTGGGGAAATGGTCACCAAAATGGGAAGGCCCTTTCCAAGTTACAAAAGTTTTCAGTAACAATGCATACAAGATTCATGAGATTGAAGCTGACTTGAGAGTCTTTAAAGTAAACGGGAAATATTTAAAAAGATATAGACCTATGATTCAAGATATTCATATCAAAAAATAACAATTTCATTAATAATAAAGGGGTCCATGAAAGGCCTGCAATTACAAAAGGCTAGGAGGATGTTTGAACAAAAAAAAAGTAGTCTTCAAGATCCTCCCAAGTGAGGCAATTAAGGTAACCCATCTAGTCTTCATCAGCTTCGTCATCAGGTGGTTGCTCATTCTTGGGAGACTCATTGGCCAGAGAGTCCATCTTATTCCCCTTTGTTTGGGAACGAGTGACTACCCCTACACGAGGAGAAGGTTTCTCTTTCTTTTTCGTGTTTTTCCCCTGTTCACGTGAAACAGTGCCATCTACTTTCTTCGCAAAATTATCCATGTTGTTGTGATGGAAAGATGGACTGAATATGGGTTATTTATAGCAGAAAGGCCTACACACTGATTGGCCAGATGAAAGGCAGCCAAAAGACACGTAAAGTCTTTCTTGGGAAACAATATCCTAAAAAGGTGTTCTAGCTTCAATATTTAGTTGGGAACTTGTGCCACATAAGTATGAGGCATCGAAAATTGAAACGCCGCCGCCATAATTAAGGATAGAGCAATAACGCTTTGACTCAAAGTTAAGTTAGAGTCTTTATGACTAACTTAAAAGGTAACATTATATATGCAGAGAAAGGGAACATGAGTTGAAGATGATAAAAGTGCATAAATTAAATAGGGCAACAAGGCCCTAGAATTATCATTACATAAGGGCCACATCAGGGTCAAGAAACAAGATTATATATAAAAAAGGAAACACAAAGTCCTGAGACATGACAAAGGTTGTCGAAGATTAGAAGGTTAGCTTTGATTGGAACTGAAGAAAATTGTGTTGGCTGATTAAAAGGCAGTTTTCACATAAATCCTTGTAAAGTTTGGCAGCAGCAAGCTCCTTGTTGAGCACCTCAGCAGTATCAATAAGGTCGATGTCGGGTTTCAACTCATCATTCAGTGGATCATTGTCGAACTGACTGAGCTCAAGGTTGCTCTGCTTAGCCTCATTAATCTTTTCTGAAGTTCTTCAAGCTCTTTTTCCCAAACTTCAAGGGATAAATTGTTGGCAGTTATTTTTCTGTCCCTCTTAGCCTTGATGCCCTCTAGACTTTCGATGTTATTCTCACTTCCCTAGCTCTATCCCATGCATTACAACTTTTTACCCCAGTCTTCTGAATGACATCTTCAACCTTGAGAGCCAGCTTAAGATCATCATACATCTGGTTTACCAGAGTACTTAGCTTCATGATGGCCTGAGAGATCTTGGGATTAAGGGTATAGAGGTCCAGTTGTTGCAATGCGTCTTTCAGGAAAAGGTGAGCAGTAGGGTCTGCGCCCAAAGTAGTATGGACATCCTTCTTGAAAAATTTGTCCTTTATTTTCTTGAAGATTGGACTAGCAAAATCACCAGAAGTAGAGGCCCCAGGAGCTGTAAAGGAGATGCTTTCAGAAAAGCCAAGACTCTTCCTAAGCTTCAGCCTAACATACTCCCTGGGATTCGACCGTAGAGATCGAAAAAAAGGGGGAAATGTAGGGAAAATAAATAATATGCTCGAATGGGCCCTACCCCGCTGCCTACGTACCTCATCGGGAAAATGAGGACCAGAGTCGCCGTAGTCCGTCTAACTAAGGCGGGAACTATTTTGTGTTTTTAGGGCGACGTTGCCATAGTTCTAACTCAGGTGTTACCGACTCTGACTCGAGGGTGTTACCGTATCGTTGTTTGAACTATCGAGGCAAGTCGTATTCGTCCGCAAAGAGTATGAGATGAGAAGAGAAGACGCGGTGTCTTTGTTGGTTGTCTTTTATGAGAAGTGTTTTGAGTTTATTGTTTGTGAACCTTCTCATACTAAGACTTGTTCATCGTGGTAGATGACTTACACCTCGCCCCGAGACAGGATGTGCATAAGTAACCCACGACAAAGTCTCGTGTCGTACGAGAAAGTTAACCTTTATTATGTGTTTTGTTGTTTTATGTTATGAGATGAGAAAGAGACTCAAATCGGAAAAGGACAAAAACTAAGGGGGACTAAGACCAACCCTAAGTTGTTTATTCAATGGAGGTTCTAATGGTTAGTGTGGTTTCTAATCCTAATGAGCAAAAGGAAAAGAAGAAAGGAGGATTAGAAATAAACTTACTTCCTAAGGAAGTTAAGTTGATTCTAACAAAGGGGGAAGCCTACAAGCACAAGCATAAGCATAAAATGTAGAGGCAAATGCAAATAGAAGGCATAAAGAGTAAAATGGTAAAGTGAAGAAAGCTTACCTCAATCTCCCTACAAAACAAAGGTTAGTATTGCACACATGTGATAAAAAGGAATGGGGTAAAGATGTACCAAATAATTCCTAAAGTGACTAAGACCTAAACTAGACTCAATCCTAAGTCTAAAGGTACTAAAAACTATGCTAAGCTAAAATCCAGCATTTATTTGCAGCTCTCAAATGCATAAACATCTATGAAAACATCGTACAACACAAACAACTTTCCACAGCTAACATACAACATGCAAAGTAGGTGTAAAAAGTATGAATATACAACAAACATCACACATTTAACAGCCATTGCTTCAAAACGCAGCTGTGAAAAATAATGCAGATTTGACTCATTTTCAATTGTGCACCTACAAGTGTCAATACATGAACATACATCACTTTATCATCAAGGAAAATCAACAAGCATGGTATAGGCATGGATTTATAAGCATGTGAGCATTTTCAAGACTTGATTCCAAGAACATTCACAAAGTGGAACAATGGTGTCGTTTCATGATAAACACATATTGGCAAATAAGCACAAGGTGAACATGCATACATTATAAACAAGTAACCAAGTGAACATGTAACATGGCATACTCAAGTCCAAATTAAGCATCAACATGGAAGTATTAGCAAATAAGCAAGCAAGAATATGCATGAATCCTTTATTTTATAGAAAAACACAACTTGCAATTATGTGTTCCTATAACCAAAACTTGCATTGATCACACATACAATTCAAAACAGAATTTTAGATCATTATTAACAAGAAAGTGAAGAGGTTCAAACATGGTATCAACTTCACAATCTATTAGGAGCACAATATCATGATTTAAGCACAAAATCGGAAAACTAACTAAACGTGCGTCGAAAGTTACCACAATACAGAATCTTGCACCTAATTTAGTCATAATAATTCTCTAAAATCATGTAGTACATGTACACAACAATTAAAGAAGCAGTGGCTAGCAAACATGCATGCAAACAAACAATTTTCACAAGTATGTACAGCGTTAACCATTTAACGGTATAGGTTAACCGGTTAACGGACTCAAAATTCAGGCAAACATGGCGCGGACAAACGCGTTAATCGGTTAACCCTTGGGGTTAACAGGTTAACATTGAACAGAATTGAAAAATTAGTTAGGAAAAAAGCACTTCTAGCCTACCAACTTATTTCCAAAAGCTCATATGATTAACCTATCAAATGAGCGTTAGTTCTATCCCTAAAAGCAACATTCTAGCACTCAAGGAAACCACATGCGTATCACTGTTTTCTAGCTTAATGATTAATACAAAAATCAATAAACGCATAAACGATAAAACGGAGAATGCTGAATGGCGAGATGAAGAGAAATAACTTAAATCGAGAAGCGGTTTTAGATCACCAATCTACCAAGCGGATGATTGCTTTGGTGAATGTTGTAGTGTTGATCGAAACACGATAGAGGAGAGAAAATCGAAGCTCCAATGCTATCCGCGAATGCGCAAAATAAATGCGGTTGATGACGCTTCTTGATTAATCACTTCCAATAAGACAAAAATCAGCCCAAAAACAAAAGCACTTCTTCAATTAAGCTCCAATGTTGATGATTGATGAAGGTTTAGCTTCAAGTTCTTCAAATTCCATTGAAGAATTTGAAGAACTTCTATGAAGAAGCTTTTGGTGAATTTGGTGAAAATAGGAGAAAAAGTTGAGAGAAAGTGAGAGAGATGAAGTGAAATTTTTGAGAATGAAATTGGAAATTGAAAAAAATGAAGGGGAACTCTTTGCTTTGGAGTGAATTAGGCTTATATAGAGTGTAGGTTTGGCATGAAGTTTGAGAATGGAACTTTCTTAGGCTCTAGGTTAGGTTTGGAGTTAGGGTTGAAGTTAGTTAGGGTTAGTTTGAGTTCTAGAATATTCCTCGGAATATTCCTTGGAAGAGTGTGGAAAGGTCTAGAAGGTGGTGGAAACATCCAAAGCAAAATGGAAGGTAAGTGGAGTGTAAAATAAGTTGTGAAACAAAGTGGAAAAAATGGATGGAAATGGTGAAATCAACTAATTTTCGAAGTCTTTTCTCCTATTTTCGCATGCGTTAACCGGTTAACCACATGCGTTAACCAGTTAATGGAGGAAAAAAGTGAATTTTCATTCTCTTCTGTAAGTGAGCATGGAAATGCCTCGGATTATATTTTTATGGTGATATTTCTCTTGAACTCCAATGCTTAGCCAGTCTTGCCTGATCACACGCCTCATACACATGCAAATGACAATGATTTATTTATTTATTTTTTGAATGCGATGCAATGATATGCGGAATGATGCGGGAATGAAGCGTAAGCTGCTTGAGGTTGATAATAAATAAGAGTGCAAATTTTGAGGTGTTACAAGTATCCATTAATTAAAAAAATTATATTTTCCGAACCTTCATTCCTTAGCCGTAGTTCGTTTATCTGTTAAGCTCAAATGTTTGATTCGTGTTTACACTACTTATGATGAAATAAATAATTCCTTTTAAGAATTTGAATTACTTGTATTTGTTAAGTGTTATTAAATATGTTTACGCTAGGATTCAAGAGGTGGATTTGTGCACTTAGGGTGTGCAACTACATTATAAACCTTCATAAATTTATAAAGGTCAGGTAACAAAGACAAATTTCATAAAACATGTTGGAAAGTTTATATCATACAGGTTACCTTTACAAAATTTTATTAGAAAATAATCTTATTTGATATGATATTTGTTTCGCGATAGAATTAAATTGATCGGAGAACGAAGACTTTGAATTGTAACAGGCGGCTTTAACCGTCTAATACAGTGAGAGATCGAAAGAGAGGCTAATTTGCACGCTAGTAAGCGAGCAATATGAGTGAATGAAGTTTGAATTTGAATTGTATCTAAAAAAATGAGTACTTCCTTTTTATATAGTAGACTGGTTATAGCCGTTTGCTAATCTTCAACCGTACGATGCGGAGATCCGTTGGATGGAACCTGGATTCAGATTGCTTGCGCTCTAATCCAATATTGCACTCTTACACTGCAAGTTACTTGGTCAAGACACAATAAATTTTATGAGCATTGGATTCAAAGATGATCAAGACACGATAAATTTTAATGATCATATTCAATGTTCACTTGGATAGAATGATTTCTTTTTTGCATAGTCGTTGGCTTAGTGATCATTAATTTTAGTGATCAAATTCAATGTTCAATTAAGATGTTATTTTTGGTTTGGTTGTCTAGGGAATTCTAGTAAGCATTAAATTGTATGACTGGTTTATTTTCCCGGTTGATTGTTGGAACTTAGAACCATTAATTTTGAGAATTTCTCAATCCACCTCATAATACTCCCAGCCACCTGCTGCATTTACAAGTATACCCCCTGATTTTGCCGATATACTTTCGGACGCACCATTTTTTTGTTTTACTCTAACTGCTTTCGGGGATACATATGAGGAAATAGTTTTGTAGATACATCTGTGGAATTTTAACAGAACAATTAAAAAAAAATTAAACTTGTTTTGTTAGTCGGAGAAGCATATACAATAACATTAACACATAAATAAAGTAATATAAAAGTAGGCATAATAATAGTAGGCATACAGATAAAGTAGGCATGCAAATAGTACATCAATGTACATCAAAATAGCTACTGTAGGTGCGAGAGTACATCTGCACTCTCTCCTCTGCCTCTGCTGCCTCCTCGATCGCCCGATTTGCGTCCTCGGTCATCGATCCCACCAGTTCGGCGCAATGTATGCGGTATATAAGCGCCCATTGCCAGAGTAAGAATCCCATCAAATATACGCCTCTGGCCAGACCCCTCTGGGAAGAAACTGACATCAATGCTTGACCGAACAATCCTAACCATGTCACGACATCGAGGAAACACATCATGAGTGTGGTCCAGCTGGGATTGATCCTCATCTAATATCTCCTAATGAACTGGCCTGGGAGGTGATATATTTGCAGTGGGCACCATGTAGGGATGTGATACTCTATAAAACCACATGATGTAGCCATCAATACAGCTCCAGTTGTTCTCAGCTTTGAACGCCCGAGCCTTGTCTAGTACCAGATGGTTCTGAAAGTCAACAAATATCTCGTATATCACCCTACGGCTCAGGCCGAGAGGACCGGAGTCAGCAGGGTTCCTGGGATTGGTCTAAGCATAATCGAACTGCCGCATGACGCGCTCGGGTAGATATGACATAATGATGGTCGAACTGCATGCCAACCATCTGTTGTCTATGTACCTCTACATCTGTTGGATCACCATCTGCCTCTCCTGCAGCAGTCATGGCCTACTGAAAATAATGCTCCAGGGTGGCGAACCTCACATGTGTCTCACGGGTTTTATCAACCTCTCTCAACGCATGATCTGGAGAGAACCCGAGCTCTTCAACCATCATATTATGAGCCTCCTACTTCGTCGGCCTACCGTGACGGGGGAGGAAACCCCTGATCGCTATATGTAGAAGACATGAAACGTCGTAAAGGGTGATAGTAATCTCCCTGTGTGATAAATGGAAAGAGGAGACCTCTAGACGTTATCTCTCTGCAAAAGCCATCAGGATACCGTTGTGGCTCAAAGAATACCCAACTCCACTAAGGTCCTTCAGACCATACTCAATCATGGTTGTCACGAACCATTCCTCCTCTGACAACTCTAATCTCTTTCGCCCATGGTTATAGAATCTCTAGGGGTCACGAAACTGGAAATTAACAAAGAAACCAATTTCAATAAGAAACAATGTTACATATAATAAATTTCGAAAGAAATAAAAAATAATCTCAGTAATGCTACCTCTCTCAGCCAGACATGTGGAGTAGTATGCTCTGCGTAGTCCGTCAACAGAGTCATATCAGATGGACCCCCCGAAAAATCCTCAGGAGCATCATCATCGTCAGTAACATCCACTTGTGTCTGCTCATCACCCTCCGGAGGTGGGATCAGATCATTAGCATCACACTCTGTTAGTGGAACCGGACTCTCCTGACGTCACTAACGGGAGGGCGAAGACTATGGCGTACCCTCAGTAGCATCTTGTGGCCTCCAGGATGAAGAAGTACCTTCGACATGTGCTGAAGACAAATGAACATCTCCCGCGGCCTGTGATGTAGACGGTACATTTGGCTGGGTCTTCTCCTTCTGGACAGAGACATGTTGGGCAATCCGTCCATGTATCTGTCTGGAGGTAGGTATGTTGTAATCTGAAATTAATTCAGTCGTCATAGTCTGCATATTGCCAATAAATTAAAATTAGATAAAACAAAAAAAATATAAAAACATTTTTTTTTGGTAAATGCATCAACGAAATATTTTCGCAAATGCATTTACGGAAGCACCCAAAATTCAGAAAAAGTCTGGGTATACGGAACGTCCCAACGTTAATTTGTTCCGCTGATGTACTTGTGAAACCTCTGAAACTTCAAAAAAAAATTGTGACGCCCTTAACGGACCTTGAAGAATTTTTTTATCAATTTTAACCCATGGTCGTCCAGTTAATCCATCAAACATTACCTACATTTTCTCTAAACTATGTTTCTAAACTTATCTAATGATTTCTACATCTAAATAGCTAGTCTAAATCGATTATAGAGAAAACTCGAAAACTCATAAACTCAAAAATTTACCGATTAAAAAGAGCTACGAATGATTAGGAGTTTGTTGATCGTTGTAGTTGATGCTTAGTCTTGAACTCGCGCGATAAAAATCTACTTTTGTGGAAATATTTTTTTAGAGAGTTGAAAGAGATTTTGAGAGTTTAAAGAATATGAAAAGTGAAGAATGAGGGAGGAGAAGGGTCTGCACGCGAAGTATATCAAAATATGTTCCGGTGATGCAGCTACAGAAGCTTTACGCTGATGTATCTACTGAATAAACCAACGTTGAACAAAAAAGTACGTTCGGAGATACATCAACGGAAGTAGGATGACAAAATGGGTAATGCACATGGTGCGTGAGACATCCAAAGGGCGGGGTAGTAGATTCTCTTAATTTATCTTAATTTTTCGGGAAAAAAACTCAATTTTTAGAAAAATACTCGATATTCCGAAAAAAAACTTGATTTCTAGAAAAAAACTTGATTTTCCCAAAACAAACTCGATTATTTGGAAAAAAACTCAATTTTTTTTTAAAAAAACTTGATTTTTCGAAAAAAAACTCGATTTTTCGGAAAAAAACTCGATTTTCATAAAATATTCGATTTTCCGAAAAAAAAAACCTCGATTTTTCGAAAAAAAACTCGATATTTCGAAAAAAAAACACAATTTTTCGAAAAAACAAATCCATGTTTTCGAAAAAAAACTCAAATTTTCAAGAAATATTCGATTTTTCAGGAAAAAAAACTTGATTTTTCAAAAAATATTTGAGTTTTTGAAAAAAACTCGATTTTTCGAAAAGTATTTGATTTTTTGAAAAAATAGTCGATTTTTAGGAAAAAACCTCGATTTTTCAAAAAAAAAATTGATGTATGGGCCTTTAAACCTTTATTAAATTTTAGGAATTTTCACTCTAAGGAGAAGGCTTTACCATATACCCCTACATCCATTCCTTTACCCCTACATTTTTTTCAAAATGCCCATTATAACCTTATTATATTTTATTATATTATTATTTTATTATTATTTTTTTTTACCATTTGTGTCAGACCGTCAGATTCTAGAAAAAATTGGACCCAAAAAACACGTTCCGAAAGACTTTTAATATGAGTTCCGGTACGTTAATTAACATACCGGAAGACTTTGTGTAAGTCTTCCGGTATTGTAATGTTTGCTCACCGGAAGACTTAATAAAAGTGTTCCGGAACGGAACACTTTTATTAAGTCTTCCGGTATCCCTGAATATGTGTACCGGAAGACTTTATGTAAGTGTTCCGGTATTGTAAGAGATACAATACCGGAAGACTTACATAAAGTCTTCCGGTTTGTAATTTATTTTATTTTTTTAATATTTTTTTTTTAAAAATATTTTTATTTTGTAGGTGCAGTACCTTTATACGAAAAAGAACCGATATGTGTGAATACATCAGATGTATTTACAACGTCAGAGAGATTTGGTACACGAGATGAGGTGATAAGATGGGTTAAAGACACCGGATTACGAAATAAAGTGACGGTCATCATCACTCGTTCAGATACACAAACAGGCAAGAGAGGAAGAAGTAACAAAATAATATTTGGTTGCGATAAAGGTGAGAAATACAAGGATATTCGTAGTGGAATATAAAGTGCGACCAAAAAATGCGGATGTCCATTTAAGATCAGGTCAACTCCGACAAAAGATGAATCTGGATGGAAGATTGATGTAAAATGTGGCGTTCATAACCATGATTTACCTGATAGATTAGAAGGTCACTCATTTTTTGGTAGGTTGACTGCGGATCAGAAGCAACATATTGCTGATTTAACAAAGAGAAATGTTGCACCTAGAAATATATTGCATTCCTTGTACGAGCGAGATCCAGATTGTGTCACTCGGATCACGCAAATATACAAGCAGAAGAGTATGATGGAAAAAGAGATAAGAGGTCCTAGAAGTGAGATACAACATTTGTTTAAGCTTATCGAGGCTGCAGGTTATGTTTATTGGAGTAGAAAAAAAGACGACTCTGAAGTTATTAAAGATATATTTTGGGCACATCCAAATTCAGTTAAGTTGTTGAATATGTTTCCTATTGTGTTAGTTATGGATAGCACTTATAAGACAAACAAATACAGGCAACCTTTGTTTGAAATTGTTGGCATGACATCAACCGAGTTGACTTTTGCTGTCGCATTTGCGTATATTGAGTCTGAGCAGACTGATACTTTTTGTTGGGTGTTAGATAAGCTTAAACAATTCTTTGTGAAGAAAGATTTATTTCCACAAGTGATGATGACAGATAGAGATCTTGCTTTGATGAAATCCATTGAGACTGTGTTTCCACGGACAAATAATTTGCTATGTCAGTTTCACATTAACAAAAATGTTGGTGCAAAAAGGAAACTATTAGTGGCTCCTGATATATAGGAGTCAATTGGCAAATTATGGACGGATGTTGTATGGGCTAGTGATGAGGTTGAGTATGCTCAACATTTAAAAGAACTTGAGCAAGAGTGTGTTGATTGTCCTAAATTTTTTGAGTACGTGAACGACACATGGTTGACACCACATAGACAAAGGTTTGTTTGCGCATGGATTAATCGAGTCCTACATATGGGTAACACGAAGACTAATCGGTATGTTTTAATTTAGATCCCAAAATATATTTTTTGTGAATTTTGTATTTTTCTTACTTAGTTTAAATATGTATTATTATAGGGTTGAGTCTGCTCATTGGAAGTTAAAGCAGATGTTGGGAAACAGTATAGGTGACATGGTCAAATGTTGGGAGGCCATGAATGACAACTTAAAGATACAAATTAGCAACATTCGAGCTTCTTTTCAAAAGAGTGTGTATGAAGTTGCAGATGTCTATTCAAGTCCATTTTACACATATTTACGTACTTCAGTGTCGCGAGCTGCATTGAGGCGCGTTGCTGAAGAGTTAACTAGAATTGATTATATTGGAACTAACAAGGATAGATGTCGATGTACTCTTAGAACAACCTATGGATTACCTTGCGCGTTTGAGTTGGCAGGGTATAGAATTAGTGGTATTCCGATACCAATTGAGGCTGTGCATGTACATTGGAGGAACCTAAGTATGGAAATTAAGTTGGAAGAAGACTTAGATGAAGAATCAGATGTGGGTATGAAATCTGCAATGGATGAGTTATGGAAAAGGTATAGGTCACAAGATGTTGTTGGAAGAAGGGCATTACATAGTAGGGTTTATGAACTTGCATTTCCCACAACGACTTCTTTGTTAGCACCACCTGAAAAAATAAAAACAAAAGGTGGAGTCAAGAAAAAAGACAAAAAACCTGAAGGGTATGATGTTTACAGGGATCCTTCGTATCATGAATATGTTGATCAAGCATCACAATCTTCACAACGACAATCTCAACCATCACAAAATTCAAAAAAGAAATCTCAACCATCACAACCTGTGAAAAAGAAGTTAAAATTATCACAAACTTCACAATCATCTAAACGGTTCATCCTTCAATTTCCTTATCATATTAGGTCATTTATTGATGACATAGTCAACGTATTGTCAGATGGTAATTGTAGATTTAGAGTGATTGCTTCATTGCGGGGTTATGCTGAAGATGGTTGGCCAATGGTTCGTCGGAACTTAGAGTTAGAAATTATACATAATGAAAGATCAGCTTTATATGCCAATTTATTTGCTGATCGGTTAGCTGAAGTGAGAGATTCTTTGAAGATAGAGGGAAGTGGTTCTTAACCAATAAATAAATGGTTGACTCTACCAGATATGGGTTACGTGATTGCGAATCGGTATAACGTGGTACTTGTCTGTTTAGGAGTCGAATGTTTGACTTTCTTCCCTATGACAACTACATTCTCACCGAATGTCTCATTTTATTGCATTGGATTTGTAAACTCAAATCATTGGATTCAGGTAAACATTGTTATAATTTGATATTATTAATGCTTTGAGTAATGTTAAATAATGTATTGTTTAATTTTGAATATAGGTTAACATGAAAGAAGGATTTCCATTGCCACCAGTGACAACAGATTGGAAGAACTTTCGTTATCCAACAGCAACATCGTGGATGGTAGGATTTGTTGCACGTCTACAACATTGACAACAACTTACACCTATATTACAAACACATTATGAATTATAAACTATGTTATTCATTTTTATTCATGAATTATATTATATGTTTGCTACACTTTATGAATTATAGTCGATGGAATTAAATTTTAATTTCAATTTTTTAGTCGAAAAACTATAAATAACATATAACATATATATGATCGTACATATAAGTTCAAATGTCAATATATTAAGAAACCAAGTCTAAAAAATATCAATAAAATATGACATAAACATAACTATACATCACCGTGAACGAGCAATACGTAAAGCTGCAAACAGATCAGCAAAATGTGGATCATCCTCTTTAGCTGCATTCTGCTGAAGGTAGCGATGAATCAATGTAGACACATAACCCCATGCAGGATCAGATGGTCCCGCATCGTACTCAGGAATAGATGCAATTGGCGGCTCATCATGGGTAGGCGGTACCAATCGAGGATGCGAAACACGATAATACCACTCAAGGTATCCATCCTCTACCTCAAATGGGGTAGTCGCCAGTACAGCCGAACGAATCACCTGGCCAACACTATGGATGTAACTAATCCACTCAACATTAATATCACCAGCCATCCTAAGATCAATAGGTGCAGGTGGAATGTACTGACGGTATCCAAACTGTCGAAGACACCTGTCAGGCATGTATGGAACAATAGTATCTCCCCACCTCAAACAACCCCTATATAGAGAAATCTCATCAAAAAGACGAAAACTCTATGATCCTCGAATGGCCGCCATATGACATCGGTCGGTGTCAGCTCATCCATAATAGGTCGCAACTCATCCACCTTTAACGCGCCTTGTTTGTATGTCCACCTCATCGCTCGCGGGAGACCACAGTTCTGAGCAGGTATCCAATTCTCTCCTTTTTTTCCAAGTGTAGGAAAATACTCATGAATCCAGCCTTGTTAAAAAAACAATAACATAATAATTAAATATAACATAATGAACATAATAAAATTAACATTAGACTTAAAAGAAAATCAATAAACTGAATTTAAATATATACCTTTAACATAATAAAATTAACATTAGACTTAAAAAAATATCAATAAACTGAATTTAAATATATACCTGTAAGAGAGTCGGATAACCACCAAGCTGTTTGCAACTAAACATGGACGCATCTCCAAGAAACCTATACAATGTCACCAATGCAGCTGTTGCCCAACTATAGTTGGACAACTCATCCAAGTCCCTAAATAATGCCAGGTATCGTGCCTCCACAAGTGTAAATGACTTATCCTCAAAGATCGTGCAACCCACTAACATCATCAAATAACATCTGGTCGCATATGCCCATGATGAAGCTGCTCGATGCTCTATATATAACCACTCTATCTTGAAGTACGAACCTCTGCACTCACGAACCTGGAATAGTGCCACTCTCGATGACACTCCAAGGTAGTCAACGGCCCACTCAATAGCTAGCTCTTCACTGATGGGTTGAGGGTTCCAGAATACCCCTGATAGGCAAGTGAAGCAAACATGCCACATCATCTAGAGTAATCGTCATTTCACCGAACGACAGGTGAAATGAAGATGTCTCTAGATGCCACCTCTCAACAAATGCAGAAACCAAGTTTGCATCGATCTTCTTCAAACTTGATCTCTGTAGGGAAGCTAAACCGGACCTAGATATGATAGCATCAATCTCCGTTGGAAGCTGCTGTGGAACCATTTGGGTCAACTTCAACCCATGTCCTGCCACCTTCAATTCCTTCTTTGCCCCTCTCTCCTGAAATCAAATAAAATTAAACAAATTATACAATAGCTACTAATAATTTCGGTTTTTATTCAAAACTAAATAATTATAATTTCAATTTTTTTTATACTTGAAATTCTGTAATGAGATGTCCTAAGAGATGTTCCAACACTTAATAGGACATTTGACAAATTTTAACCAAAACTTAAACAGCAGGAAAAATAAACAACACAGAAGTTTGTTAACCCAGTTCAGTGTATAACCACACCTACATCTGGAGGCTACCAAGCCAGGAGAAAATCCACTATTAGTAATATTAATTCTAGACTTAAACCACCCTGTTTAATCTATCACTTAATACTTACCCAATGCAATTTCTACCTAAGACTCACTTAGATAAGAGTACCCTACTCACTCCCCCTCAATCACCCAGTGATCAAGTTTACAAGTTTACAGAAATTGAAGACATCCTTCAAACAATAACAGCTTGATTTTACTTCACAGTTTCAATCAAGTCACAAATGCACTTTTGCTTAAAAGCTCATAAAGTGGTACATAAAAGCAACCTGCTATTAAAACACTAGACACCCTATTTAATCTTCTGAAATTCGTGCTAAATTCTATGATTTTCTGTTGTTTAAATAGGTTCTGAATTTTGGGCTTTCTGTAGAATGATCCAGCCCTAATGTGCAGCAGCTGTCACCTTGAATTTAGGGTTTGTTACCTCCTATATTCTAGGTGCATTAGGTCTTCTGTTTTAATCTGAATCTTCAATTTAAAACCTCCCTACAGATGCGCCTTGGTCTGTTTTATCCAGCATTAATTAATTCCAGATAATTCTCCTTAAATATCTCTGATCTGTTAATCAATAATTAATTCTGGTAGCAGGTCTGAGATGTCTCAACATCTGTTGGGACATCCTGACAAAACTGAACTTAGTCATTTATACAATGTCCCAACATCTGGTAGGACATCCTGAACCAAGTTCACATACTCTGTTTGCTAATGTCCCAACATCTGATAGGACATTCTGAACTGAATTTAACATTTCTTGTTTGGTCAAAAATTCTGCCAATTCTTAAACATCTACAAACTCCCCCTTTGGCTAATTTTTGGCTAACATCTTTTCTGGTTTTCAGAGTGCAGCAGAAGTTCTTTTTATCAGAGTATATCATTACTTTTCTGTTGAATTTTATTTGAGATTACTCCCCCTCAAACATATATGTGTCCTGTCTTTATCCAGTCTTGTTCCAACAGAAAAACTTATTCAGTTCAGAAGCAAACAAACAGATTTTATTCATTTAAACAGCAATTACATTTGATGTTGTTCTCCCCCTTGGTAGGCACAAAATTAGGGGCCAAAGAACTATTATCCAGAATTACAAATCATTGCTGTCATTACAAATGCCTCACATACAAAGATCACTCAGATTTATCACTCTCAGTAGCTTCCTCCACCTCAGTGTCTTCATCTTTATCAGCTTCACTGTCAGCTTCACTGTCTTTATCAGATGCAGCTGTCTGATCTTCTTCACTTTCCAACCTCTTAATTATTTCTTCAAGCTTCTGCTTTCTAGCTTCAAGCTCTTTGCAGGTGCTTTTGAGTTCAGCAATTAAGGCCTTCTTGGAGATTGGATTCTTAACAGTAGAGGTACCAGCAGATGTCCCAGCAGGTGTTTCAACATCTGCAGCATGGTGACTGAGAAATAACTTGTAGTGAAAAGCCAGAGGGCTCTCTCTCTTGCAGACAATGTCCTTCTCTGTTAAAATTCCAGGGTATTGACTTAGAACAATACCACACAGCAATGATGGAAAAGCTATTGGCAGCTTTGTGGCAGTAGAGATGGCATGCTTCATAGTCTGGTCAAAAATATATGCTCCATAATCCATCTTGGTTTGAGTCCCCACAGCAAAGATGAATCTGGCCAGACCAGTTGAGATTGATGAAGTGTGGTTGGTAGGCACCCAGTTTGCAGTTCCAATCCTGTTAAGCATGGCATACTTTCTAGTAAGCATGCTCACAGAGAGCTTTCCCTTCACAGGCCAAGCTTTGACCTGATTTGCAGTGATCACCTTACAGATTTGGTTATCTGTTTTCCCTAGCTCATTGGGTCCATCTGTGTCCCTTCCTAGATACTGATTAATGATTTGGGGAGAGAACTCAACACACTTACCTCTTACAAATACCTTTCTGAACTCTGAGGACTTACCATTTGAGCAATCCTCCTGAAGATTCACAATGAACTCTTTGACAAGAAGTTCATAGCAGGGAGAGAACTCTGAGACTGTCTTAAATAGTCCTGCAGCAGAGATTAGGTCAATGAGTTCTGTGCACTCAAGTGCATTGCTGCTTAGTTCTCTTTCCAAAGCAACCCTTCTTTGGTACACATATTTCCATCTGTTGACACTGGAGACATGATGGAAGGATATGTTGTCCAAGGGAGCTTCTGGAACAACAGTTGAAGCTCTAGCTGGTGCTGGTTTCTTCTTGGGAGGAGATGTTGGGACATCTGATCCAACATCTGAATCTGATGGTGTTGCAGCTTTTCTCTTCTGGGTTTGAACCTTGCTCCATGGTTTTGCTGGACCAAAAGTGGCTTTAGCCTTGCCTTTCTTTGGACTAGCCTTCTTCTTCTCAGGAATGACAGGTTCATCTTGCATCTTTCCTTTCCTGGACCTTAGCCTTTTGGCAATGCTGGGTTTCACAGATGATATGATCTCTGCATCAGAGTCCTGCTCCAGATTGACCCCTGGAGGAGATTGAGCAGTCTCTTCTTCAGCTTGTTGATCAGCAGGAATTAGATCTTCATCTGAGGCTTTGGTCTGATCCTCAGAGACTTTGTCATTATCTTCATTTAAGGCCTTATTCTGATCCTCAGAGTTTTCTTTATCACTTTCACTTGAGGCCTTTTCTTGGACCTCAGTCTGTTCAGCATCAGATGAATTTTCTTTCTCATCTGCAGATGTTCCAACATTTATTGGGACATCTTGTTCTGCAGAAGTGCCCTCTGCAGTTTGAGATGGTTCTTCTTGGGGAGCAAGCATGGTTTGCAATGGAACAGAGATCCCACTCACCTTTCTTTGTTCAAACAGAATTTGGGTGACAATCTCCTTGATTGAATCATCCACATAGTTTGAAGATTTTGGTGGCATGTTAGCAAGAGAAGGAATGCCTCCTTTGGCTTTGCTACAAACTTGATCTTTAGCTCTCTTTGGTGTTCTTGCCTTTTTAGAGTGAGAAGCGCTTCCCCTGAGCTCGTCTAATGGTGTTGATTGCATTGGCACCATAGAAATAGGAGTAGCATGAACCACGTCTTTCTGATTGAGAACTTCTTCAGATGTTTTAGGGTTTTGAGACATTGTTGAAGAAGATGAATGTGCAGCTTTAGGGTTTATGATTTCTGAAGGATTGCTAGTTAATGTGATTCGCTTTAGATGATGTAATGAGACTCTTGATAGTTGATTATAAGGAGTTCCTAAATAAGTAATCGTTACAGTCCAAATGATTAGGATTGGAATTCCCAAAGATCTTGTCCAGACCAGTTTTGCCATCTGGAAATTAAGCCATGCAATGTCATATGACATGTTGGCACATCTCATTAACTGCTAGATATCACATAAACAGATTCCAAGTTTGCCCCTTAAGTTCTCAAATTGTGTAGCATCCAATGCCTTGGTAAAGATATCAGCTAACTGCAGATCTGTAGCTACATGCTCCAATGAAATCACCTTTTCTTCTACAAGATCTCTGATGAAATGATGTCTGATATCAATATGCTTTGTCCTGCTGTGTTGGATAGGATTTTTAGATATGTTGATTGCACTTAAGTTGTCACAGTACAATGTCATGACATCCTGTGGGACATTGTACTCAGTGAGCATATGCTTCATCCAAACCAACTGAGAACAACTGCTACCTGCTGCTATATACTCAGCTTCAGCTGTAGATAATGACACACAATTCTGTTTCTTACTGAACCAAGAAATCAGATTGTTTCCTAGAAAGAAGCATCCTCCTGAAGTGCTTTTTCTGTCATCAGCACTTCCTGCCCAATCAGCATCACAGAAGCCAGTGAGAATTGGTTTGCATCCATGAAAGTACATTATGCCATAGTCACATGTACCATTAACATATTTAAGGATTCTCTTGACTTGATTGAGATGACTGACTTTTGGATCAGCTTGATATCTTGCACAAACTCCTACTGCAAATGCAATGTCTGGTCTGCTAGCAGTCAAGTATAACAAACTTCCAATCATGCTTCTATATAAACTTTGATCTACCTTCTCACCCTTTTCATCTTTAGTCAGCTTTAAATGTGTAGGAGCAGGAGTTCTTTTATGAGAAGCATTTTCCATTCCAAATTTCTTCACTATGTTCTTGGAGTACTTGCTTTGTGAGATGAACATTGAGTCTTCCATTTGCTTAACTTGCAGACCAAGAAAATAGGTTAATTCACCTACTAGACTCATTTCAAATTCAGCTTCCATCTGCTTGACAAAATGTTTGACCATCTTATCAGACATCCCACCAAACACAATGTCATCAACATATATTTGTGCAATCATGACATTTCCTTCTTCATCTTTAACAAACAGGGTTTTATCAATCCCACCTTTTCTGTATCCTTGCTTGATAAGAAATGTGGTAAGTCTCTCATACCATGCCCTTGGAGCTTGCTTCAGACCATAAAGTGCTTTCTTGAGTTTGTATACATGATTTGGACAGCTTGGATCAACAAATCCTTTAGGCTGTTCTACATATACCTCTTCATTAAGATAACCATTAAGAAAGGCACTTTTCACATCCATTTGAAATAGCTTGAACTTTAAGATACAAGCAATTCCCAACAGTAGTCTTATTGATTCAAGCCTTGCTACTGGTGCAAAGGTTTCATCAAAGTCTACCCCTTCAATTTGAGTGTATCCTTGAGCCACAAGTCTAGCTTTGTTCTTTGTAACAATTCCTTGTTCATTTGACTTGTTCTTGTACACCCATTTTGTACCAATCACATTTATGTCATTAGGTCTAGGAACAAGATTCCACACTTCATTCCTTGTGAATTGACCTAATTCCTCTTGCATAGCACAAATCCAGTATTCATCAGTGAGAGCCTCCTTGATGTTTTTAGGTTCTATTTTGGACACAAAACAAGAACCTGAAATCACTTCTCTTGATCTAGTGCTCACACCTCTGTTGGGATCACCAATTATTAAATCTTTGGGATGATCCTTCTGTATTCTGATGGAGGGAGGTTTGCTTGAATCTTCTGACCTTGTATCATTTTGAGTGAAGTTATATTGATCATTCTTTTCTTCAGCTTCAATCTTGATATCAGCAGATGTTCCAACATCTTCTGGGACATCTGTAGGAGCATCATCAATTATCACATTTATGGATTCCATGATAACATTTGTTCTGTAGTTAAATACTCTATATGCTCTGCTGTTTATAGAGTATCCAAGGAAAATTCCTTCATCACTTTTAGGATCCATTTTTCTCCTTTGCTCCCTATCTGCCAGAATATAGCATTTACTTCCAAACACATGAAAGTACTTCACAGTGGGTTTTCTGCCCTTCCAGACTTCATATATTGTGGACAGGGTTCCTTTTCTCAAGGTAACTCTGTTATGGATGTAGCAGGCAGTGTTCATAGCTTCAGCCCAGAAATACAGAGGTAACTTCTTAGCATGGATCATAGCTCTTGCTGATTCTTGAATAGTTCTATTCTTCCTTTCAACAATCCCATTCTGTTGAGGAGTGATAGGAGAAGAATACTCATGATTGATTCCTTCTGAAGAGCAGAAATCTAAGAACTTTTGATTCTCAAATTCTTTTCCATGATCACTTCTTATTCTGATCACACAGCTGGATTTTTCCCTTTGCAATCTTTGACATAATTCCTTGAATACATCAAAGACATCTGACTTTTCTTTAATGAAATTTATCCATGTATATCTTGAAAAGTCATCAACCACCACATAGGCATACCTCTTACCACCAAGACTTTCAACCTGCATAGGTCCCATAAGATCCATATGTAAAAGTTCCAAAACTTTGGAAGTTGTCAGATGTTGGAGCTTTGGATGGGACATCTTGGTTTGTTTGCCTATTTGACAATCACCACATATTTTGCCATCATCAATCTTCAGTTTGGGAATACCTCTTACAGCATCCATAGATATGATCTTCTTTATGCCTCTGAAATGAAGATGACCTAGTCTTTGATGCCACAGTTTCACTTCTTCTTCTTTAGCTAGAGTGCAAGTTGAAGTGAGACTGAGATTTAATGGCTCCCACATGTAACAGTTGTCTTTTGACCTTGCACCTTTCATGACAACTTCTTGCTCTTGGTTAGTCACTAAGCATTCAGTTTTTGTAAAGTTTACACTGTATCCTTGATCACATAGTTGACTTATGCTGATCAGGTTAGCAGTTAAACCTTTAACTAGCAGCACATCATCTAATCTTGGAACATCTTGACAATCCAAGGTTCCAACTCCCTTGATCTCTCCTTTAGCTCCATCTCCAAAGGTAACATATCTGGATGAATGTGGCTTTAAGTTTACTAGCAAATTCTTCAATCCAGTCATGTGTCTTGAGCATCCACTGTCAAAGTACCAGTCTTCCTTAGCTGATACTTTCAATGATGTATGTGCTATGTATGCAGTACTCTTCTTTGACCAGATGAGTTGAGATTTCTTTTGCTGCCTCTGCTCTGAGTGTTGTTCAGCTGATCTCCAAGCTTGATTGTTGATCTTGTTCTTGGGTATGTGGCTTTGATCAGTCTGAATGTCAGCTTTTGGTCTCCAAACTTTCTTGATTACTTCTGTCTTTTGCTTAGGAGGTTGCTGATTTCTAAGCAGCACTTTCTTGGTACCTTCTACTTTCTGCTTGGAAGGTTGCTGACACATCTGATTTGGATATCCATGTAATTTATAACAGTGAGGCTTGATATGTCCAAATCTTCCACAGTGATGGCATCTCCATCTTTGATACTTCTTCTTCATCTTGTTCTTTCCAGAATGTTGAGACATCTGTTGGAACATTATGTTTGTCTTTGTGTTTTGATGTTGAAGCATCTGTTGGGACATCTTGTTTGACTGTGTAATTTTTGAAGTAGCTTTGCTAGAGCTGGCTTCATCTCTGTTATATCCCAGTCCACTTTTGTCCCCTGAATGTTTATTATTGCAGAGAATAGCATCCAGTGTATTTGAGCTGCTGTTCATCATTCTAACAGATTTGGACATATGTTCCAGCTTAGAATTGAGAAGAGTTACTTCACTTTTTAAGGTATCAATGATTACTTGATCACTTGCTTTTTCTTCTTCTAGTACTTCATTCTGCTTCTTTAGCTTTATGACCTCACTGCATACTTCAGTACTACTCTTGTACAGATCCTTGAAGGCTTGCTCAAGATCTGCATAATTAAGCTCTCCACAGCTGGAATCACTATCATATTCACACAGTCCAGCTAGAGCAGTAATATGCTTAGCTGATTCTTCTTCTGACTCTCCTGAGTCTTCATCAGACCAGGTCACAGAGAGTCCTTTCTTTTGCCTCTTTAAGTAGGTAGGACATTCAAACTTGATGTGTCCATATCCTTCACATTCATGGCATTTGACTCCTTTATCTTGACTGGTCTTTTCAGCAAACTTTGACTTTCTGTTAGCATCATATGGTCTCCTGTTCTCAGAGTTTGTGTTTCTTCCACTGGATTTGGATTGGCCTTCCATTCCTCTGAGAATCTGTTTGAATTGTCTTCCAAGCAAGACAAGGTTTTCTGATAAGCTTTTGTCATTTGCTGATTCATCATATTCTTCTTCATCTGTATTTGACACCAAGACTATGCTTTTGTTCCTTTTAGCATGTGTGTCATTCATTCCCATTTCAAAAGTTTGAAGGGAACCAATTAGTTCTTCAGCTTTCATGGAGCATATGTCTTGTGCTTCTTCTATTGCTGTGACTTTCATGTCAAATCTTTTTGGCAAAGATCTGAGAATCTTCCTTACAAGCTTTTCATCAGTCATCTTTTCTCCCAAGGCTCCAGAAGTATTGGCTATATCCAAGATGTTCATGTAGAACTCATGAATTGATTCATCTTCCTTCATTCTCAAGTTTTCAAACTTGGTGGTGAGAAGTTGAAGTCTTGACATTTTTACTTTTGATGTTCCTTCATGAGTTGTCTTGAGGGTATCCCACACATCTTTGGCCAGCTCACAATGATGCACCAGTCTGAAAATATTTCTATCAATGCCATTGAATAAAGCATTTAGGGCTTTTGAGTTGCCTAGTTCTGAATCTTCTTCCTCTTTACTCCATTCTTCTTCAGGTTTCAGAACTATTGATCCATCTTTGGTGTCTTTAACAGGACGTTTCCATCCAACAATTACTGCTCTCCATGCCCTGTTGTCAAGTGACTTTAAGAATGCAATCATTCTTGGCTTCCAGTAGTCATAATTAGAACCATCCAGTATAGGTGGTCTATTTACTGACCCTATATCTCTGTCCATGTTACAGAATTTGTTTTCCCTAGATCTCACCCAGTGTAAACAGGCAGGGTGTCTGCTCTGATACCAATTGAAATTCTGTAATGAGATGTCCTAAGAGATGTTCCAACACTTAATAGGACATTTGACAAATTTTAACCAAAACTTAAACAGCAGGAAAAATAAACAACACAGAAGTTTGTTAACCCAGTTCAGTGTATAACCACACCTACATCTGGAGGCTACCAAGCCAGGAGGAAATCCATTATTAGTAATATTAATTCTAGACTTAAACCACCCTGTTTAATCTATCACTTAATACTTACCCAATGCAATTTCTACCTAAGACTCACTTAGATAAGAGTACCCTACTCACTCCCCCTCAATCACCCAGTGATCAAGTTTACAAGTTTACAGAAATTGAAGACATCCTTCAAACAATAACAGCTTGATTTTACTTCACAGTTTCAATCAAGTCACAAATGCACTTTTGCTTAAAAGCTCATAAAGTGGTACATAAAAGCAACCTGCTATTAAAACACTAGACACCCTATTTAATCTTCTGAAATTCGTGCTAAATTCTATGATTTTCTGTTGTTTAAATAGGTTCTGAATTTTGGGCTTTCTGTAGAATGATCCAGCCCTAATGTGCAGCAGCTGTCACCTTGAATTTAGGGTTTGTTACCTCCTATATTCTAGGTGCATTAGGTCTTCTGTTTTAATCTGAATCTTCAATTTAAAACCTCCCTACAGATGCGCCTTGGTCTGTTTTATCCAGCATTAATTAATTCCAGATAATTCTCCTTAAATATCTCTGATCTGTTAATCAATAATTAATTCTGGTAGCAGGTCTGAGATGTCTCAACATCTGTTGGGACATCCTGACAAAACTGAACTTAGTCATTTATACAATGTCCCAACATCTGGTAGGACATCCTGAACCAAGTTCACATACTCTGTTTGCTAATGTCCCAACATCTGATAGGACATTCTGAACTGAATTTAACATTTCTTGTTTGGTCAAAAATTCTGCCAATTCTTAAACATCTACAATACTAGTAGTAAAAAAATTATAATTTCCTTACCTCACCAAACCATATACGTCTGGCCACATGATGCTCGTACGAAACCAAAATACTGGTATCGTACGGACCTCCAGGATATCCCACAGGATCTGCTGCAGCTGCAGATGTACCAACATCATCTGCGCGTGTCCTACTCGACGTATCGCCTCGTCCCATCGATCGAACTGGTATCCTCCCATCTCTGCCTCGTGAACGCACCACTGAAAAAAAACAATAAAACAATTATTTAATTAAAAAAAATTAAAAAAAAATAAAATTTCGGAAGACTTTCTTCAAGTCTTCTGGTACACAATATTTGAAAACACTATTCCGGAAGATTTTATGAAACTCTTCCGGAACACTTTGTAAAAACGCATCATTCCGGAAGACTTCATCAAAGTCTTCCGGAAGTCATTTTAAAAACAACCCATCATACCGGAAGACTTTCAAAAACTCTTCCGGTACAAAAACTATCAAACCGGAAGACTATACACTTCTGAAAATTGAAATTTTTTTTCTCTCTATAACTTTGGACGAATGATAAAAATGGAAAGAAAATCTGATTTTTTAACTATTTATACAAGGGCATTTTGGTCAAAAAAAATTAGATGTGGGGGTATAGGATTAAGTGTAGGGGTGTAGGGTAAAGCCTTCCTCTAAAGACCCTACATATTTTAGGGCTCATTTATTTTTAAAATTTTAGGCACCATATATTTTAGGGCCCTAATTTTATAAGTCTCAATCCCCTAAATTGACAAATCTAAGTAATAGGATACTCGCCAAAAGTTAATTTAAACTTAATTCATTATATAAAATTAATTTTGATTTTATCATTAAATTATTTTATAATTTATTAATAATAAAATTTAATATTTTAGAACTTTTTAATATATTTTTTGTATTTAATAATAAAACTTCTATGTATTAAAATTGAATAAATAGTATGTTATTGATTTGAATCTGCAGCTGCCAATTGTATTGTTTAATGAAATTATAATTTTTTTTAAATAAAAAATTAATCTTCAATTAATTAACATTTATCTTTAAATTAGAATCAAATTCAAAATTCAAAATTCAAATCAGCTATACTAATTTACAAATCAAAATATGAACATTAATTTTATACACCTGTCTCTAAAATTAACTATAAATATTCCAAAGATAAAATCAAACATAAACTTTGTATGCCAGGTCTTTGTCAGGGCCCACGGATGCTTCCATTTTCATGAGCTCATACTTTTCTTTGCTGTCTTTTCTTCAGAAGAGCCATTTTCATGCACGAAAAACAAGCCACTTCTAGAAGACGAAGTCATACCATTATATTATTTTCTCCAGATTCAATGCTTTGCTATTTGATTTTCTTGTATACTATATTTTTATAATGACATTATTGGACCACTCACACTATTAACAGTAATATAAGTAGTAGTATTATATATTTAAATATATACTGTATAAAAGAGTATGTATTGTATATGGTCCAAATATGCAGACCACAATACATTTACTATTTTATTTATTTAATTAATAAATGAAAGTATTTACAAAATTGTACATAATTAAATATTTTGAAAATCTAAGCCAACAAAAGACGACCAACAACAATTACACATAAACCGTTCAAATTAAAATGAACTAACGCAGAAACAACTAAACAAAATTTTTATCAAATTTTACTAAGGAAAATATATCATTATCAAATTTTTATTATCAGATTTTTAAATAGATCATACAGCTAAATTTTAAGTTTAGAGAGAAGGTGGGTAAATGAAAATGACATGAAAAACGAACCTCTCCATATAGATTTTAATATTTAAATAGATAATTAAAATCTTAAACCAATGCCTCATCCGTCAAACACTGCCTATACTTGATGTGAAATGCTCAAAGCAGATCAAATTTTACAATCAACTTAATAAAAGTCAATAAAGAGACGAATTTTTGGCATACAATATTGAACAAATGACCATTGACCAAGGACACTTACGTCCATTTGGGAATGATGCCGTCCTACAAATAGCCCACTTAATCCCTTTGTTCTACACAGCCACTTCCACAATTAAGTTAATCACAAACTCACAAGTTCTTTCCATTTCTACTTCAAAGTTTTAATCTTTAATCAGGATCATGGCACAGAAGAGCAAAATCCTAGTCCTAGGAGGAACAGGTTACATAGGAAAATTCATAGTTGAGGCAAGTGCAAAAGCAGGACATCCCACTTTTGCTTTAGTTAGAGAGAGCACAGTTTCTCACCCTGAAAAATCAAAGCTTATTGACAGCTTTAAAACCTCTGGAGTTACTTTGGTTTATGTATGTCTCTTTCTATTTCAACCCCTATTAATCTTTCTTTACATAATCATTTCAAAACTCATGTAAATATTCTGATGTATATTTCTGTGTTTGAATCTATAGGGTGATCTAGCTGATCATGAAAGTCTTGTTAAGGCAGTTAAGCAAGTTGATGTTGTTATTTCTACACTTGGTGGAGCACAAATCAATGATCAAGTGAAACTCATAGCAGCCATAAAAGAAGCAGGAAACATCAAGGTACATACATATAAAACTCTAGTTATGTTTTTTTTACTCACCATTTTGACACAAATACTTACATCGGTTCATTGTATTATCAGAGGTTTTATCCATCTGAATTCGGGATGGACGTTGATCGTCACCACGCGGTTCAGCCTGTAACCGGCTTCTTCGAACAAAAAGCGAAAATCCGAAGAGCCGTTGAAGCCTCCGGAATTCCTTACACTTACATCAGCTCCAACGCCTTTGCCGGATACTTCCTCCCAACATTAGCTCAACAAAATGTCACAGCTCCTCCCAGAGACAAAGTGATCATTCTTGGGGACGGAAACGTCGCAGGTAAACATCGATCTTTAGTCTATGTTTGATTACACGCCAGAATTGATTCTGAAAATATAACTGGCTCATGTTGTACAGGAGTATACGTGAAGGAAGAAGATATTGGAACTTTTACCATAAAAACAGTGGATGATCCAAGAACTTTGAACAAAACTGTATACTTCAGACCTCGTGGCAACGTTTTGACTTTCAATGAGCTTGTCTCCATATGGGAGAGTAAGATCAAGAGTACCCTTGAGAAAATCTATGTCCCAGAAGAACAAATTCTTAAGAGTATTCAAGGTTTGTAATATTCATTTTTTCAATAAATATTATTCTAGATAGTAACTTAATCCATTAACATGAATGTTTATTTTTTCTCTGCAGAATCTCCTTTTCCTGCAAATTTGATGCTGGCTTTAGGTCATTCGATGCTAGTAAAGGGTGATTGTGCAAATTTTGAGATTGAATCTTCTTTTGGAGTGGAAGTTACTGAGCTTTATCCTGAGGTGAAATATACAACAGTGGACGAGTATTTGAATGCATTCGTCTGAGGTCTAAGAAACATGGTACATGTTTGTCAAAGTCAATAAAACCGGAACATGTTTAGTACCGGTCGAAATTTCGTATTTTGTTTTTGTGTTAGTTACTACTTTACTTGTATTGTTTTTATTATCATCAAGAGAATAATTTGGGAGGAAAATCATTTCTTATATTGTCTGAGGTATTGTTTTCACTTGACACTTGTTATAGTACTCCATAACAGTTAGAATTGCATAATCTAAAAACTTAAGCAACTCCTTTATCCAAAGACATAGTCAGCCAAACTTTGTGATCAATGATTGTGTTGTTGTTATTTATCGATCTTCTAGGTTTACTCTCGTAACATAATCTTTTGACTCCATAAAAAATAATTGCATACAAATCAAGTTGATTGAAAATCCTATTTTTGGTAATCTAATTCTAAGGCAATTAAACAAACACTAAACATGCACCTAAATTGAAGTTTGAAAAAGACGATTAACCTGTCTCGAAGCGAGGTCCATTTGATATGTGCAGCAAGAGGTGAATGAGTCTGAATGTAAGAATGCCCCAATCACCACTTCCAAAGCAGCATTAGTCCAATAACACTCATTCTCATTCTCTTGAATTATATCAACCTCTTCACCTTTCTCTACCACCACCAAAACCCTTGGATTCGAAAGATACAAAGCATTCGAACCTTCCTTAAACCCCATCGGGAAATTCCGAAATTTCAGACAATGAGCTTATGAAATGTCCATCGACGATGCTGACGTGGCAGGGGAATTGGGAGGTGGAGAACGGCATTATGGTTGGGATTGGGGCAGGGAGGATTTGGGAAGAGCGGAGGAAAGAGCTCGTCTCTGTGGGAAGGCCATGAAGATGAGAGGAGAGATTCAGAGGAAGCTTCTGGTTTTGGTTCTGATTGGTTTTTGGAATTTGAATTTGGGTATTAATGCTACGCCACTCATTGTTGTTGAGTTCGGTTCTTTGTTTCTTCAACTCTAACTCTTAACTAAAGGAAGAAAAAAAGAGAGTGGCGTAGATAGTGCTTTTTTTTTTCCGGACCGGGTATGTGAAGTCTTATTGGACCGATAATCTTATCGGGTTTAATTGGCCCGGACCAGAACAATGATAAGATCAAAATTAGAACCATTATTTATTCGTTTATTTTGGGTAAACTGAAATCGAACCAGATAATCGGTTTGGATACCCGATCCAATAAAAAAGTATCCAAAATTTTAACATTTTTTTTAGCAAAAAGCAGAATTTCATATTTTTATAGATATTACAAGTTGTTCATCATAATTCAAATTAAAAATACAACCTTTTCATCAGAATTCAACTAAAAAATACAACGTGTTCATAAGAATTCTTAAGAATTCAGAATTACAAAAACCAGCAAAAGCAAGAATAGGGTTGTTAATGGGCCAATAGAACCGAGAACCAGTCCGAGAATCGGTCCGGTAGAGTCGGTTGAGTGGATCGACCGAAATGGCCTTTGGTCTGATAATGGATACGTTTTGTATCCATATCCAACTGAAATAACCGTATCCAACTATCCAATAAGTAAAAGGTACAAGTGGCATATAAATTCCAAATTTTAGGTTTTCCTCATTTTCCCCTCATTTCTCAGACAGGCTCTCAATATCTCTCAGTCTTTCTCACTCTCGCTCTCAGTCTCTTCCATTCGTGTATTCCATTCGTCTCCACTCTCCATCTCCTAGGGCTTCATCTCAAGTCTGAATATCATCATTCATTCATCAGTTGTGAGTTTCAGTGGCAAGGTGTGAACCGTTTAACCGTGGAAAGCTTTAATGCTAAAACGACTGTGTAATGTCTCTGAACTCCATTGAATTTTTTTTCTTTTATGATTTTTTGTACATAGTTTACATGTTTGATTTATTACAGTGTTCTATTAGTCGTATAAATGTTGACCTAGTTTACATGTCTGTTACGAACTTATGATTGCAGAATGGTTTGAGTTCTTAAATTTTTTACCTAAAAAGTGTTGATTTAAAACACAATTTCGAGCTAGGGTTATGATTAAAGGGTTCAGTTTGTAAATTTTTGTTGCTGAGCTAATGAATAATTTTGATCTATGATTTTGAATAAAAGGTTCCTTTTGTAAATTGTGTTGTTGAGGTTGAAACTTGTAATAATAAGTCACTTGGTTTTGTTTTAGTTTCATATTCAAACAATATTCTGCTTGGTTATCAATCAAACAATATTTGAATATGAAACTAAGACAAAACCAAGTCATTGGTGTGAGATGGAAGTGGAGGATGATTGACATGTTTTTTCCGGGTGTTTTTTCTACTTCCCAGAGTTAGCGGGCATCAGGTTTGTCCTCTATTATTGACTTACGTTTGCACTCTTTCTTTGATGCTAAGTCTCTCATTCTTGATGTTTGTAATAAAGAGGACCGTAAGGATGCATGCAAATTTGATGTTATGTTGGATGTGATTTGGAGGAGTAGAAATGATGTGGTTTGGAATGAGATTCGAATAAATGCCAACAAGATGAGCTTACATGCTTATTATAATTGGTATGATTGGTTCTTAGCAAGAGACACTACTAGCTCAAGCATTTCTAATAGGGATCGGGATACCTGGTGTCCGCCAATGGAAGGATGAGCGAAATGTAATGTGGATGCCGATTTCAATTCGTTAATTGGAACAACCAATCGTGGTTGGTGTATGAGGAACCATTTGGGTAGCTTTATCACTGCATGGGTGACCTGGGATTATGGTCTCATGTCCCCCGTGGAGGATGAAGCCATAACTTTGAAGGAAGCTATCCAGAATGTTATTTCACTACATCTTTTCCATGTTACGTTCGAAAGTGAGTGTGAATATGTTGTCCAAGCGTTGTATTCCAAGCGCTTAGGATGCTCTGAATTTAGTTGTGTTATTAAGTCTATTAAAAATCTTTTGAACTTGTTTCCGAACTTTGAGGTTAAATTCATTAAGCGCCAATCGAATTCGGTCGCCCATTCATTAGCCAAGGCGACAAATTCTTGGACTAGGCGTTGTACCCTAAGTATGATACCTCCTTGTATTGAACAATATTTGATTAATGATAATCGTTGAATTTCCTCTAGTAAAAAAAGATTATAGTGGCTAAAAGATATGACACATCCAAATTATTCATTAATAATTATAAATAATAATTACCTATCAAAATAATATTAAAATAATCGAGACATAATTTCCATTAAAAATAACCCATAAGTAACTACCACTGTTTCCATTACATCTAACCACAAAAGTTAATTTATTTAAGTTAAATACAATATGTTTTAATTATTATTTAAGTTGATTTTAGCTAAAAGTATTCATTTAGTTTTTGGAGATTAGTGTAATGAAATTTTTATGGTTAATTTAAATAACATAAGTGTGAAGATCCATATTTTGTTGATTTTATTTTAATTAATTTAATATTATTATTATTTATTATAAATTATAAAATTATAGAGGTTAAAATATCAATTTTGTCCTTAAAAATTTCGGAGGAGATCAAATCAACATATTGTTCGAATTTCAATTGATCGATTGATTCGGTACGGCATAGTAAAATTAAAACCTTGTAACCTATAAAAACAAATAAAAAAGTATAATATAATGTATCATAAAATAGAAACAAAACAAATTAAAACAATGATAATAATATGTTGAAACTCTTATGTTGAACAATGTTGATTTTAACACAATAATCTTTTAAATATGAGAGAATAATATTTACCTTAATAGGAAGTGAAACTAACCTGTTAAAACAAAAAAGAAAAGTGTATCAAAAAATGGTAAATTATAGTTTATGTAGAAGGAAAAAAAGGAAAAAAAAACGAAGATAGACATTCATATAATGAATGTAATACAAATTATATAGAGAGTAAAAATTGGTCAGGAAAAGTGGATAATTGAGATTAATTTGAGAGGGTGAATAAAAGTTATTAAAATCACGAGAGTGGAGAAGTTATCATGAGGTTAGTGTAATAATATTTTTATAATAATTATTATAAAGTTAAATACAACATGTTTATTTTATTTTAATTAATTACTTAATATTATTATTTATCATAAATTATATATTTATAAATTATATATTTGTGGAAATTAAAATAACAATTTTAGTCTTAAAATTTTTGGATAAAAAAATTAATGAAGAAGTTATAAAATTATAATTCAGTATCTATGTTAAAATTCAAAAATCAAACATATCAACATTGGTTTTTCTTTATTAAAAAAACTAATTTTATTCACCTATCTTTAAAATTAATTATAAGTGTTCCAAAGATAAAATCAAACATAAGCTTTGTGTCTTTGTCGGGGCCCACGGATGCTTCCATTTCCATGAGCTTTTACTTTTCTTTGCTTTCTTTTTTCCTTCAAAAGAGCCATTTTCATGCATGAAAAACAAGACACTTCTAGAAGACAGTCATAGTATTAGTACTACTTTTCTCCAATTCAATGGTTCACCATTTGATTTTGTTTTATAGTATATTTTTATTATGATTTGATTGGACCAATCACATTATTAATTATAAGAAGTATTATTCTAGATTTAAATATATAGTACTGTGTAAGAAAGTATGTATATGGTCCAAATGCAGTCCACAATACATTTACTATTTTGTTTATTTAATTATTTCAAATGATTAAATATATTAAATAAATGATAGTATTTTCAAAATTTTACAAAATTAAATATTTAAAAAAATTCTAAGCAATAAAAAAAGAACAACAATATACATAAAGAGCCTAAATTAAAATGAATTCACCCAAAACAACTAAACAGAATTGGAGAAGATAGTACAAAGTGATATAATCACAATTTATTAAGAAACAAATATGAGTTGTGTTGAACATTTTATTTATTTATATACCTATTATTTTAAATTTTTGGATGAATATATGATGTCTTTCTCCCACTTGTTTGACGAGTCTTTAATCTTTAGGTAAATATTTAACTTAATATGCATATTCCTCTCCTATTTTGACCAATCACACTTAAATCATAGCTCAAACACTAGGTGATTTTACTAGTCACTTATAGAGTATAAAAGAATGACATGAGATTATATCTATAAACTAATTGTTATTGTTTGAAGAGAATTTTATTTATTTATTAATTTCTTAACATTCAAAATCTTACTAAAGAAAATAAAATACTACAAGAAAACACAGTATTAGTGTCGGCCAAAATGCCCTCGCTAACTCTAAAAAATCGACGCTAATGGAGTTTAGCGTCGGCTTAGCGTGGATGTCGGGGCGGACATTCCAAAGCTGGAAGGTAATAATATTAGTGTCGGCCTTATGCGTGACACTCATGTAACGTCGACCTTATACCCACACTAAATCATCGCTAACTGCTGACCAAATTTTGGCAGCTAATTACTTAGTTAGCGTCGGTTTTCAGCGCCGCTAAATACTGTCAGGTGTCGTTTTTTAATTCGGTTGACTGTCATCGAATTTTTTGCCACGTGGTTTTAGACATCATGATATTTGATGGTAGCATCGGCCTCGTGGCCGCCACTAATAATATTAGACAGCGTATTTTCTGCTGGCAGCGTCGGCTACGTGGCCGCCACTAATAATATTAGCCAGTGTATTTTTTCTGTTAGCGTCGGCCTCGTGGCCGCCACAAATAATATAAGACAATAATTTTTTTCTTCTAGCGCCGGCCTCCTGACCACCACTAATAATATTGAATGTATTTTTTCTCCTGCTAGCGTCGGCCTCGTGTCCAACACTACTTAGATTATTGTTGGTTTGGTTTTGTTTGAAATCGTCACGTTCGCTTTATGCCATTGCCACTCAAACCACCTGTTCCGATCAAGACCTGTTTTACAATACCACAATGTAGGTGATCCAAAACAAATTTACTTACAAATACATAATTTGAATACACCAACATCAATATATTAATGAGTTCCAAAATACATCAACATCAAGATTCATCAATCCACAATTCAGGTGATCCAAAACAAATTTACTTCCAAAATACATCAACATATTACTCAATTCCAAAATCAACATATTTAGTGAGTTCCAAAAGTTCCAAAATACTTATAATCTCCTAAATGGTCTACATACTAATCATGATAACCAACATCAACTTCCTCATCATCATCCTCATAATCCTCATCCTCCTGTAACATCCAAAATAAATAGTCACGAGTCAGACACATAAAAATTCAAGTGATAAAGTCTTAGTAGAGATGGCCAAAATAAACAGTATATTAGGATTAAAACCATATACCATTTTTTCATTATTCTTACAGATTTTGTTATATATATATATATATATATATATATATATATATATATATATATATATATATATATATATATATATATATATATATATATATATATATATATATATATATATATATATATATTTGAAGTGATTGCACAATGAAATCCAAATATTAGTACTAGCAAATCAATCATAAAAGAACAAATTATTCTGCTTGGTCTTATTATCTTATTTTTAACTCAGGTTCCACCAATGATGTTACTGATGTCATTAATCAAGGGTTTAGTGATGAAATTGAAACCTCTATGAACAACAAAAACAACAATAACAACATGATCATGCAAGTGCATGCTTTTCATTTTTCTATCTATTTTCTTGTTCACATATATAGTACTATTTATATTTATACTTATATTGTGGATTCTTTGGTTTGACAGAAAACGCAAAAGTAGGGGATGAATGAAAGTACAGTAGAAGTGGACTCATCTTGTCATGGTCAATATATTATAGATCACAATCATATATAGTTGTATCCATAATAAACCCTACTTGTTGAATTATATATAGGTTTCATGTGTGGTTCTTATTTGTTTGTCCTTCCATCCATAAAAGTGTATCAACTTGTTGTTTCAATTTGAGTGTTTGTATATGTCAGATCAACTTCCCACTTGATAATGGACCTATTAGAATCACAAACCTTTCCAAACTCAAAAACTTGTGGTGTATAAAATGACACAAAACAGATAATACAAACAAACTCAATGTTGATTGAAGCTAGTTTCCATTTAAGGTCTCTAACCTATAATTTGTTTTTATTGTAGTTTGTCTCTAACAAGTCTAAGAGGAAACCAGTTAGCTTATGCCAATCCGAACATATCAAGAATTAAAGTCAACTAAATATTCATACCACGTCAATTTTAAACTTTAACCGTCAAAAGAGGATTAACAATTCACATTAACTCAAAGAAAAATAGAATGTACCGAATCATTATAATCAGGATGACCACTTGCAGGAGCACTAGAAGAACCCGCCTGAAGAGAATGCAACATGTCAAATTTCTTTGACCATTCATCAAATTTCTTTGTCAATTCATCTGTCCGCGCATTAGCCTGTGCAGCCTCTTCACGTGCAGCAGCAGCTTCGGCTCTGGCAGCCTCAATGGCCTGGTTATCTACTTCTCTATGTGGGTTTGCAATTGATACCTGTGTCAAGAAGTTCACTCCATATCTTATGTTACGCGCCAATTATCCAGTTCCATAACACCGCCCCCGTGTTTTACCCCCTGCAACTTCTTTCCAAATTTGTATTCTTGTTGATCCTTCCACATCATCACCAACTTGTGTCAAACTACTGCAGAAATTTCCTATACACAGATATAACACAAATCAATCAATCAGTGAACACACAACACATAATTTTACCATACTTTTCTTCCATTCGTAGAAATGCAAAGGAACGGTTTTGATAGTAATGGGTTTAACACTTATAAACATATGACCTGAATATCATTCTATCCATGAACATACAAATGGAAAAAAATAAAAAGGGAAATCTGATGCAATATAGTTTCTGTCATTGCAGGTTCAAGGAAGAGTCAAATCCCCTTCAATGGTTAGCAAAATCAAACCCCACATCACTTTAAGAACCAAAAACAGATTTGCACCAAAACAGGTCACTAATTAAAATTCCAGGCACCATTGTTGATCAACTAACATTCAATGCAACAAGCTGTCAGTTTAAACTGTAAAATAAGTATGGGGAAAACATGAGATAGACCTGGGCTAAATATTTTACACACAAGACATACCTTCTAAATGCAGTACATAAATTAGCTTCTTTTCTTTGGAGATATTTGACAAAGGAAATGGTAAAATACCTTGGCAGAACAAACTAAGTGATAACTACAATGCCCAGCTGACAACAACATATGGATTTGAAATTATGGCACATACTAACTACTCAACTTCTGCCCAAAATATGTTGTAAAGAAATAAGTCAATACTACAAGTAGAACTTCTGCAGAAGCCTACTTAATATGGTTGTTTGAGTCCCATAAGAAGCAATTAGAATTCAAACCAACATAAACGTTTTTATTAGTGTAATGTGTTAAAGGTACTAAAAACCAAGTTATACGTAGGCAATAATCCACAATCTGATTTAAAAAATGTGCATAAGCTTCCTTCAACACATAAACACTAAATACATTCATTAAAAAACAAATAACTAGAAAGATTCTGTGTGAAACTATAAATCAGATATGAATATATCTTGAATAAAATTTAAACTATATTGGCACATAATTAATGGGTTTTATTTTCTCATTTGCCAACTTGCCATTTTGTGAGGTGTGTGTGTGTCCCCTTTGCTTCCACGCACAACCTACCCTACTTCCAATCATTTCTATGCCACTTGCAGTATTTTCTACATTATACAGACAAATTGAACTATATAATATAACATTAATTAATCAATAGTAGTATACTAGTAACATACTTCATGCATCTAGTGACTCATTTTGGATAATGTGTTTCACGGTTTTGGATTTGGAATCTATCTTTATGTCGGGTCCAAGGAACATCATGGATTTACCTTATTTTTTTTATCTAATAATGTTATTTTCATTTTGTATCAAATTATTTAATTTAAATATGAAGGGTTAGTCATATTCTTACATTTTATGATTAAATCTTTTATATTAACTCTAACATTATTTGAAGATTTTATTCTAAAATCATATGACGTTTTTCATTTTTTTAAAATATTTTAATTAGCACTAGTATCATAAGCTCCAAATAAATTGTTGTGACTTACATGTGTTGCTGCTGCACGAGCGTCAACCTACTCCTCATTCTTCTTTTTATGGGTGGCAATGAAAATCTCATCAGGATGTGCCGATCGATCGAGTTGTTTAGACTATAATTAGAGACAATATATATGGTCACAATGTATATCATATATAATTATATTAACGCATTGTAATTATTAAGTATATATATACCAATTCAAGTGCAACATCATGGTGAGCTCTTCGACCTATTGTATGGACTGCCCCACCTTTCTTGGATGATCGATTAAGCTTATTTTGTTGGGATACAACTTTGAATTCATCTGACTTCCACTTGTCTAGAAGATACGTCCATGTATCTACACCCATCCAACCCGCCTTGCGCCCCTTTTCTCTAGCCTTTCGCTGTATATCAGACAATCGTTTCCCACACTTCTGATGAAACAATTCTTCCATTTTTGCATCATCACAATGGTCCCAACATACAAGCCTCTGAAAAAATATTCAAATATTAAATAAAACTCAACAATATACATCATCATCAAACTACTAAAAAAATGTCTTGTCTTACTTTAAACTCGTAGAACCATTCCTTTCTCACATCGTCTCTTCCGTCGCGTTTAAGCTCACCATAATTAACAAAGGTTCCTCGATAATTCTTTTCAATAACTTTTCGAACCATTGCGGCAACAAGATCAGCTGGACTTAATCTACATGAGAAATATATGTTACACCTTTTTCAAGAATAATATCGAAGCATACAAAATATTATTTCATTAAAAAAAATCTGATTAAGGAAGAGTACATCATATACATGATACATATAAAAAAAATATTTAAAATCAAGTATTGACATTTTCTCACATAAGTATATACATAAATATAGACACTAAAGTTTATATACCCTACTTATAATATCAATATGAACTTTTATAAAAAATAGTTACTTACGCATTAGTTGTTTCCACAATATGGATCTTTGGCTTTTGTCCACCGTCATGTTGTTGTTCCTCATTAGAAAGTGTTTGGACCCTCTGCACTTCCTCGTTTGTGGTGTGATGGGGAGGACTTTGCGGCTGAGGCTGAGTATATCCTGGAGTAGGAATGAATATGAACTCCTCAGAAAGTGGTGGTGTTGGATTTGTCAGAATCGATGCTGGAGGCTGAGTTGGTGGCGAAGGCTGAGAAGGTGGTGGAGGTTGAGTAGCTGGTGGAGGCTGAATAGAAGGAGCAAGCTGAGAAGGTGGTGGAGGTTGAGTTGCTGGTGGAGGTTGAATAGTAGGCTGAGAAGGTGGTGGAAGTTGAGTATCTGGTGGAGGCTGAGAAGGTGGTGGTGGATTTCTCTTAGGTAGTGGATTTCTCTTACGAGAGTTGTTAATAGCAAGTGTCCCAGGTGGAATCTGTCGTTGACGGCATAACCTGTCAACAACTCTTTTTTACAAAGAAACCATCAAAAAATAATTATAAATTCAAACATTATTAATTGATTTGGACGAAAAAGCCAAATAGGAGAAAATATTTAGTCATCTTACTTAGATGTGCTCGATGGTGCTTTTCTCTTTCCGTTTTGTCCAGTCATTTCAATAAAATCCGTATCCAAGCAGCCAAATGAATTATGAAAATTACAAGATAAGAAGTTGCAACACATCATAAATATTTGGAGACAATACATCATAATAACTAGATAAGAAGTTGCAACACATCATAAATTTTGAGACATGAAACAATTAGTAACAACAAGATAAGAAGTTACGACACATCATAAATTTCTAAAGAGTCAAATGAAATATGAAAATTACAAATAACTAATGGAACAAAATTACAAGTAACTAATTAGTAACTAATGAAACATGAAAATTACAAGTAACTAATGCAACATTTATTAAGATAAAATGTTCTCTCAATCTTGAGTCATTGGGTCACTTGTCATTGTTATTGGCTCGACCTCGTCAATTAACCCTCCATCAGCTAAACCATGTATTTCTTCAACTTCTGTAATAGGCACAACTAGTGACATTTCATCATATTGATAAGGAATTACATCCTCGGTGTTGTCTATCTCGACATAACCCCTTGGTTTTATGGTGATTGTTGCATACCATCCCCGCATATTCCTACACATTTATGGATATGGGACATAATACACTTGTTTCGCTTCTTGTGCAAGAATGAATGGGTCATACTGACGATATCGCTTATTCATATTAATTTCGACAATATTGTACTTAATATTAACTTTTGTGCCAGTATTATTTGTAGGATCAAACCAATCACAATAAAATAGGGAAATCTTGTCGCTTAAGCCATGGTATTCCAATTGAAGGATACGTTGGATGATGCCATAAAAATCGTTTTCTCCTCCATTTGTAACACCTTTAACATGTACCACACAATTAGTAGTATTTTTACCATGACTCCATTCTTGAGTGTGGAACTTGTACCCATTGACAAAGTATATGTTCCATGATGTTGCCTTTGGATTAGGGCCGAGAGCTAAGGCCTTCAGATATGGACTAGTCGTTCCATTTCTCTCATCATTCACCTAAATATATATATCTAACCTTAGAGATAGTTTATTGTCAACACATCATATAAAATGTGAGAAATATACTAACATAGTTCTTTAGCCATGAAGGAAACTGCTCGTGTATAAGACCGGAAGCATCTTCCTCATTGATAGAATGATATTGCATGAACAATCTGACATCGATCATTAAATTGATGAGTGTATTTATAAAAATTGGTTGAGAACAATGCAGTTGTCTTACAAAAATGTACTTACTCGAGATACGGTTTAACCTCGTCACAATTTATTAGGACGTGCACGTGAGCAGACTTCCATTCCTTATCAATCACCCAATAGACTCTAGCATTTCCACTAGGACGACCGCATTTACTAAAAACTGAAAGTGTTGGTTGGGAATTCTCATGATCTGATCGAGGATCGTTCCTTAAACTTGTACTTGGAAACAAACTAAAGGTCTTGAAATAGTGAGAGAAAAAATGAGTAGTTTCACTGTGCAAGTAGGCAGTGCATATTGAACCTTATACCCTGGCTTTATTTTCCACCGAACGTTTGTAGTGTCCCATCAATCTACACATGAAAAGGTTAAAAAATATTTTTTTTAATTTAATTAATCTACAAAAACTGAACCGCAATTACCTTTCAAATGGATACATCCAACGATAATGTACATGACCACCAAGGATTGCTTCAGCAGGTAGGTGAATCGGGAGATGTTCCATTGAGTCAAAGAAACCTAGTGGAAAAATTCCTTCTAGCTTGCATTGGATGATGGGAATGTTTTGTTCCAACCTAACAAGGTCTTCCAACTTCAATGTATTACAACACAAGTCTTTAAAAAAACGAATCAACTCGGTTAGCGGCTTCCATATCTCAAGAGGCAAGGAACGAAAAGAAATTGGAAGCAAACACTTCATAAATACATGACAATCATGGCTTTTCATCCCCTTCATCCTACCCTTGGTAGCATCAGTACACCTAGAAAGATTCGAGGAATAACCATCCGAAATTTTTAGTTCCTTAATCCATCTACAGACTAACTTTGCCTCTTCTGGTGTCAATAAAATTTTTGCCTTTGGCTTAGCCATCTTTCCATTAGGTAGAGGGTGCATCTCTAAATCCCCACGTAAACAGTTAAGAGGTAAATCCAATCTTGCCTTCTCATTGTCCTTTGTTTTTGCAGGATCATTCATGACAGTGTAAAACACATTATCAAATACATTCTTCTCTATGTGCATCACATCAAGGTTGTGCCTTAACAAGTTGTCCTTCCAGTATGGAAGATCCCAAAATATACTTCTTTTATTCCAATTATGTTGTTTCCCATACCCTGGAAATTTGGTGGCCCAGACACTGTCTGTGACTTTTGGAAAATCACGAATAGCTTCCCAAACATCATGGCCGGTAAACATTGGTGGTGGTCTTTTTTCACAATCTTGTTTTTTGTAAATCTCTTTTTACTTTTTCTAAAAGGATGATCCATTGGTAAAAACCTACGATGACAATCAAACCAATAACTTTTTCCACCAAATCCTAAGGTGAAAGAATCTGTATTGTCCATGCAATAAGGACATGCTAATTTACCTTGTGTCCCCCATCCAGACAACATGCCATATGCTGGAAAATCATTGATTGTCCACATTAAATGCGCTCTCATAACAAAATTCTGCTGCATAGATATATCATATGTCACAATGCCATCTTTCCACAAGAGCTGCAAATCATCAATCAAAGGTTGCAAGTAGACATCTATTTTAACTTTCGGGTTGTACGGTCCAGGTACAAGACAAGTCAAAAACATGTATGGTTTGGTCATGCACATTTCGGGAGGGAAATTGTATGGTGTGACTATTATTGGCCAACATGAATATGGAGAACTAGAGGCTTGAATGTAAGGGGTAAACCCATCACTACATAAACCCAATCTTACATTTCTTGGGTCACTAGCATAATCAGGATAAACTTCATTGAAGTGTTTCCAAGCTTTTCCATCAGATGGGTGACGCAAAACATTTGGATTGTTGGTGTTCTCACGATGCCATCTCATCTGAGCTGCAGATTCCTTTGAAGCATAAATTCGTTGTAACCTATGAATGATTGGAAAATAGAAAATTCTCTTCACTGCCACATCTTTATATTTTCCCATTCCACACTTTTGAGGAACATACTTAGCATCTCCACAAACTCTGCACTAAGTTAAGTTCTTATCTTCTTTAAAATATAATAAGCATCCATTCACACAACAATCAATTTTCTCAACTTCCAATCCTAACTTAGACACCAACTTCTTCACTTGGTAATAGTTTTCAGGTAAGCATTCTTTAGTTGGACAAACATCAACGAGCATTTGAGAGAAAAAATACATGGCCTTTTGAGGAACATGCCAACTAGACATGGCAGCCAACAACTTAATTGAAATAGATAGTCTGGATTCAGAAGCTCCCTCATAAATGGGTTGGTTTGCAGAGATTAATTCATCATAAAATCGTTGGGCTTTTTCATTTGGTACCTCACCCTCAATAATCGTTTCGTTTTCCATATTAGCATTCACATTTGAGACATTAACAAATGGCTTGAAAACATCAGAGACCATTTCATTCATTGCCTCGAAATGTTCTTCGTTGCCTAGATTATCCCCACCAACATTCTCGTCACTACTAGAATGATCATCAAGATCCACATTCTGATTCTCTTCTCCATGATCAGTCCATGTATAATAGTTTGACAAAAAACCATCTTTGTACAAGTGGTGTTTGACCTCGTTAGGCGTTTTCAAGATAATGCAGACGCAATTTACACAAGGACACCTTATCCCTCCTTCGTTTAAAAACTAAGGTCGATTCATCGCTTTATTGACAAACTCTTCAACTCCACTAATAAATTCATCTTTCAAACCATACCTATTGGAGTTTAACTTCGATCCATTCTCTACATAAAAAACAAATATAAATTTCTAATTTTCATTTATTCAATTTACTTATGGAGATAGTTGATACACATATAGGCATGTTTTATTCTTTGTGGGATAGTTGATACACAATTGAATTTTGAGGTAAACATCTCAATTCAATTGGTCTCTAATAATATATGTAAATGGTTAGTTCGTAAGTAATTGTTATAGATCATTTTCATGATCAAAATATTCTAGAAAGATTGTTGAAGAATATTTTCTATAATTATATTATTGGATACCAAGCATCATCGACTCTATAGGATGTTGGAGCTTAAAATATGTGCATTAACCTTTTAAACTCTCTATCGGTATCCGTCTTGCTTGTGTGAATTCGATAACACTTGTGCATATTAATTTTACTTGATACTATTTATTTTATTTATCATTGTTCCGCACATCAAAATTTTTGGACCGATTGAAACTTTAAAGTGTCCCGCCTATATTTTAAAACAATATAATTGTAAGTTGTCCTTAGTGCTAATCTTATTAAATTCAATTGGGAAATGTCTTAGAAAATATTTTTTGAATACACATATTTGTTACATTTATATCATGGTGTTTAGTAGTTGAATCTTCAATGTTGATCTCTTGCCTATTGCCTAGTGCTAATCTCGTTGCCCTCAACTGTTGAGTCTTCCTAGTGACTTCCATCACCTCACTTCCCTTGAAAATTTATTCATATATGGTTGTCCTAAGTTGTTCCAAAAATATCAGCCTGAGTCCGGTGAGTATTGGCCCATGATTGCTGGCATGAAAATCACTTTAGTTACAATTGAAAAAGGAATGATGAAGGAATGAAGTTGTTTACCCTTGATGGTAAATATAACATTTTGTCCCTTCCATGATCCCTTTTTATGTTTGGGCTAAAAATAATTCCTTTCTATTTTGTATCAGATAAGTGTTGGTTTCACCTCCTAAACCTTTTTCTTGTTTGAAGACATAAAGTTAAACTGCAATTGAAAATCTATATACAATGTAATATAATTTATATGGTTTTAATAACACTGAAATGGAGGTAATAAGCAACCATGATGACACCTTATATTTGTTATTTCCATGAACTGTTGCGATTAATGTTTGTTATTTTCATGATTTGTTTGAGAGTAAAGTTTCCTTTATTTACAGGGAAAGGGCAAGGTTGACGATGAGACGAGCATGGAAAATGGAGACACATGCCAAAAATTCAAGTTGTAGTGCATCGGAGAAAATGAATCTCAGCGAGAGGTTTCAGATTCTCAAAATGTATTCAACTTTATGTTTGTGGGCAAAGAATTAAAAGCGATTATAATATATTTCTAATACTTAATGATTTATGTTTGAAATAGCATTTATAATGAACTACACTACTTGTTCATAATGTATGTTGTTGAATAATCAAACCAGGATGTTAGACAACAAGTTCATGGAGGATGAATATATTCACTATAAGTATTCATACCTATCTTGTCAACTGGGTATATATAATATGTGGTTATTGTTGCTAATGTTTCAATACTTCTTACATGTTGAGAATAACTACTTGCGTGTCAGATAAAAACCATAAGAATCAGTGTTGGAAGTTCAACTTCAACACATTCTTACAGCTGCAATAGTGATAGTCGAACAAAATAGAGTTGAAGACAATGGAATGGTATCAGTAATTAAGGACTGTTCTCACACTACTCTTCAATTTTGAAATGTCCATAAATAGAAAATTAGAGATTTAAGATTTGAAATTGAAACCATATACTAACTACAATGTTGAATAGGGAAATGAAGCTTTATTGCACTACTAACTTTTGCTGATACTGACACGGTTCATTATATCTAATATCTATGTTTTGTTTCTCAGCTACCTAGAATCCAGGTAACAGATCATGCTGCAAGATATTATGGCCTGAAGCGTGGATAAGTTGTTAAGATTATCCGGCCAAGTGAGACTGCAGGAAGATATGTGACATACCGATTTGTTGTATAAGGGTTTACTCGTCTGCTGATTTTCATGTGAACACAGACAATGATTATACAGTTTTTCTTTGGGTAATGAGTGACAATTAGTACATTATAGTAGTTCGTGTTTACCTACTTGTTGTAAGCCTAAGGAAATATGGCTCAAATAGTTTAACTTGTATTAAGAGTCTGAGACTAAGTTTCCTTTGGCAACAAACTTGAAATAACAGTTCTATATGCTCCCTGGTCAACTTCTTAAGCTAAACATGTTCTTTTATAAGCCATTCTAAGTTGTGTATTTAACAGTTCTAAGAGGTTGTATGTGTATTTAACTGTTTTCAGTTTGCTAAGACATTCTAAGTTGTGAATAAGTTTTAATCAGAATTTCAATTTGAATCTAACAGTGAAGAATATAACAGTAAAAAAGAATCGAACATAATTTCTAACAGAATTTCAAAAAGAATATAACAGTAAAGAATCTATTAGTCAGAATTTCATAAAATACCTCTTTGATAGTTGAGTGAGATGACGGAGTGAGAGGACGGGGAATATGTGATACCTCTTTGGTAGTTTAACTCTGTGTGAGAAATGGAGAAAAGCAAATTTGTAAGAGAGAATTAAAATGTTAAACCATGAAAGCAAATCTGTTTTAGAAACCATGAAAGCAAATCTGTTTTAGAAAATAATATGCTAAAGAAATAAGTTACTATCTCAACGAAGTCAGGCTCTGATACTAGAGCTGAAGAACGTGGATAAATCTGGAAACGAGTATAGTAAGAATGATAGTTGTAAAAATTAAAAGTTCAATAATCTACTGTATGTATGCACTATATGATTGTAGCTTTAAGCCCAAATAACTGTCATAACTACTGTACTTCCTGACTGTAACACAATTTGTAACTAACCAAAGCATGCTATTGCTAACTAACTTTTATTGACTCATTTGATTCTTCATTCTCATACTTCAATACACAACACAATGGGAACGACAGTTTCTAATCCGCAACTTGTGTCCGGATGAATTAGCACCATAGTACCTCTATCTACCAAGGTTTCTCAAACGTTTTAGTACATCTTTTTCGCCAGTGAGTTCCCTGACCAAACCTTCATAATGCAATATTACAGGAGTAATTGTTACATAAACACACATGGATGCTGCAAAAGGTTCATTATTTAAATAACTTATTACCATTTGTATAGTCGCGACAATCATTAAGACCGATTCTCAAATCTGTTTCATATTTTCTATTGAATTCATAAACATTGAAACCCTAAACTAACAATAAAGAATCTAATAGTCAGATTTCATTCATAAACATTGAAACCCTAAACTAACTATTTTATTTTTGAAATGAAATTAATACCTAACCTTATGAGAACTCCAAAATCAGTCACAATCACTGGAGTCTAAAGATGATTTCACCTACACATTGAAGACAACACATTGAAATCAATATGGATTGAAAGAGATGAGATGAGAAGAGAAGCAATGAGATGAGTTGGAAGAGAGATGAGATGGAAGCAATGAGATGAAACCTGAGAAGACGATGATGAACGGCGATGAGAACGACAATGAGAACCGCGATGAGAAGCTGATGAAACGAGAGATGGAAGATGATGACGAAAATGAAAATGTTTTTGATATTTCATTATTTTTATGAAATAGTTATTTTCATTAAATTAATATTAATTATTAAATAACTATTTTATAAATTTTCACTTGTTTAGCATAACATAGATTATTTATTTTTTAAATTGTTTAAATAATTCATTATTTATTTTTATGAAATAGCTAAATTGTGTTAAAATGTTTAGATTATTCATTAAATAAAAATGTTTAAATTGTTTACCATATATTTTAAAAATGACTAGAAAATGTTTTTTTACTAAATTCTTTTATCAATATTAATAAAAATACTATTTCATAAAAAAAAACACTTTAAAATAAATATTAATAAAAAAATTGATTTAAAATATAATTTCTAAAATAGAAATTTTTTAACAAATAAAAATAAATAAATGTTTTTATTAAATTAATTTAGTGATTTTCATTAAATTAATATTAATTATTAAATAACCATTTTAGAAGTTTTTAATTGTTTACCATAGATTTTTTTTAAATGACTAGAAAATGTTTTAATTTAAATAGGTGGGAAATTAAGCATAAACAATTAAAAAATAAGCACAAACAATTTAAAAACACATTTTAAAACACAATTAAAAATAAATAAATAAATAGGGAGGCAAATGCAAAAATGGTGGGAAAAGAAATATATTTTATCCTTAGCGTCGGCTATGATGCTACGCTAATGTTTGTATGAAATAACAAAAATAAATAAATAAATTGGGGAAAACGAAAAAATGGTGGGAAATGAAATATATTTCGCTCCAAAGAAATATCATTAGTGTCGGCCTTGATGCGACGCTAATACTTGTATGAAATAACAATTAAATAAATAAATAAATAGGGGAAAACGAAAAACTGGTGGGAAATGAAATATATTTTGCGCCAATGAAATATATTTAGCGTCGGCCATTTTGTGACGCTAATGTGTATATAATAAATAAAGAATTAATTAAAAAATTGGGTTTGTTAATATTTTAGCGTCGGCCTATGCCGACACTACTATTTAAGTCATAATAGAGTAATAAATATTAAATGGATAATCATATTCCGTTCTTTGTGACGTAAAATTGACATTAATAGCGTCGGAGTCGTGGCCGACGCTAATATATTGTAGCTAAAATGTTTTTTTCTTGTAGTGAAATCATTACGATATTTTTAAATAGACTACACAACTAAAATTTAAACCAAAGCAAAATGTTGCTTAAATCTAGACCCGAAATCAAAATGATCAAAAGCAATTAAGAGATATAACAAATTTGGGAGCATGGTGAACTTTCATCCTAACCACATAAAATTTGTATATAATACATGGAGGACAAATCATAAGTTACAAACAAATGGCGAGATGATCCAACAGAACTTACCTAAGAAAATATACAAAAAAAGAATCAAGATGTCCACATTAACCCTACTAGTAATTAGGTAAATAAGAGGCTCACAAGTTAAAAATCTTTGAGCACTATCCCCTAGAGGTAACTTGAGGTACCTAAATGAAACAAATATAAGTTCAAGAAGCGTTCCTCCATAGCTAAAAACCCATTCTTCATAGTGTACCCCATGAGATTACATTTAGAAAAGTTAACCAGAAGTCCAAGGACAAACTCAAAGAAACGAAGGATTATCTCAATAGTCCAAATGTTCTTCATATTCACTTCTCTTATGAAGAGATTCTTGTTCCCACACTGCAAACATAAGACCACAACCTAGAATCCCCGCATAGAGTCTCAAGAAAACACTCAAATATGTGACATGTCTAGCCAAAACACTAAACTACAATGATAAATAAGAAATGAGCCAAAAGATCACATTGTTTGTGTCCATTTGGATATTAATCTCTTGAGTCGAACACACATTAACAAAGGCAAACCAAAATTATTAAAAAAATACACAAACAAAAATACAAGACCCCTCTATCGTAAGAGTTAAACATCTTCATCATATAGTCCAAAAAAATTCACTGGTGGAGTCATACATGCCTTCTCAAAATCTGCCTTAAAAATGAAACACTTCTTCTTGGCATTCTTAGCCAAAGCAATGGTTTTGTTAACAACTATAAATCCATCTATCTACTACCTACTGTCTATCTTTGATGAAATCATATTGGTTATGGGAGATTATTTTATACACTAAGGGCATCGACTTACCTATCAAAACCTTTAATGCAAGCTTAAACAAGCATCTTATGAGAAATATAGGTCTTAAATAACCTATATGGAGAGAATAATAAACTTTTAGGATAAATGTAATAGACTAAGAGGAAAATCTTCGCGATAACTGCACATTGATGAAGAATTGACCAAATATCATTGGAACTTTCCCCTTAGAAACAACCAAAAATACTTTATGAAAGTAAAGTTAAGCACATTTGGGTCAGAGATCTTTTTTCATCATAATCATCTACTGTTACATTTAACTCAGAAAGCAAGAATTGAGCCGATAAGGAGGATATATGCTCTTGAGAAATATTAGGAAAAAAAGGACCACCCAAAGTAATCTATCCTAAGTAGCTTCTAAAATGTGACCAGAAAAATAGTTGACTATCTTAGTTCCAACATCCACTAATTCTTTGAAAGATATTGTGTAATATTGGAACAAACCCTAGTACGAATAACATGTCGTCGAAGTCTGCTCACATGTTATTTTTTAATTGGGTCTTGTGTTATGGATCCAATTGTTTAAGTTTGCTTGTACCCTAAGTTAGCTTGTAATGGGTAATTGTTAAAAAAAACCATTAGGTTAGTATGTTAGTTTTATTATAAATAGCATACCAGTCTCTCATATTTTGTATAAGGGAAAATAGGAAGATAAAACCCTAATTCAAAAGTGTGAGAGGTTATTTGTTATTCTTGTATGCTTGTAATCTTGTTTTAAGAGAAATGAAAGAATATCAGTTTATAACCAATCCTTGTTGTTATCTTTAGTAACCATAAACCCTAACCCTTGTGGGTTTCTTGAGAAACCTATTATACTTTGTTTTCTAAGGTATCTTATTCACAACAAATATATTATTCACTCCAAAATTTCATTCCTCTTAACACGTGAATGAAGGTAGCCAGTATTGGCGTCTCATTCGTTAAGACACTTTTGACTCAACCTCTAATTTTTTTTCTATTCTTTAAACCTGATGAGCGCCAAGATATCAGGCAAAAATTTCCTTTTGACAGATATAATTCTCTTCACTTTTTAGATCTAAGAACTTAATCGTCTCAACAAGAACTTTGATCTTCTACTCCAAATTTCTAAAAACTCCTTACTCTAACTCTTAAGCTTACCCTTAATTGCTTTAATATTTTCTTTTAAAATAAAGGTCATCCATCATGAGAAAATATAAAACTCCAAACTATGGTCACCACATTAAGTAGACCTTTATGATCCACCCTGAAATTATTTAATCTAAAATATTTTAGACGACAATGCTGCAAAGTGTGTCTTAATACAAATCACATTGGTTAGAAACATCTAGAGAGAGAGTTGTTGAGTAGCCACACCCCAACTGCCCCACCACTTTTGAGACGCTATCTAATTGGCTCATGCTCCCCACCACTTTTGAGACGCTAGGGTGCAGGCTAATTGGCTCATAGCATGATCATTTAGATGGAACCAAATAAAAATTTAATCTAATTGGGACATGTCAATTAGGCTGATCTGGAAAAAAAATATATCAAGTCCCTAAATCTTTCTTGATGCCTTATTAGGAAAAAGCCCAATAGGGAGAAGAAAATATCAATTTTACTTAAGGATTTTTATTATTAAATCGAGGGTAATTTTAGTAATCTTTAATTGTGTTTGTTTTTATTAGTTTGAGTATTTTGGCCCATGACCCAAGTAGTTCTTAAAACCCTAACTATATATTTGTATGTCCTTGTTGATTGGAGTTTAAGAAAATTCTGAAAGTTATTTTTATTGTGTTAATTTTTTTATGCAACTTTAGATCTAATCGATAATCTTGGAGTAAAATCCTAACATGCCTCCACTCTCACGATTTTCAGCAAACCGCTCCCCTCATCCACTCCGAACATCAAAACTAAAATCACCTAGAATACATTACACTTTACCTCCAATCAGCACATTAAATTTGAGATGTCCATCCTATATCGGGCTTACTATTTTGTTTATATTTAAGTCGAAACATAGAGTAAATGAAAATGATATGAAAAGTAAACCACTTCTTAGAAAGTTTAAACCAATGCTTCCTCCACCGGATTAGGTTTTGTTACTTTTAATGTCCGAACTGCACGTGATACCTTTCCATTTACCTCTCACCTACAACTCTCTCATCTTATTTTATCTTTTTAATATTTTACAAAAGATATTGAAAATTACCTGAGCTAAGCTTACATAATCCTTTCCCGCATCCGTCAAACATTGTGTATACAAAATGATGTGAAAGGCTGAGGGCAGATCAAATTTTAATATAAGCATATGATATTCAAAAACCAACAACTTCAAGGAGTTCACATGTCACCATCAACTTAATAAAAGTCAATGAATTCTTAGAAGAGACGAATTTTTGCATACAATATTGAATTGAACCAATGGCCATTGACTAAGGACATTTCTGTCCATTTTGGAATGATGCTGTGCTACAAATAGAACACCGAATCCCTTTGTTCTACACACCCACATCCACAATTAAGTTAATCACAAACGTTCCATTTCTACTTCAAAGTTTTAATCTTTAATCAGGATCATGGCACAGAAGAGCAAAATCCTAGTCCTAGGAGGAACAGGTTACATAGGAAAATTCATAGTTGAGGCAAGTGCAAAAGCAGGACATCCCACTTTTGCTTTAGTTAGAGAGAGCACAGTTTCTCACCCTGAAAAATCAAAGCTTATTGACAGCTTTAAAACCTCTGGAGTTACTTTGGTTTATGTATGTCTCTTTCTATTTCAACCCCTATTAATCTTTCTTTACATAATCATTTCAAAACTCATGTAAATATTCTGATGTATATTTCTGTGTTTGAATCTATAGGGTGATCTAGCTGATCATGAAAGTCTTGTTAAGGCAGTTAAGCAAGTTGATGTTGTTATTTCTACACTTGGTGGAGCACAAATCAATGACCAAGTGAAGCTCATAGCAGCCATAAAAGAAGCAGGAAACATCAAGGTACATACATATAAAACTCTAGTTATACTTTTATGACTCATCATTTTGACACAAATACTTACATCGGTTCATTGTATTATCAGAGGTTTTATCCATCTGAATTCGGGATGGACGTTGATCGTCACCACGCCGTTGAGCCTGTAACCAGCTTCTTCGAACAAAAAGCGAAAATCCGAAGAGCCGTCGAAGCCTCCGGAATTCCTTACACTTACATCGGCTCCAACGCCTTTGCCGGATACTTCCTCCCAACATTAGCTCAACAAAATGTCACAGCACCTCCCAGAGACAAAGTGATCATTCTTGGAGACGGAAACGTCGCAGGTAAGGATCGATCTTTAGTCTATGTTTGATTACAGCAGCCAGAATTGATTCTGAAAATATAATTGGCTCATGTTTTACAGGAGTATATGTGAAAGAAGAAGACATTGGAACTTTTACCATAAAAACAGTGGATGATCCAAGAACATTGAACAAAACTGTATACTTCAGACCCCGCGGCAACGTTTTGACTTTCAACGAGCTTGTTTCCATATGGGAGAATAAGATCAAGAGTACCCTTGAGAAAATCTATGTTCCAGAAGAGCAAATTCTTAAGAGTATTCAAGGTTTGTATATGAGTATTCATTTTTTTTTCAATAAATATTTAATCTAGATAGTAACTTAATCCATTAACATGAATGTTTATTTTTTCTGTGCAGAATCTCCTTTTCCTGCAAATTTGATGCTGGCTTTAGGTCATTCAATACTAGTAAAGGGTGATTGTGCAAATTTTGAGATTGAATCTTCTTTTGGAGTGGAAGTTACTGAGCTTTATCCTGAGGTGAAATATACAACTGTGGACGAGTATTTGAATGCGTTCGTCTGAGGTCTAAGAAACATGGTACATGTTTGTCAAAGTCAATAAAACCGGAACATGTTTAGTACCGGTCGAAATTTCGTATTTTGTTTTTGTGTTAGTTACTACTTTACTTGTATTGTTTTTATTATCATCAAGAGAATAACTTGGGAGAAAAATCATTTCTTATATTGTCTGCGGTATTGTTTTCACTTCTCACTTGTTATCCATGTGTGTAGATGTCTATTAACTTACTCTGTTTGATTAATTTGGGAGGAAAACATTTTTTCAAGAATAACGTTTTTACAATCTAACCTAATTAGATTTGTTTAAAAATGATTATATAAAAAACTTAACTAAACTTATTTAACTTAGATTTACTATGATATTATTGTGGCAATACAATAGTCGTTTAATCTTATGACCTATATTATGCTATGATTTAGTTTCGATTTAGCTACGAAATTCTAAATATTGGTAGAAACTTTTGTCCTAAGTATTTAGTCATCCAATCTATACTTCAACATATACATAATAGAGTGGCTAATCTGCAATTAATCTCACACTAAGGATTAACTGCACATTAGATGCGGTTTTTAAAGTAGGTAATATGAGATTTTCTTATAGTGAATAAAATACACTCATTTCAAGAATCTATTTATAAAAAACAAGTAATTGGATTTGATATTAACATTTTGATGCTTGATTTTTTCTGATTGAAGTGTTAGTGCATTAAATAATATTTTTTTTTATGACAAATAGAACATTAATAAGAAAAAAAATATCTAACACCATAAAATCCTTACCGTTTTTGTAAAAAAAAAAACAAATATAATTAAGTGTTAAAATCAGTTAATTTAATTTAATTTAATGGTTTACTTTAGTCTTTAACTAAAAAAATATGAGAATTTCTTATCCCACTTTAAGGATCTCTTAGGCACCATGTATGTTTCTATTTTTGTCATCATTGTTTCCGCTGATTTATCTCCGGACGCACATTTTTTATTTATTTAAACGTTGATATGTTCTATGGATACACCAGCGGAACTTTTCCTCAAATGTAGTCGCGAAATATATTTTTATATATTTCGCGCGTAGAACTCTTCTCCTTCATCGCTTTCACTTTTCATCTTCCTCAACCTCAATCTCTCCAAACTCTCTCAAACCTTAAAAATTCAAATTCCACCAAATCGCACCGTTTTCGCTCGACTTCGACACAAAGTATCATCTACGACGATCAACTACGTCATAAACATTCGAAGCTCATTTCAATCGATAAGTTTTCGATTTATTTTCGAATATTCTCCGTAATCGATTTAGTATAGCTATTTAGATGTAGAAATCACTGGATAAGTTTAGAAACATTGTTTAGAGACAATGTAAATACTTTTTTGGGGTTTAAACGGACGATCAGGGGGTTGTTTTTGAACTTTTCTTCAAGTGGGACGTTAATGGTGTTCATCACTATTTTCTCAAGTTTCAGAAACTTCCGCAAGTACATTACTCGTCGCTAGATAGACGAGATCTTTAGTGAGTTTCAACATCATCTGGTACCAGACGAGTCTCGTGCGATCAGAGCTGAGTACGATTGAAGCTACGTTGATGGCTACATCAGGTGGTTCTATATGTCTCACACCCCTTGATGCTTTCCACTACAGATGGTGATCCTCCCATACTAGCACATTAGGAGATATTAGAGGAGGAGTTGTCCAAGATGGACCACGCTCAGGATCTGGTGCCTATATGTCTACAGGTAATTAGGATTGAGCGGGCATGCATTTAGGCAAGTTTCTTCCATGAGGGGTCTGATGTCATGCGTACAGTGGAGAAGATGATTCAGGTGGCATTGAGGGGCATACAATACCGCAGACATCACGCCAAGAATGGTGTGATAGGCAGCCAAGGAGGATGCAGAGGTAAAGGAGAGTGTGCATAGGGGGCAGGTAGAGGAGAGGGTGGAGAGGATGTACTTCCGCATACACAGTAGCTATATGTATTTTTTTTTTGTGATGTAGATATACTTTTTTTGGATGATGACATTGATGTACTATACACACACACAAACATATATATATATATATATATATATATATATATATATATATATATATAATACTGTATAAGCGAAAACAGAGGACATATTTGGAAATGCAGCAGGTGGCTGAGAGTATTATGGGATGGATTGAGAAATCCTGAAAAACATTAGATATTGGTCCCATAAAAATTGTTTCGTTACACAAAAAAGTCACTGCCGTTAAAAATTCTGAAAAAAAACATTAACATTGCCTACATGGCATGATAGATAGGTATTAGTTAATCAATTGAGTCAGCATATATATTAAAAAGTGATACCCACTTTGTCCCAAAATAAGTGTTACTTTTGATTCCAATGCAATTTTAGTTTTTATCTTTCAATTGTAGCATTCAGTTAATGCCCTTAATTTACTATTTCTCTCATCTTGCATTATTAATAATAATAATAATAATTCATCAATAGTCAATAAGGATAAATCGGTAAAACTAACTCTCTCTCTCTCTCTCTGTGTGTGTGTGTGTGTCTCTCTCTCTCTTAGGGGTGGCAAAACGGGTCGCCCGCCCCGCCCCGCCTAAAGCCTGCCAAAAAACGAGCGGGGCAGGCATGCCCGCCAAGTTGAAATGGGCATAAAAGTTTAGCCCGCCCCACCAAAGTGGCGGGTTGGCGGGCGGCGGGCTTGCCCGCCTTCATTATTTATTTATTTTTTTCTATTTTTTAAAATAAATTAAATGGTTTTTTTTAATTTCAATAAAAAAACATCATACCAACATTTTGAAAGCATAAATGGCAAAAGACTAAGTCCATCAAGTATTAATCTTCAATAAAAAATAGAACTTTCAACAAGCTTTCACCTAAATTATAAGCAAAATATAAGGAAAAATGTTTATTTCATAGGTGCGGAGGGCTTTGGCGGGTGGCGGCTTTTGGCGAGGCGGGCTTTGGCGGGTGACGGTCTTTAGCGGGGCGGGCTCTGGTGGGCGGCGGCTCGAAATCCCAACCCAACCCGCCATTTTTAGGCGGGTGCACGGGCCGGGCCGGCGGGCCACGACCCGTTTTGCCACCCCTAGTCTCTCTCTCTCTCTCTCTCTCACTATAACTAATCAAGCACACTTCAAAGAGTGTGTCTTCCAATTGAACATCAAAATAAATACACAAAAGTAACCCAAAAACAAAAGGTATGGTGCAAACATTAAAGGGATGTTGTATCACTCAACAATACAAGGTAACAACAATATGTCCTATACATTTAACTTTTCAAACAAAAGAGTCACCTTTTTGAAGTCCCAAAATTTCCTTAAGTTACAATTCATGAAAGAAAAGACAACATTTCTTTCTCAAAAAAATTTGTCATCATATAATCCAAATCACAAACTATGTAGAACATATAAATGCAGATAAAAAGTTAAATAATTGCTACCATGAGTCTATGAACAGAATCAGAAACGATGAATTCCTCAACATCATACTCAAACAAAAAGCTTCAAAACTTAAATCTGAAAAATCTTGAAGGGGTTAACAATGAAGGAGATGATGAAGGGGTTAACAAATGGTTCAAAACTTATATATGAAAAATCTGAAAAAATAAATTATTTTTTTAGGATCCACGTCTATAAAAACTCAATTAGCAAAAATCTACAAAATCTTAGTTGGTTTGTCTTAGTTTAGTTGTAATTTCAGCAATCAATAGACTTGTTATTGAGGTTGAACACTACGGTTTAGTTATTGAATAAACTGAGTGGATTCTCATATTCAAGAGGAGTCCTAAATAGAAAGTTACTAGGATTAGGGAGAGACATAAAATTTCATAGGGAGTTGAAGGTCCTTATAAGACTGATTATTCTAATTCGAAGTAGTGAATTTACTTTCTCGGGTAGAGTGCCCCTCCAGACGTATGTGTGATTTCCCCAAAATGGGTTACCAATATCTTGTGTTATTTTACTACTTTCTATATTGTTTTATTGTTGTCATATTACTTCATCCTGGTTCAAGAAGTTGGACAAGTTATTCCAACATCTAGTCCAACATTTGTCCCTCATGGAAAAAAATCATGAGGGACTTATAGTCTCATCATTCGAGATATGTTTAATTTTGCATGAGGGACTTAGACCTCTTAAGATGAGAAAAACATCACCTAAATGCATCCTTAAAAGATCTAGGTCTTTGGGATACCCCATGAGTCTCAATCTAAAACATTTCTCCTAGGTTTAAAGGCCTCGTGCTTAAGGGACTATGTAATTTTATGTTTGTCAGAGGAATCTCCTAGGGTGTGTAACACCCAAAATACTCCCCACGAATTTTCAATGTAATAATCAGAGTATTAAATATAAAAATTTCGAGTGTTACATACAACTTCAAAACACGGCTTAAACTGATACGTAGTATAAATGTTTCACTTGTAGCGGAAAATCAAAAGAAACATAAAATAAATAGTTAAGTAGCCACATGCTTTTCTTAAATAAATAAACAACGGAAAAAAAAATCGTCGTCCCGACACCCCAAAGTATGTATCAGAGCCGACTCTTCTAACATGAAGTATACTTACTTCACCGACCATGCACTCAACTATTCCTGATCACCTGCACGTTACCAACATAGGAGTAATATTTAAACAGAAGGCGTGCGATACTTACACCAATAAAAGGGAAAAATAATATGAATAAAAGCAAGTATTGTCAAATAATCCACCACTTCCCATCAATCAACAACTAAACAAACACACCAAAACACATAGTAACATTATGCACACAAACAACAATATATGCAAATGAGACTCCACCAGACTCAATGCATGTAGTACCATTTATCGATCCCTATTTCATGATCCAGTTCCTGTCCGAACTCCGAACCCCTATTTCATGATCCAATATGATCCCTATTTCATAATCACACCATCAACCCCTGTTTCATGGTCACGTATGATCCATATTTTATTACCGCACTAACATCACAACGATTCCCTTTGGAATTCTGATGGACATACCCTACCTTGGTACACCATCCCCAACTATGCACATGCCATGCACCATCAATGACAATATGCATGTCCACAACAACTACTTCATGCAATCAACATCAACAACAACATATAACAACAACTACGAAAACACCTAACAACATACACAACATGCATCATCAACTACAACAACATATAACAACATCAACGACAACACATAACAACATCAACAACATGCATCAACAACTACATCAACATATAACAACATCAACATCATGTAAGATCAATAACAACAATAACACATAACAACCTCAACAACATATATACATACTAACTCATGTTTCTATTATGTTATGTTCATTTTCCTTCTAAACAAGCTCATAACACCCCCATACATGCCTCTAACATCACTATATCAATCCCCATACATTAATATATTAAATAAAAGATTTTAGAGAATTTTTTAGAATAAAATAATTTATTTTTTCACTTCAGGTATCGCTTAGCGACTTGCCTGCTCGCTAAGCGAGCAACTTTATGCCAAGAAGGGTCCAAAATTCTCAAACGCTCGCTAAGCGAGCTACCTCTCGCTAAGCAAGGACTGCGATTTTTGCAGTTTTTCTTCTATGAACCAGCCGACCCTGCTACGATCCCAACACTCCAAAACCCTTCTTAAGGTCAGAAAACTCAGAATTTTCACCATTCTTCATACAATTGATCACCTACTCAAACAATTATCACAATTTCAACAATTCCTAATTGTTCTAACATGCTTTTTATCAAAATTCCTCTAACCTCATGGTTTCCTACTCAACAATCCTATGCCTACTATTCATATTATAATATCATTGGGAGATGAAAGAAATCTCACCCTTACCTTAATTTGACGAACGCTTTCTTCCCTCTTGCCGAAATTCTCTTCTACAAGTTCTTGTCCTAGCTCCTTCTTCTTCCTTCCCCTGTTCCCACGTTCTCGATTTCTCGATAAGTTTTCAAGAACTGATTCCCTTTTTCCTAAATTCCAAACATAACCCTTAGACCCCAACTAAGGATTTCTTATTTTTCCCTCATTATCCTCTTATCCAATTACCAACTTACCTTTTCCCTTCATATTCCAATATTTTTATTTATTCAATAAAATATAATTTATTTAAATTCATATATTATTGAATAATATCATTCTTCTTTCCACTTACTACTAACTTCACACCACACATAATACACAAAAATTCCAATTATTTAAATTAAATAATTAAATAAATAATCGGGGCATTACAGGGCGACGCTAACATATCGCCCAAGGAAAGGTACTGCCTCGCCCCCAAAATATTGATATTTCCAATTGTGAGAAACATGGGGAAATGAATTTTTGGGCTAGAGAGAAGTCATAGTCATTAAGTGGATATGACCTTTTTGGAAATAGGGATTCAACGGTCCACCATTGTCCGAGTGCGCAATGACCTTTCCTAAGAGAACCTTAGGCTCAAAAGGCTTATAAATACCACTTCTCTAAAGGGAGAAAGGAATTCATTACACCCTAAACTTATTACTTATCCAAATCATAACACATATTGATTGTACCCCATACATGCTTACAACAAGCACATCCTCCATCAACAGAGTCTTTCACCTCACATGAGCATAACTCCTAAAACCTCCATTAAACACCAGTGTACAAGGTTTCTCTCCATCATGGGCAAGCCATAACTTTCAACTTTCTTCAAAATTCATTTCAATAACTTTTTTCATTATCTTTGAAATTTCTCTTTTTTTTTACTTGTAGTTATATGGATGCTTGTAGGAATACATATGCTTCTTTCAACAAAGAGGAATAAGCTAGATTTCGCCTTTCAAACTTGTTACAATAAAGAGGACGAAGCTAAAGTTAGCGTTGAAAATTTGTAGTATGAACATTAAGTTTGCGGCTTTAACTTTAGCTTCATCCTTATTTCATTGTGGACACACCATTATGGGACATGTATGATACGTTTCTGAAGCATTCTATGACTTGATATGTTTGTTGTATTTGTTGTTTATGGGTTGTTGTTGATTAATGTTTGTTTAGAAAATGAGTTTATTATATATTATGTGATTTGTGTATTTTTTCAATACCTTACCGAATATATAACTTTTCAAACTGCATTAGAAAATTATGATATGATATAAAATTGTATTAGAAAATAAGTATACGTTCAATTCTTGACAAATTTTCTTCATGTATTCTTAACTGCATGTTGTTATTTCACCATTAAAACCTGATTTAGTGATTATAGATCTTCAATCACCCATCTCTCCACCTCTAATTTTTGTTTGCAAAACTAATTAATTAGAGGTGAAGGCAGTGGTTGTTGAAGATTTAGAATCATTAAACCATGTTCTAAAGGTCAAAGAACAAAATACAGATAAGGAATTGAAGATAACTTCTCAAGAATTGAACATATACTTATTTTCTAATATAACTTAATTTTTCATATTATAATGTTTGAGTGTAGATTGAAAGGTTATATGTTTAGTGAGCATTAGCAAAATAAGCATACCACATAATTTATAATAAACTCAGGGGCTATATTTAACAATGATTGTCTAGCATAATCATTGTTAAAAATGTTACATATTATATACCACAACAGTTGTTTAAAGTAACTGTTGTGGTAGGTAGTGCGCTACTTGAATACAATCACGGTCCTACTTCCGTGGTGGGAAACATCGTACAATCATACCTTACATTAATACGGTTGGAGCGACGTGATGGTATCCCCTTTCCAATCTTTGTTAAATGCATTTCCATAGTAGTGGGTGGATCACAAATAACAGAGAACACACTAAACCCTAAAACTCTTGTTTTAATACACGTCTTCGATGATGCATTAGGTTTAAAACAACTCTTTTTATATCTTTAGATCAACATGGATTTGGGCTCTTCATCTAAATAAAATGCATATCACAAAATATTTTGCATAATCTTCTACATGAAAATAGGAACAAAATATAAAGTTTCCTAAAAAGTATCCAAAATCCTTTTAATGAAACAAATGCACTTCTGGCACAAAATTGGTGTTCCTAAAACAACCCTCCGTGAAATGCTACAAAATGTGAACTAAAATCATATAGAATCTCACATTTTAAAACAAATTTTCCAAAAAAGGTAAAACCCTAACACCTGGTATAACATGTCACAACATCGTGCATGACATCTTTGCAGTTGATGTTTGACCAACATGTTAAGACATCTCGCACAATATCTTGTTGTGATACTTGTTTTAACAAAATTGTTGTCAATCCCAAAATCAGATAACTTATAGGTTGAACAGTAGAATGTATGGTAGGTATTGATTGTTTAAAAGAGAGTGGTGGTGGGGGTAGAAAGTTGAGTAGAAGTACAGGTTGTTCTAGTTTGGGAAAAGGAGGTGGGTAAGGGGATGTGTAGTAAAGGAAAAGAGGAGTTAAGTACGACATTTTCAGAACTAATGTGTAAGGGTAGAGTAGATTTGGATGTTGAGGTAGAAGCTTTCATTGCTGCAAATTGTTGAGTCATGAGTGTTGTGAGTGCTATAAAGTTGTCATTCATGGTTGTCTCTAGATTATTGTGGTTGTTGTTGATTTAATCCAGCTGCAAAGCAACAACTTGATTGCTAGCTTTCATGGTGGATCAAGGTTTTCATGAGTAATGATGAGATCTTTAATACACTAATTTGTAACTTGAAGGGTACCATTTAGGTCTTTGGGTATGGGGTTTGTGACTTTGGGAAACATTGGGGAAGAAGATGAAAGCACTAAATGATAGAGGAAAGAGATAAAAATAAAGAAAATAAGTCAGAATTGAATTTTTGCATCAACAAGAGACAACAAACTCTTAAATATAAGATTCTTAATAGACTTAAAACAAAACACTGAGCTAAACCTACTTGAAGGAAAAAGAGAAAAATTAAAATAAGTAAATATCCAAAAAGGAGGAATTAATGCATAAAATAGTCTTGCTGTCAAAAAGGCTTTTTCACATTCCTAATGGACCTGTTGAGCTGCCTATCATGTTGTCCTAGATATAACACACTAAATCCCTTTGTTCTACTCAACCACAATTAAGTTAATCATAAATTCACAAGTTCTTTCCATTTCTACTTCAAATTTTTAATCAGGATCATGGCACAGAAGAGCAAAATCCTAGTCCTAGGAGGAACAGGTTACATAGGAAAATTCATAGTTGAGGCAAGTGCAAAAGCAGGACACCCCACTTTTGCTTTAGTTAGAGAGAGCACAGTTTCTCATCCTGAAAAATCAAAGCTTATTGACAGCTTTAAAACCTCTGGAGTTACTTTGGTTTATGTATGTCTCTTTCTATTTCAACCCCTAATATTTTTTATTTTCAAAACTCATGTAAATATTCTGATGTATAATTCTCTTTTTGATGCTATAGGGTGATCTAGCTGACCATGAAAGTCTTGTTAAGGCAGTTAAGCAAGTTGATGTTGTTATTTCTACACTTGGTGGAGAACAAGTCAATGATCAAGTGAAACTCATAGCAGCCATAAAAGAAGCAGGAAACATCAAGGTACCTATAGATAAAACTCAGTATACTTTGTTTTACGCACCATACAAATACTTACAATAAACACTGTTCACCGTATTATTATCAGAGGTTTCTTCCATCTGAATTCGGGATGGACGTTGATCGTCACCACGCCGTTGAGCCTGTAACCAGCTTCTTCGACCAAAAGGTGAAAATCCGAAGAGCCGTTGAAGCCTCCGGAATTCCTTACACTTACGTCAGCTCCAACGCCTTCGCCGGATACTTCCTCCCAACATTAGTTCAACAAAATGTCACAGCACCTCCCAGAGACAAAGTGATCATTCTTGGAGACGGAAACGTCGCAGGTAAACATGGATCTTTAGTCTTTGTTTGATTACAGCAGCCATAATTGATTCTGAAAATACAATTGGCTCATGTTGTACAGGAGTATATGTGAAGGAAGAAGATATTGGAACATTTACCATAAAAACAGTGGATGATCCAAGAACTTTGAACAAAACAGTATACTTTAGACCTCGTGGCAACGTTGTGACTTTCAACGAGCTTGTCTCCATATGGGAGAGTAAGATCAAAAGTATCCTTGAGAAAATTTATGTTCCAGAAGATCAAATTCTTAAGAATATTCAAGGTTTGTATATGAATATTCATTTTAAATAAATAGTTTAAGTTAGTATATTATTCTAAATTTCGGACACGACACAAATACGTATATATTTTTTTCCGAAGTGTCCTGGCTACATACATGACATGAATGTGTATTTTTTCTGTGCAGAATCTCCTTTTCCTGCAAATTTTATGTTGGCATTAGGTCATTCGTTGCTAGTAAAGGGTGATTGTGCAAATTTTGAGATTGAATCTTCTTTTGGAGTGGAAGTTACTGAGCTTTATCCTGAGGTGAAATATACTACTGTCGATGAGTATTTGAATGCATTTGTTTGAGGTATGAGAAACATGGTTTGCCAAAGTCAATAAAACCGGACATGTTTATTACTGGTCTAAATTTCGTATGTTGTTTTTGTGTTAGTTAATAGTTGTATTGTTTATGTTATCATCAAGAGAATCATTTCAGATTTTACTTTGTAATGTTCGCTTTGTCGTGTATTGAATAAATAATGAACATCTATTACAACGTGTCTAGCACTCTGAAATTGAGTTCATGTTTATATATGAATATTTGTGATTTAATTTTTTCTTAAATGTGTAAGTGGGCAACTTGCGCTTTTTTATTTTATTTTATACTAAGAACTCAATAAATTGTCTCTTTTTTTTTAAAATTTTATTTTATACTAAGAACTCAATTAATTGTCTCATTTATAAAGCTAAATAAACATACCAACACAATCAAAACATCTAAAATCTCGTTTGAGGTGGTACTTCAGTATTAAGAATTTGACATTCTATTTTTAGGGTTGGTTTGATTCAAACGAGTGGGAGAGAAGGAGATGGATTTTAATGAAGAAAATAAATGGTGAGATTTTTTTAGTTAGATAAGAGTTTTGGTTTAAAATGTTGAAATATAATTCAAATTCAAGTTGCATTTGTGCATCAGTTCCATGACATTTGAGTTTGTATTTCATTTATATTTGAATTTGGATGAATGTATATAAATCCAAAATTAATTACATTTGTAACAAAACTCTGAATTTGAGAATTGAGATTTGAAAATTCGTTACACAATTTTCTCTCTGCAAATTCCGCAAGTGTTTATCATCTACTTCATTCTTGTGCAACAATGAAGGTTAAGTATTAACTCCAATTATTGGTATCCAAAGTTTTGGTTCTTATTCACATGGAAACATGAGTGTACGTGAGGTGTGTGATTGATTTTGTTCCTAAAATTCATATTGAATTGAAGATCGAAATCGAAGAAAATCATAATCTTGATTCTCAAGGATTGGGAAACACGAGTGTCATTGAAAAATGAGTGTTTTGCACAAGAACAAAGGTGAACGGTGAAAATAGTAGCTTGAATACAAAGTTTCCAGTATTCGACATAAATAATTGGAATCAGTGGTCGATTCAAATATGTGTGTTGTTTGACACTTAACATGTTCTTGATCTTGACAATGATGATTACACGCTGGTTGCGGAAAATGCAACAGAAGCACAAAGAAATGCACAATATGAAACAAGGGAGAAGGACTATAAGGAATTGTTTTATATCCATCGGTATGGATATAAAGGTGTTTGAGACGGTTGTTGACGCGAAATCGGCGAAGGCGGCATATGATACACTTGTGTAGTGCTATGGCGGTGACGCACCAGTGAAGAAAGTGAAGTTATAGTCCCTACGCAAGCAATACAAAAATCTCAACACGAAGGACAATGAGAATGTTCCCAATTACATCTCCAGAGTGATTGTGGTCACAAATGAGATGAAGTCTTGTGAAGAAACACTCTCAGAACAAGTAATCGTTGAAGAGAACTAAGATCACTTACTTCTCAGTTTGATTACATAGTTGTAGCCTTAGAACATTTTAAAGATACCAGCATCATGAGAATTGAATAGCTTCATAGTAGTTTAAAGGCACGATAGTTGTGTCCGACTGAAAGAAGCTCGGAAAGGTAAATAGAACAGACTCTGAAAACTCAGACTCTGAAACGCTTTATCCACTTCAGATGAGAAGAAACATTAGAATGTTCAGAAGTGAAGGAGAAGTTTGATAAGATAAATGTTTAATGTTAAAGTTGCAATCAGTTTGGCCACTTTGTTGCTACTAATTATTGGTCAAACAAGGTTAGCAAGGGTGAAGAAGCCAACAAAGCCATATGAGATTCTGATGATGAACTTGCGTTATTGATGGAATCTGAGAATATAGGTGGAACAATGGTAGACTTTGGGTATATGAACATTTGCTGCTCAAATCATCTAACTGGAAATAAGCAATGATTGGTTGATTTTGACCCTGGTAGAAAAACCAAGATCATATGTGTTGATGATGAGTATATGAATGTTGAAGGAATAAGAAATCATAGTGAAATTGAAGAATGGTAAGGCCGTATTAATCAAGGATGTATAGTATGTTCCCCGCATGATGAGTGTAGGTTAGCTGCTTGAAAAAGGTTTTTCAGTAATCGTGAAGAAAAATATCTTGAAGTTGTATGATTGTAATAAGAAGTTGACTATGTAGTCTAAACTCGGAAGAAACATGACATGGAAGGAGAATGTTACAACAACAGACACTTAATTCCTTAATGTGAGAAGTACTGAAGGGGAAAGTGAGTTGTGGAACAAGCGATTGGAACATCTGAATCAGAAACATGGGATTGGAACAAGTATTAATCCAACTATAATTTAATATCAACACTATAGTCTGATTCTGCCTCTGAAGGAGATTCTCCCTCCAAAGGAAAGTTTGACTCTGAGAGTGAGTCTGACTCTGAAGGTGAGTCGCTTTGAAGGTGATTCTGACTCTAAAGGTGAATATGGCTATGAAGGTGATTATGCTTTTGAAGGTAATCCATCCTTTGAAGATGGACCTTCTAAAATTGGCCCTACTTTTGATGATGGACCTGCCTCTAAAGGTGATATTGTGCAGTTTTATAAGCCATAGAGAACTAGACATATAAGAAAGAGAGTTGCATACTTCAAGTTACTGCATGATACTGAGATTGACTATGAAGAGGAAGTTATATAGTGTGCCATGATGGTGGACTCAGAACCTATTAGTGTCAATGAGGCACTCAAGAAGAAGGTATGGGTGAACTTCGTGAAGGAAGAACTTAAGGCCATTGAAGGAAATAAGACATGGGAATTGATTGTTCTACCTCAGAACAAGAAAGCCATTAGTGTGAGATGGGTTTTCAAGATAAATTTAAATCCAGATAGCTCAGTTGCCAAGCACAAAGCAAGGTTAATAGCTAGAGAATTCCTACAAAAGTCTAGTTTAAACGACTTTGAATTATTTGCACTTGTCTGTAGCTAGACATGAAACTATAAGATTTGTCCATCAAGTTTTAAGCATCATTGTCGGGGATTGTTGATAATTTAACAAGGAAATTTAGTGTGAAGTTTTTAATTTTTCAATTTTTTATTTCCATTAGTAATTTTAGTTTTATTTTCCATAGTTTATTCTAGTAATTTTGATTTTTAATTTTATTTTGTTATGTGTGGTGCAATGCTACTAAGTTAATGTTTGTTTATTTATGCGAGATTCAAATTCAACATTGATACCAATCGACCAAGAAATCAAAAGAACAACGCATACAATTAGTAGAGGAAAATAAGTAGCATTGCAAGTTACCGAAGAAGTAAAGTAAGAAAAAGAAGAAATGACAGTTTTCGAACGACAGACTTTAGGAGAGTATTGTAGAATGACTGATGCCAGCCAGATATGGCTAGGATTTTAACCAACCAATCCTATAACTTTTGATATTAATAATTTTGTACTTTCATGGTTTAAAGATAACATGTTCGATAGGAAAGCAATCAAAGATCCTTGGGAGCATCTCGCTAAATTTTATGAGACTTGTTCAATGTGCAAGCCAAGTTGTGATATCACCGATGATCAGGTAAAATAATGTTTGTTTGGTTTTTCTTGATAGTTCATGCAAATGATTGGTTACAATGCATTCCAAATTGTAATATTCAGACCCAAAAGTACCTAGAAGACATGTCCTTAGAGAGGTATTATTCAAATGCTCAATTTGTGGAGAGAAAAGCTTCAATTTCCAACTTTACGTAAGAAAGGTTTGAGTCATTATCTAATGTTTAGGAAAGATTCAGTTTGTTGCTCTGTGAGTTCCCAAATCATAATATGAGTGTATATAGCAAATGGCACATTTCATCGACGAGTTGAGAACACAAATGAGAATGTTTCTCGATTCCTCAACTGGAGGTACATTGAGAGAAAATACTGGTGAAGAGTTGAAGACGTTAATTGAGAATATGTGACATAATAAGTATCGTTCAAGTGAATAAGCGATGAAACAAAAAAAGTATTGATGCATTTTATTTGAACATAAGACTAGCAACTTAAATCAAAACATTTTCAAAACTATTAGTTGTAACACAACTAGCTCAAGCAAATGTTTGCCAAATTTAGACATTTCGTTGTGATTTTTGTGGAGGAGAACATGTTAAAATGGTAACTGTACAATAGAGGTTGAGAGTGAGAAATTCAATATGCTAATTTCAAAAGAATAATCCATATTCCAACACCTATAATCTGGGTTGGAAAGATAATATGAATTTCAAGTGGAGTAATAATCATACTTTGAATACTAATCAATGAGTTCAACCAGTTCCTCAAGCGCCTCAATGCAAACCATCACCTTTATAGGAAACCTTAGCTAACTTCATGAAAGAAACTCAATCAAGTGTTAGTTATGCATATTTGAGGTTGACATTAATTTTTGTAAAAAAAGTGATCAACAATATGTTGACAAGATGTTCTATATCAGGTTTTGCAAGATGTCAGATAAGATGTCCTAACATAGTTATTCGACATCTTTATATATTACAGTTTTGAAGACGGTTCTTATATGTACAAATCACATAATATTCTTTGAATATTATGTGATCCTAGCAGGCGTCCAAAAGTGAAGATTTTTAGAGATTCAGTTTGAAATTGAAGATTTACAGTTTGCTAATTATGGAGACATTTTAGAAAACTAAAAATTTAAACTTCTATTTTCTTGGAGAATATTTTGTTGATTTTGTGCAACTAGATTTTCTGCAATTTGTAGGGATGTGCAAAATATCTAGTTGTGAGTCCCAAATCCATAACCAAATCCAAATCTATTTAAAATATTCGGATATAATTAAATGGTTATTAATCGGTTTAATTATTAATGGTTAGTTATCCAACCATATTTTATTTTTGGATTCTGTTAAAATCCGGTTATTATCCAAAATCCAAATATCTCAATTCAATTATAATTTTTTTATTTTCGAATAAAAATTTATTTTTTCAGGAAAACATATGTAATTTTTGCGATTTTTTTTTTTGTGAAATTTGTTTTTTTTCCGAAAAAATAATTATTTGATCTTGTATCATGTCGATGCTAAGAGCTGAACTATTTTATTGAGTTGTAAAGTGTTGATTACTTTTAAGCTTTTAAGCATAGAGTGACTGTGACCACATGGTGATTGTTAGGGAATTGAGAAGAGTCTCATACCTAGGAGAGTCTTAGGTAGAAATATAACACGGGTAGTGATTAAGTGAAAATTTGGAAACCAGAGGTTTTTTCGCTTAGAATTAATATTATTTAGTGGATTTCATTCCTGACTTGGAATCCCCCATAGTAGGTGAGTTTCACCAAACTAGGTTAACAATTCATTGTGTGTTCTTTACTTTCTGCAATTTTATTTTGTGTTCATCTTGTTCATTGTGCGCTAAAAGCGAAGATCAATGTCTCAACATCTCATAGGACATCTGAGATCTGCTACACCAGAATTTCATCAAGTTTTTATCAGGTGAGTAAAACTTAAGCATATATGTATAAAGCTCAGAGAGAGAGATGACATAAAAGCAAATTCTCATGAACAAGAATACCAAAGCATCAATAAAGAACATATAAATGTTGATCGGTTAATTGTCTTGAAAAATGTCAAACCAAGCTAGTTCAAGTAGGGGATATATAGGTAACATCATGGATAACCCGAAAAATGAAATGTGAGAGGCCAGTGAGTTGAGAAATAGAGTAATGTCTTATTAACCAATAGTACACGAGGAAAAGAAAGAATCAATGGAAGTTGAGAAAAATATTGAAAAAGAAGTGGTAGTTGAAAAGGAAGTTGAAAATAATTCTAAGGGAGAAAAAAGTGAGAATAATAGTGATGATGAAGTTAGAGGATACACCTTTGACCAATTCATTGATAAAATTTCCCCTTCAGAAGAACAAAGAAACAAATATTGACTAAACCTAATCTCGAGCTACCCGATTACATCAAACCTCCATACCCAATTTTGAAGAAGAAGCCTAAGAAATAAAAGGAACTGGTTAAGTTTAAAAATTCCATAGAGATGTTGAACAAAATACATGTCATCATTCCATTTTTGTGAAGCTATTGAGGAAATGTCTGTTAATGTGAAATTCATGAAAGAGCTTTTAACGTGAAAGCGTAAGTTGAAAAATGATGAAAGCATCACTTTGGAAAAAGAGTGTAGTGCAATCATTCAAATGAATATTCCACTTAAATTCACAAACTATCAGGCATGCTTTATGTGATTTAGGAGATAACATCAATCTGATGTTGATATATATATATATATATATATATATATATATATATATATATATATATATATATATATATATATATATATATATATATATATATATATATATATATATATAATGAGTAAGTTGAAGTGTGGTGAACCAAAGCCCACTCAGATGACCTTAACACTATTTTATCTATCCATCACCTTTCCTTATGGGTTTCTTGAATATGTTCTTTTTAGGGTCGATGGTTTATTATTCCCAGATGATTTTCTGATCCTAGATATGCCTGAAGATTCTAAAACATCATTCATTCTTGGGAGACAATTCCTAGCAATAAGAAAGGCTCTTATCTATGTTGAGTTGGGTGAGTTAACATTAAGGTTTAATAAGAAAAAGTTGTTTTCAATGTGTTTGAGGCAATAAAGCACCAAAAAGAACACCCTCGATGTTACCGGGTAAACATTATGAAAATTTTCTAAATGGCATCAAGGAAAGAAGCTGATAAGAAAAGAATTGAAAGTTAGACATAAGGTAATCTCGCTTGATAAGGTTACTTGGTAGGTGGAATTATAAGGCTTCTCGGCCTTATATTGTTAATAAATTTATTGCAGGTGGTTCGATAGAAGTAAAAGATCCATAAGATTCACGGGTTTATATTGTGAAAGGAAAGAGACCGAATGTCTATTTAGGAAGTGAAAAAGCATCGAATAAGGTTTATCTGATGCTCAAAGAGCCTTAGACAAATTAGTCAAGATAATAACCTTAAATAAGTGGTTAATGGGATGCAACTCCTCACTTTTTAATTTTTTGCAATTTTGATTTCTTGCAGTTAATTTATTGTTGATTTGTTTAATCATTTGCTAGTTTTGTAGGATATTATCAAATGAGAAGAAGTTTGATGCAAGATTAAAGAACAATTAATTGAGAAATATTAAACATTAAAATGTAGAAGAGAAAGAAAAAAAAGTTCTAGAATCGTCGTGCACGCGTTGGACTCATATAACGGCACAATGTATGCCACGTGGGAGCATTATGAATGTTGAGAAATTCTTTGGAAAAAAGACTTTAAAGTGACCATTTTGGGGCTACCATTAGGTATTACACCGCGACACACTACAACGCAGCCACAATCAACACCTATAAAAGGCCAGATTTTGCAGTTTGTTCGTATACCTACCTTTTCTACTACTTTCTACTTACTCAATACTCATATTCTCTTGTTATTTTTGTATTTTTCTTGTCTTACCTATATGTAGAGCTATGGCCCCCCAAAATAAGCCAATTATCACTAGCCTCAACTTCATCTCAAAACACTCATACTCAAGAGGGGTATGAATGTTAGAACAAAATATGTTCAAGACATATTCTCTTTAGGTTTTGATGATAAAAAGTATTGAAAGAACAATGGATTATTTAATGTGTGCTTCACTTATGCAGGTTCTAGATACATGCACATAAATAATCAGAATCTGATATAGTTGAACACACTTGGGAGATGCTTCATTGCTAGCTTTTAGTGGTAGAATCTGATGAACATTTGCTAGTGTAGCTTGGCGCAGACTCTGGTGCTGAAGGTCTCATCATTTAGACGAGTCACTACATTTAGTAGTTGTATTTCAGCATTTGGTGCCATTCAAAGTTGGTGATAAATATGGATATATCTATATTATAGAAAGAAAGTTGTATTGTCTTATCAGTTTGTTAGATGGAGTCTACAGAATTGAAAGGCTCAAGAAAAGTTGGAATGCTTTATAAATATCTACTCCCAACGGCTCTATCATTACAGAACCTCTTGAAGGCTCAAAGGTTAAACACGTTACACATTGGGTTCAGAATCTTATGTGTATCTAACTTCAATGTCTTTGTGTATCTTACCTTTTATGATATTACTGCTGCTTGTTAGTTATCTAAGAATAAAATTAAATATTCATTTATCACTCATGATTCTTGTTTAAAGAGGAAGTTCTAGCTCTGAATAGAATATGTGTGCCCTATCATTAGAAAATGATATCTCTCTCTAAGTCTAGATCTACTAGACTCTGATGGATGATACCTTTTGGAAGTTGTTAGATTCAGAAGAAGATTATTTACTTCTGATATAGAAGTTTAGGTAAAAGGTTTTCTAACGACCTTTATAATACTTAAATTTTTATAAAGATGAAATTCAACTAGGGGAATTGAAAAATATGCTGGATAAGAACCATTGGCAATGATGTTTTCTCTTAAGTACTTATTATTACTATTGCATGTCCTGTGAAACATCATTATGTACTTTTCTTCTCGAATGTATGTTAATCAAGCCAAAGTTGAGACGAGTTCTTCAGTTAATTCTTCCTTTAATCAGATGGCTTTCATCAATGAAAAGTTTGTGGATTTTGATGATTTGCTTAATATTGGTTTTAACTTCTGGAAGACTATGTGTGAACAAGGTTAGAATGGCTACTTTGAGATGATCAGTGGTTTCACTTATCCAAGTCTTGTCAAAGAGTTTTAGATTAATGCCTCCATTGTTGAGCTGAATTCTGAGTGTGTTATTCTGTTTAGAGTAACTGGTGTTTCTATTTAACATTAGCCTCTAAAGAAATTGCTAATGTGATCAATTGTGAGGAAATTTGAGAAATCCCAGGAACTCTGGTTTGGGAACACTACCTTCCTACTTAGCATATTCTTGTAGATCCATCTAATACATCAGTGTTCTCAAATCTTCCTGATGCAATTGTTTGAAATCAAATTCTGAATTCAAATTTACTTCCTAAGGATAAGGATTTATATCTCATAGACCCTATTGAAAAAGATCTGTTTCTACTTCCTAACTCAGACTTGAAGAATGATCTTCCTCGAGTTATGTTTGACCATATAAAGAGGACTTTTTCTTCCTTTCAGAAGGAAAATACCTTCCCCATTCCTTATGGACGTGTTATTTCAGAATTACTTGTTCAGCAGGGGGTTATCATAAATCCTGAGGCTGATTCTTCAAAATTCTGGAGAGACAAGTTTGAAATTTTCTATGAAAGAACTCAATGTAAGCAACTTATTTTATTAATAAAAAGGAATTCATTACAAGATAATTATATTTCTTATCTTGTTGGATTGGCCCTAAGGAATTCCCTAGGATCATCTGACATATCCAGATTATCTAAGAAGTCTTGCCATTCTTCCTTAACAAACTACATAGCCTCCTTCCTCAGTTAGTTTATTTGTTTGGACCCAGGAGATCTTCTTCTTCTGTGGGTTTTCACAAAGGATGTTGAAGAGGAGAGCACCTCTGAGGTTGTCTGTTTTCTTGTAGATCCCTCAGTTGCTGCTCTGCTCTGGTTTGCTTGAGTTGCTGGATTTAGTAGTGTTGTTTTCTTGAAATATCTCTATGGAACCCAAATTGATTTTGCTTATACATATTGGTGTTTTAGGGATTAAGTGATGATGGAAAAAAGTCTACTTTGAGTTCTTTTATAGATGTGTTACATACATTGTTTGTGGTCAATGTTATTTTAATGTTGATTAATTCAAATCAATATTTTAATAACTCTTGGAAATGCCATCTAATAGTCTAACCTATTTAAGATTCTTTAACAACTATGAATTTATGTTTGGTATGTTTTACAGTTACTTCTGGTATTGATTTCACTTTGTTAATGTATTTTCAAAAGAATCAAAATAAGGAAGGTTATTGGAATGTAAATGCATGCAATAATAGATCTTGGTCAAAAACTAATTCATTGATATTAAGCCTACGAATTACATTTTAAAAAAAGAAACTAAATGATCCTAGAAAAGATCTCTATTTAGGTCATCTTGTGTCCTACGACGTGCATAGCCTTCATAATTTATTTCTTCATCTTCTAAATCAATCTCTTATTCTTCTTCTATATCTGGGAGTGAATGGTAATACCTCCTGTTGAGCGTTCTCTTTCGTTTCCTCTTCAGACTCTCTCTTCTTCGCCTCTGTGCATCTACAAAAGGACCTTCCTCTGAAGGTTATTCTGGAGTTGCAAAAGTGGCCTCATCAGAAACGAGTATTGCAGAGGGCAAATGCCCAATAGTTGAAGATTTAGAAGCAGCTCGCTTCTAAAGAGATTGAACTTTCTGACTAGAAGAGTTCTCTGTAACCTCTATTACGACATATATTTTATGAATCTCAGTTGATGTCTCCATATCTCTAAGCAGATATTGATGAAAGTGATTTAGATATTGGGTGCTTTTATAATGACTTTTGTGCATACCAATAACCAGTATTTAATCCTTATTTAATTCTTGGAATAGTAACAACCACTAAAACTTTAAAGCATACACAATACAAACCTTAATGATTCTTATTACTTGTTCGATTGTTAACTCTTTGAAAATGATCTTGTAATGATGATTTGAGATGCATTGATTAGTGAAATTCTTCTATATTTCTTCTTTATTTTTTTTTATGTGATAAAAGAGGGAGAAATAATGGTAAGTATTTAATTGGAAACTGAACCCATTGAGTACCTATTCAGTTGTATATATTGGTCATTTATATTTTTGTTATTTCTGGTTTTATGGTACCTTAACTAGGGCGACATATTTTAACTTCTTATACATAGAACTAAGGATGAGCTTACAAACCTCACCATTAGCCTATCAGACTCAGATGAAAATTACAAACCGCGTATTCTAGTGTTGCCAAAGGAAAGTTAAAATTTACTTTTGTTTCTCTTAATATGGAACTGAGGAGGAGCTTACAAATCTCAACATTGGTAATGTTTGACTCATGGGGAGCTTACAAACCTCAGACACTAATGTACTAAGAAGATTGGATTACTTTTTATTGAAAAGTAGTACTTAATGTTAAAGTCAATAGAACTCAACTTTGGACTATCGGACTCAGAGGGACCTTACAAACCTCATACCTTAGTGTTGAAGAGAAAATTATAAATTCTGAACATTGTCATTTAAATACTTGTGTTCTTCATCATCAAAAAGGGGGAGATTGTTAGAACAAGATTTGTTCATGAAATATTCTCTTTAGGTTTTGATTATAACAAATTATTGAAAGAACAATTGATGATTTGATGTATGTTTCACTTATGCAAGTTCTAGGTACATGTACATAAATAATCATAATCTAATATACTTGAACACACTTGGGAGATGCTGCATCGCTGGCTTATAGTGGCACAATCTGAGGAACATTTGCTAGTGTGGTTTGGCACAAACTTTGGTGCTGAAGGTCTCGATATTTAGACAAGTCACTACATTTAGTAGTTGTATTTCAGCATTCCGTATCATTCAGAGTTAGTGATAAAGTTTGAGTTATGCATACTGCAGAAAGCAAGTTATACCGTCTTATCAGTTTGTCAGATGGAATCTACAGAATTGCAGGGCTCAAGAAAAGTTGGCATGCTTTATGGATATCTACTCCCAACGGCTCTATCAGTATAGAACCTCCTGAAGACTCAAAGGTTAAATACGTTACATACTAATTTCAAAATCTTTTGTGTATCTATCTTCAATGTCTCATAATATGGATCAAAAGCAAATACACTTGATCAAGTTACCTCTTCAATGACTAGTTTTCTGCAAAGGTTATAAATATGGATGAAGGTTCACACTAAATCTTTATCAAGGATTCTCAAGAAGAAGGATTAGCAAGATCAAGAAATTATCAACTCTATTGTATATGCATATTTTCTCTTTGTAGGTTGTAATTGTAAAAGCCTTAATATTTTTTAACAATGAATATATTAGAAATCTTAAGTTCTTTATATATTTGTTATGGTGATTTTATGTACCTTTGATACTTGTATCATATACACCTTGTTCTCTTTTCTGTTGAACTTTGTTTAGCATTTTAGATCAAAGTCTCTTGCTATGTGCTTGAGAAAAAGTCTTGTCTCATTGGGATTCAAGAACCAAGACTCAAGCCAAGATGCTTAAGCTACGTAAGTCTCAAAGTTTAACCGCTTGAGCTGTAAAAGTCTTGTTTAGGAAGGCTGATTGAGCAAAGGGAATGTCTCTGTCCGATGGGCATGGGAAGGAAGTCTCAAGTGTAGCTTGAGCAAGGAAGTCTCAGTTTGGATAACCTTTGAAGCAGGTGGATATGTTAGAGGATGTGAGCAAGTAAGTATCAATCTGGATGGATGACCTTTGGAGCAGGTGGCAGAGCAAGTGTAAAGACTTATGCAAAAACATAAGAGATTGTAATCATGAGGTGATTATAATGAAAAGATCTTTTGAGGAAAGAGGGTTGGAGTACTCTCAGTTAGTTGGAGTACCAATTCACCCCGAGGATGCAACATTAAGTCTTATGTTACCACTCATAAGAACCATAATGAGGAGCCTTTCTACACAATAAGTCAATGAAGAGGGCCAAGATGAAACACAACAACAAGAGCATGAGCAGTTCTACCATCCTGAAATCCATCAACCTAAAGGTCAACCACAACCACAACAAAAACATGCACCTAACTGTTTATAAAGGCTTAAGAAGTACACTCTAGGCATGACGAGTTGGACAACCGAAGTGGCACCCATATTTTACTGCGAATCTCCCATATTTGGACAACATTACTAGACTTTCTATAATGATCACATATACCACGTGCAATTTCAAAACCTAAGGGAGCGATTTCCAACAAATGAAGCTATGAAAACATATTTTAGAGAGAAATACCAAGCCTTGACAAACCGAAGGGCGGAGATGAGAACTATCTATAAGAGGCAGGATCAAATTTTTAAGGATGAAATGGATCAAGTGCATGACTTCTTCAAATCCCATGACATGTACTTAGGAGTTTTAGTATTTTCTCAGTTTTTTGTTTTTTTTTTTTCATTTTTGTAATATGATCCAAGGAAGAGTACTAGTAAGCTATCAAGAATGATTTGCTACCTTACCTGTGCTATTATGAAAAAGGAAAAGAAAAACTCACTAGAAATGAATGAACAAAAGTGATCCCATCATGAAATCTCCCTTGCAGAATGACAATTTGATAAAGAAAAGAGAAGTCGGCTACTTGAACTCAATCTCCATATACACCGACTAGTAAGGTTTAAGCCAAAATTTTCCATTGTTCACTTTTTCTTCTTTTGAGAGTATTCGTACATTAGTTATGTACTAGATTTTACATTGTTTCTAATTTGAGTATGTTGATCTGGTAAATACACATTGAGACAGTTGTTTGTGAAAAATATAAGAATTTTTAAACCACCCTATTTTAATTTTATTATATCCCTTGATAACCACTTTGAGCCATAGTCATTCTTTCCATGACATAACCTTTGTTATATAGCCATTTTACGTGAAAGATTAAATATTTGCACTTTCCTTAGAGTTTGGTAGATATTGTTAGGTTCCTTGTTTGACGCAAAAGAATATGTTTGTGGTTTCTCTAGGAAGCTAAAAGTATTTAAGTTTTGGGGTTAGGGTACAAAAGAAAATTTGTCAAAAGGAAAGAAAAAGAAAAATAATAAGTTAAAAATAGCTTCTTCAAAAAACAATAAAGAGAAAAAAATATAAAACAAATTAACGAATTTTCTAGTATAAGACGAATAAGAAAAGAGTGATGTGGAAGGATTTCAGTAATAAAAGAAAAACTAGGTACCTAACTACAAAGGTTTAAGTCTATTATCCTAAATTATCCTACCTTGACATAAGTCACATTAAAACCTTGAAAAGACCTTAAAAGTGTGTGTTTAGATATAACTTTTGATTTATTCGGTTAGAATCTTTACAAACACATTATAATGCTTTTGTATGTTGATTATGTGATTACTCTATCATATTAAGGGCATATATGTGAGATGAGAGATAGGTTTAGTATTTTATGTTCGGAAGAAATTTTCTGAGTGACTTGGATTGAAGTAGGGAATAGAAGTGTTGATCTACAAAATAAGTGAAGGGATGTTCATTGGTAAGGGTAAGCATGTTACTTTTGATGAAATGTCCAGTGTACATATATATTATTTGAGGACAAGCAACAAAGTAAGTTTTGGGTTGTGATGACACTCATCATTACGTGATTTTTATTAGTAAATTATGATGAAAGCATTGAAATAATGAGCAAAAGTCATGCTAAATTGTGAAAATGGAGCAAGAACTACTGAGAGTGGAAAATACGGGACTTAAAAATATTTTAGAGAAAAGGAGAAGAAAAAACTACTCTGGCCCCTGGAATTCAAGTGCGCTCGATACAGGCCATCATGGTGCGATGTTGGTCTCATCCTTTCACGATGAAATCTATCGAGGACTGATGTTGTGCCACTCTGACACACAAATATTGTTATAAATAAGGTGTTTTGTGTACTTTTAGGGTTCTAGATTTTGATAGAGAAAGTGAAACCTTGGGATACCAAAGTGAATAATTTGAGGGTTTTGGAAATTATTGAAGACCTTTGTCTTCTTTGATTTTCACGTTCTCTCCCTCTAAACTCGTGGTATTTGTTATGTTCGCTATGAGTAGCTAGATTTTTTAGATTATGTCTTTTTAGACAAACTTGCTTGTACTTGTTGGATCAAATGGAAATTTGATGTTAATCAAATTATTTTATGTTTGTTATTATTTATTCGTACTTGTATTTATTGCTTTTTATGTACTGACATATGCATGATTCAATATCAGATGTGTAAGGATTTATGATTGTTAGTCTACTGATTGGATCTATGGAAAGTAGTCAACTTTGTAATTAACTAGGTATTGGTAATTAGAAGTTGTGGCTTTTGAATTAACAAACTTAGAACACATAATTTAACTCTGAATTAGCCTAAGGAATTAGGAAATTATTGTGTAGATTAATGAGTTGTACACTAAGTAATTGGGTGAAGTGGTCATGTTAATTCGTTGTAATACTTTATTATATTATAAATTTTATTAATGCACAGTTCATCAACAAGTATGAGTATGGAAATCAAAAGAAGATCTAATCACATTTTGTCATTTAATTTTATTCCAAGTATTTTCTCGTTTTATTTGTGAACCAAATCAACATTGAAAAAACACTCATTGTTATTTACTTTAATTCACACATATTTACCTTGTTAAAATTCAAAATCCTTGTACAAACAAATTCTATTTAGTCCTTTGACGATGCTAATACACTTGCTAGAATTGTCTATCAACTACCCTACCACCGTCAATCAACCAAATCCCAACAACAACTAGCAAATCAATATGCTCGACCCCTACTTCATCCAACCAAGCGACAACTCCGACTTCACTACTGTTTTAGAGACTATTAACCACCCAAACTACCATTCTTAGTCACAACCGATAATGGTAGATATACATTCGGAGAACAAATTAGAATTTCACGATAGAACCCTAATTTTCCAAGAAACCTCAAACCACATTTTTGTAGCATGATGTTGTTGCAATATTATGGTTATGACATGGATGTCAAAATCCATTTAGGAACAAACCACACAAAGTATTATTTGGATGGACATAGAGCATGAAATATGGCAAGAGTTAAGGTTGCGCTACCGTCAAGGAAAAATCCTTGACATCTCCAGCCTTCAAGAAGAAATCTACTTCCTAAAACAAGTTACTAATTCATCACTTAGTTTGTTGGTGCTACCACCATATGATAAGAATGGTTTTGCGGAAGACATGTCTACCCGAATTATTATAGAAGCAAGTTACCTTAACCTGCTCTAATGTTAATTGTAAGAATGAGAGTGCAACCTAAGATGGGGGTAAATTAAGGTTGCTTGATTTTTCTCGATTTTTCACATATGTTCTTAATTATCTTTGATTATGAAAATAATAAGTTCTTAGCAAGATAAAGTGTAGAAAATTAAAGTGCTGAAAAATAAATTAACACAAGGAATTATCCTAGATCCCCTTATCAACCAAAAGTACATCTAATCCCTTCATAACTTGAGTGATTTTCTACTATGTTATATCTTTATACAGGTCTTACACCAATAACTCTCTTAAAATCTTCTAACATAAACACCAAATCTATGGTAGACTTTGAATCGACCCAATTTAAAGGACCTTTTCCAAAATCATCAAACACTATTATGATTCTCACATATACCAAATAGCACATCACATTCTATTTACAATGCTTTTTAGAAAGCACATCGCTTTATATTACAAACAATTGTCACCACACACTTAGTGATCAAAATAAAACTTGGAAGAGATTTTGAATGTATGAAATTTTTTTGAATCAATTCCAATAGAAAATTGATCTTATATTTCAATCAATAATTCAAATATAATAACCTTAATTGCTACAAAAACATTTTGCAAAGATATGACATTTTATGCATAAAAAGTTTCTATGGATTTTGAAAATGAACGCTTGAAAATAATTTGAATTGTTTGAAATTTTTTATGTGAAAGAGGTTATTTGAAAACTCATATATTTTGCCTTAAATACACCTTAGAATAGCTTTTGGATTAGATGCAGTTGATTGGGTAAGTTCCATGAAGAATTGCATTTATTTTGATACTCAATGGTTCAATATTTTCAAAAATTTGTATGGTGTAATCGGTAACATGAATGGTGTAATCGATTATCACCATTGAAAACTGTCAAAAAATTATGGCAGAATGCTGATGTAATCAATTACATATATATTGTAATCTATTAAACTATTTTGAAATTTGATTCTTTAACTTTTAGAAGTTGTGGCTTGAGTGATATTGATGTGTGGATGCTTAAAATTTGTTTTAATACAACCAATGGCTTATGTAATCTTGAAATTTGATAGAGTTAGACTTTAACATTTTTCTTCTTTGATAAGCTTTTGTCTTCATCAAAACTAAACCGTGATACATGATGGACATCTTCTTCACAAACTTTTTTCTCCTATATTTTCTATTTTTCACTTAAATTGGCTTATTGTCAAGAGAGTGAAAGTTCCTTATGAGAGATGTGTTGTAATTGGTGTCATTATTACGTTTATTTATTCAAGTGTGTGATTCTATTGGGAATTGTATTGTAAACGAATTAAATGTTGCATGCTAAAACTCAAAATAGTTTGGGTGGAGGTTCTTGAGCTAAACTTTTGTAAAAGTACTATTTGATTGTTGTTGAAGGTTCATGGGTTGATCTTGTAAATGATCGAGTATGTTTTTATGTAGAAATGTTAAGAGTAAACTCTTGGGGGACAATAATAGGTCAAGTGGTTGTTAGATCAAACTTGTATAAATCTCTGGTACATTTTCTATCTCTTCTTTCTTTAGTTTTTCGTTATTTATGTTGTGTATATCTCTCCATTTCCATCCTCTTTCTATATTTTTATTGCCATATCTCTGGTTGTTAATTAAATTAAATACAATAATTTAAAGATCAAAGTTTTAATAAATTGTTTTGATTCTAAAACAACATAATTCACCCGTTGTCGTGTTTCGAGTCACTCAATCAACATATACAGAATCTGAAGTCATCGATCACCCTGGTATAAAAATACAAATATTCTCCCTCCACACCCCTATTCCACCACATGGAGATCTTCTCGCCCGATAAACATTTTTCCAGTATCACATCGGCCTCATTCCTGGTGTTTGACAACTCTAGGTCTAACTCAAAGACTTAAACTCAATCATCTTTAAGACATATTGTATCAATATTCATGAATTCTTCACAAAAGGAGCTCAAATTAAAGATTGAGAGTGCAATGGTAGATTTAGCCAGACCTGAGGGTGAAGACACTAAGTCAGTGTCACTCTCACTAGGAGATTCACTCCTTGGATTATCACTAGATGAACTCTTGTAACTACTTAGGATTTTTGTTTCAATGAATCTCCAATTTACTTTCCTCGTACCCGACTTTGAGCTTTACAAGCATTTATTCCACAACTCACACATTTCAGTGTCATTTTTGGGCTCTATATAACCATCCTAATTGAGCCACACCTTCAAATAAACATTATGAAAGAAGAAAAGAAAAAACACATAATGGATAAGGTGTTACTTGATGTCGTAAGCGTTTTGTTGGAGATTCAAGGCTGGATGAGGATAATGGTGCAAGGGTACTTGCTGAAAATCTATACATAAAGTGAAAATTTGGGAACAATGAAAAATGATGAAGCCTATTTACATGATTTGAGTGGCATAAGAAATGATGGTTGCATTTAAGGCTACATTATTAAAGTTGTAGAAAGTAGGGATAAATCATGAGTGACTTTTATTTCTAAGACATTTGGTTGTCATCGTTGAGGAAGGGGGAACAGTTAAACAACCAACGAACATTGATTGACCATAATCTGAGACTGTCACACTTGGAAAAATAAAGCAAGCTTGCCTGAAAAAAAGTATCCATTAAGGCACGAAGGGTAATGGCTCTACGGTCTATATAAAGCATTTCATCCTTACACGACTAATGTTTGGGGTGTGAACATATCTAGTTTCTTGGCATGTCTTATAAAAATATTTATCCTTACACGACTCATGCTTGAGGGACTTTATACAGTATGATCTTTTAATATATCTTAAAAAAACATTTTGCCTTCACGTTTGAAAAATTGCCTACATGTTTAGTTTTTGGTATGTCTTACGAAAATATTTCACTCTTACACTCTTACATTAACTCAACTCATGTTTTAGCCATTGTATACATGTTTGATCTTTTAGTATACCTTAGGAAAATATTTCACCTTTATACATCTCATACTTAGAAAGTATTCCAAATGTCTGATCTCTAAGACCTCTAAGACCGAATTCTTAAATGGGTAGAATTTAACTAAGACCCAGTAAAGCTTGAGTAGAATAATGATTTATATAAAATGATAAGGCCGGATTAAAATAGCTTACCGGTCAAGAGAATACAAGTGATAAAATATAATTTAGATTGTATCATATCACTATACACTTATAATGAAATATTAATAATAATTTATTCATAGAAATTAAATAATATAAAAGGAATAGGAAAAATACAACGCTGAATAATAGTATCTAGAAGTTTATTTTGTTGTTATTGCATAGTCAAAGAAATAAAATTCAAAATCCCATTATATTCGTACGTGATTACGAGGAAGTGAGGAAAACTAGACTAATCTACTTTTCTCATTCCTACACAATGATGAAAGCAAAATGAAATTCTCCAAGAAGTTTTTGATTCCCAAATTTTTTATATACTGTAAAATATTTACTATATAGATTAAGTAGACTAACTATTTAGCTGTATCAATCAAGCAAGCGATATAATATATTCTATTTGTTATGATTTTTGAGACATTTACTATATTCATAATAATGTATGGACGGAGAGATTCTTTAAATTTTTGTGGGGCTGATTTTTCATTTTACATTGCAAGTTTGTCACCATTTTCCCCCATATCATTATCTTATAAATTTAAATTAGCCGTTTGTTTATAATTTTTTGTCCTATTCAGATTTAAAATAAACTTTTGTATCATCATTAGAGTGGAAATATGTTAGGGTTAGTCTAGGTTTTAAAAGGTCTAAATCTCATTTACGATAAATTTATAAAATCTAAATTTAATCTATAGTGTATTATAGATTCTCTTTTTTTGGATTGTTAGAAAATTAATATAAACTGAATGGTCTGAGGCTAGAATCGTGAACGAAATCATTTTCCTTAAAAGTATTTCAAGCACTCTAATGCAAGAATATCCATAATAATTCAGTCTTATGTCGAATTTGCGCAAGACCGACGAAAACTCGATTATGTAGCGAAAAAATATTTGGAATTTGTATTAGAGGATTTCCAATGTGTTTTTTTTTTCTTCTGAATTCCAGAATGAGGTATTTATATACATGTGTTGTTTCACAAGGTTGCGACCCTTGATGAAACAACACATTTTAACCAAAAGTTGCATTGTTTCCAAGCATTACCTATATTCATTCAAAAGCAACACTTCACAAAGTGTTGTATATTTTTGTTCCGGCCCGGCCCAATCCCTCTTATTGGGCCAGAAAGATTGATCCATGAAAAGTGGTCCTCAGTCACTGCTCGACGTCGAGCATAACCATGAAAAGTGGTCCTCAGTCGACCACCAGCGATCCGGATTTGAGGAGATCTCCTAACGGATAATATTGACCGCTTCCTATCTTCACGGACCCCTCGATCCGCGCTTAACCTAACAACCCAATAGAATTCTAGTCAGTCCCTTATAAAAACCCTCTCATTTGAGAGGGGCAGGTATTCAATTCTCAACCCTAACACTAGTACTTGCTCACTGTTGCTCGGATACTTACTTTGGCATCGGAGTGTGTTGCAGGTACACCCCTTTTTCTCCTCGACGACCATTTCCGCTCGCTCTCGAGTCCAGCCGTATCGGATCCTGATCTCCAGGTACGATCAATTTTGAATTCGAAATTCAAACTTTCAGTAGCCCGAGACAAATTTAACAACAACTTCCACCGGTGGATGTTTAGTGCAAAAACTGACCAATATTATTTTCAGACAGATTTTAAAGGCAGCTTCCACTTGTGGATATTTAGTGCAAAAACTGACCAAAATTCCTTCAGACAGATTTTAAGGCAAATTCCACTTTTGTCTATGGGGCACTTATATCCTCTTTAACTTTGTCATATTTGAACACAAGTATAAAGAGTGTTAATACAGTTAGGTATCTTTCGATTTAAAACTTAACCTTAGTGAGGACAACATAAAGTTTAATAGGAATGTTAGGTAACAATGCTTTAAAACCATTAATCCATATGATTAGATCGGCGTTACCTTACACACACTCTTTAAAGGTTCTTCCTTTACATATCTCGCTTAACACTTATTTATGGCCATATGCTATCATGTTTCATGAATTTTTCATGAGAGAAACTCCAACCCTCACTTTGTGATGAAACCATCTCGAAATTCACATAGGTGAAATTTATATTGTATTTTTTCCATGAGACACATACCCTCGGTATTGAACTTCGTTAAGAGTTTAAAAGAAAACTCAACCCTCGTTTTCAAGTCAACATTATCACAAAATGTTTGACAATTATCCAAATCAACGACTTGTTGTTACCCATTGAATCTTGAGGTTAATGTTCTGTTAACGTAAGATTGGGTTGTCGCCGTTGTCGGGACTCTTACTCAAGGAGTTTCAACCCCATACCTCTCGAGGTTGTTTTTACTAAGTCTCTGGTCAGTGGCTTAGTAAATGGATCAAACAAATTATAGTTTGATCGTATATGTGTAAATGATTGCATCCTTAATCAATTTTCTCATGAAAGAATGTCTAAGTCCTACTTGCCTAGACTTTCTGTTATACATTTTTTTATATGCTTTAGTTAAAGTGGTTTGACTACTACAATGTATCAACACTTTGAAACATTGTCTTTAGTCAATGAAACTTCCAATAGAATGTCTCTCAAACATTCTGCTTCTTCAGCAATAGAGGCAAGAGTCTCAAACTTTGATTATATGGTTGAGAGAGTGATCCACACATTTGTTTCTTGCTCTTCCAAGAAATTTCACCCTCAACTAGTGTAAATATCCACCCAAATACAAATTTATGATATTAAACACTTGATATCCAACTTGCCTTGATATATCCTTCTAATATGGCAAAAAATCTACCATAATGTAGATCAAGATTTTTGTTTTGTTTTGTTTTGTTTTCATAAGATAGCAGAAAATCCTAATGATGGTCATCCAATGTTCACCAATTAGATTTCTAGTAAAATCTACTCATTTTACTAATTTCAAATTTTGTGTCGGTTCTAGTACATTGCAAACATTTGCATATTCTAATTGAATCACAACTCTTCTATCATTCTTTTGAAGTTTGACACTAGAATCAAATAAAGTGGTCATTTCTTTAAAGCGTAAGTGTTTGGACTTATCAAGCACTTTTCTTAACATAGTCTTTTTGACTAAGTTCATAACCCCCACTATTTCTCTTTACTTTGATTCCCAAAAGTGTGTCAACTAGTCCAAGATCATTCATCTTGAATGTGGAAGTCAGAAACCTCTTTGTTTCTACAATTCCATTCATCTCATTGCTAATGGACTTAAAACATCTTGATGGTAGGTAACTTTGTGCTTGTACAATGATGGCTACTTAACATATATAAAATTTCATTCAAATGCTAAGATGTGTTATTAGCCTATACACGATGAATTTAATTATATTCAATTCAAGTTGTTGTATCATTTATATCACAGTAAAATTATACATTGAGATTTTTCCTATTCCTACCACATCCTCCAGAAATTATGAGATAAAATATATGTCTCTAAGACATTATTATTAAAAATAATTACTGCAACATACCTTCATGAATTGGAATTTTTGCTTTCATTCTTTACTATCTGAAAAGTTCATCATCACCGATTCATGCCTTTGTAAATTGTATTGCTTCAAACATAAGTCTTGTCATTAATTAAAATACTTTTAAGATTGTTAGAAAATTAATATAAATTGAATGATCCGAGGCTAGAATCGTGAACGAAATCACTTTCCTTAAAAGTATTTCAAGCACTCTCAAAATTTGTCTTAGAGTTAGAACGCATGAATACCCAGGATAATTCAGCCTTATATCGAATTTGCGCAAGACCGGTGAAAACTCGATCATGTAGCGAAGAGTATTTGGAATTTGTATAAGAGGATATCCGATGTATTTTTTTCTCTTCTGAATTCCAGAATGAGGTATTTATAGGCCATACATGTGTTGTTTCACAAGGTTGCGACCCTTGACGAAACAACACCTTTTAACCAAAAGTTGCATTGTTTCCAAGCATTACCTATATTCATCCAAAAGCAACATTTCACGAAGTGTTGTATATTTTGAATTCGAAATTCAAACTTTCAGTAGCCCGAGACAAATTTAACAGCAACTTTCACCGGTGGATGTTTAGTGCAAAAACTGACCAATATTATTTTCAAACAGATTTTAAAGGCAACTTCCACTTGTGGATATTTAGTGCAAAAACTGACCAAAATTCTTTTAGACAGATTTTAAGGCAAATTCCACTTTTGTCTATTGGGCATTTATATCCTCTTTAACTTTGTCATATTTGAACACACCTATGGATATTAATTGTCCATTAATTTCTAACATAGATTTGGGCTGACCTTTTTAATAGTTTAGTCTCACCTGAAAACTTATTTAAAATTCTATTTCTTATTAAAAAATTTAATTAATTCATATTTAAACTATTTGTAATATATATAAAAATATAGACCGATTTATAAGATTTTACAAATTTTTTTAACAACATAAGTCTAGTCTATTTAATTAAATAGACTTTTACAAAAATCTAAGTCTAATTTTTTTATTAAATAGATACGTCATCACCTTACCTTAAATAAACTAGACTATAGAATCATGTAGGACGATATAGGCTATTCTCATATCTAATCATCATGTTATACTTAAATTATAATCTTAAAATTACAAAAATTTCCCGCTAATTTTTTCAATAAATAATATATTAATTAATTAATTAAAATAAATATTAATAATTATAAATTATTATTATTTAATTAAATTAAAAAAATCAAATAAGAAATCCATTTGGCGATACTCTATTTTTTTTTTGTCTCAATCAACTCCCACTACCAATTCAAAAACAATTTCTCAATTATTCATTAATACTAATTGGTCGTTGGATTCTGATCGGTAGATCAAATTATGGACGGGCTCTTGGTGTGGTACTCCTCTTTTGAGCTATACCTCTAAGGATTTTCTTCATGAGAAAGATTTAAATATCCATGTTGTGATTGCATATCTCATCTCTAATGGGCAATGGTCTTTTCCGCTTTGTCGGTACGACTGGTTCCCTTTCTTAGCTACTTTGCTTCCTCCTGTTCCAGATTGTCGTGGGAGTTTTGAGGACTTTCGAATTTGGAATGGTTCTATTTTGGGGCTTCTCAGCCTTAAAGACGCCTACTTATTATGTTCTAACCTTCTCTTTCGATTGATTGAGCTAAGAGTATTTGGATGAAAGACATTCCTCCTTCAAAATCAATTTTGGTATGGAAACTTATGCATGATAAAATTCCTAAAAAATTTCTCATTATGAAGTTCTTTTGCTTCCTGCTGCCCTATGTGTCGTCGTCAGTCGGAATGCACTGATCATCTTTTCTTTCATTGTGATTTTGCTAAAGCTCTTTTGTCTTGGCTTAGTAGGATTTCTAACACGCAAACCATTATTGTTGTGGAGAGTTGGTTTGATTTCTGCAATCGGTATAAATCTAAGCAGTGTAGCCTTATGTTGATTGCGACTTTGGTGTTAATCATCAGTCACATTTGTATCTCGAGAAACAATTTGATTCACAACAATCAAAAGTTGAATAATTTGGTTTCCATTTCTAGGATTCTGGCCCAGATCAAGATGGTCGGTAATTATTCGGTTTTGACCTCTTCTTCCTCCATTTCTGATTTCATCATCATTAAAGCTTTTGATATCATCATTCACCCTCCTAGAGCTCATAATATTACTGAGGTCCTTTGGTCTCCTCTGAATACCGGTTGAATAAAGTGTAACTGTGATGGTGCATTCACTGCCTCCTCTGCCGGTTGCGGTGGGATTTTAAGAGATGACACATTTTCACCTTTGCGGAGAATCTAAATTACAATTCTTCTATTTCTGCCGAGTTTGCTGCAGTTCTTAGAGCTTTGGATATTGTTAAGTCTAAAGGTTGACTCAAACTTTGGATTGAAATTGATTCGATGATGGTTATCAAAGATTTTGCCAACTCTTCTTTGGTCCCTTGGAGGCTTAGAAATCATTGGAACTCTTGCTCAAATTCTTCTAACAACTCTAATATTATTATTACGTATATCTATAGAGAGGGAAATTTGTGCCGATTATTTTGCAAATATTGGTCTCACCATTAACTTCACCATTTTTTTGACTTCAATCTCAATGAGATTAGGAAAGGTTTTGAAAAGAATAGGTTAGATATACATTTCTTTAGATTCTCTTATCATTGATGGGGCTAACTTTGTTTCCCTTTGTGTAACTCCTTTTCTTTTATATATCAATCTTATTAAAAAAATATTAATAAAAAATAAAAATAAAAAATTGAAAAAAAAAGTTTGTTTGAAGACAAATTGCAAAACTCCCATTAATTCAAGAACCGTTTATCAACTCTTCATTAATAATAATTATGGATTTAACTAAACGCCAACAAAAATAAAAATAGAACTCCAATTTATGCATGGAACAAATATCGAAACCACCTTCCAATACTAATTCAAAAAATAATTATAATTCTCATTTATTCATTAATAATTAGCATAAATATTTAAAAAATTGTAATTAAATAGAAACCTATTTAATGCATTTTAATTCATTCATCAAAGAATAATTGTTCCTTGAGGATTGATAAGAAAATGATTATTTTGTCTCCATTGATCAGAAAAATATCAATAATAATTTTCATGGATCTTAGAAAAAGTGACAATCATTAAAGGATTGCATGAATAATATTAATAATTGTTAATTTATTAAGATTGAAAAATATATATTTTATATATAAATTATTTTATATTTACTAAAGATTGAAGCAAATTAGAAAAATAAAATCATGTGTATTATGGTAAATCAGATGTTTACAAATCACACTTAAGTGTGTTGTTGACAAAATTGGTTGGGTCATCTCAGATGTATTATGATGTGAGAACTAGTTTTGAAGAACCAAAAGTTTCTTCAATCCAATAAAGTTTGTGTGTTTCTAAAGGATCATTTGAGAAATTGAGTTTTTATGACATTCACATCCAAAAATTTGTGAAATTATTTTCCCAACTAATTAGACTAAGAAGTTAGTTGTATGATTGATACTTATGAGAGTATAACTTCTAAATTATGCTTTGGGAAAATGTTATCAAGTACATTGAAATATTTATTCGCATCAAGTTAACAAGATTTTATATCTTAGTCATCCCTAAGAAAGAATATTTCTGGCAAGAATATTTATCAAGTGTATATTTTATATCTTAGTCATCCCTAAGAAAGAATATTTATCAAGTGTATATTTCTCCAATACAATACATTATGTTGAGCTAGGAAAGAATATTGGAAAAATATAATTGATATGAATCCTAATTTTGAGGATATAATTTGAGCAAATAATCAAATACTTGATTACAGCCTAATAGGCTAATTATCACTTGATAAATATCTATTTTGGCATGACCGGTTGGGCCATCCTGGTTATATAATGATGTGAAAAATAATTGAAAATTCATGCATTCATCAATTAATGAGTCGGGAAATTATTCAATCAAATAAGTTCTCATGCAACTCTTGCTCGCAAGGAAAATTTATAATTATGTCATCACCAACAAAAATTGGAAACAAGTCTATCAAGTTTTTAGAGCGTATACATGGTGAAATTTGTAACACCCCAAAGTCGATTTTTAATTATGTTGATGTGTTTTCTTGTGAATTTTGATGTTTATGAGGTTATTTGATGTTTTGTGAAGTTGGGGTAGCTTAATATTTTAATAATAATTAGAATAATTAAGTATATGGGGTTTAGTTGATTATTTGAGAGTTAATTAAATAAAATAAGAATGAATTAGAAGATGAGGGTATTGTGGTCTTTTGGTTGAGGATAAGTGAGGGTTTTATGGGGAAAGACTAAAAGAAAAAAGGTCTTAAGGCCAAGAGTGACAAAAGAGGGAAAAGTTGGAAAGAACGATCATTTTGACGATTGCACAATTGGGAAAGAGCTCTGGAGAAGAGGGATGAAGCTAGGGCTTGAAGGATTGAGAGATTTGCGAAGAGGTTATCGAAAAGCTTACGAAATTGAGGTATGAGGAGTATTTTACTTTCGATAATATAATGTAGGGACGGAATTGGGGGTTTTGTGGTGTAGTTTAGGTTTTTAAATTCATGATTTTGTGTTGTTGATGATGATGTTATGATGAATTAGATGAATATAATTGATGTAGATGATGTATATGATGTTATTAGGATGAATGTTGATGTTAATGAAGTTTTTCTGGTGTAATGCTATTGAATTTTGGTTTTTTGGGAGTTTAATCACTGAAGGGAGAAGGCTGAATCGCAGAAAAATTCTGCAGAAATCGTGAAGCTTGCTTAGCGAGCTACAACTTGCTTAGCGAAAAGAGTCAGGGAAGTAGGCGCTTAGCGAGCTTGGGAAATCTTGGAAAAATGTTTTATTTTTAAAAACTATTTTTTTGGTAGTATGTTATAGGTTGCTAGAGTGATGTGAAGTTGTCAAATGATGCGCCTTGAAGTCTATATGAATAGAGTTAATATTTAATTGACGAATTATGATTTATTTGATGTTCTTTGAGTTAGGATGTATGATTTTATGAAACAGAGATATGAGGTAAGATGAGAGTGTTATATGATGTCTTATGAGTATGTATTTGATGTTATGATTGAGTTTTGAGGGATGATTGTTAATAATGAATGTGGATGCAATTTTATGATGTTTTGAGGATGATATGTGTATATTGCGTCTTGCATTCATGGAATTGATTTTTATGAGGGGACTTCGGTCCATGGGTAGCTCCAATCCCATTGTGTGGATTGAAGTGATATGATGTTTATGATGCGCTCCCTTGGGGAGGGTTGATGGTCCAATGTCCATCACATAAGGATGTTTCGGTACCACATACATTAGTAAGAGGTTGCATTTAATTCTAAATGACATAGCATGAGTGCATTGATGTTTTGTGTAATGATGGGAAGTGATTCATTATGTGTATTAAATGAGTATGAAGAATATTTCTATGATGTATGATAGTGATTATGCCATGTATAAATGAGCTGTAATTGGTTTACTATTGAAGTTTTGTTTAAATTCTTGTTTCTATATTATATTATGGAATGTGAATTTACTCACCCTGTCTGCCTTCCGGTGATGGTCTATTATGTCATCCTGCAGATAATCAAGGTTAGTTCGGTGTGTGCTTAGCTCGGAGATAGTGAGTCGTCGAGTTAGTTAGAAGTGGAGTCCTGCTCTGTGTCCAGTAACATCGGGATGGATTTTGAGTGTTTATGTTTTATTTGCATTAAGATGCTGAATTTTGTTTAAGTATTTTGATAAAAAGATATTTGTGATGATTTACGAGTTTTATTTTATTAAAGAGGAGTTTATGAATTATTGTTTTCCGCTGCATATTGTTTCAAAAGAAATACAAATGAGGTATTAATGTTTTTATGAACCCGTGTTGCAGGACATTGACTCTATGTTTTGAATTTTGAATTTTTGAAGTAAATGTGATGCCCTTTGATGAGTTGGACTCTGCTATTTGATTTAAAATTGCTTATTCGTGATGGGGGTAAAAAGGGTGTTACATTAGTGGTATCAGAGCAGGTCGGTCGGTCTGTCGGTCGTGTCGTGTCGTTGTTAGTCGTGTCGGTTATTGAGTTTGAATGATTTGAGGATTAAGTTGTTTTCTAATGTTGTTGGTGATTTGTAGAATGACTTCGAATCGTGCTCTTGCGGATGCGGTAGCTGTACTTGCTCATGCTACGGCGCAGAACAACGTTCGAGATGAGTTTCATGCTTTGGGGGTTTTTCAGAGGAATAACCCGCCTAAGTTTGAGGGTTCTCATGAATCGGGGAATGCACATAAGTGGTTGAAGGCAATTGAGAAGATTTTCAGGATTATGGCGTACTCCGATGCTCATAAGGTGCAGTTCGACACCCATATGCTTGATGAGGAAGCTGAGGATTGGTGGGATAATACCCGTCAGAGATTGGAAGGGACTAGGGCTGCGATAACTTGGAATGTGTTCAGGAGAGAATTTCTGAGTAAGTATTTTCCTGAAGACGCTCGTGGCAAGAAAGAGGTAGAGTTCTTAGAATTGAAGCAGGGGAACATGACTGTGGCAGAGTATGCTGCCAAGTTCGAGAGGATGGTGAAGTTTTGTCCTCACTACAACCGTGATGATGCTGAGTTGTCCAAGTGTTTGAATTTTGAGAATGAGCTGAGACTAGAAGTCAAACAAGCGATTGGTTGTCAGCAGATCCACAGGTATGCTAAACTTGTGGATAAGGTTAGAATATATGATGAGGATAGTCGAGCTCGATCTGCTCACTATAAGCAGGTGAGTGAGAAGAGAGACAAGGGTCAGTTTCGAGGGAAGCCTTATATGACTCCGAATGATAAGGGGAAGCAGAAGGGTAATGATGGTAAGAAGCCAAGCGGGGGAGCAGGTTCTACTCCTCTCAAGTGCTATAAGTATGGTGAAGCAGGTTACAAATTTGATGTGCGCACTGCTACTGTGATAAGATGTTATAAGTGTGGCAAGAAGGGCCATATGAAGAATGAGTTTACGAGTGCTGAACCAACTTGTTTTAATTGAGCGAAGAAGGACATATCAGTACTCAGTGCCAAAAACCAAAGAAGGTTGCTACTGCGGCTCAGAATACTGGTAGAGTATTTGCCTTGAGTGGCTCAGATGCTCAAAAGAAAGACAACTTGATTAGAGGTACTTGTTTTATTAATGATGTTGAATTGGTTGCTATAATTGATACTGGAGCTACTCACTCGTTTATTTCGATTGAGTGCGCGACCTGGTTGAATTTGCCTTTGACCATTTATGGTAAGGATTTCTTGATGGATTTAGTGTGTTTTCCTTTGCGCCATATAGATGTTGTGTTGGGAATGAATTGGTTGGAATTTAACTTTGTGCATATCAACTGTTATGCAAAGACAGTGGAGTTTCTAGAGTTGAGTGATTGCGGGGAAATGATGTTCCTATATGCGAAGCAAGTGGATGAACTTCTAGAAGATGAAGCCCAAATGTTCGCTTTGGTTGCGAAATTACAAGTTGACCGTAAACAAGTGAGTGTTGAATTACCTGTTTTCTGAGAGTTTCTTGATGTGTTTCTGGATGACATTAGTGATTTACCACCGGAGTGTGAAGTAGAGTTTTCTATGGATTTAGTACCTAGTACTAGTCCAGTGTCGATGGCTCCTTATAGGATGTCAGCTTCTGAATTGAGTGAGTTGAAGAAACAACTTGAAGAACTTCTTGAGAAGAAATATGTCTGTCCAAGTGTTTCTCCGTGGGGTGTTCCTGTGTTATTGGTTAAGAAGAAGGATGATAGTATGATGTTGTGTGTCGATTATCGGCAATTGAATAAGGTGACTATTAAGAATAAATACCCACTTCCGATGATTGATGATTTGATGGATCAGTTAGTGGGAGCTTGTGTTTTTAGCAAGATTGATTTGAGGTCGGGTTATCATCAGATTTGAGTTAAAGCAGGTGATATTTCGAAGACAGCTTTCTGGATGAGGTATGGTCACTATGAATATACGGTGATGCCTTTTGGTGTATCCAATGCCACTGGTGTTTTCATGGAATATATGAACCAGACATTTCATGAGTATTTGGATAAGTTTGTAGCGGTTTTTATTGATGATATCCTGATTTATTCGAAGTCAGAAGAGGAACATGAAGGACATCTAAGGGTTGTATTGCAGGTGTTGAGAGAGAAGAAGCTTTATGCTAAGTTGTCGAAGTGTGAGTTATGGTTGGGTGAAGTGAGTTTCCTTGTCCATGTGATTTCTAGTGGAGGAATTTATGTGGATCTTTCGAAGATTGATACTATGTTGAATTGGGAAACTCCAAAGTCTGCTACGGAGATTAGAAGTTTTCTTGGTTTGGCCGGTTATTACCGGAAGTTTATATAAGGTTTTTCTAAGTTGGCATTGCCATTATCGTAGTTGACTCGGAAGGTTCAAGCTTATGTATGAGATGTTGCTTGCGAGAAGAGTTTTTTTGTGCTAAAGAAGATGTTGACTACTGCCCCAGTTTTAATTTTGCCAAATTCGAGTGAGTCTTTTGTGGTGTACGGTGATGCTTCTAAGATGGGTCTTGGTGGTGTTTTGATGTAGAATGGTCAAGTAGTTGCTTACGCTTCTAGACAATTACGTGTTCATGAGAGGAACTATCCTACCCATGACTTAGAATTAGCAGTCGTGGTTTTTGTGTTAAAGATTTGGAGGCACTATTTTTTTGGGTCGAGGTTTGAGGTGTTCAGTGATCATAAGAGTTTGAAATACTTGTTTGATCAGAAGGAACTAATCATTAGGCCGAGAAGATGGTTGGAAATATTAAAGGATTTTGATTTTGAATTAAGTTACCACCATGGTAAAGCTAATGTAGCCGCAGATGCCTTGAGTAGAAAGACTTTGCACATGTCGATAATGATGGTGAAAGAGCTTGAGATGATTGAACAATTCAGAGACATGAGTTTGGTGTGTGAGACTACGTTTGAGAGCGTGAAGCTAGGTATGCTGAAATTGACTAATGATATTATGGAAGAGATCTGTTTATGACAACAATCAGACTTAAAGTTGGTTGCTCAGATGACTTTGATTAACCAAGGTAACAGAGGAGAGTTTTTTCTAGATGAGAATGATATGATGAAGTTTCGAGATCGTGTGTGTATTCCTGATATTCCATAATTGAAAAAGGGTATTCTAGAGGAGGGGCACCGAAGTAGGTCGAGTATTCATCCTGGTGCGACTAAGATGTATCATGATTTTCAAAAGTTGTTTTGGTGGCCGGGTATGAAGAGGGATGTTGCGGAGTTTGTGTACGCATGTTTGGTATGTCAGAAATCAAAGGTTGAACATCAAAAGCCTTTAGGTATGATGCAACCATTGAGTATTCCGGAATGGAAATGGGATAACATTTCTATGGATTTTGTGACAGGTTTGTCGAAGATGGTGAAGGGGAATGATTCCATTTGGGTGATTGTCGATCGATTAACTAAGTCGGTACATTTCTTGTTGATGAAGATTAATTATTCTATGTTGAAGCTAGCAGAGATGTATATTAAGGAGATTGTGATGTGGCATAGGATATCGTCGAGTATTGTGTCGGATAGAGATCCACGGTTTACATCTATATTTTGGAAGAGTTTGCAAGATGCTTTGGGAACTAAGTTAAGGATGAGTTCTGTTTACCACCCACAGACGGACGGTCAGACAGAACGGACTATCCAATCCTTAGAAGATTTGCTGAGGGCTTGTGTATTGGATCATGGAGGTGCGTGGGATGATCATTTACCTTTGGTTAAGTTTACTTACAACAATAGTTTTCATGTGAGCATTGGTATGACTCCGTATGAAGCATTATATGGGAGGCGGTGTAGGACTCCATTGTGTTGGTATGAGTCAGGTGAAAGTGTTGTACTCGGACCTGAGATTGTGCAAGAGACGTCTGAAAAGATTAAGATGATTCAGGAAAGGATGAAGACTTATCAAAGTCGTCAGAAGAGTTATCATGATAAGAGGAGGAAAACACTTGAATTTCAAGAAGGAGATCATGTGTTCCTGAGGGTTACTCCAGTGTCTGGTGTCGTGCGAGCTCTGAAGTCCAGAAAGCTCACTTCGCGTTTCATTGGACCGTATCAGATTTCGTAGAGGGTCAGAGAGGTGGAATATCGGATTGCATTACCACCGTCACTTGCGAATTTGCATGATGTGTTTCATGTGTCGCAGTTGAGGAAGTACATTGTAGATCTATCTCATGTGATTCAGATGGATGATGTGTGGGTAAGAGATAATTTGACTGTGGAGGTTTCGCCAGTGCGAATTAATGGCAGGGAAATGAAGCGATTAAGAGGTAAATAGATTTCCTTAGTGAAGGTATTGTGGGGTGGACCAGCTGGTGATAGTTGGACTTGGGAGCGAAAGGATCAGATGAAGGAGTCGTATCCGACATTATTTGCTTATGGTACATTTTCAAGGACGAAAATTCTTCAGTGGGGAAGAGTTGTAACACCCAAAGTCGATTTTTAATTATGTTAATGTGTTTTCTTGTGAATTTTGATGTTTATGAGGTTATTTGATGTTTTGTGAAGTTGGGGTAGCTTAATATTTTAACAGTAATTAGAATAATTAAGTATATGGGGTTTAGTGGATTATTTGAGAGTTAATTAAATAAAATAAGAATGAATTAGAAGATGAGGGCATTGTGGTCTTTTGGTTGAGGATAAATGAGGGTTTTATGGGGAAAGACTAAAAGTGATCCTAAGGGCAAGAGTGACAAAAGAGGGAAAAGTTGGAAATAACGATCATTTTGACGATTGCACAATTGGGAAAGAGCTCTGGAGAAGAGGGAAAAAGCTAGGGCTTGAAAGATTGAGAGATTTGCGAAGAGGTTATCGAAAAGCTTACGAAATTGAGGTATGAGGAGTATTTTACTTTCGATAATATAATGTAGGAACGAAATTGGGGGTTTTGTGGTGTAGTTTAGGTTTTTGAATTCATGATTTTGTGTTGTTGATGATGATGTTATGATGAATTAGATGAATATAATTGATGTATATGATGTTATTAGGATTAATGTTGATGTTAATTAATTTTTTCTGGTGTAATGCTGCTGAATTTCTGGTGTAATGTTGAGGTACTGATCTGAAAATCAGAGGTTGACTTTGGCCTAGTAGGGGAGATCCATGAGTTAGAAGGTGGGGAGTTGTCACAGGGAAACACTCTTGACTCAAGGTAGCATCAAATGGAGGTAGGACATTAGCTCTTTCTGCTGTGGCCATGGGCACAGGGCGACCCTCCTTCTTCAACAAAGCTTGTAAGGTTTCCAAGACCCATTCCATCTGCTTCTTCAAGGAAATAACCTCCTCTTTCAACAATTTTTGACTTCTTCTCAGTTCATCCACTGTTTCTTGGGACATGGTTCTTAGCTTTGGACACGTGCCGGGAATTAAACTGCTAAACTGATAAAGGATAGAATGAGCTTACTCTGAGGGAAGAACATGATATGCAATGTAGATGCAATGGTATGCGAATGGATGTAATGCAAGGATGCTTTCAAGGAACTCAAAAAGCAATTGCAAACATCCAATTATAAAAACTTTTTCCAAAAGGGATTATAAGCTGAAGTTTGTCTATGGTTAAACTTGTGAGGTTTGCAATAGACGTCTCTTTGTTCCTTGAAGACCTTACTGAAATGATGCATATGATGCTGAGATGCAGGGATAAAAGGTGCAAGGTGTCACAAGTAAATCCGGAATAATCTTAATAGGTAGGCTTGTAAGAGATTGGTTCTACATTTTACTACCCATAAATCCCGCTCACAGGATAGTTTATACGGTGATGGTTTAAGGAAACTCAAGGTTACAGACGTTTATCGTATTAACGCCCCGCGCAGGCTAGCTGCATTGTGACGATAATAACGATAAGGTCTACCTTGAGTGGAGTTATCATGATAGGCTGATAAAGGGGAGAGCCCTCGGAGCCTAACACTACCGAAATTGAAACAGGTCCTAGGGGGTCCCAGAATCACAGCCCTTTCGTGAATCAGGTCACGCGACAAGCTAGCTGCGTTGCGACAAGATCTACGAAAAGTCTAACTATCTGGGGGAGCTTTCATGTTAGGCATGCAAGGAGCAAGTCCTTGGAGACTAACACTAATAACATCCAATTCTAAACTTAGGTGTTCCCTCTGCTTTTCCACAACTCAAATTTTACTTGCAAAGTGACCCATATATCCCACAGACAAGTAATATAATGAGCAATAAAGGGAAAGCGGTAAAAGAATAAACAAACATAAATAACAACATAGAGAAGACAAAAAGAGATAAGATCAAACAAATAAACACACAAAGCTAAGTTAGGCTCGACCCTCTCTTTGCATGTCATATCCCCAGCAGAGTCGCCAACTGTCGTACCTCGAAAAAATACGATCCTAAAACAAATAACAGAGTCACCACCTAATTCTATTTATTCTACGAGAGAAAAGAGAGATATAGATACAACCTAAAGGAAGGATAAGAAATGGTTTACGAAACCAAATTCTAAGTTCGGGAGTCGGTTACGCAAGGGGAAGGTATTAGCACCCCTCACGTCCGTTGTACTCAACGGGAACCTCTTAGCTAACTATGCGATTAAATGTTTGATCTTAAGTTTTTGTCTTCTTAATGATTGTTAATATGTTTGTTTAAAGTTTTAAATTATTATTATTAAGACGGAAAAAAGATTAAATGTTTTTTTTATATTGTGATTTAAACAGAGAAATAATTAAATTTTTTTATTAGGGTGTCCGCGAAGGATTAAAATCCCCGTGCCTACGTATTCCCTTATGCAATGGGAAAGTCAGAGCTCCGTAGTTCGTGCTACTACGATTTGATTTTTACTGAACAATTGTTTAAAACGCATTCTACTGCTAAGCGTTGGCTAATACTCGCGGTGGAGGCTGAAGCGCTAGCTTGTTTGCGAGATAAAATGATTTAAACAATGTTCGTTTTTAGAGAAAAGTGTTTGACTTTTGTTAAGATGTTTTAAACAAAATGGAGAATGAATCACGTCGCGTGGGGCTAGCCCAGGAGCGTTTCATTCCAAAATGTGTGGAGTGCTAGACTCCGGAGTTCTGTCTTTCGCTGATTAATTATGAAAATGTTTTTAATTGGTTGGTATGTTTTAAGTTGTTCGAGTACGAAAGAGCGAATGAACCACGTCGCGTGGGGCTAGCCCAGGAGAGATTCACTCTAGAACGTGCGGAATGCTAGACTCCGGAGCTCTATTCTTTCGTATTCGAATTTATAAAAAGTGATTGAAATATTTTGAAATACGAACAGTGATTGAACACGTCGCGTGGGTCTAGCCCAGTAGCGGTCCAATCCAGAACGTGCAGAGTGCTAGACTCCGAAGCTCCGTTTTCGTAAGTTAATTTTATAAAGTAAGATATTTTACTTTAGATGTTTTAGGGTTTAGGTAAATAAATTAAAAAATATTTATGAACGTGAATGACATAAAGCCGATAAATAAATCCTTCCTCTTGGAATAAGTAACAAGCACCAGACAACAAATAAAATCGAGGGTACACTCACGACAAAACATCATGAGAATAAAATGATCAAGTAACTAACAAAGAAACAAACAAATAAATAAATAATCAACTATCTTAACAACGTTTAACAATTAAATTAAACAAATAATTATAAAAATAAAGAAATTGAAACAAAGGGTGTAGAGAGGAAAAAAGTATTAATCCTTACAACTTAAGCCCACTTGGATTCACCATAAGAGGAAAAAAAAACTATTAAATAAATAAAAAAACAAATATAAAGAAATAAAATAAAACTCTAGTTTTTACTAAGAAAAAGAAATTCGGTTTCCCCACTCTTATTGCAACAATAATACACAATGTTTTATTATCATAGTAGTAAAATAAAATGAATAATAATAATAAAAAAATTATTTCCTTTTTTACTTCCAAAACCAAAAATCCCAATAAAATTTATTTTAAATTATATTCCTATTGAACTCGGTGACTACAACAAAGTAAAGCTTCACTATGACTCATTATCAAAATTAATTGAAAGGAGAAAAATAAGGATCTTGGGCAGTGAAATATCAGACCTAAGGACTAAGTCACTAAAAGCATTAAACATAATAATGATAAATTAAACTAAAAATAAACACAATAATAAAAGAGCATAGAACATATCATACTGTGACAAGGCTTTCTCTCTCTCAGATTCGGAAAAAGTTTGTACGTCTCGGTTTCAAAGTTTCACTTCTCTGTTCTGCTTCTGTCTCTTATATTCTTCAAAATCAATTTCGAATTCTTCTAAAAAAACAAGCATCATTCCAGCGCCGGCGGTCTCTCGTTGGCAGACACATAAAGAGTGAAGAAGAATGCTTTCGTCTCTCTCGCGGTATCAACTTGCTTGCGGTAAAGCTCTCACGGATTCGATTTGGTTTTCTCAGTGTTTTTCGATTCGGTTTCGCACACCCTCTCTGATGAGAGGCGAGTGATTTTGAACAACCACTGTTGCTTTGGATACAAGAGAGGGAGTTTTGTGTGGTGATTCACAGTTTTAGATATACTGAGATTTGGAGAAAGAAAGAAAAAAGCTGAAGAAATTTTGTTGGTTCAAAAATGTTTGGTTTGGTTTAAAGTTGTTGTTAAGAGAAGTGAAGATGGTGGATGGAGAAAGAGTTCATGAGAAAAGAAAAAGGGTCTCCGAAGGAGGAGTAATGGTGAGTGTTGTCTCGTTTTTTTTAGAGTCCCCCTTTTGAAATTTTCTAGATTTTGTTTTTATCGCTTCTTCCTCCCCTCTTTTTCGTGTGGTTCCTTCTTCTTATCACATTAGGATTTTAAATCTTGAATTGAAAACTTGTTAATGAAGCATGGGGGGACAAATTCTGAGTTTGTGTGTAGAGTGAGAGTAGCCTGCAACAAGTCTGTATTGTGGAAGCAGGGGTTTGTTTGTTTGTGAATTTGTCTGATACTTAAGTCATTTCCTTTTCAAGTGCAGGTTTTTGCTTATGGGTAGAAGAGCTTACACATTTTGGTATAGGGAGATGCAAATCCTTTTTATTGTTGACCTGTAAGAGTACTAAATAAATCCATTCTTGCTGTGAAGTGGTAGAAAGAGGAAAAGCTTCTGCAACTTTACTTTGCAGCAGGTCTGAATTTTATTTCCCCTTCTTTATTTTTGTAACTTCCTCTAAATAAAAATATTTGTTTGGTGTATCAATGTGGTCCCTCTGATTTGGGCTTGTGCTGAGTTGAAAACTTCTTCTCCTTTTGCTGTTATTGTGAAAAACCTTTTTTGAACCTTGTGACAAAATGATGCAATGCTTGTATGAATGAAGATGTTAGGATATGAATGTATGGTTTATGGCTTGTAACAGGTGAATTGAAATGTGAACTAGGGGCTGTTTTTGATAAATTTGGATTAAACTATTCTTTTGCTTGAATTTTGAATTTGAATTGTGTTTGAAACATGATAACTTTGTGTAGGATTAAAATGAGTTTGGTGAATTTAAAAAAAAAGATGAATTAATATGAGATTTTTGAATATGATGGATTATGTAATATGGTTTGAGTTGAAATATGATTATGGATGATTATGATTATGCATGTTTGAATGTCAATTTATTGAAATTGTATGTGAAACTTGACAAAAGGATGTTGTATGATGCAAATGACGAATATGGTTATGTGAATGTAAACTTATGAGAATGTAAAATGCTTGAATGAAAAATGTGAATGTAAACTTATGAGAATGTAAAATGCTTGAATGAAAAAAGTGAATGCTAACTTAACCGCAGAATGACATAATAACTCTTGTTATTTTCTATTTCATGTGCATTGGAATTGTCGTGAGCACGGAAGTGAGGACATGGCTTGACTTGGAGTGGAAGAACAAACATGAAGACTCGGCGTCGAGAATGAATTGAAAACTTGATATCAAAAGAAAAATTTTAGGACAAAAACTTGTGATTATGTGATAAAAAAAATGTAATTGACTTGTATTGCACCTTATTTATAACTCGTAACTTGTAATTTTGGACATGAATTTGTAACCTGACATTAAATTTAAGAATTCTATTTGACATGAATTACAACCAACTTGGGACAAAATTGAATAGAATTGAAAATTGAAATGAAATGACACTTGAATCGAATCTTTGAGATGAGAATTGGAATGTTTTCTTGAATGAAGGAAAAAAAAATTTAGCATTTGAAACTTGGATAGTGATCATGAATTTGGGTTGAGTTTGGAAATTGAATTGGTAGCTTAGGAATGAAACTTAGGATAAAATTGAAGTGAGAACTTAGATTTAAAACTTTAACTTGGAATGGGACTTGAAAAGTGACCAAAACAATGAAAACTTAAAATGTGAAATGAGTATTGAAAATGAAACTTAAAATGGAAATTGAAATTGAAATCGAAAACTAGAAATATAATTGGAATTTGAAATTTGAGAATTGAAGTTGGGATTAAAATTGAATTGGAACCTTGAAATTGGAAGTGAAAAATTAGACTAGAATTTTAGAATAAACTTGACATGGAAATTGGAAAGAAATTAAATGAAGAGTTTTTTTTGTTTGACAAAATTAGAATTTCTTGGTGATTTTGGTGATTGTATTTTATATGGAAAATGCGACAAATAAATAATAATCAATAAGTAAAAATAAAATGAAAATAAAAGCCTTAAATGAAATTGGAATATAATTTTGGGCTAAAAACAAAAAGACTTTGGAAATTTGAAAAAAATGAAATGAAAAGGAAATTGAAACTTTAAAAATTAAATTCGAAAATGGAAATTAAGAAAAAGGTGAATTAAATTAAAAGTTAGCAATTGAAATTAAATTAGAGATAGAAACTAAAACAACAAATTAAATTAAAAATTAACAATTGGAATTAAATTAGAGATAGAAACTAAAAACAAGAAATTAAATTAAAAATTAGAAAATGAAATTGAATTAGAAAAAGCAACTGAAAACAACAAATTAAATTAAAAAGTTAGAAAATGTAATTGAATTAGAAACAGAAACTCGATAGTTAAAATTAAATTTAAGAATAAAACCTTACAATGAATTAAAAGTGAGAAGCCAAATTTTTGCAATTAGACTAAACAAATATATAGAAAACTTAATCGTATGATTCAAAAGGGCCAATCTTCCAAAAACTGTTGTGGATCCCAAAATGACTCTAAAACCCCCCAAGTGTGGAAATGATGGGATGAATGCAGGATGCAAAAAGTTAGGGGTAAAATTTGGGGTGTGACAAAAAGATATTTGTGATGATTTACGAGTTTTATTTTATTAAAGAGGAGTTTATGAATTATTGTTTCCGCTGCGTATTGTTTCAAAAGAAATACAAATGAGGTATTGATGTTTTTATGAACCCGTGTTGCGGGACATGACTCCATGTGATGTTTTGAATTTTGAGTTTTTGAAGTAAATGTGATGCCCTTTGATGAGTTGGACTCTGATATTTGATTTAAAATTGCTTATTTCGTGATGGGGTAGAAAGGGTGTTACAATATTTGTGGGCCAATACACCTATCATGTGGACCATTTAGACATTTTAAGGTTTTAATTGATGCATCAACTAGATGATCACATGTTTGTTTGTTGTCAACCCGCAACCAGGCGTTTGCGAGATTTCTAGCTCAACTGATTCGAATAAGAGCTAATTTCCCCGATTATCCTGTCAAGAAAATACGTCTTGAGAATGATGCATAATTTTTCATCTCAAGCATTTAATGAGTATTGTATGTCTATTGGAATTAACATTGAACATCCAGTAGCACATGTTCATACATAAAATGGACTTGCAGAATAAATTATTAAACGTATAAAATTAATTGCAAAACCACTTATTATGAGATACAAACTCCCTATTTCTGCTTGGGGACATGCAATTTTGCATGTTGCAACATTAATTCACATTAGACCAACGAGTTATCACACCTTTCCCCCTTTACAATTAGATTTTGGTAAAGAACCTAATATTTCTCTTCTAAGAATTTTGGATGTGCGGTGTATGTTCCAATTTCTCTACCATAATACAATAAGATGGGTCCTCAAAAGAACATGAGAATATACGTTGGATATGAATCTCCATCTATTATAAAGTACCATGAACCAACAACAGGAGATTTACTCGTTGCCCGTTTTCCTGATTTTCATTTTAACGAATCAAATTTTCCAACATTAGGGGGAGAGGATAAGAAGATCAGTTGGAATGAATATATTAGTTGGAATGAATTATCATTATCTCATCTTAATCCTCGAACAAAACAATGTGAGCTATAAGTTCAAAAGATAATTCAGCTGCAAAACTTAGAAAATCAATACCAAATGCATTCATTGATCCAAAAGGTGTGACTAAATCATATATACTAGCTGCAAATGCTCCAATAAAAATTGATATCCCTGTTGGACAATCCAATGAGTCTCAACCACGCCTGAAGCATGGCAGATCAATCGGTTCCAAAGATAAAAATCCTCGAACAAGAAAGGGAGCTAAGAATAAAGATGGCCCAAGTGAGGATATATAAAATCTAAAAGAAGCACTAATTATCTTGCTAATTATACAAGACCACGATATATCAATTTTTATCAATCTATTAAAAAGATATTGTTCTTCACAACATAAAGAATTTGAAACAAAGTCAGACAAATACTTTGCTACCGTTGAGGTTTATGTTACTTATAAGATCCTTATAATGGTAAATCACAAATATGTCACTTATTTACTTATGGGGGTACAACCATTTCATGTAGATATAAGAAACAACTCATGGCAATAACTTCGTCAAATCCTTCATAACTATTAGCACTACATGAAGTCACTTCCAAGAAGAAAATTTAAGCAACTAATACAAAGAAATATCGTCTCACATATAAATGTATGCATGAGGGGGAGAAATAAACATGTTTTGCACTCTTTTTCCATTCACCGTGGTTTTTTCCAACATGAGATTTATTCATTGCCCGTTTTCCTGATTTTCATTTTAACGAATCAAAATTTCCAACATTAGGGTGAGAGGATAAGAAGATGGAAAAAGAGATCAGTTGGAATGAATATATCAGTTGGAATGAATTATCATTATCTCATCTTGATCCTCGAACAAAACAATGTGAGCTAGAAGTTCAAAAGATAATTCAGCTTCAAAACTTAGCAAATCAATTACCAAATGCATTCATTGATCCAAAAGGTGTGACTAAATCATATATACTAGCTGCAAATGCTCCAAAAAATTGATATCCCCGTTGGACAATCTAATGAGTCTCAACCACGTCTGAAGCATGGCAGATCAATCGGTTCCAAAGATAAAAATCCTCGAACAAGAAAGGGAGATAAGAATAAAGATGGCTCAAGTGAGGATATATAAAATCTAAAAGAAGCACTGATTATCTTGCTAATTATACAAGACCACGATATATTAATTTCTATCAATCTATTAAAAAGATATAGTTCTTCACAACATAAAGAAGTTGAAACAAAGTCAGACAAATACTTTGCTACCGTAGATGTTTATGTTACTTATAAGATCCTTATAATGGTAAATCACAAATATGTCACTTATTTACTTATGGAGGTACAACCATTTCATGTAGATCTAAGAAACAACTCATGGAAACAACTTTGTCAAATCCTTAATAACTATTAGCACTACATGAAGTCACTTCTAAGAAGAAAATTTAAGCAACTACTACAAAGAAATATCGTCTCACATATAAATGTATGCATGAGGGGGAGAAATAAACATGTTTTGCACTCTTTTTCCCTTCACCATGGTTTTTTCCCACTGGGTTTTCATGGTAAGGTTTTTAACGAGACAATTTTCATTCAAAGGATATTGTACTCATTTTCCTTCACTAGATTTTTCCCACTGTGTTTTTTCTAGTAAGATTTTAATGAGGCATATCCTCATTGAACATCCAAGGGGGAGTATTATGAATAATATTAAATAGATGTGGATGTTCATTTACCCAACTTTTTATATTCCTTAACTCATATGAGTTAATTTCCTAACTTTTGTATATTACTTAAGTTAATGGTAGTTCATTGGTTATGTACTATAAATAAGATCCACATTGCAATGTAAAGTGTACTTTTGCAGAATATAATATAATGTTACTTTCTCTATTCTTTTTCTCTCTTTGATCTATATATCATTTTGGTTAATTTCATAACACATATAATATAGTTCATGCTTGTAAAATATAAGCCAACTATTATTTTTTATTTAGCTCTTAAAATGATGTTATAAAGGCTAAAGCTTAAACACTCATAAGAACATCCTTCTCAAAAACAATGTGCACAAGTATGTGAGAATTTATTTAAATTTTAAGCTTCATCTTTTTAATATTTTTAATTGTAACATTTATAGAAATCAAGTAGCTCTCTCTCTCTCTCTCACTCATATTCATTTGTATAATGTCTTTTGTGGTTAACAAAATAGATATAGAGAATTTCATTTTTTTTTTTATTCTTACAGTTGTGAATCGGATACCTTAGAAACAAAGTATAATTGGTTCCTTGATCAGTCAAGAAACCCACAAGGGTTAGGGTTTAAGGTAACCAAGGATAACAAACAAGGATTGGTTATAAACTACTATTCTTTATTTTCTCTTAAAACAAGATTGCAAGTATACAAGAATAACAAATAACTTCTCTCACTTTTAAATTAGGGTTTTATCTTCCTATTTTCCCTTATACAAAAGATGAGAGACTAGTATGCTATTTTAATAAAACTAACACACTAACCTAATGAGATTTTTCACAATTACCCATTATAAGATAACTTAGGGTACACTCTAACTTAAACAATTGGAACCATAACACAAGGCCCAATTAAACAACAACATGTGAGCGGACTCTGACGACATGTTATTCGTACTAGACTTTGTTCCAATATTCCACAAATCTCCACCTTGGAACACACCTTATACCAACAAGAAACAAACTAGCTTTCTTCATGCAACTTTATCAACTATATATAGTGGAAAAACTTACAACTGGGCAACGTCTTAGTGATCATATCAGCAACATTATGATTTGTCTAAACCTTCAGCACTTGGACTTCTCCACGCTCGATTACCCCTTCGACATTTTTGTTTGATATTAGAATATCATCCACATAAAGCAACAAAATAACAAATGAATTACCCAATCGAAATTTGAAGTAAACACAGTGGTCGAACTGACTTCTAATGAAACCTATGCGTGCCATAAACTTGTTGAATCTCCTATTCCACTATCGATGAAATTGTTTCTGCCCATATAAAGATATCTTCAATTTGAACACATACTCTTTATTCCCCTCTTCGACATACTCTTCAGGTTTCATTATCAAGATTGTTTCATCAAGATAACTATACAAGAACGTAGTCTTCACATCCATCTGTTCTAGTTCAAGGTCGAATTGTGCCACCATGGTAACAAAATTCGAATGGACCTGTGCTTCACAATAAGAGAGAACACATCATTGAAGTCGACACCTTCTTTCTTAGTGAAACCCCTTGCAATCAACCTTGCCTTGTATCTTTTTGACGACACTCTTTCGATTCCTTCCATAACTTTAAAAATCCGTTTACAGTTGACTAACCCGGCTCCAGCAGGTTTTCTGATCAGTTCCCATGTGTTGTTATCATGAATAGAGTTCATTTCATGATCCATGTCCTTCAGTCATTCAGTCTTATTTCGACTCCTCATAACTTCTGTATAGTCTTTAGGTTCTTCGTCTAAAACCTCAGTTGCAGATATTAAGGCATAAGCTATAAGATATGCATAACCAAGTCTCTGATATGGCTTGATGACTCTTCTCGACATGTATCTTGCCAGTAGGTAGTCATTATCAGTCTCCTCATCTTCGATAACAGTTTTTGCTTCGCCTTCATCTGGGTCATGCAATTCAGTATCACTATGCTCCACCTTAACAAGAATTTCTCGTTGTTTCAGATCTTCGACAACATCATCAGTTTTCTTAAAAGGCATCTCAGCTTCATGGAAAACTACATATCGACTAGTGATACACCTCTAATGACCTGGCTCTAGGCATCATAGCCTACAAACTTTGACTCCTTCAAAGTATCCCATGACCATGCATTTCAAAGCTCTAGGTTCGACATTGTCTTGCCTAATATGAGCATAGGCCACACAGATAAATACTCTCAGTTTTTTGAGATTTGGTGGATTTCCCGACCAAAATTCTTCAGGTGTCTTCATATCTAACGTAGTCGAATGACATTTGTTTATCAAATATGTTATTGTCGAAACAACTTCAGTCCAAAACACCTTCTTCAATCCAGCACTAACCAACATGCATATAATCCTTTCAAGGATTGTTCGATTGAATCTTCCAGCTAGATCGTTTTGTTGAGGAGTATCTGTTACAGTCTTATGCCTTACAATCCTAGAATCGACATAATAACTGTCGAAAGCTTTGTTGCAGAATTCAAGGCAATTATCAGTTCTCAACCTCTTGACCTTTCTGCCAGTTTGAGTTTCGACCAAAACCTTCCAAGTTTTGAAATTCTCAAAAGTTTCATTCTTAGTCTTCTGAATGAATACACATAACTCTTTGGAATAATCATCAACTATGGATAGAAAATACCTTACACCTGAATGTGAAGTATTCCTTGCAGGCCCCCAAAGATCAACATGGATGTAATCAAGGGATTCATGTGTTCTTTATTTACCTTTGTTAAACTTCACCCTACAGGATTTACCAAATACACAAGGTTCATAAAACTACAATTTCTCGATTTTGTAACAACCTAGCAAATTCTGTTTCCCCAGTTCGACCAGGCCTCTTTCGCTGACATGGGTCAATCTCATGTGCCATAATTTTGTCTTCGACAACAGTTTCATGGATGCAACATTTTTCGAACCACTTACAACTTTAGCCTCAAGGGTATACAAGCCTTGTTTCTTCACGTCTCTCAAGACTTTCTTCAACTCTTTCATGACTCTTAGAATACTTTTCTCCTCATGGAAAAACATATCCCTTCTTGTCGAATTCACCAAGAGAAATAAAATTTCTCTTCAAGTCAGGTACATACCTAACTTCAGTCAATAACCTTATTGACTCATCATGGAGATTGAATTCTCACAAATCCAATACCTGCAATTTTGTAAGATTTGTTGTTTTCCAGCAACACCGATCCACCATCTTAATAACATAGCTCCTTGAACAAATATTTGTTTGGATTCATGTTTCAAGTGAAACCTGAATCTATAATCCACTCTTTTTTTGAGTTGCCGCTTGAAACCACAAGAACATCAGATGAGTCGAAATCATCTTGAACAATGATAACATTGCCATTATCCTTACCTCCATGATCTTTTGGGCGTTCAGGACACACCTTTTGAATGTGACCCTCCTTCTTACAATGATAGCATTGAACACCAAATGCTTCACCATCATAAGGCTTCTTTTGACTTTTATCATTCTTCTTGTCGAACTTACCATCCTTTCGCAAGGATTTCGCCTTAACAACCAAACATTCACCAACCGTCGAAGGTTTATGCTCTTTTCGTTCATTCAAGTCCTTAGATTACAAGGCAGATTGAACATCTTCAAAGGCCAAAGACTCTCTTCCATACAAGAGAGTTTCTTTAAAGTGAGCATGTGTTCTGGGTAAAGCGCATAATAGCAACAACGCTTGATCTTCATCATCGATCTTCACATCAATATTTTTTCAAGATCAAGAATCAGCTTGTTGAACATATCTAACTGTTCAGCCAACACCTTGTCTTCACTTATCTTTAATGAATACAATGATTGCTTCAGGTAGAGTCGATTCACCAACGATTTGGTTATGTACAAACATTCAAGTTTCAACCATAACCCTGACGTCGTCGTCTCCTTTGATACCTATCGAAGAACCTTATCACTAAGGCTCAACATTTTTATGATATGTGCTTTCTCATATTTTTATATGATTCAATACATCATTTACTTTTTTTTTCTTGAGTCTTTGATTGTTATATTTTGAAGTATAAAGTTTAAATGAGCACAGAAATATCTATTACTAAATATTTCGTTGAAAAAATTGGATTGAGATAGAGAGTTGGTTATAAGATGAATTTATATTTCTTATATTTTCATCATGCAATGATATAAGACAATACTGTAGTCCTTAAATTTCTAATATAAACATAAATTGATTAATAAAAATGGACCAATCCTACAAAATAATAACATATAAAGAGAGCAATGTCACAATAAATTTTTGTTTGACTTCGAAATATGAGCATAAAATTCCCCTTTCATCTAAATGCTATAATTTATGTCACATAGTCTAAAGTATATTGAAAGTTATTTTTATTAAAATTATTTCATTGAATTCTACAAATTTTAATATTTTACATTTTATCATTTAGTCTTTTTTTCCTTCCATTAAACTTCAGAATTCTATATTTTACTATTTAATTTATTTTAACTTCAAAATTACATATATGTCATATATTTCACTTATTTATTGATAAACTTATATCAAACACAATTATTATATCAAACGCAATTAGTTTTATTTATAAAAAATGTTATATAAGTATAGTTTGGTAACTCACTGATAGAGATTAAGAGTGAGGTAATATTTCCTTTTCAATTAAATAAAAAATAAAAAATAATAATAGAAATAATATCATGGATTATCGTTTCCAACCGATAATAATATTTTAACATTTTCAAGACAAAACAAAACAAAAAAGTTCTTAATAATTGAAAAATGTCTTCAAAGGCTGCTTCTCATACGAAAATTCTTCATACAGTAAGTATCCAATTTTGACCAACAAGGATTTGTCACTAATTCAACAAAAAAAATGAATAGTCAATTTTATCACTAAACATAGACTCTTGAGTAGTAGCTAGATTGAAGTTGGTGACATTTCAATTAGTCCTATAAATAACCAAACAAAATATTCATATTCAACACACACCAGTCACACCTTAACAAAACAAAAACATATACACTTGCTGTTTTTTTTTACTAGAATCATTTTTTTCCAATGGCCTCACAAAACAAAATCCTGATCCTTGGACCAACAGGAGCTATTGGAAGACACATAGTTTGGGCAAGTATTAAAGCTGGAAATCCAACATATGCTTTGGTTAGGAAAACACCTGGCAATGTTAACAAACCAAAGTTAGTCGCAGCTGCTAATCCTCAAACCAAGGAAGAACTTCTTGAGAATTTTCAAGCTTCTGGAGTTATTCTACTTGAAGTAATCATTTCAATTCAATTTTCGAAAAAAGTTCTTTTAATCTACTAAATAAACTGTTCTAACATATATGTTAATGTGTTTGTTTGACTATGCAGGGTGATATCAATGATCATGAAACTCTTGTTAAAGCAGTCAAGCAAGTTGATACTGTGATCTGTGCTGCTGGTAGACTACTTATTGAGGATCAAGTTAAGATTATTAAAGCGATTAAAGAAGCCGGAAACGTAAAGGTGAATAAATAGTTTAATTTGTTTGATGATTGAATTTTAGGCTAGTTATATTAACTGTTTGATTTCAATTTCTTGTTTCAATAGAGATTCTTCCCGTCTGAGTTTGGACTAGATGTGGATCGTCACGATGCAGTTGACCCTGTGAGACAAGTTTTTGTTGAAAAGGCGGGTATTAGAAGAGTAATTGAATCCGAAGGAATTCCTTACACTTATCTTTGTTGTCACGCCTTTACCGGTTATTTCTTGCGTAACTTGGCTCAACTCGACGCCACTGATCCTCCTCGCGACAAAGTTGTCATTCTTGGAGATGGAAACGTCAAAGGTAAGAACCTAGTTGGCTAGTCACGAAACACTTAATTGAAGTAATTGAACGTAATTACATCTATCAGACACTAAACACGTTTTCAATATGAAATATCGGTGCTAGAGATTAACACTAGTATTGAACAAAAACACGCGTAATTCAGCTGTTTTGATATTTTTGGCTTACTCGTTTCAGGAGCGTATGTGACTGAGGCTGATGTCGGGACTTATACCATCAGAGCAGCAAATGATCCCAACACATTGAACAAAGCTGTTCACATAAGACTCCCTAACAATTATTTGACTGCAAATGAGGTTATGGCTCTATGGGAGAAAAAGATCGGAAAAACTCTCGAGAAAACATATGTTTCGGAAGAACAAGTTCTTAAAGACATTAAAGGTTAGTAAAATAAAGACTTACACAAATATTGTTAAGGATTTCTCCGTGAAAGATATTAAACATGTTGCTTGTTTTGATGCAGAATCTTCATTCCCTCATAACTACTTGTTGGCGTTGTACCATTCGCAACAAATAAAGGGAGATGCAGTGTATGAGATTGACCCTGCCAAAGATGTTGAAGCTTATGATGCATATCCTGATGTGAAATACACTACTGCTGATGAATATTTGAATCAATTTGTCTGACGAATCTTCAATGAGACAAAGATCTTTTTCCTTTTAATTGTTTCACAGGCTTTGTGCCATTTCCATTGTACCATGTTGTGTTTCTTTTGTCTTGTTCTCAATAATGCATCCCAATTGATGTCATAGTTTACAAAAGTAATAATTCTGTCTTTTGTTCTATTGTTTGCAAAAGACAACAATTGAATAAAACGTTCATAACTAAGCTTGTTTCTACATACTTTAGCAGAATAATACGATAATAACAAGTTGGTAGTTTCGGCACGAAATGCTGTCACCTTACAAGATGATTCAAAATTCTCATGTAATCCACACTGTCCGGAACAGAAAAGGAAAAGGACAATAACTTATACTAATGCCAAAATATGAATGAACAAAAGACACATTTTTTTCATCATCCAATGCTGTCTTTATTATCATCCCCAATGCATCTCTTTTCGAAACCATCGCGCGTCTTTTCTCAACATTCTCTTTTTATTTGGCATTGTCACAAACACATTTTTTCTCAGTAACATTGTTACTACCTCTCAGCTAAAACACCAGTCTTAAAACCATTCTTTCTATTTCGTGTTGCGAAGAAGGTTAATGGAGAAAACGCTACTAGATAACTTATTTCCTCTGACTCCAAGTTCAATATTCTCGACCAAGAAGGGACGCAGTGGTTACGAACCATCAGACACAGAGACGGAGTGGCAAGACACTCCGCGTTATGAACGAGGAAGAAAGAACATGACTTTGAGTCCTGAAGAAGCAAAAACTATGTCTCAGAGTAACAAAAGTCCAATGATACTCCACAAGAGACACCCTTCGAGATTTGAATTTGAAGTCTCGTCATCACCTTCAATAACTGGTTCGGTTCTTAACCAACCAAGAAGACGACATCTCAGCAAATCACCCTATAAGATACGCATAGCACGAGATGATGGTAATGATGATGATGATGCTTCGTTATCATACATGTCTGGTTTAAACTCGAGTAGAAATATTAGTCCTTTGCCAAGACCCGACTTTGGAAGAACGATGTCTCCTTATAACAGAAATCATGAGCAAAGAACACCTTCTAATGAAAACAGAAAAGCAAATTCAGGGCTTGTGGAAGTGGATAGAGCGAGTACAAAACCAAACTACAGGAGAGCAGTAACTGCTCCAAGATTGAGAGATCAACAACAAACATTGCAAAGCACAACGAGAATTCTGAAACAAAGGGAAAAATCTCCTTTCAAAACAGGTTTAGTTAGAGAAAGAGAAGTCAATGAAATGATAGCACAAGTGAAGCTTTCGAAAAATGATCCTACCGATGATTATTCATCAGCACTGGAAAGTACAGACTCAATTCAACCAGGTGATCTTTTCTTTTCCCGCGAATGCAATGCCTTGCAAGCGAAGAATTCTTCATTGCCTAAGAAAGTTGAACAATATGCATATTTTAGTCCAAGACCAGTGATCACCACCATTAACAAACCACCTGAAAGTGGTAAATTCAATACGAATATGAATAAGTCAAGAACCTCTTCCAGTAATATGTTGTTGTCTCGAACAACGATGGGACCATCAATCAGAAAGGGAAGTGGAACTGGAAATTCTAGTGCTAAATCTAGCGTAAAAAGTGATGCTAGTGCAAAGACAACCGAAAGCATGAGGAAATTCACATCCAACAGAAAAAAGAACCAGAAAGATGCATGGTTTGCCTGCATGATGAGAACAGGAAACTGTAGGACTTCAAGAAAATCACCTGAACGCAGACCAATTGACGAAGCTTCGTTGATCGAGAGGGCAATAATTGTGGAAAGCATTCCACAATTCTGGGCTGATAAACATCAACCAGCTTCACTCAATGGCTTCATTTGCAACAAACAAGAAGCTCAACTTCTCAAGGAACTAGTATGTTTGGCAAAGTTTTCTCAAATTTAAGGCAAATTTAATATTAATCTTAAACTTTTACCTTGTTTTTCAGGTGTCACAGGGCTCTTGTCCTCACATTTTGCTCAAAGGACCCTCTGGTTCGGGGAAAAGAGATCTAGCAATGACTTTTCTTAAAGAAATATACGGCGATTCATGCTGTAAAGTATGTTTCTTCTCGTAATTTTCCTTCTATGCGTGCTCCGTATTCCTAACTGACCTTATCAAATTTTTTGCAGCTTTCACATGATCTAAGACATTTCCCTATTCAGGTAAAGATTTCCTATTTTCTTATAGGTTTTGGTTTTGTTAAGTTATAAAAAAAATGTTCTTATCACTTCAAAAAGTCGCATCTCCAATCCATTGCCGAATATTACAATGGCAGGACAAAAGGACTGTGAAAGTATCGGTTCCAATCACGTCCAGTCCTCATCACATGGAACTCAATGTAAATTCAGAACCAAATGCTAAATATGCTTTGATGGGATTAATCAAAGAAATTAGTAATATATATGCAATTGCCCCTGAAGTAAGCAATGTGAATTTCAAGTCAGATTATAAAGGTTAGCTTTCTGAACTCATTTTTATCTTTTCAAACAGATTTATCCTTTCATATGAGCCTGTTAATTCGGTTCGATTCCCTTATTTCAGTAATAATTCTTTACGAGGTCGACAAAGCTGTAGAGAACATTCAACACTTGATCAAATGGATCATAGACCGTTATTCAGATATATGCAAATTAGTTCTATGCTGTGAAGATGATGAAAATATTATTGCATCCGTGAAAAACCGGTTCAAAGTTATCAATGTGGATGCTCCTCAAACTCATGAAGTAAGCATAAATAATTTTCCAATAATTAACCAACACTTCCATAAAAAAAGAAGTAATTATTAACTCACATCAACCCTCACTCGATTCTCTAGATTATCGAGGCTCTTACTCAAATAGCAAATAAAGAGGAAATTGAACTATCCATGAGCTTTGCCATGAAGATTGCTACAAAATCTAAGCAGAACCTCAGAGAAGCAATATTGGCTCTTGAAGCCTGCAAAGCACACAAGTAAGAATTCTTAAAACAAGTAAATACTTATTTTTTAACGCGTCTATAAAGACTAACCGATGCATTATATGATGAACAGCTATCCATTTTCAGAAGAACAACCGATTCCAGTTGGATGGGAGAAGATTGTCATAGAACTTGCTGTAGAGATCCTAACTGATCCATCGTTTTCACGGCAAGAAACTTCTCTTCCTATCTTATTTTCTATAAAGAGATAATAAGAAGCTAATAGCATCTTATTTAATGACTTGTGTAATAAGTAACATCATTTTGTAGCTTGAAAATTGTCAATATGATTGTGTTTCCATTTTAAACATTCTTATGGTTTTATCAGACTACTCTCAATAAGAGGGAAATTTCAAATGCTTCTCCTGGATTTTGTCCACCCGAAATTGATTCTCCTGGTAATGAATCGGTTCATGTTTCAAAGAAACCTTATTCAACTTATCCAACACTATTTTCTAATGGATTTTTGTTCAAACATTCAGAAACTTGTGGAGGAGCTTCTAAGAAGAGTTGAAACCGGCTTAAAAAGGGAGCTCTATTACTGGCATGCTTATTATGTGAGTAATGAGTAATGACTTCTCTTTCTATAACTTGCCTTAAGGTGATGGTAAGTTATAAAAAGAGAAATTTTTCTGGTAAAATTAGTAACTAAATGCTCTATGATTAACAGGATAGAAGACTTCCACCAGGAACAACAGCTTTACTAAAATTAGAAGGTAAGACACCAACCAAAATAATTGCTTTTAAACTAACGAATTTTTCTGATTTTGTCACGATATTGACTGATATGCTGTTGTATACAGAATTTGTGGCCAAGTTCATGAGCATGTGCAGAAAAAGCTCAGGCAGTAGACAATATGTGTAGATTTACATGGATGTTATGTCACTATAAAATGTCGATATCATGAGAGCAATAGCAATTAATGATACTGTGGAAGAACATGATTTCATATCCTCCTATCTAAAGGAAGAATATTTTAGTAGAAATAATCAGAAAGAGAAGTACTGAAATCAGTTTCTTCTTCTTATATACAGTTAACAATAAACTATATTTGTCGCTTCGCGAACTGATCAATTAGCTACTTGTGCAGTTAATATATGTAAGTTTCACCAAGCATCTTTGTTTGTAAAATGGATGCATAGAATATGTAGTATGTTGAATGGAAGCATCTATATTGCAAATTACTCATGTTTGGGTGAAGCTGTTTTCAATCCTTCTTCAAATGCTCCTATTAACTTAGTAACTGATGGAACATATTTGGTTTCTTGAGAGTGAAGAAAGAAAGTTGAAGCAAGTATGGAATTGTTGTAACTTTATTTAGAAGAGAGAGTTACAAGTTTCTACACCGTAGCATGTATATATACAAACTACATTGCTTGTGTTACAAGAAACAACTAAACCATCATTTTCGTACACTCAACACCACCCCTAATCCATGTTTTCCAAAATTCTCATTCCATTGAGTTCCTTTAGCTCATTAAACCTTGTCTTCTTTAATGGCTTTGTGAGCACATCGGCTAATTATACTTCTGACTTGCAATATTCAAGCTTTAGTTTTCATTTGTTCACTTGGTTTCTTAAGTGATACCTCATCTCTATATACTTACCCCTGCCATGACACATAGGGTAATTAGCTAAGTCTATGAATGATTTGTTGCCTACAAACAACTTCATCTTCTAAGAATCCATGATCTTGAGTTCTTCTAACAACATTTCTATCCATAAAGCTTGACATGTTGCATAAGAAGTTACTACATATTCAATTTTACAAGATGATAATGCTACTATTCCTTGCTTCCTTGAACTCCAAAAGATTGGAGCACCTCTAATCATGAATAGGTAGCCGACACTACTTTTCTTTTCATCCTGATCTCCACTGAAATCAGAATCAATGTAACCATGTAACACTACATTTTTGTTGGTGTGCATCAACACATTATGATCAATTATGCCCTTTATGTATCTCAACACTTTTTTTGGGTGCAGTTAGGTGACATCCTTTAGGTTTTTTCCATGAATCCTCTCATCAGCCCAACACTTTACAAATGTTTGGCCTTGTGTTACATTTACAAACTCATCATTTTTATCCTTTCTCAATTTTGTTCATGTCTCTAATGGTATGATTGTTCCATTATAATTGTTCATCTTAAACATTTTCAAGATATCTTGAGCATACTTCTTTTAGTGCATAAACACTCATTTGTTTGTTTCCTTGAATTTCATCCCTATGAAATATGACAAGTTTCCTAGATAAGACATTTCAAATTCCTGCATCAATTCAGCCTTGAACTTCATGATCTCATCTTGATCTTGTAATTAGCAACTCATCTACATACAGACATAGAATGATTTGACGGAGTCTTCTTGCATCATTGACATACACTTCATTCTCCCAAGTGCATTTTGTGAGCCCTGCCTTGATCATAAATCCATCTATTCTCAGTCACTATGAAAGACAATCTCTTGAAGTTGTATGGTTTTGATCATAAGCTTATTATACAATCTAAACAGGGAAGCAACAAAACATTCAAAGTGAATGTGGAAATAATTAAAACTAAATGCCTTAGTATTAAAAGTGACAGTGAGTTGTGGCACAAGAGATTGTGGCATCTGAACTTCAGAAGATTATGGCATATGAGTTTTAAGAAACTAGTACATGGAATTCCTAAGATTGTGAAACTTGAGAAGTCATGTGAGATATGCATGAAAGGAAAGCAACCAAAATTTCCATTTACATCAGAAGTAGCCCCAAGAGAAAAACATGATTTTTGAGTAATGCATTCTGATGTATGCAGACCATTTGAAGTATCTTCTTTTGGATGAAATAATTATTTTGTCTTTGTGGATGAGCTCACAAGGATGATGAGTAACACTCATTAAGTTTAAACATGAGGTGTTTGCCGAGTTTCAGAAGTTCAAGGTGAAGGCTGGAAAATAGAGTGGTCAGTAGTTGAAAATTCTCAGAATTGATGGTGGAAGTGAGTACAACTCTACGAAGTTCAGAAAGTTTTGTGAGAAGAATGAAATTGATCACAAGGTTACTACTCCATACACTCCTCAACACAATGGTACGTCTTGCTGAAAGAAGAAACATAATTTTGCTTGATGTGACAAGGAGAATGCTAAAGGAGAAGTAGCTCCCTCACACTTTGTGGGGATAAGTTGTTGCCAATGCACCATATGTGCTCAACAGGTGTCCAACTAAGATGCTAAAGGAAATTGTTCCTTTCGAAAATTGAACTAGATATAAGCAAAGTGTGATCCATCTGAAGGTGTTTAGTTATGTTTGTTACAAACATGTTCCAGATGCTAAGATAATGAAGTTGGGTGACTGAAGCAGAATTATGTTTCTTGTTGGGTACCACAATACATGTGGTTATAAGCTCTATTGTCATGACACTAACAAAGTTGAATTAAGTAGAGATGTAATTGTTAAAGAATCAGAAGTGTGATATTGGAACAAGCTTCAATCAAACTCTGGTGTAGTGTTAATACCTGAGTTAACTTCTGAAGATATTTCAAATTCTGAAGGAGAATCTGCCTCCGAAAGAGATTCTACTTCTAAAGATGAATTAGATTCTGAAGGTGACTTTGATGCTAAAGACGAGTCTGACTCTGAATGTGAGTATGATTTTGATCCATGTTCTGATGGTGATCAATATTTTGGTGGTAATTATGCCTTTGAATGTGAACCAGACTCTGAAGGTAGTCCAACATTTGATATTGTTCCAGCATCTGAAAAAGATTCAGAACAAGTTCAGAGACCATACAAAGTCAGACAAATACCAAGAAGAATTGTAGATTTTTACATGTTCGTAGACTATGAACCAGTGAGTACTGAAGAAACTCCCAAGAAGAAAGTGTGGTTGAAGGCCATGAAAGAAGAACATAAGGCTATATAAAAAAACAAGACTTGAGAGTTGGGTAAGCTTCCAAAAAACAAAAAATACATCAGTGTGAGATGGGTTTACAGGGAAAAACTAAAGTCATATGGATCAATTGGAAAATACGAATCAAAGCTAGTAGTTGTAGAATTTCTACAGAAATCTAGTTTAGATTATTTTGAAGTGTTTGCATTTGTAGCTAGACATGAAACAATCATACCGGTGATTGCTATAACTGCTAATAAAAATTGGCCTCTAATGCATTTAAATGTGAAATATTTATTTCTGAATGGTCCTTTATAAGAGGAAGTTTATGTGACATAACCTCTTAGATTTGTGAAAAAGAATCAGGAAGGGATGTTGTACTAGTTGAATAAAGCTTTGGATGGACTGAAACAAGCTCCTAGAGTCTGGAATCTGAAAAATCGATTCATTTTTCAAGCTTCAAGGATTCAGAAATGTGAGATGGAGTATGATGTTTATGTTCAGCATATATTTGATAGCAATATGTTTCTTGTGTGTCTTTATGTTGATGACATATTGCTAACATGAAGTTGTTCAGAAGATATAACTAAGTTCAAGAAGGTGTTAATGAATGATTTTGAGATGACTGGTCTAAGAAATATGACATATTTTTTAGGGATGCAAATTTTGTACTCTGATAAAGGTATAATCTTGCATCACCTGAAGTATGAACTTGAACTTCTGAAAATATTTGAGCTAATGAATTGCAAGACTGCAATCACACCTGTTGAAACAAATCACAAGTTGGATTCTGATGTTGAGGGTGATGATGCAGATATGTTACAATTTTCAAATATATGGTAGCCTCATTGCGATATATCTATAATACCAGACCAGACATTTGTAATGCAGTTGGAATGGTGAATATGTTTATGAACAAATCAAAATAGTCACATTACCAAGTTGTTATCAAGATACTAAGGTATATTAAGGAGACTCTAAGATATGGAGTTTTGTTCCCATCTGATGATGAATCTGATTCATAGTTTATGTGTTATTCAAACTCTGATTGGTGTGGAGACAGAGTTGACAAAAGAAGTACTTATAGAAATTTCTTCAAGTATCTAGGAGATCTTATTTCTCGGTGCTCTAAGAAGCAACCAGTTGTATACATTATAGGTGCTTTGTCTGCTTGTTAAGTTGTGTGGATTTTGAACTTGTTGCATGATCTGAAGATTAAGGTAAGCAAGTCTGTGAAGTTGATAATTGATAACAAGTCAGCTATAAGTCTTGCCAATAATCTGGTGCTACATTGAAGAAACAAGCACATTGACACATCACTTTTTAAGAAACCAAGTTCAGACTGGAGTGTTTGAAATTATGCACTATATCACTCAGAAGTAGTTGACAGATGTGTTGACTAAGGCTATCAAGACCGGACACTTTATCCATTTGAGGGATGAAATTGATGTTGTTGATTTTGATTAGCTAAATATGAATTAAGGGATGATGTTAGATTATAATTTTTTTTTTAATTTCATGTAATTTAACTTGCATTTGAATTTCATTTAGTTTGGACTTTGGACTTGTGTATACAAGTTAAAACTTGGTTTAAGTTTGTTAGAGTTTTATTCATTTAGCATAATTGTTTTTATTCAATAAAAAAAACATTACAACTCTTCTCTCTCTTTCATCTTCATCTTCTTCCTTTTTATATATCAACACTGAGTTAAAATCCATTGAAACCATTTTTTTATAATGTTTTAATATAATAAAAAATTAAATTAAAAATTAAAAATCTACATAGATTTAAAAATTAAATAAAAAACGCATACAATTTCAAATCAATAAATATAAAAATTAATAGTTGTTTGTTAAATAAAGAAAAATACATACACTTTGAAGTCAACGAATATAAAAATTCTATAATTGAATGTAAATAAACGAGTCAAAGAAAATAATCTAAATATTTAAGAATAAATTAAATAAAAAGAAATAAAAAATTAAAATTCATTAACATTATACTTACTCTGATCTTAAATATAAACAACAATACAAAATTTCAATAATCTTAAATATAAAAAAAAAATATTCATAATTATTATATTCAATATTACTATTTCAAAGATATCCCTACTATTTCATATTTCAAAACAATAAAATTAAGATTTAAATGCATTATATTTGAAACTGTAGATTAAATGTATGTAGACCTGACATAACACTAAAGCGACATAAATTTGTGCAATACTATTTTAATTATGTAGACCTAACATGACACTAAAGCGGCATATATTAAATTTATAGTGACGACATTTGTCCGATATATCCGAATATTTGGTATACCTACAAATCCCTCCCATCTCCATTCACAACCGTCCGATATCAAAATCATCTTTAATCACACGACACACATTGAATTCAACGTTTGGCCGCTAAGTTAAGCCTTTTGACACCCAACCACTCCGTCTTCGTTTCTTCTTTCCAACTCTCCAAACTCCCACCCTCACTCTCTCTCATTCACTCCCTTTCTGTAAGCCTTTTCTTCACCCTAATACTACTCATGTTTTTCATCATTTCAATCATCGCACTACAATTTTCACTCTTTCATTCTTTTGATTTTGTTCTACTTAGTTTGTCACGCCTCAATTAAATCGTTTTTTTTATTTATATTATCATTGCTGAATTGAATTAATTACCTTCGCTTTTGTTGTTCATGTTCCTGATATTGATTTATTTATATTATGATCTGTGTATGTTAAATTTGTTACTAATTAAATCATATTTGAAAAACAAAAGTGGATTCTTTACAGATTCATTGTTTATCAAGCTATATTTCGACTCTATACAGATTCATGAGAAAAAAACTGAATTAATATTGTCTGCTTCAATATAGTAACCAACGCATAAATCATACACATGCATGGATATTTTGCTAGTTAATCTTAACTGAAGTGGATTCTTCTGACTATTGTTCTAACTGCAGTAAATCCGTGTGATTTTCATTGTTTGCGAAGCTAATATGGCTAACCATGAAGAGGCAAAGGAATGGTCTTCGAGTGTGTCTCACCCTAAGCTCAATGAAAGAATACTTTCTTCCATGTCGAGGAGAACTGTTGCTGCTCACCCCTGGCATGATGTAGAGATAGGTACAAAACTAGTCTTCTCAGAATGTAAAAGAAATTGTTGTGTTGTTTCAATAAATCGTTATCTTTCTCTAACTTTGATAAGCAGATATAGATGTAGGATCGTTTTGGTGAAAACTTACAAATGGTTTTATAATTGCAGGACCGGGAGCTCCAGCTGTTTTCAATTGTGTAAGTTTTTGTTTGTTGTTTTATAACTTGCATTCAGAAAAGTTAGAAAATTTCCTAGTAAGATTGTCGTTTGCAGCAGCATTAAGGGTACAACCATCCAAGTTGCGGAGCTTATACTAATTTATTTCATGTGATCCATATAATCTTTCCACTTGTAGTGAATGCAGCTAGAAAAGTGATTAAGCTTGTGTGGTAGACACTAAACATGGCCATCCCACTAGCAATCTGGAATTTTAGTTCTTACATTTTGCTTAGTTAGATTGTTCCACTGAACTCGTGTTTCCTATTCATGATTTGTTAGTGAAGTATATGTATTTCCATGGCAGGTGATTGAAATTGGCAAAGGTGGTAAGGTTAAGTATGAGCTGGACAAGAAAAGTGGACTTATAAAGGTTTCATTCCCTATTCTCTACTTCAATTTGCTTTATCCCATTCCATAAGCTTTATTCAATAGCAAGATGTGAAGTGCTTTCTTGCAAAGGGATAGTATTGTCATTTAGCTTATCCTCACTTACTCTCGAGACTTTCAACTTTGAAGCTGAAATGTATAAAATTCCCACACGTTCCTTACAAAAATCCCCTTACTATGAATGGTCAATTGTTTTGCAAGCTCCACGACTTAACATGTCAAGATTCTTTGGAGTGAGCTTTTTTTATAATAATTGTTAGTTTTATCCTATTGGGAAAACCTCTAGTTCCACACTGGCTAGAGATAAGAATCCTAGATAAAGTTTATAAAACTTATGTAATCCATATTTAACCTACCACTTTTGTGGAGTTGTGTTAGGTCCAAAACCTTAGGTGATATAAAAACCTATGTCTGATCTGTTGATGGACCAGGCAGGACCATTGCGTCATCCCTGCACGTAGCCCAATAATTATGCACAACTTGGAATTTTCGATTTATATTCAAGTAGAATCATACATGTTCCAACTTCAGTTAGTGGGATAAGGCTTAGTTGTTGTTGTTGTTGTTGTTGTTGTTGTTGTTGTTGTAGAATCACACGGGATAAGCGACAACTCAAAACTCAAAATGCAGATGAGTGTCATAATTGTTTCCAAACAAGTGTTGTTTGTTTAGTATTGAATGTTTTTAACTATAGCATCCTTGAATATTGGATGATAGATTATCATTGCATGTTATTATGCTGAAAGATTTAATTTGAATAATTTTCTATCTGGTTATACATCGATAATAATGCAATGGTTTCTAGTTGAGTCTTTTATCTGTATTTGAAGTATAACTAACTCATGAGCTAAATACCCTAGGTTGATCGTGTTCTTTACTCATCAGTTGTCTACCCACACAACTATGGCTTCATCCCACGAACCCTTTGTGAAGACAGTGATCCTATGGATGTTCTGGTCCTGATGCAGGTAGCCACACTTAAAACTTATTATCTGTGATATTTGGCAGAATTACCTGTCAACACTTTGTCAAAATTTTAACTGAATTAAAAATCGAAAAATTATGTTCTGATCAGGAACCTGTGCTACCTGGTACATTCCTCCGTGCTCGTGCTATTGGACTAATGCCCATGCTTGACCAGGTAGAAGTTGCTTCCGCCATCCCTGTCTTTGGTTTTTATTCTGTTTGGGAAAAAGAAAAAGAACTGTGTCTTAGGGTCTTTGGGAAGCTGGTGGGAGGTGACGGGAGGCTACCCATTAGCCTTTTTAATTATTTATTGAATTGAAAACCAAGGCTAAGTGGTCGTCCCATGACTGAAACGACAAAACATTGCTCTACATGGTGAAATTTATCCCCATTAACTTATCCAACTATTGCTCTATTGTCACTGGTGCGGTGTTATGGATAAGCATGATTGAGTGTTCATTTTCTTGGAGCAACAAAATGAAAATTAAAGGGCCCAAGGAAAATTATTATGCATGCTCTAACGCCGGTAGAAGGATCAACTACAACTATCATTAGATATATTACTAGTGGACAGTAACTTTTGCTCCTTTTATCTGTTATTTGGTTTTCAACATGGTACAATTGGGTAATCAGAGTAAACATTTAGAAGGACACTATTTATAATGAATTGTGGTGCAGGGTGAGAAGGATGACAAAATCATAGCAGTTTGTGCTGATGACCCCGAGTTCCGCCATTACACAGACATCAAAGAGCTTCCTCCACATCGGCTGGCTGAAATAAGAAGATTCTTTGAGGACTGTATCCTACTATTTCCATTTAGTTTATGGATCCTTCTAAGAAATGCCATTGGGGAACTGGTTAATTTTAAAGAAAAATAATCATTTTAAAATGTTACATGTACGAAAAATAATTATTTTTGAACCAATGCCATTTGCCATGAGGGCACCGGTTAACATTTTGCTTAATACATATACATATAGCCATGCCAGGACATTGTTGACAATTTTACCAATTAGGGATTAGTTTGTATGATTTCAAAAAGTCATGTCTCCCCTATGTTTTAATGACAATTTTAATATTTGTTTTATAATTGACATTGAAATGCTTGAAACCATTTTTTTCTGTCAATGCTATCATTACCAGAACCCCTAGTTGATGCACATATCCTTAGCTAGCCACTAGACAAGAAGAATGAGAACAAAAAAGTCGATGTTGATGATTTTCTACCAGCTGAGTCTGCCATTGATTCCATCAAGTACTCCATGTAAGCCTTTTTCATACTCTGAATCTAGTTTTGGATTATCGGCCCTAATTGTCAATGATTTAACTTTTCCCTTGGGGATGGAATGATTTTAGTATTATTTTTCTTACATGAATATTTCCTTTTGCAGGGACCTCTATGCTTCTTACATAGTTGAGAGCTTAAGGAAGTGACTTATTTAGAAGCTGATTATCCAATTGCAATAATCTTTAAATTATCATACAAATGTGAATAAAATGCCTTACACAATGTCATTTCTGTGTCATTGTGTCATGGCACTTGTGCTGCTCTGCTTGGCACAAGCACAACCATAACAATCAATATAAAATCTTCTGGTTAGAGGTTGCAGTTAATTTATAGTATTTTGAAGCACTAATTTATAAAAACCATAATTATCTTCTTGTTGGTACTATTATTGCTATTAGATCAATGATATATTCACACTTTCCCGGTTATCATTTATTTCTTTCTGTTGTGTCTTTTCTCGTGAGTAAAAGTAGCTGCCGGCTTGACAATGGTTGTTTCTGGCAAGACTGTTGAAGGTTTTACAACAATTTCTAGCTAGGTGACCAGAACACACATACAGCACATATGAAGTTGAGTTTCTTGCATCCATCAAACCATTCCTTTTCTACCACTTGTTGAATCATATCAAACGCCAAGTCTTGCCAATCTTCATTGTTCATCTTTTAGGTTATTAGGGTACTTTGATCTGTCATAATTTGCGTAGCCTCACTGCGGCGGTAACTATAACGAGAATGAAACTTTCACCATGGTTTGCTAGGTGCTAACGAGAAGGGAACTTTCATCATAGTTTGCTAGGTGCAGTCTAGATACAAACTCTAGACTTCCTTAGTAATGATAAAAAATCATCTAGAGACATCAAACACCAAACCCTCCAACTAACATCCATATTTCTTAGCCTTTCCTTTGTATCATTATAATTAAATATTCTCGTCATCAAAGCCGTCTGAAATTTTGGGAGGTTCTGTTCTGTCTGAAAATTTGGGAGGTTCTGTTTGGGTTCGCCGTAGTTTAATGGTAAAACAAATAGTGATCATATTTAACTAGATTTTGGGAGGTTCTGTTTGGTTTCGCTGCAGTTTAATGGTAAAACAAATAGATATCATATTTAACGAGGTGACAAATATTTTTTAAGGTCTTATTTAATCGGTTAAAAGTTTATCTGCAACAAACTTTAAATCATGTGTGAGTGCGATGGTTTGTCAAAAGTTTATCTGCAACAAACTTTAAATCATGTGTGAGTGTGATGGTTTGTCTTTTCACTAAAAAAACTAGCTGCCCAATATTCAATGAGCTTTATGATAGTAGCATTTGCCCGGGTTGCATTAAAAATACTTGTGGCTGATGAAAAATCTTCATAATAGTCGCTGTAATTGGGCAGATGTTAAGAAATCAATTTATTTGATACAAAATCAATTACACTCAATTGTAAAAGCTAAAACAATGTGGCTTTAAAGTAGAATCAAATATGGTGTTTGGTTTTACGATGAAAATAATTGATTTAATTCTGTAAAATTGATTACAGTTAAATGTGAATTTGAAGATAAAGTGTTATGTTTGGATAGATTTAAGCAGAAGTGAGTTAAAAAGTAAATAAATAATAATGTTTAAATTGAAAAGTCATAAATTTTAACTTTAAATAGAATCAATTTTGAAGGCATAATTAATCATATTTTACAAGAATCAAACACTTCAAAATTATTTAATAATCAATTCCACACTTCTAGAATTGTTTTTAGCTCTTATAAAACCTAAACCAAAAACATACACATAGTTAGGATGCCAAAGCGGACGACCCGTCCTGTTTAAGTTCGTACAAAAGCGGAGCGAGTCAATATTCACGTTCAAATTCAAAAGTCATGTTTGCTATATTTACTAACGAATTGGCTGACCGACCCCTTATATTTTTTTACAATTTGATTTATCACTATTACCTTAGATTTTTTACATAAGATATAAATAGCAAGTAAGATGTATATGTATGCTACGATAAGAGGTGAAGTCCAACATGGTAAATCAAATCATGATTTGATTTTGACATGTCAAAAGGTGGTGCGGAAATTTCGGTTGAAACTTGTAGTCAAAGGTCAAAGGGCACTTGCGGAGTCTTTTGGACTTAGTGAAATGTCTAAGTGTTTTAGTTTGTTGTTTTGCTTAGTCTAAAGAGCGAGGATTGAATAAGATCAGGTAGTTATTTAAAGAAACATGGAGATTCATCGAAGACAACGACTGCATGGAAGTAAAACGTGTCGTGATATGTTTAATTGACCGTTGTAGGCAGTTATTCTAGATTAGTATATAAGTAGACACTTGCTTAAGTTATAAGAGTCCACTATTGTACTTAAATTCTACAACCTCAAAGTATCTGAGTGATTGAAAAACAAGTGAAGAAATGTATGTATATGTTCCACATTTTACATTACAATGTCAGTCATTTTTACTTTCAAAGTTCTTACATTCCGATTTTAGTCAAGTTCAAATTACTATCTTCAAAACATTGTGTTTCGATTTTCATAATAACATGATGTCCAACAATTATGATTCACACAAATATGTTACGGGATATTTTTTAGTTTAATTCTTTAAGTATTAATAAAAACTTGTTTTGTTTACCATATTTTCCAGTAAACAAATCGACACATGGTGAGACATTTTTGTGTGAATTTTTACTTTTCATTTCGAAAAATATTATTTCAAAGTTCTTCATTTCATTAACTTCTCATTGTGTGAGCGTGCATGAGACTAAGAAGTGGTAAGATAACCAAGAGAGAAGTTAGGAAACCTATAAGGAAATATGTCAGAAGAATGGAAATTCCCCGAAATAACAATGGAAAATAACCCTTTAATAGCATTGGGACAACCACAGTCACGCGTTGACTAAGCCAATCCCTTTGTTTGTCAACACGATGACCATACTGTCAACGACGGTTGCACCATCAATTGTGCAAGAAGGGGCGATCCCCCCCCCCCCTTTAGTAACCGAGAGTCACCTAGTGACTCCTAAACCAATTATGGCGACAGAGTTTAGGCCTTTCGCCACTAGTTTTATAATGTCCATGTCAGGGTGTGAACAACCTTATGGGATGCCAACATTAATGATGGCAAACCTACATAGTAATTCGTCGACATTTGTTGAAAATGCTGCAAACACATATTCGTTAATCTTGGCATATGGCTCGACCATAGGTAACTAGGGTTGAACCATGCCACCCTAGATAGGGATGAGATTTGGTTCCCAGGCAATGCCAACGTTTACGACGAATTTTGTAATGGCTATGAGACAACACATGGATGAGAGGAACCATGTATGGTCAATACTCATACCCAACAAACAGGTACGGTATTCAACCCATTGATTCAAAATATGAATCAAAGTTACCAACAGTTGGCTACTCAAATGAATCAAATTGTTGATTTTTTTGGCGCTCTGCCAACGCAAGTTCGACCCATTGTACAACCCCAAGTCACTTGGCAGGTTTGTAATGAAGGAGTAGCCTTGGAGGAAAATACAATTAATCAGGGGTAACAATCCATGTAACACCCTGAAAATCTAGATTAATTATGTAATTAATTATTTAATTGATTTAGTGAGATTATATGAGTTTGTGTGATGATCGTAGATATATGTGATGTTGGAATAATTATGATGCATGACGATATGATGATGTATTATGGGGTAATGTTGGATTAAAAATAAATAACGAGGGTTGGTTATAATTTAAATAATTTAATTATGATTAGGCTTAAATGCAGTTTTGGTCCCCTAATTTATATTTTCTAAATTTTTAATCTGTTTTAAAAAAAATCAGATATTAGGTCCCTTATTATTTTTTTTTTTGTTCCCTCTCAGTTTTGGCCATGTGGCACTCCCACTTATGATGTGACAATTGAAAGTTTGATCTATTTTAAAAATCTTAATGCCACGTAACATTTTCTATATGAATTTATTAAAATGAAATTTTAAATAATATGAATTTCTAATAATATGAATTAATTAATAATATGAACTTAATATTTAATAAATTATAGTTTGATAATCACTTTGGTTAGAATTAATAATAATATGAATTTAAAATATAATAATAATATATGTTATTATTAATTACATAATAAAATGAAATATGAATTAGAATTTCTTCCCCAGTCATCATCATATTATTCCCATTTTCAATTGAAACTAACCTTAGATTTTAAATAGCTTCTTCCTCATCAACATCTTCTTCAAAACCATTGAAGCTTGCTCATAGAACACGTAACACCAACCTATCCATTCCATCATCTACCAACGGTAACAAATTAAACAACCTTAATTTCAATTACAATGCTACTTGTGTTTGCTGAGCACCTTCATTCACGCTCAACAAAAAAAAATTGAAACTTTCACTTGCTGTAAACGTTCTTTTAACCATTTCATCATCTACCCACTTTCATTAAAAAGGCTCTTTTTTATGCTTAAATTTAAGGTTTTTTTTTTCATTTTCTTATTCAATTCTTGAATGTTTTTATAGTATTTGCAGTGAGATTGATGAGAATTGAACTTGGTGGTGTTTTTGCTGACCTTCTTCTTAATGAGAAAAGGAAAAGTTTTGGTGAAAATGAGATGGGTTATGTTCAAAGAACACTTGGCTTTGGATTCATGAAGATTGACAATAATTCTGGAGAAGAAAATAAAATTTAGGGTTTAGAAAATGCAATTGGAGAATAACACAAGCTATAACATGTTTTATAAATTGATTTCTTGATATTATTTAATTAAAATTGTTTTTTATTATTAAAAATATAATATAATATGTTTTAATTAATGATGTGACATTTTAATTTCAGTTAAGGTCAAAATAAATTATGTCACATCAGTAATTACAATGTCACATAGCCAAAACAGAGGGACCTAATATCTTTTTAAAGGGGATTAAAAGTTTAGAAAAATGTAAATTAGGGGACTAAAATTGCATTTAAGCTTTATAATTATTTAGATATAATAAGGAATTATTCTAATTATTTGGATGAAATTATAATATTAGAGATTTTGAGGGTAAGGTGGTAATTTTGGGAGAAATAAGTGAGGTTAAGAATGAAATAATATAATAAGGGTCCAAGGGGTAAGAGTGACAAAAACAGAAAATTGGAGTTGGGAGAATCACTTTTGATCGATCGTGTTTTGGGAGAACGACTTTAAGGAACAAAAATGGAAAGGCTAGAGCTAATAGAATTCTTGGAGAACTCAAAGAGGAGAATCAAGATTTTTACGTCTAAGGTATGGAGAGTATAGCTTTCATTATGATTGATATAGAAATCTGAATATAAATAAGTTTGAGATTCTATGAGGTTTTGGAGTTTATGACGAGGGTTGATGAAATAGGATGTAAAATTGATTAGAATTGATGTATATGTTGTTTCTTATGATGAATTGTTGTTGCATTATGAATATCATGTGAATTGTGTGCAATTGGAGCTGTTTTGGGTTGAATTCATATGGAAATTGAGTGGTTTTAGTGCAGATTTCATAAAATAGCAGAAAACTGTTTATGTCTCGTTGTTAATTGTTAACAACAAATGGTTAATCGGTTAACACGTTAAAAATGTGTTTTTCTGGGCGTTTGAGCTTGGTAAACCGGTTACCAGCAGATGGTTAACTGATTACCATTAAATGTATCGACTTTTATAAATTTTCAAAAATTCATAACTTTTGACTCGTAAATCATTTTTGGTCGTCGTTCGAATCGTTGGAAAGCTGAATTCGTGTAATTTATGCTAAAATTATTTTCAATGACAGAATTCCAATTATTTAACACGCGGCATGTGTTTTCGTTTTATGTTTTGATATGTTGAACATTGAAATCTGGAAATTGGTTGTGCGATGCATGTTGTTGTTGTGGATTTCAGTGTATGTTTTTGTAACAGGTGTATTGTGTTGCTTTGATGTAACTAGTAATATGAATGAATACATGAATGTTGATTCAAGCTTGATGACTTATGTTAATAATTATGACGATATTGATGCATCATGCATTCATGGCATACTATGTTGGGACTTTGGTCTGATGTTGGATTCAATTTCATTGTGTGGATTGAAGTGATTATGTTATGCACCCTTGTGGAGGATTAATGACCCAATGTCCATTTATTTTGATTGGTACCACATGCATGTTCTGTTGACGTTGCATTTCATGATAAGTGGCATTGCATATGAATGAGTTAATTGTTGATTGATGTATGCATTTTATTGATGGTGTTATGAAGATGTTGATGATGTCCTATTTATATTCTTTTCTTTATACCTTTTATAATGAATTGTGAATACTCACCCTACTTGTTTGAATGTTGCCTCCACGTGGGTAATGTATAGATAATCATGATTAGCTCTTGGTGCGAGAAGGTTTAGCTCGGAGTCATTTATTTTCATTTCCGATAAACTAGAAGGGTCTTGCTCTGATAATGTAAAATCGAGTCGTGACGTTTGTAGTGAACATTAGTGTTCTTGTTTCTTTTGTTTTGCATTATGTTATTAGTTTTTTTTGACCGAGAAGTTGAAACATATTTTTATAATTGAATTAAGAAAATTTTCCACTACGATATTTTGAATTAAATATGGTGAAAGAACCCATGTTACGGAGCATGAGTATTAATATGAAGTTTTTTTGAAGAATATGTGATTGTGTTGTATTATGATATAGTTATTATTTTATCGCGTATTTTATATGGTGTTAGAAGAGTGTTACAATATATGCCCCAGGTAGTCGAACAAGAGGTGCCTAGAGAAGGAGAGTAACCATCAGACGTAATGGTTAATCGAAACCATGATGTTTATCTAGTCGTTCATCAAGTTAGACAAGGAAATATGTTGGGAAAATATAACCTTGCAACCATTGTCGAAAGGATAATGACACAAAATGGCGTGAACATGGGCCTGCAAAGGCCAAATTACACATCTCTTCTATCAGAATATGTGTTGCAGACTGAACTGCCAAAGGGATGGAAAGTCCCTAAATTCACCAAATTTGTTGGTGATACTAACAAGTCTACATGTGTTGTAGGCTGAATCAATCGAAGATTACTTAAATAGATTTTGATTATTGAAAACCAGGTGTTTTACTCAAGTACTTGAACATGAACTAGTCGAAATGGTCGCTGGGGGATTATATTTTTCTATTAGAAAGAAATTAGATACACAATATCTGAGAGATATGACTCAGTTAGCGGATAAAGTTCGACAGGTTGAAAGACTAAAGGTTGAGAAAGCTAGAGTGAACATGGGTAAAAAGGAGCATGTGGCATACGTTGATATGGAAGACAATAACTTGGCGTCAGATGTTGAATGCAACGATATCAAAGAGATTGAGGTCGATATGGCTGAGTTAAAGTCGAGTCCCCCATATGTGTGTAAATTGCTTACGCCTGCAAATGGTAAGAACCCTTGTGAGCTGAGAAAAATGATAAATTTTCTAAGAAAACCTATACCTTCGACGTGATCAAATGCGACAAAATTTCTGACTTATTGGTAGCAAATGGTGAAGTATTTGTGCCACCAGGCGCAAAAGTACCACCATTAGAATAAAGAAAGAAACAAGATTTCCGCAAATATCATAAATTTTTAGGACATAAGACCTCACAATGCTTCTTTTCAGGGATCTTGTTCAGGATGCATTGAACGAAAGAAGGTTGAGGTTTTCCAAAGGTAAAACTCCAACGAAGATCGACACTAACTCACAACAGATCAGAGAACCCCGTTATGTGGAGCCTATGGCAATCCACACGGTCGACATGACTGAAATTCATTTTTTTAAGGTGAATAAATGAGATGTACTCCTACATCTAATATCTTTGCCTAAATATTAACTAAAGTGACTTAACGAGATAATTGTGAACAAGATTCTTTATTATATTAAATGAATTAAAGGTTGTTCTAGTTGAATATACCTCTCAATTGTCTTTTTTTTTCCTCATACTAGAATTTTATATTAATTATTTTGTCGAGGATTTAATTTTATATTGAATGAATTAAGTAAAGATTTTTTTTATTGTTAATCAATTATAATTGTTAAAGATATTTAAATCTAATTATAACAGTTTTTAAAATTAAATGAATAATTGTAATTTGTTACAAATATAATTTTTCTTACACTTTCCTTTGTATAATAATTAAACTTCTTTTGTTTTTACCTTCAAACCCTCTTTTATATATTTCTCTTACTTACTCGAAAATTTATCTATTAAAAAAAAAAAGAAGGGTAAATTCTAAAATGAATGTAAATTCTAAAATGGTTTACAGAGAATCATAATAAATCGAAAATTGAGAAAAACACAGTGAAGAAGATCCGTGTAAGCGCTTTGAAGTGAGGTTACCACTACCAACAACAACCACCACCACCACCACCGCACTATCTCACACCCACTGCTATTGAAATGGGAACGTTAGGCAGAGCTTTCTACGCCGTTGGATTCTGGATCCGCGAGACCGGCCAAGCCATCGATCGTCTCGGCTCTCGTCTCCAAGGCAACTACTACTTCCAAGAACAACGTACGTTCCACTCTCAACCCTTGTCCATTTTTCAACTCAATTCATTTTCCGTTTTTTCATTCATTTCCTAGCTACTCTCAACTCTTCCAGTTACTCAATTAATTTATATCTTAATTGCTTTTCAATAGTTAGGGTTTGACATGCGCTTTTTTTGAATCGCGCTTTTTTTGAATCACATTTATTGATTATGATTTTCTTTGTTTTTATGGGGTTTCGATTTGTGTTCAGTTTCCAGGCATCGACCTTTGATGAATTTGTATGATAAAGCTCCTTATGTTCATAAAGATGCATTCATTGCTCCCAGTGCTTCCATTACCGGTGATGTTCAGATTGGCCAATCTTCCTCCATTTGGTATGGATGTGTTCTCAGAGGTAAACCACTCAACTCTGTATAAGACACACTTAAGTTATTTAAGCACATTGACACTGATATTTGTTGAAGGATTATTGTTAAAACAATAGATACAAATTATAGAATATTTTTTATAATAAAACGAAAATCGGAATCTAGAATGTCTACCTTTAAGATCCATGAGAAATGAGACATAACAGGTGAGACCAAATTAGTTATTAACTGTCTAATGAGATATCGATTGGATTTACAAATTATCAAATAGGTAAGGGCAGGGACCTCGTGTGAGCCATGATAAAATGGTTAAACCCATCATGAACCATTCTAAACAAAATCCAGTACATGTTCTTCAATTGATTGATGCTTAATAGCAATTTTCCATAATTAATAATAATTCCTTCAACTCGGTTTCCTTATTTTGTGTATGTGTTACATGGTTTTTATTGAGAGATTTATTAATTTAGTTTTGTTTCTGGGAATTGTGAGTTATGACCATAACGACAGGTTTTAATATTTATCCCATCACCTATTGAACATAATTAAGTTTCAGAATTCACATGTTCTACCATTTGCCTTTTATAAATGTGGTTTGGAAGAAAGTCGTGCCTCAAAAGACGCGGGGGACTCCAAACTGCCCAAATTTCACCTAGGGCGTGCTTGGTTGATCTGATATTTTGCACTCAATTATTGAAATGTGGATATGTCTACTTTGGATTCAAGATTGGAGTTGGATTCTCGCGTCTCAATACTATACAAACATGATGATTGTAAAGCTTCAAATAAGTGAAGTGAACAAATGTAAGGTTACGCCGCAATACACACACATGCTACGTGGAAATGAAACTCATTCACTTCAGGACTGTGATTTTAAGGCTGTATTCCCATTGCTTGAAAATGGCATTCAGTTCATTTGCATGCCTTTTCCAAACCCCGAATTGCTGATCACCCGTAACCTCACTGCATTATACTCCCCTTTGCTCTCTTTGGATAAGAGTAAGACGGAGATGACCATGCTTTGAATACCTATTTCCTTCATTTTAAATTACTTCAACTTCAACTATTTGTATTCAAATGGAGTGTTAACAACTGTTATACATATATTACTAATATTCATGCTCTAATAATCATTTTATACGCACATCGTGTACTCCATATTAAATGGGGTTTAGTATGAATAATCCCCACCCCGACCCGCATATCTTTCTGATATTTGTGTTTCTACTGCTGTTTTGTTACTTTTAACTAAATGATATTTTTTCTGTGAAGGTGATGTAAACAGCATTACTATTGGATCTTCAACTAATATACAAGACAATTCTCTTGTTCATGTTGCTAAGTCTAATTTGGATGGAAAGGTATTACCTACAATCATTGGAGATAATGTCACTGTAGGTGAGTAAAAAGGATATGTGATCATTTTGTCAATGACTTAAACATGGTTTTTGTGTGAACATTATCTAAGGATTTGGCACTATGAATTTAGGTCACAGTGCTGTGTTACAAGGGTGCACTGTTGAGGATGAGGCATTCATTGGCATGGGTGCAACCTTGCTTGATGGCGTGTATGTTGAGAAACATGCCATGGTTGCTGCTGGAGCTCTTGTCAAGCAGCATACTAGGATTCCGTGTGGAGAGGTTTGTATGAACATGTTTTTCTTCAGAGAAGGAAGTGTTCCTTATTCTGATTGAAATTAATTAGTGTTAGATATTATAACTTTCTACAATTATCAATGGAAGTTATCATAGAGCATTCGTGATTCATTCTATGTGTGATTCAATTGGACCTATATTCAGATGAATAGTTCTAAAGGTTTTCATCTTATTTATGACTAACATGTGTATTTTGCAGGTTTGGGGAGGTAATCCAGCAAGGTTCTTGAGGAAGCTTAAAGAAGAAGAAATGGCATTCTTCTCACAATCTGCCTTAAATTATTCCAATTTGGCTCAGGCTCATGCTGCTGAAAATGCAAAACCACTGGACGAGACTGAATTTGTGAAAGTTCTTGGCAAGAAGGTTGCTCGTTCTGAAGAAGATGGTTCAGTACTCGACGCTGTTCAAGACACACCTCCAGAGATTAACCTCCCAAATAACGTTGTGGTAGATAAAGTTCCAAAGGCTTAATTTCATTCCTTTAGAGTACATTTTATGTGCGATTTCTAGGATGATGGCTGCTCTTGTTTTCAATAAGTTTTGTCAGTGCTTTGGTGTTCATACTGTTAAATTGAATATCAGAACATGCTGTACGTGGTGGCGTATGGTTAATTTTTTTGGTAATACCACAATTTGGTTGAACTAAGGCATCCAGGAACATATCTGCAGTTATACAGCACTGCAATTTGGCATGTACTCTAAAATAAAGAACATCATTTTAAATGAGGAAGGATCTCTTTTTTTTTTAAGTAAAGAAACTGATCACCCAGATTTTAGGTCTATAAAGGTCTACAAGTCAAAAGTCAAAACTTCAATAATGGAACTAAAGAGAGTCTCTACTCAATTCAGATATACACCAGCTAAACCTGTTTTTCATATTTCTTGTTATGCTTTAGTATTTATTTATTTTGCTGTTTCCTGATTTTTTACATTTCCTCATAAATGTTTTAACTTGAATTTCATTTCATGTTTATTCTTTGTATAACCTAAATACACAAGACATGATAAGCTACCCAATAGAGGGTTTTATATACAAATTCCAATTTAAAAAGATATAAAAGTAAATAGACCAAATCAAATTTAAAATTTGTTTTTGGAGACTCCTTCAATTTATCATGATGAATTTATGTAAATACAAGTATTAGTAAACTTAATATATACTTCATATTTACATATTTATTTCTTTATAACAAGTAGTTTATTAACAAAAATATAGTGCATTTATATTCATTAATAAAGAAGATAAGCAAAGTTAATATATTGTGAACATTTTATCAGAGTATATTCAAGCGAATAAAAACTTGTATTGTGAGTTATTTTAATGATTACGCAATATATTGGACCATGAAGTGTGATTTACAAAAAAAGAAAAAGAAAAATAATTGGACCATGAAGTGTGATTTACAAAAAAAAGAAAAAGAAAAATAATTGGACCATGAAGTGTGATTTACAAAAAAAGAAAAAGAAAAATATATAAAAAAAGTTCCATTGCCGGGAATCGAACCCGGGTCTCCTGGGTGAAAGCCAGATATCCTAACCGCTGGACGACAATGGATTGTTGAGAAATGAGCGTTTCAAATTTATTAAATAACTAATTAGAAACAAAAAATATTTGAACTTGTGGGAAGAGTTAACTGTTCAGAATTAACACGATGTTGCATTTATTAGAAACATCATATACTATCCGTGAACATTAATTATAATTGTTTTAGTCATACTACTAACGTGTTGGTCTACTATTTATTGTTGAACGTTTCAATTTTTTTTATACTTTTAAATAAAATGTTTCATATCAAGCAATAGAAATTTTAGAAAAACATGTACAAATGACACTTTGACTAAGCCTGGTAGAATGGGAAAAACTCAATTGTAATAGTATTATTCACTCAATTGTTACTTTAATAATATTTTCTTGATCCAACATATCACATCTTTTATTTAATTGTAGGTTGAAAATTTGTTGGTATGAGAGAAAAAGTCAATAAAAATCCGCATCATTAATTGTATTCAAACGGCGTATAAAGAAAAAACATTACATGAAAACTAGTACAACCAAACTCGACATATCATAGAATATAAAAATCACTCTATGGTAAGTAAGTGCTACAAGTTACATTATATATCTCATCCACATCTCTTACCAAGTCATCACCAACCACTTTTCTCTTCCATCAACCAAACCTCAAAATCAAGCCATGTTTAGATCCAATAGTACTCGAAGAGGCAATGAAAAATATGAGAAATTAGATAAAGAATTAGGTGAAAATAATAATGGGATTTCAAATGAAGAGTACATGAAGAGAAGTGCAAGTGTTCCTTCCGGGCCATCAGATACTAAGGCAAATATGGCTATGCCTTCAAACTTTGTGGATGGTAATCTACAAAGAAACCCTACAAAGAAAGCAAGTAGTGATCATAAGGAAAAGAATAGTGTTCACCCTCTTTTGAATTTCTTTGATATTAGAAGGAAGAAGAAGAAAGCAACATCTAAGCCTGAGTTTGCTAGGTATGTTGAGTATATGAAGGAAGGAGGCATGTGGGATTCTGAATCAAATAAGCCTGTAATTTATTACAAATGATGTGGATTCTTCAAGTTTAAGATATTTCTTGTAAAAATATTAGAGTTTGGATTTCATATATTTCTTGTAAAAATGATGTCCATTTATATACTATGTTATGAATTTTATGTGCTTTACATGGTAAATTAGACTCGTAACAACTAGTAGACTCATTGCACACAGAAAGGTTTTGTGGTGATATTGACTAGATTAATATGAGTTGGAAATTTTAATGTTCATAGCATAGTTTGAAGAAGGAAAAAAAAAATTAACTATTGTGTTTATGATTTTTTGTTGTTGTTGTCAAATGGCTTGGCAATTAGAATTTTACAACTATCAATTGAGTTAATAATGAGTTAATTATATTTGCAAATTAACGTTATTTAAGATTGTTTGTTAATTGATACAAAATGGAAGAGACCAATTGTTTTATATAAGTATTTGGACCAGATCTAACACACTAAAAGTGCAACTACTTAAAGCTTAAAATAATTAACTAACTAATACAAGAAAAGTTAGTTATCTTTTTAATAGCCTCACATAAGCTTCGAGATCTTTGATGTGAAAATGATGTTCTAATATTGCTTTTACCTTGTTGATAATATCCATGTAATTGTCTGCAAGAACAAAATCATCAACATAACTGAGTAGTGCAATTAAAGTATTATGAGATTGAAGAATGAATAAAGAGTGACCAACATAACATTGTTTAAAACCATTAGAGGACAACACAATAGATAAATTTTCAAACCACTGTCTACTATATTGCTTTAATCCATAAATTAATTTTAGAAGTTTACAAACTTGATTTGGATAAGAAGGTGTGATGCCTTTGGGTAATTACACACTTCCTCGTTCAAATCTCCACGAAGAAAATTATTATGAACATCAAGTTGATAAAGTGAAGATTTAATGAAGATAAAGCAAAAATGAGTCTTACAGTGGTCAACTCTGTAATAACATATATGAAAGAGTAAAATTTAAATAATGTGATATTGTAAGAAATGAACTTTGAACTATCATAAGGAATATTAGAGTGATATGCATTGCAAACAAAGTCTTTTAAATATGCAGGGGTAGTTTTGTTTCTGATGGATTTCCTAATAATTGACAGGTTAGTGATGTCTGATGTCAGTAGAGGAAGTAGGGATACTACCATGAGTGAATTTAGTGGAGTGGGCATGTTTACTCGCAGGGAATGCACTAGCATGTTCAAGTGAGTCTTCAGTAGGAGGTTGAGTGGAAAGGTCTTGATTGAGAGGTGTGATGGTAGGTGTACTATGAGCTTCAGTGAGATGAATATGTGTACTTTTAGGGACATCTATGTTATGTGAAGGTAGTGGAATGTATAAAACCCTTATATCCCACATACAAATACGCGGTAAAGTAATCATTTAAATTAGAGTACATCAAAGAAAGGCGTCACATTTTTCTTCTTGGAAACATCATAATAATAAATCATTTAAATCAGAGTACATCAAAGAAATGCGTCACATTTAATACAAAACATCACAGCGAAATAATTTCTTAATTCCATTCAAATCAAACTTCAAAACATCTTTAAGAAAACAATTATAACATGTATTAAACTAAGAAAATAGAACTCAAAGATTCACAATGTTCCCGACCCGATGTTACATAATCAGAGCAAGATACCCACTAAACTACGGAAAAGGAAATCGACTCCAAAAGCTACCTCTTCGCGCACCACAAACTAATCTTGATTATCTGCATGTTACCCACGTAGAGACAACATTCAAACAGGCAGGGTGAGAAACCAAAAATTCATTATAATAATATAACGAAAAGAAGATAAAAGAGACAACAACAACATCGTACCATCATCATCATTACACATAAAAATCTATCATAATCTTTGTCATTCACATGCAATGCCATTTAGAATGAAATGCAACTAAATGCATGTGGTACCCATCAATATAAATTGACACTGGGCCATTAACCTTCCACAAAAGGAGCACAACATACTCAACATAGTCACTTCAATTCACACAACGAGATTGAAGCCATCAACAGACCGAAGTCTCAACATAGAATGCTATAAAATGCAATGATGTGTTATTCTCATCAAAATTCAACATAATCAACACGGTGCATCATCATTTCATGTCATCAAAATAAATAATCATAAATCATGCTTCATTATCATACACTTATACAAAATCATAGCATCATGAACAACATCGACTAAGCAACAAAAATTAACTCAAAACGACAAGAAGACAACATAAAAACAACAAAACAACACGGGGCCTCCTCTCACCGATCGACGCTACACGGGGCGCCATCCAGCTCTCAAATGTTCCAAAATCCAACAGCGTTCCTCGCCGCGCCTGCTACTCACTGCCCGGTAAAGTGAACATCGCCCGACCGTCGAAACCCACCGCCCGACGGTACGACGCGATAACAAATTTTTTATTTCAGAATTTCTATTACATACCAGTCCAAAAACTTTCCCAATTCTGTTTCTCATGCACGAAATTTCACCAATCAACAAAAATAATACACAACCAATGACATATACAACATCATAACATCATTATTCATCAATTAACTTATTCCTAATTCATCAATATCTACCTATTCTCATCAAACCCCATCAAACCCTCATAACCCAAACTCCATTCATGATCAATTCACTATATACTAAAATAATAAACAATCATTCTCCCCATACCTTAGAGTAAAAATCTGATTTCTCTTCCTCCTTTTGCAACTCTCACCCTAGCCTTTTGTTCTTCAGAACTCTCTTGCTCCAGTCACCAAAACATGTATAATGAGAACATTTTTCTATATTCCTCTCTTAACTCTCAAATACCCCTAAATAGACTCTTCCATCTTTATCCTCACTTAACCTCCACAAAAGACCAACCTACCCTTAAGACCTCTAATTCATTTATTTTAATTTTAATAATAATATTTAAATAATATACCATACATTATCCTACTATCACCATCAACTAAAATAATTCCATCACAACAATTAAACCACACAATAACATATCAACACAATTTCCATATGTTCATAAGTAATTAACCAATAATTAAATTATGAATTTCAGGGCGTTACAACTCTCCCCCACTTAAGGAATTTTCGTCGTCGAAAATTTACCTGGAGCAAATAGAGTCAGATACGAGTCCTTCATCTGGTATTCTCGGTCCCAAGTCCAACTTTCACCAGCTGGTCCTACCCACAATACTCTCACTTAAGAGATCTCTTTACCTCATAGTTGTTTCATTTCTCGACTATCAATCCTCACGGGTAAAGCTTAAACAATCAGATTATCTCTTACCTGAACATCATCCATCTGGATCTCATGCGACATATTTGGAATATACTTCCTCTGTTGTGACACGTGAAACATATCATGCAAATTCACAAGAGATGGTGGTAACGCAATCCAAAATGCGACCTCTTCGATTCTTTGTGAAATCTGATACAAATCAACAAAACACGGGGTGAGCTTTCTAGACTTCAAGGCTCGCCTGACACCAGTCACCAGAGTAACTCTCAAGAACACATGATCTCCCTCTTGGAATTCAAGTGCCTTCCTTCTTTTATCATGATAACACTTCTGACGACTTTGTGAAGTCTTCATTCTCTCTTGAATCATCTTAATCTTCTCAGTCGTCTGCTGCACAATTTCATGTCCGAGCACAACACTCTCGCCTGATTCATACCAATAAAATGGAGTTCGACATCCTCTACCATACAATGCTTCATACGGTTCCATTCCAATACTAACATGGAATATATTGTTGCATGTAAGCTTAATCAATAACAAATGGCTTTCCCAAGACCCTCATTGGTCCAACACACAAGCTCTCAGTAAATCCTCTATAGATTGGATAGTTCTTTATGTCTAACCATCAGTCTGCGGATGATAAGCAGAGCTCATCCTCAACTTAGTACCCGTGGCGTCTTGTAAACTCTTCCAAAACCTCGACGTAAACTGTGTATCGCTATCCGATACAATACTCGATGGTATCCCATGAAACTTCACAATTTCCTCAATATACATCTCAGCTAGTTTCTGCATAGAATGATTAATCTTCATCGGCAAGAAATGAGTCGATTTAGTCAATCTATCCATGATCATCCAAATCGAATCATTCCCATTTGTAGTTTTCGGCAAACCCGACACAAAATCCATGGAAATGCTATCCCACTTCCATTATGGAATATTCAACGGTTGCATAAGTCGTAACGACTTTTGATGTTCAATCTTTGACTTTTGGCAAATCAAACATGAATATACAAACTCAATAATTTTTCTCTTCATACCCGGCCACCAAAACATTTTTTGTAAATCCTAATACATCTTCGTAGCACCAGGATGAATGCTTAGTCTACTTTAATGTGCTTCCTCTAAAATACTATGCTTAATTTCTGGAATATCTGGAATACACACTCTGTCTCAGAATCTCATTACATCATTCTCGTCAATTCGAAATTTACCTCTGCTACCTTGGTTAATCAAATTCAATAGATCAATCAACTTCAAATCAAATTATTGTCATACTCGGGTCTCCTCCACGATATCACTAGTCAATTTCAACATTCCCAACTTCACACTGTCAGAAGTAGTCTCACATAACAAACCCATGTCTCTGAACTGTTCGATCAACTCTCGTTCTTTCACCATAAGCATCGACATATGAAATGTCTTCCTACTCAAAGCATCTAAAACCACATTTGCTTTACTAGGTTGGTAACTCAAATCAAAATCAAAATCTTTCAGCAATCCTAGCCATCTTCTATGCCTCATATTCAATTCCCTCTGGTCAAACAAATATTTTAAACTTTTATGATCGCTGAACACCTCAAATCTCAAAGCAAAGAGATAATGTCTCCAAATCTTCAACACAAACACCACGACTGCCAATTCCAAATCATGCATAAGATAAAGCCTCTCATGAACTCTTAGTTACATAGAAGCATAAGCAACCACTTGACCATTCTGCATGAACACTTATCCAAGTCCCATCTTTGATGCATCACAATACACTATGAAGAATTCACTTGGATTAAGCAAAATCAACACTTGGGCAATCGTCAACTTCTTCTTTAATTCCACAAAAGTCTTCTCACATGCAACATTCCAAACATACTCTTGACCCTTCCGAGTCAACTGAGTCAAAGGTAATGCCAACGTTGAAAAGCCTTAGATAAACTTCCGGTAATAACCTGCAAATCCCAGAAAACTTCTGATCTCGGTAGCAGATTTCAGATTCTCCCATTGCAACACTGCATCAATCTTTGAAGAATCCACCAAAATTCCACCACTTGAAATTACGTGGCCTAGAAAACTCACTTCTTTCATCCAGAACTCACATTTCAACAACTTAGGATACAACTTTTTCTCTCTCAACACTTATAGCACAATTTTCAAATTCTCTACATGCCCTTCTTCTGATTTAGAATATATCAGAATATTATCGATAAAACCCACCACAAATTTATTCATGTACTCATGAAAGATTCAGTTCATGTACTCCATGAACACACCAGGTTCATTAGATACCCCAAACGGTATCACAGTGTACTCATAGTGACCATACCTCGTTCTAAAATCTGTCTTCTGAATATCATCTGCTTTAACTCGAATTTAGTGATAACTAGACCTTAAATCAATCTTGCTGAACACACAGGCACCTACTAGTTGATCCATCAAATTGTTGATTCTCTGAAGTGGATACTTATTCTTGATAGTCACTTTATTCAAATGTCGATAATCGATATATAACCACATGCTACCATCTTTCTTTTTCACCAACAACACTGGAGCACCCCACGGAGAAACACTAGGTCGAACAAACTTCTTTTCTAACAATTCCTCTAATTGCTTCTTCAACTTACTCAAATCCGAAGCAAACATCCGATAAAGATCCATAGACACCTGACTAGTACTTACCTGGTACTAAGTCCGCTGCAAACTCAAATTCACGTTTTAGAGGTAAATCACTTATGTCATCCGGAAACACATATGGAAATTCACGGACAATAGGTAATTCGACACTTGCAGTTTTCTGGTCGACTTGTGTTGTACCCCAAACTTTTCCTTCATATCTTCAAGACAATATGACTCAAAAGGTCTTCTAATAGTCACAAGATTTTCAATTGCTCAAAGGGATTCAAGGTTTTATCAGACAAAGTCTCCTCCTAAGCAATGAGTTTTAAATTAGGGATTTGAGTTTCCCAAAGTAAATTGGACTTACAAAGCCTCAAGTGTACTTCATGGTGTCCCACATACTTTAGAGAATCCTCATGTCAAGTTTCAAGGCTTGCCCTACAAGTTTGGACAGTCAAATGCTCAGATGATCAAAAATCAGTTAACTTGGTCAAAAAGTCAATTGTGGTCAACATACAGTCAAACTTCAAGATTTTTGGTCAACATCTAGATTATGAGGTAATATTCATCATTTGATCAAGGGTTGATCATGATTCATCAAGGAAACCTCAAATTCATCAAAAATCAGAGGTTACTAAATTAGGGTTTCTACCGGAAAAAGTCAACTGTACTTTGACCAGCCATAACTTTCACATAATTCATCAAAAATTTCCCATCCAAATCTCATTTTGAAGGAAATTAAATTCCCTACAACTTTGTGTCTCACAAGTCAAGGCCAGAAATGCTTCATTTGAGAGATATGAGCCAAGACATTACAGGTCCTTTAAAAAGTCAACAAAAATAACTTTTTCAAAAGCTCATAACTTGAACATGAAATATCAAATGGACATGATACCAAAAGGAGTGATTAGAGGACACTCTAAGATTTATAAAAAGTCCAAGAACACATCCATGGGATGAAAATTTAGAGAGTTATGCATTGTTGAAGTTGAGAAAATTTGATGAGGTGTATAAGGTAAATAATGACCAAAACCAATCTTTTTGCCAAATGGACCCATTCTTTTATGATCCTAACTTAATTCTAAGACGGTTCATGCCCTCTGTTGGTGTAAGCCCTATAGGCCAATACTTTTTGGTACTTGTATCGGATTATTCGTTTAATAATAAAAGGCATTTCTTTATTATGTTTGTCTTTCAGAATAATAAAGTCCCTAGAATAGTTAGTCTGTTTAATGAAATGTTAAGTGTGACTTAATCATGAGATCCCATTAAACATAAAGACATTATTCTTAAAATATCCGTAGTCAAGCTTTATTGCAAAGTGGGATAACATTAAAGCATTGAGACTATTATGAAGATAGACTGATGATCACATCTCATGGATCATGGATAAAGAGTTATCAAGTCTTGACATAGGTATAAATATTAGGAGTAATATTTATACCGGATTGACCCGCTATGAGAATACTACATAGTATGTTATGCAAAGTGTCATAAGTTATTCTCATGGTGATAATGGTGTATTACCACCCTTCGACCTGAAACCACTATGGACCCTAGATGTAGAGTCGGGTGCTTTATTGCTGATCAAACATTATCCGTAACTGGATGATCATAAAGACAGTTGATGGGCACTCCACGAAGCATGCTGAGGGACATGAGTGTCCTAGATGGAATTTGCCAATCCTGCATAACAGGAGAAATGTCTAAGGGCCCAATATTGAACTGGACAAGGATGACACAGTGTATGCCTTGTGTTCAATATAGACATAGGGGCAAAAGGGTAATTGTACAAACATATATTATCACGAAAAAGGTTTTGTCAGATCACATGACATTTTCGTGACTTGGGTAGCAGTGATGTGTTGCTAGATACCGCTCACTGTTTATTATGTTAAATATATAATTTAATATAATTACCAACATTACGAAATCCTACAGGGTCACACACATAAGGACAGTTTGATGAGAGATAGAGAAATCAAAGGAACACCGTAAGGTACGGTGCACTTAAGTGAAAAATAGAAATTCGGATAATATAATAATAATTATTGTTATTTTATAATGGTTATAAAATAATAATAAAATAAATATATTTATTATAATAATAGTTATTATAATAATATATAATATTATTATGGATCATGTGAATTGGGCTTTTAGCCCGCAGTCCACAAGAGAGTCTATAAAAGGAACCCTTGTGATGAAGCTTTTACTTGATGCAATTTCGTTTTTGATTCTCACTCAAATAATTCCGTTCGTAAGCAGCTAGCACTGTGACCGGAAGCTGTTCGTGTGGACTGAGTAGAGGCGTTGCACTTCATCAACGCTTGTGATCGCTGCATCAAAGATCTGAATCGCCACAAAGAGGTAACGATTCTATCACTGACCATGCTCATTCGTAAGGATCACTAAAGGAAAATTTTTGTTTTCCGCTGCGTTTAGATCGCAATTTTCCTTCAGTGGTATCAGAGCCACTTACGAAACCATGGATCTGATAGCTGTTAAATTTCCGTTTTTTTTCTGTATTTGATTCGATTAAAACACAGAACGAATTTAACAATAAACAATTAATTAAATTTGGCATCTGTTGTGTACGATTTGGATGATTGATGTTGATTATGCTTCAGAAACCGACATTAGTATGGTGAAGTTGTGCGATACATTGATCATCCATAGGTTACACAATTAGATCGATCACTTTTATATAAGATATAAGAAATTCTGATGCAAAGATGGTATATGGGATATACTGTTTTGATTTCATCCATTCAATCACATAAGGATTGTAATTCTTTTGAAAGATCATCATTTTCATTCGCTTCGGAATCCGACGTTAGTATGGTGAAGCAATGACATGTTGATCTATCATATTGAGTTATCAATCGAGTTGTGTTTGACGGTATGAAATTGTTGCATTAGGATTAATGGCAGTACAAGTGTTGTATTGCCGCAGACTTTTCCGGTTGGGGTTGTAAATGCACAAAAGTTGTGCAGGAAACGACGTGAAATACAATGAAGTGTTCATAAAATTTTTCGTTGGGGCGCTGCCCCTAACAACCCCGCAAGGAGGCGCTGCCCCCTTGACCCCCGTCCGCTGAACGGTCAGCGGAACCCCCGGCTAAGTCTGCAAAGTGTGATCAATCAGCCGAAATTTAATTTAGTTTATTTAATTATCGGAATTTTAAACTAATAATAAAAGTGTGTTTATTATTATTTATTTGTGGTGATCAGTTATGGCCTTAGTTTATCCTTTATTATTGTTTTGGGATTTTTAAATACGGCCTGCGTGTCGTGCCTCTCTCTCAATCTCTTTATGTAACTTCTTTTCTCATCTCACTCCCTCGTATGTAAAACGAGTTTTCTTATATGTAATGTAATATTATGTTATGAAGAAAAAAGAAGTATTCAATATTAAAGGAGGATAACCTTGGAGATCATGCTTGGAGAAGCTTAGATCGTTATTAGGTTAGCTTAGGTTCTCTCATTGGCTTGAGAGAACAATTGCGTTAGGGGCCATAATTGTATCTTTTTATATGTATGTTGATGCATGTAATTGTATGTTGATGCATGTGAGAGACGTTTTGCATGTTAAGCCGGTGAGATCAAACTAATAACAAATTCCCTCAAAATTAAATATTAAGTTTATGCTTTCCAATTTTTAGCACTCATCAAGACTAGTATCGAGCATTGTAGGTTTCGCCTACGCGAGGTGCATGTTCTATATTAGTAAGGTGTGATGGGATAATTGTAATATCCAATTGCTAAAACAATGGGTCAAACTTAACTAAACAAATTATAATAAGATTATACATGTTTAGAAGCAAGAATTGGGAATGATTCATGTGATGGATCAGAATAAGGAGTTATTCACCCAATTGAAAATATTCGAGAGTTGTATGAGATACAATTGGAAGGAGTTCCTACCTAAATAACTTAGTTTTGTGTAATCAGCCTAACGCTGACTTAAAACAAAGTGAAACATGGATCTCGACCCACTAGAAAGTCTTCCAACGGGATTTTCCGAATCAAATGATGAGGGTCATTTGTTTTGAATAAAATAGTGGGAGCATATTTGATTAAAGGCCTAATTAAATATGTTGTTTTAATGATACTTATATTTTCATATTTCTCTTGTAGATTACCATGACAACAAACACATCGAACAATATTTTGCGATCCATCCTAGATAAGGAAAAATTGTCTGGGACAAATTTCCTGGATTGGCACCGTAATCTGAGGATCGTCCTCAAGCACGATAAGAAGCTGTATGTCTTGGAGACACCAGTTCCTGAGGAGGAACCTCCTAGTTCTGCATCAAAGGCAGAAAGAGATGCTTATAAGAAGCATTTCGATGATGCCAATGAAACCGCTTGCCTCATGCTTGCTACCATGAACTCTGAGTTGCAAAAGCAACACGAGAACATGTCTGCGTTCGATATGATCGGACATCTGAAAATGCTTTATCAAGAGCAAGCAAGAAATGAGAGGTTTCAGGTTTCAAAGTCCCTTTTTAACAGCAAGTTAGCTGAGGGAGCCCCTGTAAGTCCCCATGTACTCAAGATGATTGGGTATGTGGAGAACCTTGACAGATTAGGGTTTCCCATTGGAAAAGAACTTGCGATTGATCTGATCTTGCAATCGTTGCCAGAGAGCTTCAGTCAGTTTGTCCTGAATTTCAATATGAATGACTTGGACAAAAGTCTTCCAGAACTGCTAGGCATGTTGAGAACTGCTGAGCAGAATATGAAGACAAAAGGGAAATCTATTCTGATGGTCAGTAATGGAAAGAAACAGAACAAGAGGCCCATCAAACAGGGTGGTAGAGGGAAAGGCAAGGAAGTTGCCAAACCCAAACCCGCTCCTCCTGTTTTGAAGCCTAGTGGAGGAATAGCAAAGGAGGGCACTTGCTTCCATTGCGGTAAGACCGGACATTGGAAGAGAAATTGCCCAAAGTACCTGGAAGATAAGAAAAATGGAGTAGAGACTTCAAATTCAGGTATTTTTGTTATTGAAATTAATTTATCTACTTCTGCATCATGGGTATTAGATACTGGATGCGGTTCTCACATTTGTACTAATGTGCAGGGGCTAAAAAGGAGTAGAGATTTGGCAAAAGGTGAAGTTGACCTACGAGTTGGCAATGGAGCAAAGGTTGCTGCTTTAGCTGTAGGAACTTATGTTTTAACTTTACCTAGTGGTTTAATAATTCAGTTAGAGAACTGTTATTATGTACCTGCAATTAGCAGGAATATTATTTCCGTTTCTTGTTTGGACAAGTTTGGTTTTTCATTCATAATAAAGAACAATTGTTGCTCCATTTATTTGAATGATATATTCTATGCTACTGCAAAAATGAATAATGGACTATATGTCCTTGATCTTGAAATGCCAATTTATAACATTAATACTAAAAGGTTGAAACCTAATGAGTTGAATCCAACTTACCTTTGGCACTGTCGATTAGGCCACATAAATGAGAAACGCATTTCCAAACTCCATAAAGATGGACTCTTGGACTCTTTTAATTATGAATCATATGACACATGCAGATCTTGTTTAATTGGAAAGATGACAAAGTCCCCATTCACAGGAAAAGGTGAAAGGGCTAATGATCTTTTGGCACTCATACATACTGATGTATGTGGACCACTGAACATACCAGCCAGAGGAGGTTTTCAGTACTTCATCACTTTCACTGATGACTTCAGTAGATACAGATATGTGTATTTAATGAAACACAAATCTGAGTCCTTTGAAAAGTTCAAGGAATTCAAGAATGAAGTACAAAACCAACTAGGGAAGAATATTAAAGTTCTTCGATCAGATCGAGGCGGTGAATATTTAAGCCTAGAATTTGATGACCATCTAAAAGAGTATGGGATTCTATCCCAACTTACTCCTCCTGGAACACCACAATGGAATGGTGTATCTGAGAGAAGAAATCGAACCTTGTTAGACATGGTCCGATCCATGATGAGTCACGCCGATCTTCCAAACTCCTTTTGGGGACATGCATTATTAACAGCAGCTTACACACTTAACCGTGTTCCATCCAAAAAGGTTGATAAGACACCATATGAGATATGGAGTGGTAAGAAACCACATATGTCTTACATGAAGATTTGGGGTTGCGAAGTTTACGTCAAACGACAAATTTCAACCAAGCTTGAGCCCAAATCTGACAAATGCTTATTTGTGGGGTATCCTAAAGAAACAAGAGGATATTACTTCTACAATCCTTCTGAGGGCAAAGTGTTTGTCGCTCGAACTGGAGTCTTTCTGGAAAGGGATTTTATTTCCAAAGGAAACAGTGGGAGGAAAATAGAGCTTGAAGAAATTCAAGAATCACAAAACATTGAAACACCTATGGAGGAACTAGAGCAGGAAACACAAGTAGTTGTGGAAGAGCAACCTGCTCAAGTAGAACAAGACCAACGTAGGTCAAGCAGGACACGTCACCAACCTGAGAGATATGGATATCTCATAAGTGATCAGGGTGATGTATTTCTCATGGATCAAGATGAGCCTGTGACCTACAAAGAGGCCATAACTGGTCCTGAGTCTGAGAAGTGGCTAGAAGCCATGAAATCTGAAATGGATTCCATGTACACAAACCAGGTTTGGACCTTGGTAGAACCTCCTATAGGAGTTAACCCTATAGGATGCAAGTGGGTCTTCAAGAAGAAGACTGACATGGATGGTAAGGTACATACCTATAAAGCAAGACTGGTTGCAAAAGGCTATAAACAAATTCATGGGGTTGACTATGATGAAACCTTTTCACCAGTTGCAATGCTTAAATCTGTTCGGATTTTACTTGCCATCGCTGCATATCATGATTATGAAATATGGCAGATGGATGTCAAAACTGCTTTCCTTAATGGGAATCTTCTTGAGGATGTGTACATGACACAACCTGAAGGATTTGACATACCACAAGATGCCCAAAAGATATGCAAGTTACAGCGATCAATCTATGGATTAAAGCAAGCTTCCAGAAGCTGGAATCTTCGTTTTGATGAAACCGTAAAACAATATGGATTCATCAAAAATGAAGATGAACCTTGTGTCTACAAGAAGGTTAGTGGGAGCATGATCGTGTTTCTGGTATTATATGTAGATGACATATTACTCATTGGAAACGATGTCCCTACCTTGCAACAAGTGAAGACTTGGTTAGGGAATTGTTTTTCTATGAAAGACCTAGGTGAAGCAGCCTATATATTAGGAATTAGGATCTATAGAGATAGATCACAAAAACTGCTTGGCCTAAGTCAGAGTACATACATAGATAAAGTGTTGAGACGCTTTAATATGCATGATTCCAAGAAAGGATTCATACCTATGCAACATGGTCTGTGTTTATCAAAAACACAATCCCTTTCAACTAAGGAAGAAAGGGATCGCATGAATAAGATTCCATATGCATCTGCAATAGGATCTATCATGTATGCCATGTTATGTACTCGACCAGATGTCTCGTATGCATTAAGTGCAACGAGTAGGTACCAATCTGATCCCGGTGATGCTCACTGGGTAGTTGTCAAGAATATCCTTAAGTACTTGAGAAGGACTAAGGATTCATTCTTGATATATGGAGGTCAGGAAGAGCTTGATGTAATTGGTTACACTGATGCTAGCTTCCAGACAGATAAGGATGATTTTAGATCACAATCTGGTTATGTGTTCTGTCTCAATGGTGGCGCTGTGAGCTGGAAAAGTTCAAAGCAGGAAACAGTTGCTGATTCTACAACTGAGGCCGAGTATATTGCTGCCTCAAATGCAGCAAAGGAAGCTGTTTGGATCAAGAAGTTCATTAGTGAACTTGGCATAGTCCCTAGCATTGTGGATCCCATTGGTTTATATTGTGATAACAATGGTGCTATCGCACAAGCTAAGGAGCCTAGATCTCACCAACGATCCAAACACATACTTAGGCGTTATCACCTCATTCGAGAGATAATCGATCGGGGAGATGTGAAGATATGCAGAGTACCTACACTTGACAATATCGCTGACCCATTAACAAAGCCTCTTGCGCAACAGAAGCATGATGGTCATACTAGATCTATGGGTATTAAGGGTATGCCTAATTGGCTCTAGTGCTAGTGGGAGATTGTTGGTGTAAGCCCTAGAGGCCAATACTTTTTGGTACTTGTATCGGATTATTCGTTTAATAATAAAAGGCATTTCTTTATTATGTTTGTCTTTCAGAATAATAAAGTCCCTAGAATAGTTAGTCTGTTTAATGAAATGTTAAGTGTGACTTAATCATGAGATCCCATTAAACATAAAGACATTATTCTTAAAATATTCGTAGTCAAGCTTTATTGCAAAGTGGGATAACATTAAAGCATTGAGACTATTATGAAGATAGACTGATGATCACATCTCATGGATCATGGATAAAGAGTTATCAAGTCTTGATATAGGTATAAATATTAGGAGTAATATTTATACCGGATTGACCCGCTATGAGAATACTACATAGTATGTTATGCAAAGTGTCATAAGTTATTCTCATGGTGATAATGGTGTATTACCACCCTTCGACCTGAAACCACTATGGACCCTAGATGTAGAGTCGGGTGCTTTATTGCTGATCAAACATTATCCGTAACTGGATGATCATAAAGACAGTTGATGGGCACTCCACGAAGCATGCTGAGGGACATGAGTGTCCTAGATGGAATTTGCCAATCCTGCATAACAGGAGAAATGTCTAAGGGCCCAATATTGAACTGGACAAGGATGACACAGTGTATGCCTTGTGTTCAATATAGACATAGGGGCAAAAGGGTAATTGTACAAACATATATTATCACGAAAAAGGTTTTGTCAGATCACATGACATTTTCGTGACTTGGGTAGCAGTGATGTGTTGCTAGATACCGCTCACTGTTTATTATGTTAAATATATAATTTAATATAATTACCAACGTTACGAAATCCTACAGGGTCACACACATAAGGACAGTTTGATGAGAGATAGAGAAATCAAAGGAACACCGTAAGGTACGGTGCACTTAAGTGAAAAATAGAAATTCGGATAATATAATAATAATTATTGTTATTTTATAATGGTTATAAAATAATAATAAAATAAATATATTTATTATAATAATATATAATATTATTATGGATCATGTGAATTGGGCTTTTAGCCCGCAGCCCACAAGAGAGTCTATAAAAGGAACCCTTGTGATGAAGCTTTTACTTGATGCAATTTCGTTTTTGATTTTCACTCAAATAATTCCGTTCGTAAGCAGCTAGCACTGTGACCGGAAGCTGTTCGTGTGGACTGAGTAGAGGCGTTGCACTTCATCAACGCTTGTGATCGCTGCATCAAAGATCTGAATCGCCACAAAGAGGTAACGATTCTATCACTGACCATGCTCATTCGTAAGGATCACTAAAGGAAAATTTTTGTTTTCCGCTGCGTTTAGATCGCAATTTTCCTTCACCCTCCATGTCATTCCCCTTGCTATTTTTTTATTTATTTTATTTTTATTAGATTTAATCTTTTTAAATTCAATTTTAAATAAAATAAATATTAGATAATCAAAGATATGATACTAAACTCATTTTGGGATCAAATATTTGTAATATATGCATGAGATATGCTCCCAAATTTGTGCACACCAAAGGAGAAGGTCATAATATCAAATATTTTACCAAAATAGAAAGGTGTTAACTTAATTCCAAAGCAACCAAACTTTCTCCACCCAAGCCCAATTTTTTTAAACCTAAATTACACTTCTATTTATACTTATCATCCACACAAGTGAGGGACACAAAATACTTACACAAAAAGAACCCTAATTTTTTTCCAAAAAAAGGCAAACTAGGGCAAGTCACAAAAACACTTCATAGCAAGCTTTCAATCTTCCTTCACATCCAATCATCATCAAGAAACATCCAGGAGGTTGTCCCAATCGTTAGTGAAGGGTGAGGACGCGTGAAACATGCCCTCCATGAACATGCCACCCCTAACATTTTCTTGATTTCAAATCTTTCGTTTCATGGCATTTTCATGTATTTTCTTTTCATAATGTTGTTCATAATCATGTTTAGATGTTGTTTGATCATTTATTTGTGAGTTATAGTGCAGGTATCAAGGAGTGCCATTATTAGGGCATGAAGAAGCCAAGCTTCGAATCTTCCAATCCAACCACTTTTAGGCCAAACAAATTGCACCATTGAATTCCTGAGGCCGAAATTAGTAGGAATGTGTAGTTTTTATGCGTTAAGACTGGCGTTTTCTTGATGTTTTAATTTCAGGATAATTTGCTACGAAAATCGCAGCAAAAATCGTAGCAGAATTCACAGCAAAATTTGCAGGTGGCAAGGTTGAAGACGATGGCGTGGCGCGTTCTGGTTGGCCGGTTTTGGTTTTTCGTGATTGTTTAATATTTAATTATTTGTTGTTGTTTCTTATCACACGCAGGCGCGTGGCTCAGTTGGCAAAGAAGCACATCTATGACCTTTGGGGGGCGAGTTCGAAACCCAACAACCCTCCCATTTTTTGGTTGTTTTTCTTTATATTTTCCTAATTGTTTTATTTTCTTTTAAATATTTATTTTAATTAATTAAACAAATAACTAAATAACTTTTTTTAAAAACCAATAACAATTTATAAAATCAATAACTTTTTTTTTCTTTTATTTTGTAAATAAAAAATAGATTTTTTTTAATTAGGTTAATAACTAATTACTTTTTTTACTAAGTAATAATTAAATATCTTTTTTTTACTAATCATCAAAATTAAAAAATTAATATTTTTTTCTTTTCTTGTAAATACCTAAAAAATTGTTTTTTTATATAATTAAATTAAGGGTTAAATATGTTTTTGGTCCCTCTAAATATTTTATTTTTTGAATTAGGTCCCTATAAATATTTTCTTCAAACATTGATCCTCCAAAAGTTTTCCGTTTCGAAATTTAGTCTTTCCCGTTAGTTTGAACTAACGGATGTTGAGTTGGCAGGCCATGTGTGCGTAAATAATTTGCCATGTTGTATGAATGTGGCCAGCGTGGATAATATGGAAAAAAGAAAAGGTAAATAGGAAGAGAAATGTTAAGAGCTACATTACATTGTGTAATGAAAGCATAAGTCAACGTACCTCCAAGTGATGCAATTTTGTCTTCTCCTTCTGAAGCTTCTTTCCAAGTGCTTTGATTCTGTCTTCTCTTCTCAAGTTTAGAATATAGTAGTTTGCCCAAGTCAACTTTCAGAGTGGTCCCAAGCAAGCGTTGTTTTCTTGAAGGCGGTCCCAGGTTAGTAAATCTTGTCTGCCATTGTTGTAGTTGTGTGGTCCCATTGTTTTCGATTTAGGTTGTTTGATGCATTAAGTGTTTCTGTTTGTTACTGTTTATTACTGTGAATAAAGAATTAGGGCATAGCAACATGTTTATGTTTTCAATTTAGATTTGGTGAAATTCAGGGTTACTATAATTTCCTATATTAAACCTAGGTTAAATTATGTGTACAAGTAAATGGATAAGTTCAAGATAGTTTTCTTCACAAAGGGTCGTTTTGTAAAAGACACTAAGTTAAAATATGAGGGTGGGGATGTATTTGCATTTAGGGGACAAAAACCCGATTATTGGAGTTTCTTTGAGGCTGTTGATCTGGTGAAATTGATAGAACCTGAGTTTGATTATTCTAAAGTTAACATGTGGTGGAAGCATGAGGGTGGTTTGCTTGAAGAAGACTTAAAAAAATTTATGGATGATGGAGATGCACATGAGCTAGCCATGTATGCAATTGGATACAAGTGTGATGTAGAGATTTATTGTGAAGCTAAGGTTGATGGAGAGGAAAGTTTCATGACTAAATATAAAGAGAAAGGTAAGGCAGTGAAACGTGTAGAAAAAGCTGAGGTTTTAAGTGAATCAAGTACTGATTCTGTTGATAATTCAGTGGAAGATGTACACTTTGAGGATAGTGAAGATGAAAGGATGGCTGGTTTTGAAGAAGGTCTTGTAGATGTAACTGTCAATAGGGATGATGAAGACAATAAGGAGGATGTAAAGAAGGTAGGTAATTCTGAAGATGGAAAGAGTAAAGAAGATGACAAGGTGTTTATTACTCAAGAGATGGGTAAGGAGCATTTGATTGAGGATGAATATATAACGGATGAGCTTGATAATGGAGGTGATGATGACAGTGGTGATGAGAGGCCTTGTATTTTGAGGTATAATGAGGATGAGACACTATGCAAAGATTTTGCTTTCAAAGTTGGAATGGAGTTTTCATCTCTAAGACAATTCAAAGATGTTATTTTAGAGCATAATGTGTTGAATGGAAGGGAGGTAAAGTTTCAGAAAAATGACTCTAATAGATGTAGGATTGTGTGTAAGGACAAGGCTAAATGTGACTATACCGTGTTGTGTAGTAGGGTACTCAAGACCACCACTTTAGAATCAAAACCTTGTATTCAAAACATAAGTGTGGAAGGAAATTTTTTAACAGCAATGCTAGAGCTGAATGGGTGGCTAAAGTTATTGTGGATGGTTTAAAGAATAATTCAAAGATGAGGTTAACTGAGGTTGTAGCTGATGTGAGGCAAAGGTATGCCACAGAGATCCCAGCATGTAGGGCATTCAAGGAAAGAAAGATTGCAAGAGCCATTGTTGAAGGTGATTCTAGCAAACAATTTAGTCTTCTATGGTCTTATGGGGCTGAATTGAGAAATGCATCAAGTGGAAACACTTTTAAAATAAACACAAGTACTCCTACTGAAGGGATGGCTCCAAGATTTGAAAGATGCTACATGTCCCTAGATGGAACCAAAAAAGCTTTGATAAGATCATGTAGACCTTTCATAGGATTGGATGGTTGTCATTTGAAACACAAGTATGGAGGGATTCTCTTGATTGCTGTTGGCAGAGATCCTAATGATCAGTACCTTCCAATTGCATTTGTTGTGGTAGAGATGGAAACTAAAGATTCATGGAGCTGGTTCATGAAATTTCTAATTGAGGACATTAGTGATCGTAGGTGGTGATTCATCTCTGACCAACAAAAGGTAGTTTTAATATTTTGTTTGAAACATTGTTATTACAATTATTAATTTTGAAACATTGTTATTGCCTGCACTTATTCATTTTAAAACATTGTTATTGCACTAAATAATTCTGAAACATTGTTATTGCACTAAATAATTCTGAAACATTGTTATTGCCTGCACAAACAGGGTCTGGTCCAGGTTTTTGAAGAAGAGTATCCAGCATACGAGCATAGGTTTTGCTTGAGACACCTATATGTAAACTTTAAGAAGAAGTTTGGAGGTGGCACATTGTATAGAGATCTCATGATGGCTGCTGCAAAAGCAACATATTTTGAAGCACATGAGGCTAAGATGTCAATGATCAAAGAGATTAGTGTGGAAGCATTTGAGTGGATAGAATCAATTCCTAAGAACAAATGGTGTAAGCATGCCTTTCCTATTTTTTCTAAATGTGATGTGTTAATGAATAACTTAAGTGAGTCCTTCAATGCAACAATCTTGTTACAACGAGATAAACCTATCATAACAATGTTGGAGTGGATTAGAAATTATCTAATGGGGAGGTTTGCCACACTTAGGGAAAAAGTAGAGGGTTATAAGGGAGTGATTATGACAAAACCCTTAAGGAGATTGGATAGAGAGATAGAGAAAAGTGCTAGCTGGACAGCAACCTATGCTGGTGGTTGACATTTCAGGTCACCCATGTGTTGTTTACTGACAGTTTTATTGTGGACTTAGAAAAAAGGACATGTTCTTGTAACTTTTGGGAGATTGTAGGTATTCCATGTAGGCATGCTATAGCTGCAATATATAGGAAGGTTGATGACCCGTTAAAGTATGTAGACAAGTGTTATCACAAGAGCACTTATCAAGCCTGTTATGGTTAGATCATAACTCCATTGAATGGACAAAACAAGTGGCCTAGGACTGAGAATGCAACCATGCTTCCACCTAGGTATAAACGTGGGCCAGGTAGACCAAAGAAACTGAGAAGGAGGGAATTGGATGAGGTTGCACAAACTAGGTGGAAAAGAACAAACACTAGCCATAGATGCAAATTCTGTTTTGAATTGGGACATAACAAGAGGACCTGCAAGAAATTGAAACAATAGGTAGAATCAAAGACACAGACAGGACATGCTATTACTGAACAAACACAACCTAATGTTGAAGACATTCCTACCCAAGCTTCTCAGAATATACCTAGGCAAGCAAATGTACCTTCAACTGTGGCAAGCAAAAAAAGGGTAATACTTATGTTGAGATAATGATTTTTTATTAGGTCTAATGATAATTTAAGTGTATTCTAATGTTAATATCATATGTGTTGTAGGGGAGGCCCAAGGGCACCATAAAAAAAGATTCCAAAAAGACCAAGGGAGCACAATCTAGCATGGAAGCAACAACTAGCAGAGGTACTGTGAACAAAATTCAAGGGGTAGCAAAAAGGAATTCAACTTCAAAGGATGCACCAATTATGAAGAAACCAAGTGTGACTGAGAATGTAAAACCTACTGTCAAGGAACCACCTGTGAATGAGAATGTAAATGAACCTACTGTCAAGGAACCAGCAGTGCACCAACCAGCTATAAAAGAACCAGTTGTGCATCAACCAGCTGTGAAAGAACCAATTGTCATTGAAGCTGAGCCAACTGAGAATTAAACAACTGATGATCATGAACCACAACCAATTGTCATTGAGAACCCTACATCATTGGATGAGATCATGGCTGCCCTACTTAAAGGTGATGGTGTATTGGACATTCAACCTCTTAGAATTGATAGGTCACCTCTCAAATCACCTACTAAGCCTAATGGAGCAAGATTTTTTTTTTAGGAAGAAACCAAAGGTGTTTAGAGCTACTCCTTTCAAACCACCAGGGATAAGAACAACTTTGTCAAGGCCATCGAGCAGTGAACCTATCAAACATAGGACACAAAGCAGGTACAAATCTGGAAGCAATGTGTTACCTGAAAAAAGGCAGAGTGAGAGGTTGAGGACTTTGAAGTCCAAGAACATACAAGGGCCTGGAAAAGAACCTGATGATCCACTGGTTATAGAAGAAGAAGTATGCACAAGCAAGGTAAAAACTGAATGAAGTCGCAAACCATGTTCTTTTTTTTTTTTAATTAAGTATCTAAGAAACAATTCTGGTGTGAAGTGTTTTTTTTATTTTGGATTCAGATGTAATGCACTACTTGTTTAGTACTTGATGTTAAACAATTATGATATTTTTCTTGTAATGCACTTCTGTTTTAATGATGTACAATGATGCTTTGAAATTTTAATATCATATTTCTGGTGTAAATCTTACTGGTTTAACAGATTATGTACCAAAGCAGACCAAAACAAAATCTGGATTTTTATGTATGCCTTTGTAAAAAACAACATATTGTGCAAATTGTATATCAAAACAAAAACATATTGTGCAAAAAGAAATAAGTACTCATCACCAAATTTCGAAACATATTTGTTCATAACATTCCAACATACCAAATTACAAACATTCCAACATACCAAATTACAGAGTACCTAAACATTAGTACTTAAACATTACAAATTCAACTTACTACCTAAACATTACTTGTTCAAAACAACATTAACATTTACATCTAAGAACAAAATACATGTTGACCAACATTGAAATTACAATACATATGGTCTTAAACTTTCCAAATAATTCCTCCTTCTTTAACTTCAGCTTCAACCTGGTGTTCTTCTTCAATGATGCTTCATAAAGCTCTTTAAATGTATCAACAAACTGCATATCTCTCTCATCATTGTTGCATTCAGAATCTTCCTTCTTTAAGCCATACTCATCATCCCAGACGAACATATTACACGTTCCCGCATTCTTCCAATATGGGCATCTCCAGAACAATCTCCCATTATTCTTTCCCTTCTTGCACATGTATGCAATCAAAGTAGCCTTGCATCCACACTTTTTCTCTTCATTGTTGGTGGCAATGATGGATTGTTGTGACCTAAAGTTACTTGCCCTAGATGAAGACGACATCACGATTTGGAAGAAGGAGAAGAATTTGTGGATGTGACGAAGAGATGAAGAGAAAATATGAACCCTATTTACAAATTATGTGCAAATATGAACCCTAATGTTTGACTACATATACACTGCAATGCATTCACACGTGGGTTCTTTCAGTTACACCATGACAAATTATTTACGCATACATGGCCTGCCAACTCAGCATCCGTTAGTTCAAACTAACGGGAGAGACTAAATTTCGAAACGGAAAAGTTTTGGAGGACCAATGTTTGAAGAAAATATTTAGAGGGACCTAATTCAAAAAATGAGATATTTAGAGGGACCAAAAACATATTTAACCCTTAAATTAATATTCTAAAATTTAAAAAATCATAAAAATCTTTTATTTTTTTACAAAAATTCAATTAATCGATTTTAATCAAATTCTCCCATAATTCCTCTTACTTCGTTATTATTCGTCCTGATTTTATTTATCATTTATCTTTATTAGAAAAGTGTATAGGTTTATTAATTACATTGTAACATTTAATTTCCCGCACTTTTAGTTCCTGCACTCCCCTGATTTAAACTATGTACCCCCTCCCCATGATGTAATAGTTTATGTTTTATTTTCCACATTTAAATTCCGCAAAAAATATTAAACTGCGTGGTTAGTAATAATAGTATGTGAAAAGACTGCATGCGAATAAAAACGGACTTAGCCCATTAATCCAATTCTATGAATAAATTCAGTTCAGAAATGCATTTCTAGAACCTACTAATTACATTTCCAGAAATAGGGATGTCTCGTAATCGTGTATCGTAGTAGACTTCCTATGTATACCTCCATTTACATACATAAATTACCAAATATTGTAGTGTGTTTGTACATCTTTGAAACCATCGAGGAGAAGTCACCAACTGTGGAAAATATTCAAGAGTAAGAAACTTCAAATTAAACTTGGGGATTTGGTTCTTGTGGTCAATTGACAATTCCAACTTTCTGCAACGACGAATCATTTAAACATCCATAGTAAAAAATAATAAAAAATTTGAGACTAGGAAGTTATGTTCCATTAAATACAAACATAAAATTGACACAATGGTTGATAGATAAAAATTCAAGTGAATTCAATTTTGAAATTGATTTATCTGGAAATTGAGATTGTTGTGATGCAATAACAAGTTTCACTGATCAAGTTTCTTATCTCCAGTAGGTTCCAAAAATGTATTTTTGGAGAGTCTTTAGAAATGTATTTTTGAAATAAATTCATTCATAGAATTGGGATGCAACTAATAAATAAATAAATTGTGTATGTATAAGGTGTGTCTAGAGATGCATTTTCGAAATTAGATGAATATTTTCAGATTTCGATATGCGTGTTTTTCCATCCAAGGTGAGATAAAAAAAATTCCTTTCTTCAATTGGACATAAATAGACAAAAATCCAATTTTTGTGATGGGCTGGATCATAAAAGGTCCGCAAAGGAACATTCAACTTGTCACCCCCAGTTAAACCTAACACCTCTCAAACACAATGAAAAGACGAAAGTACCCCTAAACCAAAATATTCCATCATTTTCACAATATCCGATTGAAACACGGATTTTTCAAAAACTAAGTGTGATACCGAGAATTTGGATACACTATCGGGAATTTGCATTTTACAAGTAAGTTTATCATATATTATGTAATTACCGATAGATATTACCGAGAATTTCATAATTACCGGAATTTTTTTTACCGGGAATTCCAATATTTTCGGTGGAAAGTATTAGTAATTATGAAATTCCCGGTAATTTTAGAAAATTTGTTATGATTTGTTCCGGGAATTTGAAATTATCTGTAGTATACAAAATCTAATTTTATATCGGGGATTCCAAAATCCCGATAGTTATAAAATTTTGTTTTATATTGGGGATTTAAAAATCCCGATAGTTATAAAATTTTGTTTGATACTGGGTCTTTCAAATTCCCGGTAAGTGTATAATTTTTGTTTTATTCTTTATCTTATTTTTTTCCCTTTTGTTTACAATGAAATTCAGAGTTCGTGACGATACTATCGCTGGGAGAACGCTTGATATAACTGGAGGTGGTAGGGGTAGGGATGCTTCGAATGCTGAATCATCTCATGTACGGGCAAGACGGGTGGTCCCAACTACTTCACACCAGAAGTAGTTTGCAGAGCAGACAGAGCGAGGTTGTTTCCAGCCACAAGGTATCATTTGGTGACGTCTTCACCGTTCTTCAACTCAATCAGGTTGTATTTTACCTTACTATTTGCATCCTCTAAATATTCACGAAACTCGATCTTTCTCACATTTCTGTTGTCGCCATCAGACAATAATTCCTTCAACTTCGACGTCAGACAGACAAAGGAGGTGGTGCCATCAGGGAGCTTGAACTCTATAGGACAAGAAACTCCGTTGAAGTAAACTTATGCCTTAATCAAATATTCAAGAAGCGACATTTTTTCATATATGTTTAACCACAAAACCTAACCCCTATTTATACAAACGTGCCACACAAATTATCGGTGCAATCACACATAAAAAATTATAACCATTCAGAAAAACCCTAAAAATATAACTACCATAAATTTTAAGGTATGTGAAATTTCTAATATCAACCTGTAAATTTCAAATCTCTGATTTTTTAATTAAATATCAGAAATTTAAAATTATCGATATTCCGATAATTTCAAATAGACTATCAAGAATTTTATTTAATACCAAAAATTTTGTCAGAGATTTAGTGTAAATATACTAGGTTCTGCCATAATGAAAAGTGGGGTGCTAGGTAGAACTTGGGTTTGCAAGTAGAATAATCTCCACAAAGCAAAGATGTAACCCAAAAAGAGAATAGAACATAGAGAAAATGAAAGCGATAGAGAATAAGATGACCAGGTCCCCACACAGAAAGAGAGAAAATTCCAACGCAAAACTCAAATCTGCAAGAGGCGGTCATTGCAATAACTCCAAATAATTTTCCGTTGAGATGTGTGTGTGAATAAAACACAAACACTTGATATGCAACATTACAACATCGAGAAACTTCCGTAAAACACGCAACAGCTTCGTACTCCTCTGCTTCCCGCCGCTTCCTCTCTTCCTCTCTCTCATGCTTGGCCTTCACTTTTCTCGCCACCACGTATTTTCTTCTATCGCTCTCGTCTTTTGAATTTCTATTCTACTTTTCTTACAATGAATTTTTCGCTAGTTTCTGGGGAAATTTATAATTGTTGTGTTTTAGGTTATTTCTATAAGCTCTCAAAGATAGTTTGTGAAAAAAACTTATAGCTTATGAGAAACTAGTTCGGCTTAATTTTATTTTTGTTATGAAAATGGTTTATACATAAATATTTATGTGATAAAGCTTATACTATAAGTGCTTAATTAAATTGTTTATATGTATGGTGCTGAATATTGTGCTTGAGTGGGAAGCTTTGTTGAATTTTCCGTGTCTTTTTTACTCAGACATGCCGACTTTTTCCGCAATAGCATTGGATAGGTTGTTAGATACTGGAGCTTCCAAGCCAATTGATAAACCTGTTCCAACTTCAATGCCTGTACCGATATCTCGGACACTTGAGAGGACTTCTACTGCACCAGCTATGAAAAAGAAGGCTCCTCCTCGTCCTCCGTTGAAGCCAGCTCTTTATACCACGCCTGAAGTGAAATTACTTCCGGCTGCAGATTCGCCTTCTTCATTCCCACCTTCACCATATGTTATTAACCATAAACGTCGTGGCCCGCGTCTCCTCAAGAGTTCGTCTGAGGCCAGTGTGCTTTCCAAGCAGAATAGTGAAGCAGTTGATGATAAGAGCTTTGATACTGTGATTGGAAGTTCGGCTGGTGATCTCCAATTCACCTTTTCAAACCATGAACCTGTTGAAGAGGAGCATGCAAATGGTGGTAAGTTTGTTAGAGGCAATGGAGGTGACCTGGTGAATGGACACCAAGAACCCGAGAATAGTAATCTTACGAGTGTTTTACTCAGAGATAATGAGCCTGCATTGAATTTGGAAAGAGATACAGATATTGAAGACTTCTTTGACCCGAAAGATTCCATGAGTTTTACAAGCAACACAGACGTGGAAGAGAATGCAGAGACAGACCTACCTGTGAAATTCAGCAGTCCTGTTGGCGAGTTTTATGATGCTTGGGAAGGTAAACTGGGTTAGCTGTAGTGCCATTTTTTTCCTTTTTCAAGTGCACATGGCATTCGTTGGGTTTTTTGGGTACTTTTTTCCGAATGTCATAATGCAGCTGTGCTTAAAGGGATATCTCAGTTTTTCGTGGATACATCAATCTTATTGCATATATACTGATTAAATATGGGAGCAAGATAGGGTCATTAATTCTGTAACGAAGTTTCTTAGAAATATTTAATGTCATTTATTAGCTTACTTGTTTCTTCTCTTTCTGTAGAACTATCATCGGTGTCTGCTACACAAAATTCTTCATATGATGTTGAAGCTGAATTGCGTGAAATGAGATTGAGTCTATTGATGGAAATAGAGAAACGGAAGCAAGCAGAAGAATCCCTAAATAACATGAGAAGTCAATGGGAGAGTATTAGGCAGGGGTTGTGTCGAGTGGGAATTGTTTTGCCTGCAGATCTTAGTACTGTAGCTGAGGCCGAGCAGCTGAATTCCGATCCTGTGGAAGACCTATGTCAACAACTTTATGTTGCTAGATTCATATCAAATACTATTGGGAGAGCAACTGTCAGGGCTGATGTAGAGATGGAGATGGAAGCTCAACTAGAGTCTAAGAACTTTGAGATTGCTCGAATCTTAGAACGTCTTCATTGTTATGAGACCATGAATCGGGAGATGTCTCAGCGAAACCAGGAAGCAGTAGGTAAAACTTATATCACATCTTTAGTCTTCAATTGTTTTGATAATGTGAGCACACATAATTTTTCTACTTGTAATTAGATATTAGATGTACTATACAACTAGTGGAAATTTGATTTGTCATTTCTCTCTGCTTTGCACTTATCTTATTGACAGATATACTGATATACATATTTTTGAATCTGGATGGAAAAAAGTGTATGTGTTGACTGGATATGGTGTATCTGGTCAATAAATGTGGTTTTGTGATAGTTATTTTATGAAGAATTCAGACTCGCATATCCATGGTGAGGGCTGGGGATAGTGTATTTTTTTAAAATTGTTCCAGTATTATTTGATATTGGTTTTTGTTGTGTTACAAGAGGACAGACCCAGATGCTATAGTTGGGAAAGTCTTCATTGATTGAAAATTTGAAACTACTTTTATATTTATTCTAGAGGGTACAACTCCAATATCCAAGGATAGTAGATTTTTCCCAATGGCTTTGCTACAAGTTGGAACCTATGATTTTTAACTGACTAGATGTAGATGATATTCTGTTTGCGCAAAAAATACAACATCTTATTATAAACATTGCATTATTATGTCCTCAGCTTAAATTATGTCTTGTTTTATTCAGCTTGCTTAATTCTCAATTTTATTGATGTGTTTTCTCTCTTATGTAGAGATGGCACGACGCGAGAGGCACAGAAAGAGGAAGAGGCAGAAGTGGATTTGGGGTTCCATTACGACTGTGATTGCACTTGGGACTGCAGCAATAGCATTGTCTTATCTTCCAGTTGATAGAGGATCATCCTCAGTAGAAGATTGTTTGGTTCCCAAACATGATGATACAGCTAAGTAATTCACCCATTGTTGCTAACTGCATATCCTTGTTATACTCATATACTTTAGGAGAGAAAAATAAAAGTTATACATGCCACAGTGTGGTTCAACAATCTCTTTGATCAGTTACAATTTTCTGGCATCCTGAGTACATGCCAGACATGCTAGAGCTATATTTTATAGCATCCTATGCATTTGAGGTTCAAGCCAGCTGTGTCACCTGTGATGTTTGGGGGTCTGATAGCATCTGGCACAGTATGTATAGGCAGATTGTTTAAGCTGTTGAGCATTTTTTTCACTTAGAGAATTTGTCTGTCCTCTGAATGTTTGATTGATCTACTTAATGAAGTAAATCTGTTTAGACGTGATGAATGTCCAATTTTTCTTTTTGGTTTCTTGTGCCGTGTCTCTGCCCGTTGGTGAGTTAGTGAATTTGCAGACATAATACAAATTATTACTGATACCACTCGTATAACTTGATGCACTTAAGCATTGTCGATTGTAATAATCCTACCAACTGTTGAATCTTGCTGTTTTTGTCAACGGTAGTTTTTTGTATTCTCTACAGCCATTAACTGATAGAAGGTTGCTTAGAAACTGAACTTTTTATGTTGTATATATCATGAGAAATTTGCTTTTCAGTCATTTGTCATTCATTGAATACCTAGAAAAGAAGGTGTTTGTTTGGACTGACTACAACCGTTAAGATGTTTATGATGCAGGTAAGGTAATGACTAGTGTGAGTGTAGAAATAAGGCCGGATCCATATAAGTTCAGGAAAAGGCCGAGTCTCCTCGAATTAAAGGTCAAAGTTGGAAGTTATATTATATCACATGTCACACGGTTTAAGAAATAGGAAGAATGCAAACCATTATATTTAAGCAGAGTGGTTGAAATAGAGGACAATATTGAGAGTTTTGTGATAAAATAGGTGATGCTTTATTGTTGGGGTGTTGAGCAATAAGTTAATACAAGAATGAAATCAGCTTAGTAGAGATGATAACACTGGTAAATGAAAATACTGAATATATTTGGGAACAATGACATTAAGCTCCATAAAAAAAATTAAGAGGAAGTAATTTTTTGAAGACAGTCGAGTTTTCTAGGTTTGAATGGGCCAGTATATGGCAAGGGCCAAGAACCCAAGAAGAGTTTGGGTTGATGTAAGATGATAGTATGGATTGTTTTGACCAAAAAGAGATGGTATGTAATGCCATTAAACTCAAGGTGCAACTTTTCTCCCCTCTGTATTTCTAAAAAGATATAGGTGTTTCTGAAAGTGTATTCCCTGAGTGTAAAAAAATAAAAATAAAGTGTTATTCCTGACCAGTGTTTAATAAAATTATTTATTCTGTCATAACCTCTCAGCAAAAAATAAAATAAAAAAGATTTTTTTTTTAATTTTTAATTTTCAATGCAATTTAAATTTTTATGTTTCAATCTCTCCATTTATTATTCTCACATTTACATATATGAGAGTCACGTGATTTCTAATCATTTAAAATCAACTGCCAAAAATCTCCCTTCCAAAATTTTGATAAATTTTTTAAAATTTATAATCTCATTAAACCATTTATAGGATAACTAACATTATATTCAAGAATGTCCTCCACCTATTCTTCTAAGAGGTCCTTAAATTTCAAATCTAAAATGTTTTACAAATGGTCATTTGTACCACTTAGATTCTGATTGTTTGAAGATATAATAAAATTGCGCAACACTAATCAATGGGATATAATAATATCCGAATTTAAGGATAGTGCATTATAGTGTAAAAATAATATTAGAATTTATTATGATGCATGTCTCTCGGTTAACAATGGCAATTAACAATGTCAAATTATTTTATATTGTTATTGCATTTTCTTTTTTCTCATAATATCCATGCACTTAAATTAATCTCATTTAAAAATATGAATAATTCACTTAAATAAATAATTAATTGGATTCATAATTTAGATTATGTTTAATTTAACAACAATTTTGCAACCTTAAACATATAATAAAAACTAGGGATAATTATACGAAACCCCCTTGTCATTAGGGCGAGATTCGGTTTTGCACCCCTGAAGTTTTTTTTTTATCAACTCCCCCTTATAAAATCAAAAACCATCTTTTACTACACCCTTTTACCACTCATGCTGACATGGCTTGCTGATTGTACTTCATCTTCTTCATAAAATGCATAAACCATGAAAAATACCTCAAGAACAAATCTGCAGAAAAATTGATTCACACAACAAACCCATTTTTGTCTTGCTCCACCACCATTAACACAGTTCATCCATGAGTAATGGGAAATGCACTTCCTCTTGCTTCGCTACTATTAACTTCAATTATGAATCTCCAAACCCTAACTAGGAAAATTGCCGATCCTTCGTCGAGTTTTAACTAACACAGCTTCAGTAATTAATTACCCTAGTTCTGTGCAATTATTCAATTTTTTTTTAGTTAACTGTATTTTAATTAGTATATAAGTATGTATTAATTGGAAACTATATGAAACCGCATATTGGTTGTTTATATGTTTTTAATTCTAAGAAGGTTGGAATTCTGTCATATTATTTTTTCATGTAAATCTTCTTTTTTCTGACAGTGCAGGTATTTCATGATTAGTAGTTTAGTTTACATGAAGATCATAAGATGAAGATGAAAAAACATTGTAGACTTTGGTTTCCTTTTTTGTGATATTAATAAATTTTATATTAGACAAGATCTTGCAAGAGTTGTTTAAAGATGCTCCGGCACTAGAAGGAGGGGAACTGTGTTAATGGTGGTGGAGCAAGACAAAAATGGGTTTGTTGTGTGAATCAATTTTTCTGCAGATTTGTTCTTGAGGTATTTTTCATGGTTTATGCATTTTATGAAGAAGATGAAGTACAATCAGCAAGCCATGTCAGCATGAGTGGTAAAAGGGTGTAGTAAAAGATGGTTTTTGATTTTATAAGGGGGAGTTGATAAAAAAAAAACTTCAGGGGGCAAAACCGAATCTCGCCCTAATGGCAAGGGGATTTCGTATAATTATCCCTAAAAACTATTTATTTACTCAATTAAATTAACTATACCTTGGTACTATTAAAATATCGATAAAACATTTTTTTTATTAAATGAAATGCATTATGAATAATCCAATCTGTGTGGTGTTTAGAGCAGATCATGTCGAAATCGAAATCTAGTAAAGCACGAGATGGTGTCTCACTTTGAACGTGTGTTACATTTTGTGATTTAATTGCGGCATGGATGAAAAAACATTGAACGTGACTATGTGATTTATCTTCCACACAATACCTTAATTATCTGTCCCTACCATTTTCAGTGGTTATTGATTGCCGATGTCAATTCTGTTCCCACACAAACATGTCTCAAATCTCGGTATAGTCCAACAAATCCTGTGGCCCTTCAACAAATTTGGCTTTGCAACGTTTGCACACTCCAAATAAATTCCTGGTCACATTTGGGATTTTGTTTTTATATATCGAATATTTTTGTGTTAAATTAATTAGATTATTTTTTTAGTTACAACAATCATTATAGGATTTGTTTAATAAGGGCTATAAAAGTCTTTAGAGTTTGTTGAGGAATGAGGATTAAAGTTAATCTGCACCATGAAGTGAATTTCTATGTATTAAATAAAGATTAGTCCTTTTCAATACCATGTTACAGTTGTATTTATAGCTTCCTAGGGATCTTGAATCAAGGGAGTCAGGTTTCCCTAAAATATAGTAACCCTCATGAAAGTGGGTGGTTGATATCCAATAATTCAGGAGAAGTAGTTAAGTCTTCTAACTTCTTAGGTATCGACTGTTGATCTAGTAGACACTTCACCCATGATCGCACGTTATGGACGGAGAAATGATAAGTCAGACAATGTATCAAGACAAGGAGCGAATGTACCAAACAAATGACGCTCAAACTAATACAGGGGTGACTCGGGAAGGACAAAGTGTACGTCTTTCGCCCCAAAGTGTTCCTCAATTATTCCACTACACAGTCTATCACGCCAGAGGGATCGTAGATGATGAAGTGATTTAACTCTTCACTTTCGAACCTTATAAAGGAACCTGATCAAGGCAATTACCTTTTAGGTGGATTGGTTGAAACTCTTCTGATAAGGTTTAGTCAATTCCCTCAAACGAGACTTTGTTGAGTCCCTTAGGTGAGAATTTGTTGAGTTCTTCTGACGAGACTTTGTTGAGTCTCTCTGACGAGACTTTTTTGAGTCCCTCAGGCGAGATTTAGTTGAGTCTCTCTGGCGAGACTTGGTTGAGTCTCTTAAGTGAGACTTTAGCTATAAGGCGTCACCTTGTAAGGGTGGTTGAGCTCATGATGTGCACCACAATGTCAGAGATGAAACTTACACGTCGGCCAGGGGAATTCGAACGTCAATCACTAAAAGAAATGGAATGTAAATTCTCTAGGAGAGATTGAAGCACTATTTAGGAAAAAATGTGTTACATTAAATACAATTAATGTTGATTTTTCTTGGGAATCCATATTTGGCCTTACTTCATACACGTGTATTAGACTCAGGTGATTATACCCCTTTCTAGCAACTATTGAGATACTCAGACGGGGATAGGTTTCCCCATACCTCTCTCATTATCCTTATAAAAATTTGTGCATCCCTTCTTTTCCACCTTTTGGTTCTTATAATGATTCAACGACAAAAGGTGACAAATAAGTTAAGGTGCGAGATTTTGCATCCCTGTATTTGGATGAGGAAACAGTTAGGCCTTTCAGTGGCATATTGGTCTCTCTAGTACTGGACACGAAGAAGATTCGATCCTTGAATCAAATCTTCATGATCGATTGGTTTCCACCGAGGGTGGTTCGCTCATTTCGTATTTCTATTTTCATCTTCCTGTTATATTGATTTTGGGGGTTTTAATACTTTTTACACAGTTCGAGACCAAAGTCTTATCAACTACGAATGTCGATCCTTCTAAAATTATGCTCTATGTATGAAGTATTATTAGGGCCTTTGAAATTTTGTGTCTTTAGTTGGAGGTTACTCCCTCCATGGGGATCTTTTTCTCTTTCTTCAGTGTCAGGTCAGTACTGACTAGTGGTCGGGAAACTCTATTCAACCTTCTAGGGAGAAAAATTCTGGAGGACTACTCCAACCCCTACCCTGATTGGAAAGAAAAGTTTGTCAGAGTTAGGGAATAAGATAGCACTTCAATGGTAACTAATAAGGTCACAAATGCTCTGTGTTTCCCTTTGTCTTGGACAATTGATTGCAAAATTTGTTGGACATATGAATTCCCACACAAGAGGGGAGTGAATTGTGTGGTCCCGAAAATACATTGTTTTAAATGCATTTTCAGATTATAATCAGAGTTTAAAAACATTTTGAAAATGTTTTGAGTACTAAGCACCGTAAAATAAAAAGTTGAGGGAAAAAGATGAACAACAAGAGTTATAGAGATTCAATCAAACAATAAAATGAAATACACCTCTCTCAAATAATTGATCTTAAGAGTATCCTATAAACTCTGAGAGCTTTTAGTATGTAAAAATCATGAACCCCATTATACAAGGAAAACTGGTTGACTTCCAATCTAAACAGTAAAACTTGAAATTTGGCAATTGAGTCTTTTCTTCCAAAACATGGATTGAAATGGTTAGTCATCCTTCCACAAACGGTATATCGAAGCAGTTAGTCTTTAAGATTCTAAACAAACTTTGTAAGCTTTTACCACATCATGCACTCATGAACCTTAAACCTTGGTTTTATACAGGCTAACTAATAACTTGGGAGATTTTAATACATGACTAATCTCGAAACTTATCCAAGCTTTATTCACAGGCTAAACGTTAACCTAACATTGGTTTTACCACTGAATAACTAAGAACCTATGAGATTTTACCACAGGCTAATCTCAAAACTATCAAGCTTTTATCATAGGATGAGCTTGGACCTAAACAACAATTTGATCACAGAATCCTCACACCAAAGGTTTTCCGGGTTTAGCTTATAAACCAAACAATACCTAAATGGATAATATTCAACCAAGGTGTATACAAAAGGTTCTCTTAGTGCATTTATAATTCTACCATTTCAAAATTATAAAATATCCTCACTCACAAAAGAAATTTCTCTAACATGTACTTCGACTAAAGCATTAGTGAGAGAAAGTTAAAAGAATTTTTTTAGAGAGAGTGAGAAATGTCAAAACACAATTCTGGTTGAAATGAAATGAGTGAAAAGGCTTCAATATATAGCCCAGAGGTTGGCTAAAAAAGGAAATTGGTTTTAATGCCTTTTTAGACGATCTAATCAATTATGGGTTATTACCATTTTACCCTCTGCCATATAGACCATTTTTGGTTTACCCACTGTACTTTTTTTTTCTTTCAAAAACAACCTTGCCATTTCAAAAAACTAACAATTTAGTCCCTAAAGTCAAAATCCGCATGGTTTATTATGACTGGTATGATGAATGGGTAGAAGTAGTTTTGTTGTATTGTTATGTGCGGTTGTGTGTCAGAGTCGGAACTGGGTTATGTGCATTTTTGGTGAAAATTATTTGGGTTTTTTGAAACTTCGAAAGATGATTTTCGTGTTAGAACATGTTCTAAACGATTTTTTTTTTTGGGAAAAATGGGGTTTTGAATGATAAGAAAAGTGATTTTCGTGTAAAAATATAGCAGAAAAGTGTTTCTGTAGCAGGTGTAATCGATTACCCTAAATGTGGCAATCAGTTACAGTTGGGACAACTTAAAAGCGTGAAAATTGGATTTTTTTGATGTAATTGATTAATAGTTTTGTGGTAATCGATTACACTGGTACTGATTTTTTTGTTGGAAAACTTCGAAAATTCATAACTTGAGTTTCGGGTATCCGATTCACGCGTCGTTTGAAGTCGTGTAAAGCTGAGATAATTTAAATGATATGTATTGATGTTGGAAGGTGTGTAATGGTATGTTGAGCTAATGATGTTTTTTTATAAATGATGGAACTTACATGTTGTTGCTATGATGTTGTTGTGATGTTATTGATGGGGCTGCTCTGACGTTATTGATGGTGTTGTGATGATGTTGTAATGATATGCATGTTTATATTTATATATGTATGCTATGTGATGTTGATTTTGTGATGAATATGTGAATGATGATGCAATTGACTAGCCGTGGTCGAATTATTATTGTTGTTGTGCATCATGCATTCATAACATTCTGGATGTTGGTCCGCCCATGACGTTCGGACGTTGGTTCGCTTATGACAAGGTTCAATCCCATTGTGCATATTGTGTGTGTTGTGCTCCGGTTCTAAGAGGTAATCAATCCTATGGTAGGGATCTTTGGAGGGTGATGAACCAGGTGTTCATAATGAATTGATATCATATGCATTTAAGTCGAAATGTTGTTGCATTCTATATGACATTGTATAAGTTGTTGTTGATGAGTTGTGACGTGATGATTCTTATGTGTTATGTGAACATATGATGACTTTGATGATGTACAATAGTGTGATATTATTGTGAAGTTGTGTAGGTGTGAGTGCTAAGTATTGATGTATAATATGTGTTGTTTATAATGATGTTTTCAACTACTAATGATTTTTATTATATCTTTTATAATGAATTGTGACTACTCACCCTGCCTGTTTGAATGTTACCTCCACGTGGGTAACATGAAGATAATCATGAGTGTCTTATAGGAGCTTTAACGATCGTTTTTGAGTATTCTTCTAATTTTTGTTTATTTATAGGTGTCTTACTCTGATATGTAACATCGAGACGGGAACGCTATTTATCTGAATTTCGTGTTTCTTTTATTAATATGTTCCATGAGGATTTTTGATGATGTGGAACTATTTTTAATTCCAATTTTTTATGAGACTAAAGTAGTATGAGTTGTTTTATAAAGAATATTATTATGACGATGATTTCGCTGCGACGTTTGTTTTGTTTCTTTTAAAGATGTGTTGATCCTATTGAGAATCAAGTGCGAGGAAGAAGTCTCACATTGATTAGAAAATGCAAGATTGAACACTATATAAGTGAGAGAACCCACACACCTATCACCTTAAGATTTTAGGTAGATATGTATGGTGTCTCTTACAAAGGTGTGTCCCAAGTAGAAATGCTCTCACGTTGAGCCCCCTGAATCGTCCCAACAAATCCAAAATAAGTTATTATTTCTATATGTTGTAACCCGTGTTACGGACCAGGATTATAATTATGATGTTTTTATGAAGTGTGATACCCTTGAGTGATGATTTTATTTGATTTAATTTCCATATGTTATGTGAAATTCTTGTTGGGTTAGAAGAGTGTTATAGACAACATTGAAGGGATTCAGAAATATTCACTGAGACGATTATACCACATGCATCCAGATTGTTTCAGCCCATAGAGAGACTTGTTCAAATTTATGGAGTAGCTTTCTCGAGATTCGTAGTTGTGTGCATCTGGTATTTTGAACCCTTTAGGGAGTTTCATGTAAATTTCACTATCAAGTGAACCATACAGATAAGTTTTTTACAACATCCATTATGTGCAAATTAAGTCCTTCATGTGCTACAATGCTTATCATATATCGAAAAGTGCTTGCATCAATTATAGGTGAATATGTCTAATCAAAATTAATTTCAGGTCTTTGCGAAAATTCTTGAGCGACAAGTCGAGCTTTGTATCTCATAATTTCATTATTTTCATTTCGTTTTCGTACGAAAACCCATTTGTATCCAACTGACTTCACTCCTTGAGGTGTTCAGACTACAGGTCCAAAATCGAGTCACTTATAAAGTGAGTTTAATTCTTCTTCAATTAAATATGTTCATATTGGCCAATTCTCACTTTGTATACAATCTTTGATAGACTTTGATTCACGATCCTCGTCATCATTTATCATCTTTAGCGTTATATTTATCCGAAGACAATGTCAATATTGACTTTATTTTGGTTATCTTAATTTCGGTTCCACCGCATTTTATTCATGACATAATTTATCGAGATCTCTTTATTTCATATTTCAAGTACTTGGTTAGTTCTTTTGGAACTGAAAAAATAAATTATGTCAACATTCTCTTAGAATTTTCATATCCTCACTCGAGTCATCTTTAACTTTATTTTCTTTTCTTGGTAGAAGACTTTTAACATTAGAACCGACTTTCCTACCGCGCTTCAGACGCGACTACAAATCATTTGCAATATTAGGTTGTCCAATTGGAAAAACCACTTTAAGTAGAGTATTAGACGTTGATAATTTGTTGTATAAACTTTGCAAATGAATTGTGTTTTGAATTTCGAGGATCAAAATAATATAATAATATTTTATTTCAAATTGTTCATTTGAACTTCTGGTTCATACTTTGTGTTGCTTGTTCTCCCAGTATTGAGAAAATTAATTTATAAATTGATAATCAACCTACTGGACTTCAAACAAGTATCCAATTATTTTACCAAGATAAAACCTCAATTACGAGATTCATATAAAATGCATTTTCTCAATATTATTTCAAAATTCATCTTAGCGTACTATATTGGAGTAATTGAATAATCGTAACACATCTAAAAGTTTACTTAGATGGGAAGTATTAGATTATGACCTAAAATAATTTTGAAGTTAAGGGGAGAATTATCATGTACTAACTTTTTGGCTTAATACAGATAAATATCTTAATATCATATTGTGTGTGTTTCAAATATCTAATTTAGAATTGATGATCCCACGAGTATCAACTATATAATTAACTTTAGACGTCTAAAAAATGGATCTTCAAGTCCATTTTTTTATGATCATCTCTTTCAAGATGTTTACTATTAATTTTAGTAATATATGTGATACTTACTTATCAAGGAATTTCTGAAAAATCCAGAAAATGAGATCTTAGTCTAATTATAGTTGAGACGATAATTTCACAAATTTCTAGTTGTGAATAGACATATGCACGATATTTAAGTTGATGCAACAATTAATGTTATAAAACTCAATTTCTCAAGTTTTCCTTTAGGAACACACAAATTTTATTGGATTGAATAAATTTTTGGTTCTTCAAAACTAGTCCTCACATCATAATACATCTGGGATGACCTAACCAATTTTGCCAACAACACACTTAATTCTGATTTATAAACATCTGCTTTACCATAATACATATGATTTTATTCTTCTAATTTGTTTCAATATCTAGTAATATTAAATAATTTGTATAAAATATATATTTTTTAATCTTAATAAATTTACAATTATTAATATTATTCATGCAATCCTTCTGTGATTGTAAAACTTTCTAAGATCCTAGAAAATCGTCATTGATATTTTTCTGACAATGGAGACAAAATAATCAGTTTCTTATCAATCATCAAGGGATAATCATTCTATTATGAATGAATAAAAGTAATTAATTTTTTGAACAATGCTCTAAGGATCCTTTATAATATATATAATTTTTTCTTTCTTTCTGAGAGGTAGATCATAAAACTTCAAACAATGATAAAGATAAACAATTTTCGTGCAATCCTCTGAGGATGCATTATAAGTTCTTCAAGAACTATATAAATTATTATTTTTCTATAATTCATTAATCCTGATTACTTCTTCAGGAACTATATAATAAATTATTATTTTGCTATTCTTCAGGGATGTTTGATAAGTTCTTCGAGAACTATATAATAAATTATTATTTTTCTATCATTCAATGAAATTTGTTAAGTTCTTCAGGAACTATATTACAAACACATTATTTTATAGTTTTTCAGAGATATTTTAACATTATTCATCCAATCCTTATGAAATGCATGAAAATCATTGTTGATTTTTTTTCTTCTAATCAATATATCAATACATAATAGACACAATTAAAAATATATATTACAAAACAAAAAATAATAATGTTACCTTCTAAATCTTGGAGCTTCATATAGTCAAAGTAACATGCTGATAATGTTTATGAAACTAAGTAAAACAATATAAAGACCAAAGAGAGGAAGAGAAGAGAGAAAGTAATATCGTATTATCTTCTTCCAAAAGTACCTTTTATATTGTAATGCGATTGTTATTTATAGTACATGGCCAATGAATAATCATTAACTTAAAGAATACACAAATATAAAGAAATCAACTCATTAGAATTAAAAAATATAAAAAATTGGATAAATAAACATCCACAACTATTAACTATTATTATTATTATTATTATTATTATTATTATTATTATTATTATTAATGCAAAGTGTTTAATCCTAAACAATGTAATTTTTTTAGAAGTTTAATCATGGATATATTATTCTGGTTAAACAACAATTTCTTATAGTATATATAAACTTATTTTTATTTAACTTGTACTCATATTAACAATAAAATAATTTCATCCTAGATAATAATACGATAAAAAAAATGTATAAAAAATATCTTAATATTTAAATACTGTCAGTAGTTCAAACAAATTAAATTCAGTTAATTTTAGGTTTTAAAAGTGGGTATTGTTGTTCTAAAGCCCCAACTAAAAAGCGTGGAAGTTAGTTAACCAGTTCAGTGTCGGTACCCGACGGGTTCAACCCGGTATTCATAGGGGACGATTTTGTGTGGTTACCATTCATTTAAGTATCTATTTCTTTTCTTAATTTGATTAAAACAAACTTCTTTTCTTAATCTAAATAAATTGCTTTTATTATTTTAATGGGATATATGCCGCTCTATCTATCCTTTCAAAATATCGTTTCGGTTGTCATAAAATGGAATATCAATTCATGCTTCAAACTTATAAACTTAAAAAAAATAAAAAAATTAAAACTTATATACTATTTTTAGCATAATAGCTATCACATTTTCAAGTATATATATATATTCAATAAATAAAAAATATTTTTTCCTATTTTTTTTCTCATTTAATGATAGTTAAAGAAGACAAACTTGTTTTTCACTTTTCATGGTCTACCAACTGCTAATTAAAGACTATATAGATGCACTTTTCCCTTTCCTCTTCCCACTCACTATACTATACTAACCATATAATAAACCAACAAAATAACATTACTAGTGTTTTTAGTGTATCTACCAAAAACTAGGAAATTGAATTTCAAACATGAAGAATTTTCCTTTCTTTTTTCTTTTGGCCATTTTGGTCTGTTGCTTCAATATCAATGTAGAAGCTGGTGGTGGTGGTGGTAATGGTTTTGTCAGAACAAGAGGGATCCACTTCATGTTAAATGGAAATCCTTACTATGCAAATGGATTCAATGCTTACTGGTTAATGTATACAGCTGCTGATCCATCTCAGAGATACAAAGTCTCAAATGCTTTCCATGAAGCAAGAAATCATGGCCTTACTGTTGCTAGAACTTGGGCATTCAGTGATGGTGGTTATAGTCCTTTGCAATATTCTCCTGGTTTTTATAACGAACAAATGTTTAAGGTATTTTAGTTTCTATTAAACTTTTCAATTTTTTAAATTGTTCATTTTTGTTTATCTTAATTCTCCGGTTTCGGTAATCTGGAATTCGGCCGATTTAACCTATGATATAATTTGGTAGTTGAATGTGTTTTTTATGATTTTCTATGTTTTTTGTTTTGTTTGAAGGGGTTGGATTTTGTTATATCTGAGGCTAGAAAGCATGGGATTAAGCTGATACTGAGTTTGGTGAACAATTATGAGAGTTTTGGTGGAAAGAAACAGTATGTGAACTGGGCTAGAAGTAACAATGGGCAGTATTTAACATCTGATGATGATTTCTTTAGGAACCCTGTTGTTAAAGGTTTCTACATCAACCATGTTAAGGTTAGTACAAATTCTTTTTTCTACATGAGCCACATTTACTCTGATTTTTCGCAATATACCATGATTTAAAACTTAACTATGTCCAATGAATTTTCATAATTATTTGTGAATTTGATCTGATGAAATTGAGATAAGTCGTTTTGTAAGGTTGAGTTTGGTCATCTGATATTAGGTTTTCACTATAGGCCATTTGTGTCACGTTTCAGATGTTCGGTCGATCTTAAACATGAAACCGTGTGTTAAGAATTTCATGTGACATAAACATATATTTACGACATAATTTGATCTGATTTAATTTCCATGTATCTTCCATAGACTGTTCTTAACAGATATAACAGTTTTACCGGAATCCATTACAAAGATGACTCCACAATCATGGCATGGGAGCTTATGAATGAACCCAGGTGTACATCAGATCCTTCTGGAAGAACAATTCAGGTCAAGTATTTTTTATTCTTTACTTGTTTCTTGTTTCTTCTTGATTCTTCCACCCTCTTTTTCTCTTTTTCTTTCTTTTCTTCTTTTGTCTTTACCCTCCAACTTTATTCCTCTATTAGACAGTGATAGTGATTCAATCAAATCTTGCACTGAAAATACTTTTAATTTTTTTTCAACAAACGTGTGACTTTTATTATATGATTTGGACAAATTTTCACAAATCACGGTCCTGATTTCACGGCCATGATGCTTTTAGAAGCTGACTCTGACTGTTCAACTTTTAACTTTTGATTATAGGGTTGGATAACAGAAATGGCTTCTTTGGTGAAGTCCATTGACAGGAATCACTTATTGGAAGCTGGTCTAGAAGGGTTTTATGGTCAATCAACACCTCAAAGGACCAAGTTGAATCCTGCTATTAACATAGGAACTGACTTCATTGCCAACAATCGAATCCCAAACATCGATTTCGCAACCGTTCACTGTTATCCCGATCAATGGTAAGTCCTATAAACACGGACATCCTTAACACAATTTCGATACTGACACAATGATACGTGTAATAATTTGAAAAATAAAGTTAATCATAATCACAAGTGTCGATGTCGGTGTACGACACCGACACACTTTTTTCAGATGCGTCAGTGGTACATACTGACACAGCGATACGTGTAATAATTTAAAAAATAAAATTAAACATAATCACAAGTGTCGGTGTCGGTGTGCGACACTGACACGTTATGCGTCAGTGCTACATATGGTAACTAAACTAACAATCACAATATTGATTTTTAATGAATCACAATTTGTGGTCTCGAAATTGCACAACTCTTGAATTTTGAAAATATGCAAATACTAATAACAATACAACATTGTTTTTTTCATTGCACAAATAGGGTACAAAGTTCAAATGAGCAAGATCAGATTGCATTTTTGAACAACTGGCTCAGTGCTCATTTCATAGATGCACAATATGCTCTGAAGAAACCGATACTAGTAGCAGAATTCGGAAAGTCGTTTAAGGATTCAGGTTACAGCACAAACCAAAGGGACCAACTTTTCAATACCGTGCTCTACAAGATATATTCGTCTGCGAAAAGAGGCGGTCCTGCGAGTGGAGCATTATTCTGGCAACTTCTTACTGGAGGAATGGAATCTTTCGACGACGGTTATGGTATAATGCTTGGTCAGAGTTCTTCTACTGCTAATGTAATTGCTCAACAATCTCATAAGCTGTATCTTATTCGGAAGATCTATTCAAGGATCGCTAATGAACGGCGATGGAAAAGAGCTAGAGGAAATAGAGGAGGACAAATTGGGTTCTGAAATTGGAATTTGAAATAGTAGTTGCTTATTGTCTGTGTTGTGTTAAGCATAAAAGTTTCTTTCTTAGAGATGAATCAGAATGTTATTTTCGTCCAAGAGAGTAACTAAATTATGTAGACATGTTTGTATTGTATTGTTATGTCATGCTTTCAGCTTCTCATTTGTTCATCAGAGGAAGCTAAGGCTACTTTTGAGTTTGTTGTCTTTTGCATGTACTTGTCTTTGCGGATGAAGTTTGTTCCTAGCAGGATTCAATTTGGTCCTTTGTGGTGTTGGTTGTCCTTAAAACCCTTCAAGACACTCCACTTTGTGATCTATTAGTGAAGACACTCCACTTTGTGCAGTCTTCAAATGAGGGTGAAGTGAACTATACAATAAAAATCAGCAATTACTTATGCTTTGAGTGATTTTCTGGATTCAAAGAAGATGTTGAATTCCGAGATCTTGATGGACCACTTACCCATCCGTTTTGCTAAGCTCAACATGAAAAATACTAGTTTCAATGGTTTGTTAACGTTGAGAATTTTTTAGTAGGCTAAGAAATAATTGAAACTTAATGCTTGAATCTACCACTAAAACTAAGGCGTTCTTCTCAATCATTTGGTAGTGTCTTTTAGGTCCTGCTAAAGCCTTGGATATGGAGCAGATTGGGATATGGTTCATCCATAATTCTCTCATGAGGATGACAGTGACATTTTCTATTGAGACCACTAAGACCAGCTTTAGCGCTGGTTTTTCAAGGGTTCCTCACAAAGTTCTCCGGCTGACACATCAAATTTTTTTGCCACCCTGACAAACGTAATAAACATAGCAACGACTAGTTGCTGAAAACAAGTCATATTTCATTCTTTCTTTTTTTTATTAACAAAATATGTTTCTTTCTTTTTTTTAATATGAAAATGGCTAGCTGCTTTATTATTTATTATTTTTCATTTTTTTATTTATAAATATAGGTTATATCTAAAATATCACCGACACAAATTTTTTTTCACTCTTATTTTTTCTTTAATTTGAAATTTCTCTTTCACAATTTCATCATTTTATTCTTAAACTTTTAATTTTTTTCAACAATTTATTCTCAAATGGATCCTAATCATTTTCGTTTTCAACAAGCTTTCTTCAATTACATTCAAAATTATCAAAATCCTAACCCTCAAATGGATCCTTTAATTATATATCATGTATTTGAGATTAATTTTAATTATCATTTTAGATTATAAGTTTAATTTGAATTTTATTTATTTTATATCAATTTTAATTTAAATATTTAAAATTATTATTTTAATTAACATAAAATTTAATATGAATAATATATTAATATATAAACTAAAGTTGTGGAACCCAATATGAATTCTTCAGAGTTGCAATATTGGAGTGAAAAACTGAATGAGTTGCTTCAAGCTGACGTGACTTAATAGGTCCCACAAGGAACCCAAAAATGGGTTCACGGTTGGAGATGCTATAAGTAGATGAATAAAGTCTCATTGGTCATGGGTCTCAAGAGGACTCGAGGCTTGGAGAGGGTGTGCTTTAGCTATATAAAGGCTTATTCACATTTTGGCGTCTTTTTGAATCGTACCTCTTTTCTTAGAAGTTTGTAGAACAAATGGGCGTCTCAAATGACCTAGAGATGAACCTCGTGAGGTTGGGGGAACATATCATTCAACTTCATGATTCTTTCTGTTTTTAAGGGAGACTATATATTGATGATAATGTCACATTTTTTCAGATTTGCTTTTATCCCCTTTATAGTGAGATAAATATTGAGGAACTTGCCTCCCTTGACCCTAAACGTACATTTTTCTGGTTCAATCTCATGTTGAATTGTCGTACACGATTAAGCTTGGAAGTGATGTGATTTTTCGTGCAATTACTCCTCCTCGAATTTGACTATCTTATTGTCCACCTAGACCTTCAACATGTCTCCAATTTATTACTTGGAGATCTTGTTCATCATTATCTGATAGGTTACACCTGCAATTTTTTAGACAAAAGGTCGTGCCATTATACCTATAGTTGATGTGCTCTTCCATGAATGTTGTCTTGTTCCAGTATTTTTCACACATTATAATTTGATTGTACTATGATTATGAGCTCATAAATGGCACACGTTATTACTCTAATGAGTTGTCCACTAGTTTTCCTATATTGAGCATGTTATATGCATTTTTGGGACAAGCTCCATTCAAGTCAGTATAGTCGACACATATATGCCACTTACCACTTGGCTTTTTTCTCAACACCATATTTGATAGCCATTTCGTTTAGTTCAAATTTTACATGAATTTTTGTTGAATGAACCTATCCACAATGTTATCGGTGATTGGTGGCGTCTTCTCTAGGCGACTTACTTGGAATAAGGATCTATGTTGAGTTGATGGCATGACACATTGGGTATATGTCCAACATCTCTTTGGGGAGCATGTGAGCAAGTTTACGTTAGCCTTGTGGCATTTGATAAGTCTGTCTTCCACATGGCAAAAAGATTTGCCCCAATTTTCACATTGCATGTTGTATTGTTGTCGAGTTGGATGGATACGAAGTCGGCATATGAGATTGATCTTTGAATTTTAATCTTGGCCCCGACAGGTGTTCGCTGGTGTTTTCCAACGAACAACCGTTGGTTTCTAATTCAGTGTCTAAATTAGTTAACTTGCAGGATCAACCATACAAATCCTAGGACATAAGTGCGTATTTCATCTGTATCTGGTTGAATGTATTGATTGTGTCATCCTTAACGATTTTACTTTCAGTCAATTATCTTAAGTACATTTGTATGATTCATAAGAATAAATAACAAAAGTAGAATAAACTTGACATAATTTAAAGAAAACAACTTCTAGGAATGTGTTAAAGTAATGGAAGACAAGTAATGTAATGCATCGAAATAAAATACTTGTAATCATAAACTATGAAATTGTAAAGGAATTTAAATGAACTTGGAATTTTATTGAAAACTTAAAGAAAGTAAAGATGATGTTTTTCACACGTACATTTTCCAGATTCACACTCTTTTCTCTCACACGGGTACTTTGAGTTCAATAGGAATTTGTACAAAATATCACACACACAAACTAACAACAACTATCCTATATATATAGGAAACTAAACTAACTGCCACTAACGGGATAATTCTAATAACTTGACACTTGGCCTTTCGGTATGCCTTCATTCCCCTGGATGCTTCCACGCGTCCTTTTTGTCAAACGTTGCAACTTCACACTTTGAATTTCTTCTTTCAATTTGAATTGATGTCTTTTATTCAACAACCGTCTAAATTATCACAAACAAACTCTTTCAACTGAAGATCATATCATGTTAATAAAACATAAGCTTTATTCTTCTTTGTCGAAAAAGACGTAAAAATCCCCTTTCTTGTTGTCTGCGTCGAAATCTCCCTTTTCACCGATATTTTCCTTTTATAAAGGTACCGTCGAAAATCAGTGTCTACAAATTTCCCCCCAACAAAGAGTTTTTCGACCTATTCTTGGAGAAAGAATCATTTGCTGTTAAATAAATATTTTCGACACTTCATGATCTTTATTGCTTTGTCATTTCCAAGAACAAATTTTGTAAATCCCAACAAATTGATCATTACAAAAACCAGCAACGTCACATTTCAACCCACTTTCATACACTAGCCCATCATTTCCTAAAAACTAGGGGACGATTTAGCTTTTACTTTTTAAAACTGCTCCCACTAACTTTCCTGCCACGTGGTCCACGAACTAGCAATTTTCAACTGTTTCAATCCTCACTTCTTCCTTTTAAATACCACTGAGTCGCTAGCTTCAAAACTTTTAGACAGTCTTCTTCTTCTTCATCACCTTTTAAAACAGAAAACCCATTTCTTTCCAAAAAATTTAGAAACTTCAACTTTCTCAACAATTTCTTCATCTAAAGTGACTACCAGCAAGAAGAATAAGAATGTGACGCCTCTTGCTTATGCTCATCGATTGACAGGACCGGACATGGTGGGGAATCAACAGTACATTCCAGAACCTCCTAATGAGAAGGAGAAGGCCAATATCTACAGGTCTTAGGTATTGATCCATATCCTTGTTTCTGGCACATGTCATGCAATGTTAGGTCCTTTGCGTAGCCCTAACACAAACTTAGATAAGTTAAAAGAATATTCCCCTCTTATCAACGTCTCAAACCCATAGGTGCTGGGGCTAAACCAAAAACTTCCCTCGAAGAACCCCAAAATGCAAAACCTAGTGACGAAGCCACCATAAACATAGGATATTTACAAATCACTAGGATATTTAAGGCTTGTCCCAAGTTGAAAGACATCTCTGAATACCTTTCCTGGGTGAACAAAGTCGAAAAGGTGAAAGCCCTATTCTGGAAAGAATTAGGTATTTTCGACTTAATCCAAATTTCTAAAGTAGGCCTTAACATTTGCCCAAATATGTTATTGTCATCCTTTTACTTCTGGGATAACACTTACAACACTTTCCACCTTCCATGTGGAATGGTCACCCCTACCTTATTCGACATAACTGTTATTGCTGGACTAAGTCCATTAGGGGTGGCTTTCGACCCAAATACCTTGAATCAAGATACCATAGGGTTTGATACTAGCAAAGCCTCCTACTCTGGGTTCATAGAAGGATATCATGATAAGAAAACCAAAACTATCTCTGACAAGGAGCATATAGCCTTCTTAACCTTATGGCTGTCGAGATTTGTTTTTTACTCCCGATCGCTCCAAGTAGCTAAACGTTTTATCACCTTAGCCAATCAACTTCACCATGGTATGAAACTGCGTTTAAGTGAAATGATATTCGTAAGTCTCAACGAATCCTTGAGCGATAGCGTCGGTTTCTTGAAGAAAGTGAAAAAACAAGGAAAATCTGAGTGTATCAGGGCCAATCTGGCTTCTGCAATTATGGCTTAACGCCACCTTCAAAGCTTTTCTCCCTATTAAAACCAATGTTGATGAAGACAAGGTGAAAGACAGGTCTGTCAAATGGCCTCGTTTTAATGCAGCTGACTCCATCTGAAGAGGGACTTAGTCTTAGTGACTCATTCACCAGTTTCATCTTGATGTTTGCCAAGAGGTACAATTTCACTCCTCCTATGGCCCCTTTCGCCAACAGGAATGTTGGCCCTAAATGGTTCACTTAACAACCACCCTTGGAAATGCAAGAGGATGAAAACCAATTCCTTGACATTTGGGAATCCTTCCTGACACCTAGACTCCTTGCTTCTCACCAAAATTCGACTAAGAACAAGATTGCCCTCCTTGCGTATCAACCTAACTTAGTTGCTAGGCAATTTGGGCTGGTTCAGCTGAAACCAAAGCCCCTTTATCCCAAGAAAAACACCATCATTTGGTACAACTCCCTGCATACTGAAGAAGAGAGTCAAGAACTCATAAGACAACTAGATGATGATTCCCTGTAAATTTATCCAACGGTCTTTCGACCTTTTTTCCTGTGCACCCTTGAATTCGACACTTGGTGGAAAAAATACTATCTTCTCAAGTTCTATGACGTGAAAGCATTCATAACTCTGCTAACCAACGCCTTTGCTCTTGGGCAGGACAAATCGAAGAAAGGTAAAACACAACATATCAAGGAAATACAAAAAATTCAAAATTACTTTGAAACCATCTATAGGCCAGACGAACTTAGTCGAACCATCAGTGAAGCGTAAGTGACTTTGAAACACAAATTCACAAAAAAAATGGATAGGTTGAAATTGCCTTCATATGTTCGACCATAACTAAAATATGAGGTAGCCTTCAACCTTTATCCACCAAAATTTCCCCCTCTACCTTCTGCTGATTTTGGCATGGCGTTAAGCCATCCATTTCCAGATTGGTTTGTCTGCGGGGATTCTTTGAAAATCCTTCGCCAACAATCTAGAAAACGTGCTGAACGCGTGGTTCCGACTAAGTATACTCTGGATGACTATAGAGGACACCTTCATATTGGAATAAAACACGTCCATGTGGAGACTCCAATTCTTGAGGGTGTTTTACGAAACATTTTCTTATTTCGACATTATATATATATATATATATATATATATATATATATATATATATATATACATATATATTATGATTTTCACTTATATTTGACTTCATTTTTGTTTTCTTAGATAAAAGGATGACCCCCAAGAAAGCTGCTGTCAAAAACACTTCTGAAGTTATGGATGAAGATCGCCCTACTATCACCAAGAAGATTGTGACAAGGGTATAACTTCTTTTCTTGAACTAATGGTTTATTTCTAGTTCCTTAGAACTTACATGTTTTGTCCAAACCTACAGCCTGGTCGAAAACCACCTCCCACTCCAAAGAGAAAACAAGAAGAGAAAGTCTCCAGTGAAGAGTCAGACAATGAGTCACCAGAGCCCAATCAACCCATAAAAAAGAAGAAAGTTACGAAAGCTCCTCTTCCAAAACCCAAAGTCAAAATACTAAAACCCACTCCCCCAGTAGTCCACTCAATGTTGTTCAAGTGAAAGACGCAGAGAGTGGAAACTCTAGTCTCCATACCCAATTTGCTCAGGTAAACTTTTGACCATGGATATTTCTTCTTATTACATTTATTTGCATGACACTTAAAATTCTTTTTGCAGGAAAACATGTATGAAAATCCTTCGACATAAGAGAACGTAAAACAACCAACAAAAGAAGACACTCCTACGAAACCTCATGAACCCAATCAACAATTCGTTAGTCCGACACCTCTTTCTCTAAAGAACTTGATGACAGAAACAATCATAATGGATGATCATTCTCCTGAAGCCTCCCAACATTCTGACAATGATTGTTTTCCTCCTCCTCCTCCTCCTCAATCAAATGTTGCTGACGAAGGTGAAGCCAATGTCACCCCTGAGGATGATAAGATAGAAGGAAACATTGATGGAAACAACCAATGGTAGAGCTAACCAAAGGACAAGGCAGCCAACCTAATGTTGATCCCCCAAAGGGAGGTTCCATATCAACTGGATCGACTAGCCTTACTCGCGAGGAGATTGAGAATCTTAAGGTGCAAAGAACTTTGGAGTATTTGCAAGTTATACTCAGTACCCGCTACAATTTTCAGGACTCTTCTCAAAGTACTTCATCTGCCTCAGGGGCCACTTCCAGCGCAACTTCTCTCGACGCCATACTAGCTGGGATCAAGACAAAAATTCTTGATGTGGATCTGTTAAAATTGCTTGAAGACCATCTAACTTCCATTTTCGACCTGAAGAAACTCTTGAAACAGATGAATGTCTTGGAATCGCCTGCAGAAGTGAGCAGTTTCGTCATGGACGTAACTTCCCTGTTTGATTTGGTGACTGCTGACCTAAATCGGCTTCAAGGTTTTACAAGGCAACTCTCTAAGAAGACAGACACCCATCTTTCCGAATTGGGCGCTGCAGCTATTTCGAACAACAAAATCATGGAGTTGAACCAACTCTCTGAAACTTACACTAAACAAAATGTTGATTGTGAAGAATGAATTTCAAAGTGGGAGAAACAAATAGCTCTTCTTCAAAAGAAGATTTCTCAAGAAATAAGGCTTAAAGAATCTCTTCTACCACCCAACCAAAAAGCACTTGATGAAGAGTTGCAGGTAGGCCTTCATCATGCCGAAAGGGCCTAAATCCTTGCTCAAGAAATCGAAAACCTTTCGACCAACAAGAGTTTCTGTGAGCGTCGACTTCAGATTCAGAAGAGGAAATTTGATGACATGAAGGAATCTTTTGCTAGCATTAAATTGTAATAGGGATAGTTTCTTTTGTACTAGTTTTCTTTTGCTTAAATTACTTCGCCAACAGGCTGTTTGTACTGAATCTAATGCCATTTGTTCTGGAAATACACAATATCTTTTCACTTATATGCAATTACTCTTTGGTTATTTTTACTTCTTGCAATGTTGCTTTATACTTTTTTAAGTACTTTCCATTTATCTTGAATACTCTTTCGTCTCTCCCTATTTCTTCGATTTGAAATGCGCCATTCGAAAAGATTTTTAAAACCTGGAAAGGTCCTTCCCACTTGGGGGACCATTTTCCCAAAACTCTATCTTTTCGATCCATGGGAAGAATCACTTTCCAAACCAGATCACCTATATAAATTTTTTTATGTTTTACTTTCTTATTATAAAACTTTTCAACTCTTTCTTTTTGTCTTTTTAACAAATCTAATGCACGTAGCCTTTCTTCATCTAAGTCAAATCATCATGTTCCAATATGTTTCTGATGGGATCTCATGATGCCTCTGAATTCGTACTAACTGTAAATGAACTTCAACTGGCAAAACTGCATCATGACCATAAGTTAATCTAAATGGGGTCGAGTTTGTAGCCTCTTTTAGGAGACATTCAACAAGCCCATAGGTCTTGATCTAGAGTCTTATGCCAATTCTTAGGTTTTTTACCCACATGCTTTTTTATCAAGTTGATCACCACTTTGTTAGCCGCTTCGACTTGCCCATTTGCTTGGGCATAATATGGTGTCGAAGTTAGGAGTTTGAATCCTATTTCTTTTTGCAAATGCTTGCATATTTTTTCCGGTAAACACTGATCCCTGATCTGTGGTTATTGTTTCTAGAATTCCAAACCTGTAGATTATATGCCATTGAATGAATTCGATGATCGTTTCATGGTCTACATTTACTAAAGGTATAACTTCTATCCACTTTGTGAAATAGTCTATACCTACAAGAATGTATTTCTGTCCCTTTGAAGAAGTTGGTCGAATCTCCCCTATTAGGTATAAAGCCCAACCCCTAAAAGGCCAAGGTTTCACAATTGAATGCAGTTCACTCGCAGGAACGTGTGGTATGCCTGTGTGTAATTGACATTCTTGACACCCTCTGGCGAACTCAATACAATCTTTTAGCATTGTTGGCCAGTACATTCCTTTTCGAAACAACAACCATTTCATCTTGTGTCCTAATTGATGCGCACCACAGGCACCACTATGCACGCTCGACAAGGCTACATAAGCCTCTTCTTCGCCTAAGAATTTTAACAAAACTCCTTCTGAGGATTTCTTAAAAAGATCATTCCCAAAAAGTACATATCTTAAACCTCTGTACTTAACTTTCCTTTCGACCCTCGTATTTGGGTCTTGTAGATATTCCTTAATAGGCTTTCTCCAATCTTCAGCTGTTGGGTTGCCCATATTGAAAATTTCAAAGTTTTCTTCGTCACCATATCCTAGCTTCATTGTTTCCAAATCCGATGGGGACAACTTAGTGGATACAACTCTCCCTCTAACTTCAATAACCTTTTCTAAGTTTTCTTTCGACACTTTATACCCGGATGCTATTTGAGCAAGGTCATTAGCCTCTTGATTCTCCATTCTAGGTATATGTTTAATGGCCACACTGTCGAATTTTTTAAGAAGTCTGTTGGCTATGACGAAATACATGATCAAATTTTCTTTTACACATCTATATTCTTTAGTCAGCTGTCTTATTACTAATTCAGAGTCGCCCATTATTTCGACTCTTGTTGCCCCCAATTCCAACAAGATTTCAAGTCCTGCAATCAGGGCTTCGTATTGTGCTTCATTATTTGAACATGAGCCTTCAACTTTGTACTTGAATTTTGTTGGGATTTTATTAGGAGAAATAATTAGCAATCTAACTCCAATTCCATTTTTGTGGCTGGAAGCATCAAAATATAACTTCCAAGGTTCCATTTCGACATATTCCACTTCATTTTCCTTTATGGAATGGTCTGCTATAAAATCAGCGACCACTTGTCCCTTGACAGCCTTTAAAGGCAAGTATTTTAGGGAATACTCTGTTAATTCTAAAGCCCACTTTCCAATTCTACTATGCAAAATAGATTTTGATAACATATACTTTATTACGTCGAAATGGGAAGATACATATACATCAACAGGTTTGATATAGTGTTTTAATTTCATATAAGAAAAATATACACATAGACATAATTTTTCTAAAACATTATATCTAGTTTCGGCGTCATTCAGGACTCTGTTGAGGTAGTAGATGGCTCTTTAAACGCCATTCTCATCTTCTTGACACAACATGCTCCCCAGCGTTTTATCTGATGCCGAAATGTATAATCTCATGCTTCTTCTTCTACAAGGAGGGATCAATATTGGAGGGCTAGAGAGGTATTCTTTGATCAGGTCGAAAGCGACTTGATGTTCCTGCTCCCTTGTGAAGTCCCCATTCTTTAGTCGAAGCAATGGTGAAAAGGCATGTGTCTTTCCACTAAGGTTGGAGACGAACCTTCTTAGAAAGTTAATTTTCCCCAGTAGAGACTGCAACTCATTTTTAGTTGATGGCGCTTTCGCTTCCATTATGGCTTTGGCCTTGTTCTCGTGGATTTCGATCCCCTTCTTGTGAACTACAAAGCCTAAAAAGTCACCCGCCTTCACACCGAAAGCACATTTTAGGGGATTCATTTTCAAACCAAACTTCCTCATCCTTTCAAAGGATCGTCGAAGATGATCTATATGACTTTTTCCTGAAACAGACTTAACCACAATATCATCAATATAAATCTGCATGGAAGTTTCAATAAATCGTGAAAAATTAAATTCATAGCACGTTGGTAAGTCTCCCCAACATTTTTAAGCCGAAAGGCATCATTATCCATTCATAAGTTCCTATCGCCTAAGGACAACGGAAAGATGTCTTGAGAACATCTTCTTCAGCGATAAAGATTTGGTTATAACCAGAGTATCCATCTAGCATGCTCAAATACTCATGGCCTGCTGCCGAATCTACAAGCATTTCTGCTACTGGCATAGGGTATTCATCTTTTGGTGTGGCTGAATTTAAGTCTCGAAAATCGATACATACCCTAAGCTTTCCATTTTTCTTTATTACATGAACTATGTTTGCAATCCAATCTACATACCTTGTTGTGCGAATGAATCTGCATTTCATAAGTCTTTCGACCTGCTCTTTTATTTTCGACAGAATCTCAGGTGAGAAACGCCTTAGGGCTTGCTTCACTGGCTTCTTTCCTTCTAGTATAGGCAACCTCAATTCGACCACGCTTATGTCTAAACCATACATTTCATCATAATCCCATGCAAAGCAGTCTTTGTAATCACACAACAATTGAACTATTTCGACTTTGAACTGAGGGTCCATCTTGGCACTTATGTAAGTTGGCCTTTTTTCTGCCCCCTGTCCCAAGTCTATTTCCTCCAATGGGTCTTGAGCCACCATCTTCATGCTGGTCATCATTGGATCATGTTCGAACCCCAAAGGTGTGTCATCATAAATGGCGTCGAGCTTCTGGTTTTGCCATTCTCCATCTGGGATTTTCTTTGTATTTTCTTCAACGTCTATTTCTAGACTTTGTTGGTTGGACTCGCTTTGACTGGCTTCGACAGCCATGAATTTTACTTCGGCTTCAAGTGCCGCTTTCAGTTTGTTTTCGGCTATGTAAGCCGCAATTCTTTCTAACACAGATGCTTCAGTTATCATCTACAAATTCGCTTCCCCACCCAGTTGGTTGTATGTGGGCGGTTCCCCATATATAATTCGACTCGTCCACCACTTCCTTATCCCACTGGAAGCCATACGTAGGGTGGAGGTACATGGAGCAATATGCATTGTCAGTCTTATTGAGGTCAAAATTGGCTGGACTACATGGGGGAATGTGAGCCAAATTTTTGTCGAAACTGAGGCGGTCGACGTGATTGACGTAGGTCATGAAATAGCTTTGATCTGCCTCTATATTTTCTACTATGCCATCTAGTCTCCAAATAGCAATCCTCTGGTGCATCAACAAAGACACAACTCTCACGCCATGTATCCATTCCCTCCCTAATAGGAGGTTATAGTTTGCTTTCGACGCTATTACCATAAACATTGTTGGTCATGTTATTGTACCAACTATTAAATCCACCTGGATCACTCCCATGGTAGTCCTTATCTTTCCTTCGTAATTCGACAATACCATATTGTGTGGTTTGGCATCAGAGAAATTTTTTCCAATCTTTTTCAACATGAAATGGGGCATTAATTTTACTGTTTCCCCTCCGTCCACTAGTATTTTGTTTATTCCAACATTCTCAATCTTCCCCTTTATAAAGAAGGGCTTCAAATGTCCTTTTAGCGAGTCATCTGGTCTTTCGAAGAACTCATTCTGCTCCTCTACACAACCATTGTTCATGATGTAGTAGCATACAGGTTTGTGAGTCATTTGTTCTTCTTCGAAACTATCGTCTTCGTCTTCCACCTGCATTACTCTGTCATAATCCCTGGGCAACACTGAGACAATATTGCACACTACGTCAAAAGAGGCTTCAGAACTAAACGCGAGGTCGTCAGTCATTTCTTCATCATCTTGAACTTTCTCTTTTGGTTTTGTTTGCTCCATACTTGTACGTGGAGCTTTGTTGTCTGAAATATCCTTCTTTTCTACCTCTTGGATGTTATGAGTTAGTGCAGCATCACCTTTTTCGCCAATATCCTTCTTTGTCATTCCTTCCTCCATAGCTTCCTTTTCGGCCCTCTTTTGCCTCTAGAATCTTCTCCATTGAGACTTAGTCATAGGGTTTTTTCCTTTTGTAGTTCTCTGAAGGGTAAACTCTTGGTTTCTGCTTCTCAGCTCTCATTCCTTGCACTAGTGAAAAACCTCTCTGAATGTTGAAGCTGTTCCACTCTTTTCGTCCTTGAGCGTTCCTGATGGGTTGTACCCACTTATCATCAACACCTTTGTTTATTGGTTTATATGAATGGTAGCCTCCACCTCCAATTCCTGACTGGTGATGCTCCCTTCTTCTTGGATCATATCTTTCTGCCTTTGGGTCTGGTCTTGCCCCCTAGTTCCCTTTTCTTTTGGAATATTCTATCACCTCCAGATTGTTTGCCGCTTTCTTGTCGAAAATGGTGCTGCATCGTGGACACAACATTACCTCAGCTTTCTTCTTTTGACACCTCTTTATAAAATCAATCATACTTTCTTCCTCCTTGGGATATGCCAACCTCTGATATTCTTCTCGACGATGTTCCTCAGGAGCCAGTGTTAGGTTGTTTTGAGAAGTTTCGACCATGTTGATACTAGCTGGTAAAGACGGTGTTCCTCAGGAGCCAGTGTTGGGTTGTTTTGAGAAGTTTCGACCATGTTGATACTAGCTGATTTACCACTAGTGATTGTTGCACCCCAAAATTTGCCCTCACAATACAAGACTTTGTGTACTAAGAAGGTTCACAAGGTTCACAAGATTCACAATACTTACAAGACCTTTCATGAGGTTCATGAAGTCTACAAGACACTTTATGAAGTTCACAAGGTTCACAAGACTTCCCATGAGGTTCACAATGATTCACAAGACATTTTATGATGGTTCACAAGGTTCACAAAGTTCACAAATAGTCAGAAGATTTGACAAGTCCCTCAGACAATGCACCTCCTAAGCAGTGCATCAAAAACTAGGGTTTTGACTTTAATCAGGCTAAATGAATTTCCAAGACTTCAAGTGAGCTTCATAATATCTTATATGTGTGTAAGAACCCCCATGACAAGTTTCAAGACTTTTCTCAAAGGTTTGCTCAGTCAGATGATCAGATAGGTCAAAATCAGTCAAAGCAGTTAAAAAGTCAAACTGAGGTCAACTGTGGTCAAATCAAAGTCAAACTTCATGATTTTTTGCCAACATCAATTATATGAAGTAAAATTCATCATTTGATCAAGGGTTGATCATGATTCATCAAGGATATTTCAGAACATCAAGAATCAGGAGTTTCTAAATTAGGGTTTCCTCAGTTAAAGTCAACTGAAATTTGACCAGCCATAACTTTCACATGCTTCATCACCAAGTTTCCATCCAAATCTCATTTTGAAGGAAATTGAATTCTCTACAACTTTGTGTCTCACAAGCCAAGCCCAAAAATGCTTCATTTGGAGGGTATGAGCTAGGACATTATAGGTCCTTTTGAAAGTCAACAAAAAGTCAACAACTTCAAAAGGGCATAACTTGAGAATGGTAAATGATATGGACATGAAACCAATGGGGTTGGTTAGAGGACTCTCCACGCTTTCCAAAATGTCCAAGAACACCCTCATAGCATTAAAATTGAAGGATATAGGCCCTTGCAAAGTTGGGAAGTTTTTGAGTGGTGTATGAAGAAAATAGGACTTTAAAATCAATTTCTTCCAAATGGGCTTGCAATCTTGTGATCCAAACTTCAATATAACACCAAGCACGACCCACCCATGTAATTTCTGATTTTTTTAATTTTATTTAATATTTATTTGAATTTTATTCATTTAAATACATATTAAATCAAAATAAAATCAAAAAATCAATATTTAAGGGTGATTCTTCTTCTAGAAAGACATAAACACCATTCAAGACCAATTATCAACATCCAAATTCGTGCTATGCCAAAATAGTAAGAATATATTGGATTTTTTTGATATTTTTGGATGAGAGATTTCTTCATAATCAAGTAATCAATTTTCATGATACAAGATCCATTCTTTTTGACCTAATTCAATCATTATAAATACTTGAAGACACTGCAAGCACTAGGGACGATTTCACAGCCTCCAAAACCAGTTTCAAACTTCACAAAATTCATCAAAAATTCACATTCGGATTTCAAGGTAGAGGTAGTTTCAATGAATTTTGAGCATTGCAACATGTTCTATGATGTTCATTGAACATATTTGGATCATAAACAACATCTGAAACATCCTCATTCATGCAAACCGAATCCATGTTCATGCTCATTTAACAATTTTTTCGATTTTACATATTTATTCATGATTAATCATATTTGACTGTTGTTTTGTGTTTGTTATGATACAAGGAATGTTTCTGGATATTTAACTCAAAGTTTCAGGGCTTGAATCGAAAATTGCCATGGCTAGGGTTAGAGCTTTCAAATTAGGGGTTCACGGAATACCTAATATAAATGACTAATAAAACCATGGCTGGACTGTATTCACTGCAAGGACCATGTTTGTATGTTTAATTTGATGAAATTTTACACATTGTGAGAGATACAATTTTCGCAGGTTCTTGAAAGTGAGAATTCGCAGGAAAATTTGCAGGTGTATTCGCAGGTGTTTTCGCAGGAGATATGAGGAAGAAGAAGAACCCTGCGCGCGAATTTCATATTTTAAAAATTGAATATAATATTTGTTTGTTTTGTTTTGATATTATTTCACAAATGTTGGCTGGCTCAGTTGGTTGTGTATGCGCGTGTATTGCTGAAGGGTTTGGGGTTCGATTCCTGGACCAAACCATCTTTTTCTTGTTTTTCATTTAATTAACAGTTTTATTATATTATGAATTGTGATAGGATTATGGACAGGTGCGCTCTCCCAGCTGGAATGGTTAAGGTGTTTGTGTGATATTGTGAAGGTCCTGGGTTCGATCCCCCCAGGCCTTTTGTTTTTCTTTCTTTTTTCTTTGATTTTTAGGAAACAACAACAAAACCAATGTTGTCTCTCCCTTGGTCACCTGTGCGCGCTGGCCTAGTGGTGGATGTTGCTGGCTTAGAGTTCCTGGAACCAAAAGGGGCTGGGAATTCCCAGCCCAGGTAAGTTTTTTTGAATTCTGTTTTATTTATTTTTGTTAATTATTTATTATTGAATATTATGATTAATATGTAAATGGATTTAGATTATTATATGTTCTAAATAATTTCTAAAAAAAATAATCATATTTTCTAAAAAACTAATTTCTTTTATTAACATGTGTATATATTTTTTATATAATTTCATTAATTATTTGTATAAATAAATTAACCCTAAAAACATATTTTTTTCAAACCCTAATTTTCTTCTTCTATTATTTATATTCATGACTTCATTAAAATTCTTAATTTAATTTTTGTTAATGTATAAATTATTTATAACTTAAATTCTTGTATGTAAATATAATTAAAAGTCAAAATTCTTAATATAATAATATGACCTAATTTGTTTAGAATTTAATTTTGCATGTAAATAATTTTTATTATATGTTTAAAAATAATTGCTAATTTAATTTTGTAATCATAATTTATTTTCATAATATGTTTATAACTAATTAATTTAATTTTTTTATAATTTGCAAATAATTTAATAATTAATTGTTTATATTTTCTTATTAACTTTAAATAATCGTTTATATCAAAATTTAATCTTTTAATTATTATAATATTTTTGCTTATTTCATTATTATTATTAATTATATTCTTATGATATTTATTTGTTACTAACCCCATTTATCTTTAAATTGTTATTATTTTCACTAACTCAATTATAATTATTTATTTATTTTACTTATGCTATTTAAATTGCTTTATTATTATTATTGTAATTGCTCCTTGGTGTAATATTTAATAATAATGTTTTAATATTTATTTTATGCTATGGTTAGTAAAATAGGGAGTGTAACATGTATGTTTATTTAAAATTAATTTAGCTCATTAAATTTAAAAGATAAATATTAAAATTGTACACTCACACACGTAAGTCGATCTTTGATCGCCATCTCACTCCTTAGGGATACCTCTCATGTTGCCTGAAATAAAAGGTCAAGTAGGGTGTATAAAGCAAAGTCCCTCAATTTCACATCATCTAGTCCCTTAACAGATAAAAGATCAAGTCCCTTTCGAATGTTGCCTTCGCAATGATCTTGTCCCTTTCGAATAAAGATGATAGTCCCTCCAAAATTGCTTATACACCCCACAGTTGCCTACATAAACAGATGTCCCTTCAATTTCCCCTCACATCCAAGGTAATGACTACCTATTCCTTAATAATAGGGATAGTCTTACCATTTAAAGGATTCAAGAACAACAAAGACTTAAACTTAGGGTAGGTTCCTCATAGTTACTTGCTCACTCTTCAAAAAACTTTTCAAACACTTCATACATTCCAAACAACTTTCAAAACAAAGGTTTATACGCATCCGTACATGGGTCATTATAAACACTTAAGAAAATTTTTATTCACACACTTCACATTTTCAAAAACATTTTAAAGTGAGCTAAGTAACTAAGAGCCCATGGATAACCATGGATGTAAAGGGTGCTAACACCTTCCCTTTACATAACCTACCCCCCGGACCCAAAAATCTTTTAAAAGGTCTTTCCTGTTCTTTTATGCCTTTCCTTTGGATAAAATAAAAGTCGGTGGCGACTCTTGCTATCCGCAACATAACTAAAGTCAGTTCTCCCACCGTGTTACAGAACTGACGACTCTGCTGGGGAATTAATATTAAAGAGGGGTACCCTTAGGAATTAGATCACTTTAAAATTGTTTGCCTTGTTTGCTTTATACTTACTTGTTGTGCTCTTATGTGTGAAAGATCCTAACCCGGATCTAGTGTACCTTAGGTAAATGGCAATAGACCAAGGAAACTGTACGGCGTATACCGATATGGTTGATCTGGTGGCCATAGTTAGTGTGACTTCTTGGTCGGTGTTTATGTTCCTTAAGTCAAGTTGAGGATAATATGAGGCTGCCATATGTTGTCAATGCACTAACTAACTTTTAGAACCCTAGTTATCCCATCTTGGCCTTTAGAAAAGTAGTGAGATAACCGGCTTTGGTGAAGACTGAAGTTGGTTGATACTCGATGCTACACTCATTGAGATCCTAAACTTGGAGGGTTTTGGTTGGCAAGTAAGTTGCCTACTGAACAACCACCCTTGTGAAGGATCAATGATATTGAGATCCCTTAGAACATGGTTACTTTTGTAGGACAGGATGAACCATCTAACTTCAGGGGAGGGTACTTACCTTTGAACCTCATGCAAGCCTTTAAACCTAGGGCTATGGTGTGACTTGTTTGTGTGTGCCACATGTTTGTGATTGAGCATAACATCATGACATCATCATGCATCATAAGCATAGCATTTTCACTAACCATTTCCAGGACCAAAGGATTTATCTTTGTTCTTTGTTGCAGGTCATGGCTTCTGCTCGTAGAAACACCATCAGGATCAACTTTGTGGGCATACCTGCTAAGCTCAAAGAGTTAGTTTCTCAAGTGTCTGATCATTCCCAGTTCATCAAGAGACATGGTTACCTATTGGATCTAGTCACTTCAGGGTTCAATGAAGACATGATGAGTGTTCTGTTTCAGTTCTTTGATCCTAAACACCATTGCTTCACATTCCCCGACTACCAGCTGGTTCCAACCATGGAGGAGTTCTCTAAACTTCTGGGTATACCTGTTCTTGATCAGAAACCATTCACAGGCTTGGAAAGAGAGCCTAAATCTGAGGTTATTGCTGCAGCTCTACATCTGAAAAAGGATGACATTGTTCTGGAAACGAGAAGTGGAGTCAAGGGTGTTCTTGCTAAGGTGTTTATAGAAAAAGCTCAAATGTTTTTGAAGGCTATGAGCTATGATGCTTTTGAGGATATCTTAGCCTTGCTGATTTATGGTTTAGTATTGTTCCCCAATCCAGATCAGTTCATAGATGTTCATGCCATCAACATATTCCTGAGTCACAATCCAGTACCTACATTGCTTGGAGACATTCTACACTCTCTTCATACTCGTACTACAAGAGCAAGAGGAACTTTGATGTGCTGCATACCTTTGCTATCTAGGTGGTTTATTTCTCACCTTCCTCGCTCAATGATGAAGAATGAGCAAGGGTTCAGATGGTCCAAGAGGATTATGTCACTCTCTCATTCAGATATTCATTGTTGCTCCAGATCTATGGAGAATGTCACTATCATTGACCGTTGTGGGGAGTTTCCTAATGTGCCACTTCTAGGCATAAAAGGAGGCATTACCTACAACCCCTCTCTAGCTTTACGACAGTTTGGTTACGCCCGGAGTGATGGTCCACATGACATGTTGATTCAGTGCATTGTGTTTGATTACGACAACGATCTTCAAGGTTACCGTCAGAGATTCATACGAGCATGGGAAAAAGTAAACAAGGTTGACAGCAAGACTCTGGAGCCTAAGTACACTATTCCTATGGAGGCTTATCTCAGATGGGTGCGATCTCGTGCTCAGACTCTCATGATGCCATATCCTGCTATCCTGCCAGTTACCATGGAACCTGTTGCTGAAGGGGATACTTCTTATACCATTCTTCACCCAGACATGCCTACTGACATGGAAGATTTACAGAGATCCTGGATCCAGTTGAAGGAGCAAAGAGATACTTTTGAGACTCATTACAAAGCAAGTCAAGAAAGAATCTTGGAGCTAACAAAACAACTTCACGAGGAGCGGAATCTCAACTCATACCTCAACACAAAGAGGAAACGTCCATGGGAGACTTAAAACTCCATCTTTTGTATTTATTTCATGCCATTTTGTAAGCCCAAGGGGCAAATAATCTTATTACTAATGAAATTTTACTTTTGGTTATTTAAACAAAATTAAATCCTGCGGTCCTTGAAAACATTGCATATGTATCTATACATCATATCATTGCATCACAGGTTTATTGTGTACAGGTATCTTATCTTCTCGCTGTTTATTTCAGCAATGGCTCTTGAGCAAACAGTTAAGGATCTCCAGGCACAAAATGCACAGTTCCAAGAGCTGATTCTGAATTTGTCCAAGGGGCAAGATGAGTTGAAGACACTGCTGGCTAAGAAGAAGAGTCCTGAGGACAACAAGGATGGTCAGTTAGAACAATTGCAAGCTGAGATAACAGAAATGAGGATCCAGATGAATGGTCAGGTGGCTCTTATCCAAAGTTTAGCTCAGGGGCAAGAAGAGCTGAGAACCTTTGTCCAAAAACTTCAAAGTAATGGAGTCAGGAATCTAATTGTCAATCAACCTCCGTTAAAACAAGCTGATTTGGTTGAAAGGAAGATGAGGATAAAAGAAGGTAAGAAACCGGTTACCACTGATTGTTCTTCAGTTGAAGAAGAAAGACCTGATAAGGTTAATCCACCTCAACACAAGAAATATAGAAGGCAGTTTACCAAGTTCAGCACTCCAATGTCACAAGTTTTGCAATGCTTGTTGGAGATGAAACTAATTTCTTTGAAAAATCCTCCTCAAAATCCTAAAACTTCCTCTCCTCGCTATAATCCCAAGGCAAGGTGTGGGTATCACTCCAACTGTCCTGGACATGATACTAATAGTTTTTGGACATTGAAGAAGAAGATTCAAGATCTAATTGACGAAGGAATCCTAGAGGTTACTCCAGAAGGTCAAGTTGAATTTTACTATCACCCATCAAACACCGAAGCTGCAAGACAAGTTGCCCAGTGTAGCAAGAAAGGAAGCCTACCTATTCTTGTGGAGATATGGGGCACCTTGGGACATCCAAGTGGTAAATTTGATTTCATGGTGAAGTATACTGCTCCTCAAAGTTCACAGATTTCAATTGAGGACATTCAGCCAACTGGATGGGACAACATTTGAATTTTCATTTGTAATTTCTTTTATGTGTTTAAACACTTACTATTATGTTAAACTTTTGTTTTCATTAATGCATTGCATATGTTTGTCTTGAATTAATCCATTCGTTTCACTATATTTAAAAACTATGCTTCTTATTTCTATTTTGTGATATTTAACTCCTGATAAAGCTATAAGCCTGTAGAGGGAGGATGACGAAAACAATACCATAATATTAGGCAGTATGCTTTTGAACAGACTATGTTGACGATGTACAAGCATTGTTTCAATTCCTAAACAATGGAGATATAAGGAAGTTAATCCCTAGTCAACCCTTTTGAGCCTATGAAGTAGGAGTTTTTTATTCTCACACAAATTAAAACCCTTATTCATAACCCGGGGCAGGGTAGTTACTCGATTAACTCAAATATGCCAATTATCTGTGTTGTACATAACTAATGATGGTTCTCTGAAATCATTAAACCTGACAGTCAATATCCAGCAAAAGAACAGTCTTGCTAAGTCAAAACCTATGAAGGAGACTTAGTAAAATATTAAGACATCCCTCTGACTGTAACCTTGAAATAAGCAGTTCAGGCAAAAAGAAGGGATAATAAAGTCAAAAGAAAAAAAAAAGAGGTCACTATGAATCCTCAACAAAGAAAGATGACTGAATGTTCAAATAAATTTTGGGTTTCTGAACCATCACAAATGTCAGTGTTACAATTCCAAACTCATTTGAGCCTCAAGGCATAAGTTAACTGAGCATAGGACTGAAGAACATCATGGAGATTGGGTTGGGTACAAATAAAATTTGAGCCTATATCCTTTGTTTCTTAAACCATGAACCAGGCCACGTTATAACCCTTTAAAAGTCCTAACTGAAGCATGGTTAGTTCGAAAGCGTACTGTTACAAAAAGGTATCCTGACTCCTTTAGGGCTTATTATAAAACTTGAGTTAACATCACAGTTTTCAAAACAAAAAAAAACAGTCTTTCTAAAATAACTTGTTTCAAAACTTCAAGACAGACATAAGCATTGCATTTTTGAATATATTTGTTTACATATACTTGAGTGTTTGATAAACAGAGAAACTTACAGGATGAATGTTCAAAGTCCTTCCGATAAACAAAGTTCCTTCCTGGATCAAAGGCCATGTATACAAAGGGGCATAATCATTATCTCCCAATCAAGGGGGCAGGCCATGATAGTGCCTAACTCATTTGGGGCAATCAGGACAAGATTCAACTATGTTTAAGCAGCCAGAGGCAGATCTCCTCATCTATCCAAAGTGCCAAGGGTAACATTACAGAATTCATAATGCCAGGGGCATGGTCATTGTTTCCTAATCAAGGGGGCATACCAAGTTACTATTCAAATCATTCGGGGCAATCAGTTCCAGATCCAACAGTGCTTAATAGCCAGGGGCAGATCTTCTCATATATTTGAATTACCAAGGGTAACACTGCAAAGTTCATGATGTCAAGAGCATATTATTATGGGGCATTCTGCTTATTTCTCCTGAGATAACTACATTCGGATACTTCCATTATGGGACAATTCATCCTCAACCAAGGGGCAATGCTTTCTTTTCAAATCTAATACCCGGAGCGTATATGGTCCATCACTATTTGAAGACATATTCCTCTCATTTTATTACTTTGATATTGGATTCTCAGCAGAAGCCACTGTGGAAATTAATTGTCTACGCCAGTAGTATCAGATGGTATCAGTATCATGTCTTCAGATCCAGCTATGAGGATTTCTGGGAAGGTATTCAGGAAAGTTAAAAATTTCAGGAGCTCCAAATCCAATTGGTTATACACTCTCGAAGTTGAAACGATTCTGTTTTCAAGTTCAGCTTTACTTTTCCCTCTGAATCCAGATTTACTTTTACCCTATTTACATAAGCGAAACGTCCATTGGTTATGTTTGAATATATGTATGCTTTTGAATATGATTGATGTTTACCAGAAATGCATAGATGCTTAATATGATTGATGTTTACCAGAAATGCATGAAATGCAGTAATAGTATTTACTAAGGACGAACGAGGGAAGGATTCCAACGAAGCTTCACCAGGTTCACTCTTATAAGACAGTTACAAATCCCCAGTAGGGAAAGTCCATCTTCATGAAGTACTTCAAGTCACAGCTCCCCTGGAATTTATATCCATCTCTTTTATCCTCATACGGATAATCGGGAATTTACTCTTCCAATAGGTGTACGACGAACGAAGACGGGAGGTTATGTATACCTTGCTATCCCCAACAAACAAAAGGTTATGTATACCCTACTATCAAACGAAGACGGGAGGTTATGTATAATATAGTATCAAGCAAGACGGGAACAAGTTCCTTATATTCTTCAGCAACGAATCGGGATTTATTTTCCCTGGCCGGCAGTTGTTATACGAAGATATCCAGACGCTTCAGGCAGCATCATGTCATACATACATCATTTACATCATAACATACATATACATAAATACATAATACATTACTTAAGTGCATCATATCATACATACATACATAATGCATAAACTAATATTACCATACAGGATGCTACCTTGTTTTCAGGTTAATTCTCCAGCAGATAAATTTCATCAACAAATTGTGACTATTGGGCCGTTGTTTATCTTCCCAAAAGGTTACATCATTATCCCTCAGAACGTTGTTTATCCTTCTGAAATCTTATCACTACCTCAGGACTGCTTTATCCTCCTGAAAGCATATTATTACTTTGGGCCGTTGTTTATCTTCCCAAAGGTTATACTACCACCTCAGGACTGCTTTATCCTCCTGAAAGCATATTATTACTTTGGGCTGTTGTTTATCTTCCCAAAAGTTATTATTACCTCGGGACTGCTTTATCCTCCCGAAAGCATATCATCACCTCAGGACTGCTTTATCCTCCTGAAAGCTTACTCCCTCAGGACTGCTTTATCCTCCTGAAAGCTTCGTATACCTCAGAACGTTGTTTATCTTTCTGAAAGCATATCATTACCTCAGGATTGCTTTATCCTCCTGAAAGCATATTATTACCTCAGGACTGCTGTATCCTCCTGAAAGGTTATATCACTACCTCAGGACTGCTTTATCCTCCTGAAAGCATATTATCATTACCTCAGGACGTTGTTCATCTTCCTGAAAGCATAACATTCCCTCAGAACGTTGTTTATCCTTCTGAAAGCTTACCATTTCCTCAGGACGTTGTTTATCTTCCTGAAAGCTATCATCACTTCCTCAGGATGTTGTTTATCCTCCTGAAAGCATATTATTACCTTGGGCCGTTGTTTATCTTCCCAAAGGTTATATCACTACCTCAGGACTGCTCTATCCTCCTGAAAGCATATCATTCCCTCATGACTGCTTTATCCTCCTGAAAGCATATCATTACCTTGGGCCGTTGTTTATCTTCCCAAAGGTTACCACTTCCTCAGGATGTTGTTTATCCTCCTGAAAGCATATTACTTCCTCAAGATGTTGTTTATCCTCCTGAAAGCATATTATCTCCTCGGGACGTTGTTTATCTTCCTGAAAGCTATCATCACTTCCTCAGGACTGCTTTATCCTCCTGAAAGCATATCATTCCCTCAGGACTGCTTTATCCTCCTGAAAGCATATCATTACCTTGGGCCGTTGTTTATCTTCCCAAAGGTTACCACTTCCTCAGGATGTTGTTTATCCTCCTGAAAGCATATTACTTCCTCAGGATGTTGTTTATCCTCCTGAAAGCATATTATCTCCTCGGGACGTTGTTTATCTTCCTGAAAGCTATCATCACTTCCTCAGGACTGCTTTATCCTCCTGAAAGCATATCATTCCCCCAGGACTGCTTTATCCTCCTGAAAGCATATCATTACCTTGGGCCGTTGTTTATCTTCCCAAAGGTTACCACTTCCTCAGGATGTTGTTTATCCTCCTGAAAGCATATTACTTCCTCAGGATGTTGTTTATCCTCCTGAAAGCATATTATTTCCTCAGGACGTTGTTTATCTTCCTGAAAGCTACCACCCCTACCTCAGGACGTTGTTTATCCTCCTGAAAGCATATTATTTCCTCAGAATGTGGTTTATCCTTCTGAAAGCATATCATCACCTCAGGATGTTGTTTATCCTCCTGAAAGCATATTATACCTCAGAACGTTGTTTATCTTTCTGAAAGCATATCATTACCTCAGGATTGCTTTATCCTCCTGAAAGCATATTATTACCTCAGGACTGCTGTATCCTCCTGAAAGCACATTATTACCTCAGGACTGCTGTATCCTCCTGAAAGCATATTACTATCTCAGGACGTTGTTTATCTTCCTGAAAGTTATCAGTTTACCCTCATATTTTGGACTGTTTTATCCTCCAAGAGATGTACCTGAAGAACTGTTCTCCAAGTGGCATCTTTAAGCCCACTCAAACATATTCAACTAGTCATCTGTATCACTCTACGCACTGGTGAGTGCAAATTTTTGGGCTTTTGTGTTCAATCCCCTTCAACCTTCCAGGTCACGACTGGCAAATATACCAATCTAACCCCTCAGGTTTCAGAAAATTGAACAGGGGCAGCTGTTGCACCCTAAAATTTGCCCTCACAATACAAGACTTTGTGTACTAAGAAGGTTCACAAGGTTCACAAGATTCACAATACTTACAAGACCTTTCATGAGGTTCATGAAGTCTACAAGACACTTTATGAAGTTCACAAGGTTCACAAGACTTCCCATGAGGTTCACAATGATTCACAAGACATTTTATGATGGTTCACAAGGTTCACAAAGTTCACAAATAGTCAGAAGATTTGACAAGTCCCTCAGACAATGCACCTCCTAAGCAGTGCATCAAAAACTAGGGTTTTGACTTTAATCAGGCTAAATGAATTTCCAAGACTTAAAGTGAGCTTCATAATATCTTATATGTGTGTAAGAACCCCCATGACAAGTTTCAAGACTTTTCTCAAAGGTTTGCTCAGTCAGATGATCAGATAGGTCAAAATCAGTCAAAGCAGTTAAAAAGTCAAACTGAGGTCAACTGTGGTCAAATCAAAGTCAAACTTCATGATTTTTTGCCAACATCAAGTATATGAAGTAAAATTCATCATTTGATCAAGGGTTGATCATGATTCATCAAGGATATTTCAGAACATCAAGAATCAGGAGTTTCTAAATTAGGGTTTCCTTAGTTAAAGTCAACTGAACTTTGACCAGCCATAACTTTCACATGCTTCATCACCAAGTTTCCATCCAAAGCTCATTTTGAAGGAAATTGAATTCTCTACAACTTTGTGTCTCACAAGCCAAGCCCAAAAATGCTTCATTTGGAGGGTATGAGCTAGGACATTATAGGTCCTTTTGAAAGTCAACAAAAGGTCAACAACTTCAAAAGGGCATAACTTGAGAATGGTAAATGATATTGACATGAAACCAATGGGGTTGGTTAGAGGACTCTCCAAGCTTTCCAAAATGTCCAAGAACAGCCTCATAGCATTAAAATTGAAGGATATGTGCCCTTGCAAAGTTGGGAAGTTTTTGAGTGGTGTATGAAGAAAATAGGACTTTAAAATCAATTTCTTCCAAATGGGCTTGCAATCTTGTGATCCAAACTTCAATATAACACCAAGCACGACCCACCCATGTAATTTCTGATTTTTTTTTTATTTAATATTTATTTGAATTTTATTCATTTAAATACATATTAAATCAAAATAAAATCAAAAAATCAATATTTAAGGGTGATTCTTCTTCTAGAAAGACATAAACACCATTCAAGACCAATTATCAACATCCAAATTCGTGCTATGCCAAAATAGTAAGAATATATTGGATTTTTTTGATATTTTTGGATGAGAGATTTCTTCATAATCAAGTAATCAATTTTCATGATACAAGATCCATTCTTTTTGACCTAATTCAATCATTATAAATACTTGAAGACACTGCAAGCACTAGGGACGATTTCACAGCCTCCAAAACCAGTTTCAAACTTCACAAAATTCATCAAAAATTCACATTCGGATTTCAAGGTAGAGGTAGTTTCAATGAATTTTGAGCATTGCAACATGTTCTATGATGTTCATTGAACATATTTGGATCATAAACAACATCTGAAACATCCTCATTCATGCAAACCGAATCCATGTTCATGCTCATTTAACAATTTTTCAATTTTACATATTTATTCATGATTAATCATATGTGACTGTTGTTTTGTGTTTGTTATGATACAAGGAATGTTTCTGGATATTTAACTCAAAGTTTCAGGGCTTGAATCGAAAATTGCCATGGCTAGGGTTAGAGCTTTCAAATTAGGGGTTCACGGAATACCTAATATAAATGACTAATAAAACCATGGCTGGACTGTATTCACTGCAAGGACCATGTTTGTATGTTTAATTTGATGAAATTTTACACATTGTGAGAGATACAATTTTCGCAGGTTCTTGAAAGTGAGAATTCGCAGGAAAATTTGCAGGTGTATTCGCAGGTGTTTTCGCAGGAGATATGAGGAAGAAGAAGAACCCTGCGTGCGGATTTCATATTTTAAAAATTGAATATAATATTTGTTTGTTTTGTTTTGATATTATTTCACAAATGTTGGCTGGCTCAGTTGGTTGTGTATGCGCGTGTATTGCTGAAGGGTTTGGGGTTCGATTCCTGGACCAAACCATCTTTTTCTTGTTTTTCATTTAATTAACAGTTTTATTATATTATGAATTGTGATAGGATTATGGACAGGTGCGCTCTCCCAGCTGGAATGGTTAAGGTGTTTGTGTGATATTGTGAAGGTCCTGGGTTCGATCCCCCCAGGCCTTTTGTTTTTCTTTCTTTTTTCTTTGATTTTTAGGAAACAACAACAAAACCAATGTTGTCTCTCCCTTGGTCACCTGTGCGCGCTGGCCTAGTGGTGGATGTTGCTGGCTTAGAGTTCCTGGAACCAAAAGGGGTTGGGTTCAATTCCCAGCCCAGGTAAGTTTTTTTGAATTCTGTTTTATTTATTTTTGTTAATTATTTATTATTGAATATTATGATTAATATGTAAATGGATTTAGATTATTATATGTTCTAAATAATTTCTAAAAAAAATAATCATATTTTCTAAAAAACTAATTTCTTTTATTAACATGTGTATATATTTTTTATATAATTTCATTAATTATTTGTATAAATAAATTAACCCTAAAAACATATTTTTTTCAAACCCTAATTTTCTTCTTCTATTATTTATATTCATGACTTCATTAAAATTCTTAATTTAATTTTTGTTAATGTATAAATTATTTATAACTTAAATTCTTGTATGTAAATATAATTAAAAGTCAAAATTCTTAATATAATAATATGACCTAATTTGTTTAGAATTTAATTTTGCATGTAAATAATTTTTATTATATGTTTAAAAATAATTTCTAATTTAATTTTGTAATCATAATTTATTTTCATAATATGTTTATAACTAATTAATTTAATTTTTTTATAATTTGCAAATAATTTAATAATTAATTGTTTATATTTTCTTATTAACTTTAAATAATCGTTTATATCAAAATTTAATCTTTTAATTATTATAATATTTTTGCTTATTTCATTATTATTATTAATTATATTCTTATGATATTTATTTGTTACTAACCCCATTTATCTTTAAATTGTTATTATTTTCACTAACTCAATTATAATTATTTATTTATTTTACTTATGCTATTTAAATTGCTTTATTATTATTATTGTAATTGCTCCTTGGTGTAATATTTAATAATAATGTTTTAATATTTATTTTATGCTATGGTTAGTAAAATAGGGAGTGTAACATGTATGTTTATTTAAAATTAATTTAGCTCATTAAATTTAAAAGATAAATATTAAAATTGTACACTCACACACGTAAGTCGATCTTTGATCGCCATCTCACTCCTTAGGGATACCTCTCATGTTGCCTGAAATAAAAGGTCAAGTAGGGTGTATAAAGCAAAGTCCCTCAATTTCACATCATCTAGTCCTTTAACAGATAAAAGATCAAGTCCCTTTCGAATGTTTCCTTCGCAATGATCTTGTCCCTTTCGAATAAAGATGATAGTCCCTCCAAAATTGCTTATACACCCCACAGTTGCCTACATAAACAGATGTCCCTTCAATTTCCCCTCACATCCAAGGTAATGACTACCTATTCCTTAATAATAGGGATAGTCTTACCATTTAAAGGATTCAAGAACAACAAAGACTTAAACTTAGGGTAGGTTCCTCATAGTTACTTGCTCACTCTTCAAAAAACTTTTCAAACACTTCATACATTCCAAACAACTTTCAAAACAAAGGTTTATACGCATCCGTACATGGGTCATTATAAACACTTAAGAAAATTTTTATTCACACACTTCACATTTTCAAAAACATTTTAAAGTGAGCTAAGTAACTAAGAGCCCATGGATAACCATGGATGTAAAGGGTGCTAACACCTTCCCTTTACATAACCTACCCCCCGGACCCAAAAATCTTTTAAAAGGTCTTTCCTGTTCTTTTATGCCTTTCCTTTGGATAAAATAAAAGTAGGTGGCGACTCTTGCTATCCGCAACATAACTAAAGTCAGTTCTCCCACCGTGTTACAGTGATCTTCAACTTGTCCATTTTTTCGATCAACTTCCTCTCAGTCTCACCCATTTCTTATGTTGAGTTGTCCTCTTTCACAGGCTTTTGGGCAGCAGTTTTCGAATTTACTTCCCTTGGGATCCTCCATTATTCTTCGCAGGATTCCATAGGTGGTTGGCTTCTCAGGCATTTCGTCAAACTTTGCTTTCAACATGACAATACTTTCGTCCACCCCATCATTTTCAGTGAAGCTTTCATTAATCTTCTTTTCAGCATCATTCAGGTTGCCAGTGATTTCTTGGTTTTTTGTCACATTAGGGTTGTCAGTAACCCTCCAATCTTTTTCGATGGAGTCCTCAGTGCCTTCGTCGTTGCTTGGTTTGTTGTGGTCTTCAGTGGCCTTTACTTTAGCTATGTTGATGGGGCCCTCAGTGGCCTCCACTTTTGCTGGGGCGGAATCCTCAGTGACTTCGCCAGCCTTTGTCTTGTCAAGATCTTTTGTGCCTCCAATCTTGGATAGGTCGTTGAGCCTTCAGTGATCTTCTTACTGTAACCAGTTGATTCGCCTTCAAACTTGTGCTCAACATTCTGCCATTTAGTAACTTCGTCCCTATCTGTGAGATCCTCAGTAATCTCCACCATGTTGATATTGGTATCGAAGCCTTCAGTAGCTCCTACCATTTCGAATCCATACTCAAAACTCTCTCCCACTTCCACCATGTTAATGATTGATGGCTCAGCATACTGGGCGTCGACAGTCTGCATGGGATTTGAGTCAATTTTTATTTGTTACTTTTGCTTATCGTTGAATTTCAGTCTTCCGTCACGGATAGCATTCTGCACTAGGTCCCTGAAAAGGAAACATTGAGATGTTTTATGACCCAAAAAACCATGGTACTTACAAAAACCTCTATTTTTCTACTGTTCCATAGGAGGCACTTTAGTTCCTGGTGGAACTATCATCTGACCATCTTCGACTAATTTGTCGAAAATTTCGTCACACTTGGTGACGTCGAATGTATAGGTTCTTTTAGGAAACTTATCATTCTTTTCAGGCTCAACTGGATTTTTTCCGTTCGACGGAACTAGCATCCTACAAGAATATGGTGGTCCTTGTTTTAATTATGCTAAGTCAATTTCTTGTTCGTCGAAACAAGATGGTTCATCTACATTATCTACATCATTTTCATCTTCTTGGCGCATCCCTACATAAGCCATTCTTTCTCTTTTGTTTCTATTTGCTCTGAATTTCTCAGCCTTTAGTTTTTCGACTTGTCTCACCCTATCTGGAAATTGCGACATATCTCTCAAATATTGGGTGTCTAGTTTCTTTCTTATAGAGTAGTCTAGACCACCTGCGGCCATTTCGACCAATTCACGTTCGGGTACTTGGGTGAAACACCTGGCCTTCAGTAATCTGAACTTATTCAAATAGTGTAGATGTTTAGAATTGACAGAATTTTTGACAAACAAGAAGTGTTGAACTTAGTTCAGGATGTCACACCAGATGTTGTGACATTATCAAACAGAGTATAAGTTAATGAACTTAGTTCAGGATGTCACACCAGATGTTGTGACATTGTATAAGTTAATGAATTAAGTTCAGACATCAGGATGTCACACCAGATGTTGTGACATCTCAGACCTGCTACCAGACTTAAATGATGCATAACAGAACTGAGTAAATTCAGGGAATTTATCTGGAATTAATTGTGAATGGATAAACAATACAAGGCGCATCTGTAGGGAGCTTAGTTATCTGATTTCAGTATAACAGAATAACTACCTCACCTAGAATCAAGGAAGTAACAAACCCTAATTCAAGGTGATGACAACATGACTTATCAGGACTGGATAATCTACAGAAAGCCCAAAATCCAAGCATCTATTTAAGGAACAGAAACTCTCAGAATAGAGTACAAAATTAAGAAGACTAAATAGGGTGTTTGTGTTTAATAGCAGGTTTTAGTTGTGTATCACTTTATGAGCTTTTAAGCAAAAAGTGTATTGTGTCTTGATTGAAACTGTTAAGTAAAATCAAGCTGTTGTGTTTGAAGTGTGACTTCAATTTCATTAAACATTGTAACATATCATTATGTGATTGAGGGGGAGTGAGTTGGTACTCATATCTAAGTTGTGTCTTAGGTAGAAATTGCCTTGGGTAGATATTAAGTGAAGGATTAAACTGAGTGGTTTAAGTCCAGAATTAATATTACTTATATTGGATTTCCTTCCTGGCTTGGTAGCCCCCAGATGTAAGTGTGGAGATACACTGAACTGGGTTAACAATTTCCTGTGTTATTTAATTTACCTGCACTTTAAGTTTTGCTTAAGTCTTCAAGTGTTTAAACATCTCATTCGACATCACGTACCTGATCCCAGAATTTCAAATAGTCATCTATTTGTTCGGAGAGTTTCCTTTTTACACTGGCCAATTCCTTCAGGCTTATTTTGGTTTGCCCCATGTAGAACTATTCATGGAACAATCTTTCTAATTGGGTCCATGTATATATGGAGTTTACAGGAAAAGCTGTAAACCAAGTAAACACATTTTTTGTCAAAGAACATGGCAATTATTTCATCCTTAGGTTTTCATTATTTGTTATTTCTCATGCTTCGATTAGATAACGTGCGACATGTGTAACACCCTTCTACCCCAAACATAATATTGAAATAATATCAGAGTAATCATCACAAAGGGTATCACATTTTCATCAAAAATACACAACAGTGTCCTGTCCCGTAACACGGGTTAATCAACATCAAAATATCATAAACATTTCACAGCGGAATTTAACTTCAAAATTCAAAACCTCATAAATATAATTTTTACCATCCTGAATTCGACATCATATAAGTAGGAAAACATTTATCCAATGATAACATAACTGAAACAGTTAACAGAATAAAACCCATCCCAGTGTTACATGACACAGAGCAGGACACATAAACCATAACCACTTCTAAAGAACACTAAAGCACGCTCCGAGACTCATGAATTACTCCTATTGCACTGCAAGACTATTCTTCGACATCTGCAAGTTACCCACGAAGGAGGCAACATTTCCAAGCAGGCAGGGTGAGTAATCATAATATATCATAAACTTACAAGAATATAGAATCATAAATAAATTAGTACACATATCATGACATCGTCAACTACAAAATTCAACAACAACCACAACGCTAACATGAAATAAATTAACACCAACACAATCATGAAATTCATCCAAAATATGCAATTTCTAACATCCTGATATGCAATATGCATGTGGTACCATTTTCACCATGAGATGGATACATGACCATCAACCCTCCACAAGGGAGACACCATAATCATCGAGATACTTCAATCCACACAATGGGATTGAAGCAAATAAATAGGCCGAAGCCCCATCGTGAATGTTATGAAATGCAATGATGCGCTACATCGAAAAATTCACCAAAATAATTCGCATCATTCATTTCAATCAGCAAAACAACCAGCAAATATTCATATATATCATCATGACATTACACCCTGAACACTGGTTTCCTAACCACTCTGACACATCAAGAATTAACCCGTACCCGGTAATTTATAAGGTTATTTCACAAATTCATTTATCAAAAATTGTTGCATTTTTCTTGTTTCTGTTCATCAAAATAAAGTTTAGTTTGTACTCGTTCCGACGCTTCAAACGGAATGCGAATCGGACTTACGGTTTAAAAGATATGAATTTTTAAAGAAATAAAATTTGTTGTCCCAACAGTGTTAATCGGTTAAACAAAGCATTAACCGGTTAACGCCTGCTTAATCTCATAAAATCCCCCAAAATTTCCAATGGTTAACCGGTTAACCAAAACGTTAACCGGTTAACGCACGCGTTCCAGCAGTCTTCTGCTACACAAATGCAGACTGTTCCAATTTTCAAAAATTCCCAAACCCCATTACGGATTTCACATCACAACACCCAAAAATCATTCAAAAACATCAATTAAACCTCAACAACATCCAGACAACAATTATACAGACAAACATACGATTATAATTCATTCTAATTGCTCTAATTCATCAAGATTTCTCCTAAAACTCAACCTAACTAAAAACCCCAAAACTCCTAAAATTCATACCATCCTAATCCATTCATATTCCAATTCCTATAGATTTATCATAGATTATGAAAACTCCCCATACCTTAGAGAATTTCGACGCTTTACACTCTTTTCTGGGGTTCTCCACAGCCTCCTGACTCTGAGCTTCTCCTTTCTTCAGAGCACTTCCAAAACACGATAGAAACAACAAAATGAGAAAACTGATCGTATTCTCATCTTTGGCTATAATATCTCAGCTTAGCCTTTTCCCATATTACCCTCATAATTTCACAAAAAGACCACCTTACCCTTTTCTTTAATATATTTTTAATAATAATAATAAAATAGCATAATAAAACACTATTTGTCCTTATTATATAAAAATACTCATTTTCTCCAAAATTCTCAAATTAACCCAAACTCTCCAAATTTTCTAAATTAATTAAATAAATGATTAAATAATTAAATTTAGATTTTCGGGGTGTTACAACTCTCCCCTACTTAAAGAATTTTCGTCCTCGAAAATTACCTGAAGTAAATAGAGTCGGATACGACTCCCTCATCTGATCTTCGCACTCCCAAGTCCAACTTTCTCCAGCTGGTCCTCCCCACAATACCTTCACTAAAGCAATTTCCTTGCCTCAAAGTCGCTTCAATTCCCTACCATCAATCCTTACTGGTACAACTTCAATCGTCAGATTATCTCTCACCTGAACATCATCTATCTGAATTACATGCGACGGGTCCGGAATGTACTTCCTCAACTGTGATACATGGAATACATCATGTAAATTCGCAAGAGAGGGAGGTAAAGCCACCCGATAGGCCACTTCCCCTATTCTCTGCATAATCTGATATGGACCGATGAAACGTGGAGTGAGCTTTCTAGACTTCAAAGCTCTTCCCACACCAGTCATAGGAGTAACTCTTAAGAACACGTGATCTCCCTCTTGGAACTCAAGTGCTTTCCTTCTCTTATCGTGATAACTCTTTTGACGACTCTGCGATGTTTTCATCCTTTCCTGAATCATTTTTATCTTTTCAGTTGTTTCTTGGACAATCTCTGGCCCAAGCACCAAACTCTCTCCTGACTCATACCAACATAATGGAGTACGACAACGTCTACCATATAATGCCTCATACTGAGCCATCCCGATACTAGCATGAAAACTGTTATTGTACGTAAACTCGACCAACGACAAATGACTATCCCAAGACCCTCCTTGATCTAATACACAAGCTCTTAGCAAATCTTCTAAAGATTGAATTGTTCTTTCCGTCTGGCCATCCGTTTGCGGGTGACAAGCAGAACTCATCCTCAACTTAGTACCCAAAGCATCCTGCAAACTCTTCCAAAACCTCGATGTAAACCGCGGATCTCTATCCGATACAATACTTGAAGGTACACCATGCAACTTCACAATTTCCTCAATATAAATCTCAGCTAACCTTTGCATGGAATGGTTAATCCTCATTGGCAAGAAATGTGCCGACTTAGTTAACCGATCAACAATTACCCAAATCGAATCATTACTTCTAGCAGTCTTAGGTAACCCAGTCACGAAATCCATGGAAATACTATCCCATTTCCACTCAGGAACATTCAATGGTTGCATCATACCTGAAGGTCTCTGATGTTCTATCTTTGACTTCTGACATGTCAAACAAGCATATACAAATTCAGCAATGTCTCTTTTCATACCCGGCCACCAAAACAATCTGCGTAAATCCTGATACATCTTCGTAGCTCCAGGATGAATACTCAGTCGACTCTTGTGCCCTTCTTCTAAAATACTCTTTTTAATTCCTACAATATCCGGAATACATACTCTATCTCTAAATCTCAAAATTCCATCTTCATCAACTCGAAAGTCACCTGCATTACCTTGATCAACCAACATCAATTGATCGACTAATTTCAAATCAGATTTCTGACCCTTACGAATCTCTTCCAAAATCTCACTGGTCAGCTTTAACATTCCCAATTTCACACTATCAGCAGTAGTTTCATACAACAAGCTCATATCTCTGAATTGCTCGATCATTTCTAATTCTTTCACCATAAGCATTGAAATATGTAACGACTTCCTACTCAGAGCATCAGCCACAACATTTGCCTTACCCGGATGGTAATTCAAATCAAAATCAAAATCTTTCAATAATTCAAGCCACCGTCTCTGTCTCATATTTAACTCTTTCTGATCAAACAAGTACCTTAAACTTTTGTGATCACTGAATACTTCAAATTTCGAACCAAACAAGTAGTGCCTCCAAATCTTAAGCACAAACACCACAGCTGCTAACTCTAAGTCGTGAGTAGGATAGTTCCTCTCGTGAACTCTTAACTGTCTAGAAGCGTAAGCAACCACCTTATTATCCTGCATCAAAACTCCACCAAGACCCATCTTGGAAGCATCACAATAAATTACAAAGGACTCATCTGGATTTGGTAAGACCAACACTGGCGCGGTCGTTAATCTTTTCTTCAGTTCTATGAAACTCTCTTCACAAGCAACATCCCACACGTACGCTTGACCCTTCCTAGTCAATTGCGTCAACGGTAAAGCTATCTTAGAAAAACCTTCAATGAACTTACGATAGTAACCAGCTAACCCAAGAAAACTACGAATTTATGTAGCTGACTTCGGAGTATCCCACTGCAATACCGCATCAATCTTTGAAGGATCCACCGAAATTCCACCACTTGAAATTACATTGCCGAGGAAACTCACTTCCCTTAGCCAAAATTCACACTTAGATAACTTAGCAAACAATTTATTTTCTCTCAACACTTGCAACACAACTCTCAAATGCTCGGCATGTTCCTCTTCTGATTTTGAATATACCAAGATATCATCTATGAAAACCACCACAAACTTATCCAGATATTCATGAAAGATTCTATTCATATATTCCATAAACACACCAGGCGCATTAGAAACCCCAAACGACATTATCGTATACTCATAATGCCCATATCTCGTCCTGAAAGCTGTCTTCGGAATATCATCAGCTTTAACTCGAATCTGATGATAACCAGACCTCAGATCAATTTTACTAAAGACACAAGCACCTACTAGCTGATCCATCAAATCATCGATCCTAGGAAGTGGGTACTTATTCTTGATAGTCACTTTATTCAACTGTCGGTAATCGACAAACAATCTCATACTACCATCCTTCTTCTTAACGAGCAACACCGGAGCACCCCAAGGAGAAACACTGGGTCTAATGAACCTCTTCTCTAACAATTCTTCTAATTGTTTCTTCAACTCATTCAACTCTGAAGCTGACATTCTATAAGGAGCCATCGAGACAGGACTCGTACCCGGTACTAAGTCCACAGAAAAATCAATCTCACGTTCCGGTGGTAAATCACTTATATCACCAGGAAACACATCTTGAAATTCACAAACCACAGGCAACTCTGCACTGACAGTCTTATCGTCAACTTGCAATGAGGTAGACACTGCAAACATCAAAGCTTTATCTAAAACAAGTTCATCCACTTGCTTAGCAGATAAAAACATCAACTCACTATTCCCGGTCAAATCAGGGAACTGCACCGTCTTACTATAACAATTAATATGAACATAATTGAATTCCAACCAGTTCATACCAAGGATAATATCGATTTGGTGTAATGGTAGGCACACCAAATCCATCACAAAATTCTTCTCGAAAATTGTCAAAGGACATTTCAAACAGACAAGCATGGTAGTCACAGAACCATTAGCAGGAGTCTCTATTATCATATTACCATTCATATTAGACAACTTTAAACCCAATCTATTAGCACACTCAAGAGAAATAAATGAATGTGTAGCTCCATTGTCAATAATAGCAATCAACTCAATATTATTAATAAAACAGGTACCTCTGATCAAGTTGTCCTTCCTTGGAGCTTCTGAACCAGCTAATGCAAACACTCTTCCAGCATTCTAAGTAGTAACAGCATTCTTCTTTGGTTTCTGGCATTGGGTGCTGATTGTAAACACCCCAAATTTGCCCTCACCCATTCACACCATGGCTTGTTATCATCTCATATGCATAAACTCAATCATGGCATTTCAATTCACAATTTTGATTCACTGCATAAATTCTAGGTCATCTGCATCTAGGGTTTGTGATCTGAGCAATCCAAGAGCTTCTTGTGCCACTCCAAAGGCCATCAATCACTTCAAAGGGGTACATGTATGTTCAAACATCATATTTTATCCTCTCAAAGTCAAGAATGTCAAAAAATCACAAGAACTGAGAATGGCATGGAAGCAGAGTCAGGTTTGACTGCACAGATGACCTAGAATTAGGGTTTTGGTTTCAAAGGCCATAACTCCAATTTTTTGGTCATTCTTGTTTCTATTGGTCTCTATATGGTATAGGGATCATGCATATCAATTTTCAGGAAGAAATTCAATGGGGAAGGCATCTGATCAAGAGTTGACTTCTTGTGCAAGTCAGTGCAAAATCAGGGCATCTGAGGCCCCCAGTGACCCAACCAAAGGGTGTTCTTCATCATTTTGATTGTGTATGATCTTTATTTGATCATAGAAGAAGTTGGAAGTTCACAAAATTGAAGAATTTCAAGTCTTTTGCAAAGTTGACTTTTTGGGAAAGTTTGACTTTTAATGAAATTGCCATTTTAGGAAACTTTTTCAACCCTTACTTTTTGATTCAAAAAAGCTTCAAATGGAAAAACTTTGGTCATGAAAGTTGTATAATGGATCATTCCCTTTTCAAAAAGTACAAAAACATGACCTAATTCATTTTGGATCAAAAGTTATGGCTTTGCAAAGTTGGGAAAAATCATTGAATTTTCACTTTTTGCACAAGAGGGAAAGTTGCAAAACCTCATGCCAAGGCCAAAGATGACTTCAAAGTGACTTCTAATATTCATACAAACACAATGCAATGCCTAAAATTCAGATTGGCCCAAGAAATTTCTCATTTTTCATGCCTTGATGTCCAAGTATCATAAGCCTTTTTTCATGAAAATCACAAAGAGGGAAAACTTGCAAGAAGGGTTCCTTTGGTTTTGTTTGATCTCTAATCAATATCAAAGTGTCATAGCAGCATTATATGGTGCATTTTGCTGCATATTACCCAAGAGATGTCACATGTTCATGGCCAAAAGTCACAAAATGTCACAAGTTGCCAAAATGCAAAACACATGCTATCTTGCAATCCCAATGTTGCAGTCCTTCACAAACCATCCAAGGGTCCTCCCTAAAGCTGGCTGAGGCAATCCAAACACAGAGATCTCCTCTGCCATGGCCCATACCCCCAAGTACAACTTACTTGACATTTTGGCAACTTGAGCCATACCAATCACATCAGTCCACATCAACTCCTCTAACCTATCACACTTGTTTATACAAACCAAAAAGCAAGCCATTTTGAAAAAAAACACAGGCCTGAAAACACACAATCTAACTTGCACAAGTTCTGTCCCAAACTGCTTCTCTGAGTTTTTCTTCACACAGCCAAGAAACCTCAACTTTTCCTTTCACCAACAAGTCACAAATCACCCTTAGAACAAGAATCATCCCCTGAAACAACTTGAAACATCTCACAAAAGGCCCTCCATTTCTGCTACACCAGAGCAAAACAGCCATAACCAGTCATTCTCAAAGCTATCCAAGCTTCATTTCATCATCAAGGTGCTCAAAGGAGAGGGATTGCACCAAGTTTGAGGTCAGAAAGTTCCACAGTTCAAAGCTCCAGTTCAGGTATCATCAAGAACATTTTTTATAGAAATGTAATCTCTTGTTATAGAATGATAGAGTTTGTTTCACTCATCATGTTAAGCTTTGAAATACTGAAAATGGTTGAGAAATGAGTGTTTATGCATGTTTTGAAGTTTTTGCAGTGTTCTTGATTTTGCTCAAATCTTGTTGTTGATGCATTATAAATGTGATCTTATGATTGATTCATGTTTGGGGTGGGTAGAGGATGAAATATGGAGACTTAGAGCACTTAACACAGCCTAAGGAATGAGTTTGATTCTGCATTTTTTTGAAAAAACAGCATAATGAATCGATTCATTCCAGCATGAATCAATTCAAAACAGCATAATGAATCGATTCATTCCAGCATGAATCAATTCAAAACAGCATAATGAATCGATTCATCCCATTATGAATCGATTCATCCTGTTGAAAAGCTCCTGGATTTCGCATAATGAATCAATTCATCCCATTATGAATCGATTCATTCTCCTGTTAACCAAAATTAATTCATTTTGTTTGTATTTTATTTGCATGAATTTTTAAAAATAGCAAAACATGTTAAAAAATTCTGAAATTTTTTGTCAAGCATTTCATTAATTTTCAGAACCCAAAAATATTTTTATTTTTATTTTTTGCATTAAAAATTATTTTTAAATAATTTAAATGTTTATTTTTAATTAATTAATGAAAATTAATTAATTAAAAATACATTTAGGTATTTAAAAATTACAAAAAAATTCACATTGCATTTTAAAACATTTAGAAACATTATCAAACTCTCAAAACAAATTTATTTTTGGTTTTTGATGCCTTTTGATCATTTTCATTGGAATTAAATTCATTTTAAGGTATTATTTTGTTTCAAACTTTGAAAAATTCATTCTGCCTAACCCTTGAGAGTTTGATGATGGTTCTTCTTGCATTGCATCCTCCATAGCATGTAGTTTATAGGATAAAATTGGTTTGATTTGATCTTACATTTTCAATTTGTTTGGTATTTTTCTTTGTGAGGCACCCCAAAACCCTAGTAATCTTAGGAAATTCACAACTCTCACTAGGTTTAGAGTTAGATCCCCTCCTTTGGGAAGTGAGTTTGTATAGGTTTAGGGTACCTTTGATCCCATTTTCAATTTTTTATCTCATGTTTTGCTTCTGATTTTGAATTTTGCATCTCATGTTGTACATAAACCCTAATTTGCATCTTCATTTGCATTCATCTTGCATAAGCTTGCATACATGAACTTGCCATAGCATTTTGTGCACCCATTTGATTCATTAGACATCTTAAGACATATTAGAAGCATGTTTGATCATTTCATCTTTCATTTGCCATTTTTGTATGCCATTTGCATTTCATAACTTTTCAGGTATGATCATGGTTCTAAGCATGCTTCTCTTGCATCCATTTGGTCATAAAATCATCCTCATGCCATGTTTCATGTTTGCATCATCTAATAACCATCATCATCATCTCATATATGCTTCTGGTTTTGATTTGCATCATGCCATTTCATCTCATGTTGCATTGCATTGCATTTCTTTCACTAACTTTTCAGGTGGTAAGCAACTTTGAGAAGTGAATTTGCCTTCACTTCTCACAATTTCTTTTCATATCTCTTATGCATCATTGCTGCATTTTGTCTTGTGCTTGAGATTGAGCTTGCTCATTCTTGTTCATCCTACTTTCTTTCCTCAAGTGACTTGTCTTCTTAAATGAAGCAAGTTACTTTGCTTCTCTTTGCTCTTTTCATCTGCTTCCTGGTGGTTCCATTGAAGACTTCTTTCTTAAACCTCACAAACCTTAGGAACAACCAAGCATGACAATGATTAGGGTTTTAATTAGTCCCCCCATTTAGTTTTACCCTTGTGTCTCTTTGAGTCTTCTCTTCTCACCTCATAATCAGAGACTAAACCCTAAAGGCTTTAAGGCTTTGTGATTAAGTTTATGCCTGCATCCTTCTATTAGGATGAAATCTATAACTTTAATCCTAAGTGCTAAACCCTTAATGTGTTTAAATCTCTTAATCAATTCACATAATAATCATCAAGACATCACACTTGTAACTTGGGCCTTGCATTAGGTTCTAATTCTTCCTTAATTGGTTAAGAAGGACTAACCCTAGTGTTAATGGACAAGTCCCCCTCAAGTTGTCTTACAAATCATAAAATCCACTTCTTCATCTTATCATTAACTAAAATCCACTTAATAAAGGCTTTGTTTTGTCATGAGTTTAATCCCTAATCATGGATTAAGTTGAGGAGCTTTCCTCAGCTTAAACATTCTCATCTATTATCCTTCTATTAGGATGGTGTAATGAGTCTGTTTAATCCTTGATTATGGCTTAATCTCATTACTTAACACTAAACAAAAACACCAAAAAACATCTAAATAATCACAAGTAGGTTAATGATCTTAATCCTACACCATGGTGATTAAGTGTGAGATACTGACTTCACACTTAAGGTATTCTCATTACCCCTAATCAGAGGGAAGATGTGATGAGTTTACTAAATCCATTGGTTTAGGCTTAAGCTCATTAACTTATGACAAACTTCAAAAAGCAATAAAAGACTGAAAATACAAAAACAAACAATAATCGTCTCCTTCGGGATTCTTTTCTCATCTCATTCACTCACCAACGAGAACTCGCTTCTTCCGTCTAATGCAAGACAGTTTGCACCTGAGCCAGACAGGTCTTACACTTGAGCATATACAAGTAAGCAGTTCACAAGTCAATTCATCTTTCAGTCTCTTTGGGTCGAACTACGGTGTTCTGACTTCCTCATTGCACGAGAGGATACGTAGGCATAACTTAACAGTTATCGAACAAAAGTCTCTGTATATTCCCCCTCTTTCCAGCTTTATTCTCTTAGCCTCATAGTCTTGAGCATTTCACTCTTGTCCTTACACTGACACTGTATATTCACACTTCACACTTCCTTTACACTGACACCTGTACATCCTTTTCCAGCTCTTTGATACACAAAATGCACTGACACTACTCCTTTAAAACACAAGTCTTTTAAGCGTGGATCCCGTCGAGTACGACGGACAATCTGGGTGCTAATACCTTCCCAGGTTGTAACCAACCCCCTTTCTCAGTCTCTCTGGTTCGCAACCGTCTTATCCATATCTTTCTAGGTCTATGCAGCATTGCCTTTCCTCCGGGATAAAAATGCCTAGCTGGCGACTCTATTCATTCCCTGTGAGTTCACTCCTGTGTGTTCTCACATCCTCCTTTCGCCGACCGTTCGCGTCTGTACCTTCATCTGGGCCAGTCCCATTTGTTGGGGGCGACACTGATATGCCCCTGTTCACCACAATTGTAACAGGTTGGGCCTTCATTAGGACAATCACTCACCTTATGCCCAAGCTTGCCACAACGGTAACATTTCGTAACTCTGGTGGTACACACATCGGCCTTATGACCTGCCTCTCCACACTTGTAACACTTAACAGGTACATTAGCAACTCCCTTACTTTGCTTCTTCTCATCATATGCCTTCTGCTTCCCCTTATCACCAGTAGTCACATATGCCTTCTTGCCGTTCTTCTCGCTCAGCTGTTTATAGTGAGTTGACCGAGCTCGACTGTCCTCATTATAAATACGGCTCTTATCCACCAACTCTGCATACTTGCGAATTTGTTGGCATCCAATTCCCTGCTTAATTTCAGGTCTCATCCCATTCTCAAACTTAAGGCACTTGGAAAGTTCAGCATCTGCCCTGTTGTAGTGGGGACAAAACTTCACTAGCCTTTCAAATTTGGAAGCATACTCTGCCATAGTCAAGTTTTCTTGCTTCAGCTCAAGGAATTCTATCTCCAACTTACCACGAGCATCTTCCGGAAAATACTTCTTAAGGAACTCCGCCTTAAACACAGTCCAAGTCACCACAACAGCTTCATCCTCGAGACGCTGACGAGTATTATCCCACCAGTCTTCAGCTTCCTCAGACAACATATGAGTTCCGAATTGAACCTTCTGCGCGTCAGCACACGCCGTCACTATGAAAATCTTCTCAATTGCCTTGAGCCACTTCTGTGCACTCGCCGGGTCATGAGTTCCTTCAAACACAAGTGGATTATTCCTCTGGAATTTCTCCAATGCACGAAACTCATCATGCGCATTGTTTCGAGCAGCAGTCTGAGCAAGAGCTGCAATAGCATCAGCGAGAGCACGCGAGTTGTTTCCAGCCATTCTGCACAACACTTACCACATCAGAAGAGAATAATCGTTAAATAAATAACGACTGGACAACTAACTGACAACAACAAGACTTGGCCGGACAGACCGACCTGCTCTGATACCACTAATGTAACACCCTTCTACCCCAAACATAATATTGAAATAATATCAGAGTAATCATCACAAAGGGTATCACATTTTCATCAAAAATACACAACAGTGTCCTGTCCCGTAACACGGGTTAATCAACATCAAAATATCACAAACATTTCACAGCGGAATTTAACTTCAAAATTCAAAACCTCATAAATATAATTTTCACCATCCTGAATTCGACATCATATAAGTAGGAAAACATTTATCCAATGATAACATAACTGAAATAGTTAACAGAATAAAACCCATCCCAGTGTTACATGACACAGAGCAGGACACATAAACCATAACCACTTCTAAAGAACACTAAAGCACGCTCCGAGACTCATGAATTACTCCTATTGCACTGCAGGACTATTCTTCGACATCTGCAAGTTACCCACGAAGGAGGCAACATTTCCAAGCAGACAGGGTGAGTAATCATAATATATCATAAACTTACAAGAATATAGAATCATAAATAAATTAGTACACATATCATGATATTGTCAACTACAAAATTCAACAACAACCACAACGCTAACATGAAATAAATTAACACCAACACAATCATGAAATTCATCCAAAATATGCAATTTCTAACATCCTGATATGCAATATGCATGTGGTACCATTTTCACCATGAGATGGATACATGACCATCAACCCTCCACAAGGGAGCACACCATAATCATCGAGATACTTCAATCCACACAATGGGATTGAAGCAAATAAATAGGCCGAAGCCCCATCGTGAATGTTATGAAATGCAATGATGCGCTACATCGAAAAATTCACCAAAATAATTTGCATCATTCATTTCAATCAGCAAAACAACCAGCAAATATTCATATATATCATCATGACATTACACCCTGAACACTGGTTTCCTAACCACTCTGACACATCAAGAATTAACCCGTACCCGGTAATTTATAAGGTTATTTCACAAATTCATTTATCAAAAACTGTTGCATTTTTCTTGTTTCTGTTCATCAAAATAAAGTTTAGTTTGTACTCGTTCCGACGCTTCAAACGGAATGCGAATCGGACTTACGGTTTAAAAGATATGAATTTTTAAAGAAATAAAATTTGTTGTCCCAACAGTGTTAACCGGTTAACCAAAGCATTAACCGGTTAACGTCTGCGTAATCTCATAAAATCCCCCAAAATTTCCAATGGTTAACCGGTTAACCAAAACGTTAACCGATTAACGCACGCGTTCCAGCAGTCTTCTGCTACACAAATGCAGACTGTTCCAATTTTCAAAAATTCCCAAACCCCATTACGGATTTCACATCACAACACCCAAAAACCATTCAAAAACATCAATTAAACCTCAACAACATCCATACAACAATTATACAGACAAACATACGATTATAACTCATTCTAATTGCTCTAATTCATCAAGATTTCTCCTAAAACTCAACCTAACTCAAAACCCCAAAACTCCTAAAATTCATACCATCCTAATCCATTCATATTCCAATTCCTATAGATTTATCATAGATTATGAAAACTCTCCATACCTTAGAGAATTTCGACGCTTTACACTCTTTTCTGGGGTTCTCCACAGCCTCCTGACTCTGAGCTTCTCCTTTCTTCAGAGCACTTCCAAAACACGATAGAAACAACAAAATGAGAAAACTGATCGTATTCTCATCTTTGGCTATAATATCCCAGCTTAGCCTTTTCCCATATTACCCTCATAATTTCACAAAAAGACCACCTTACCCTTTTCTTTAATATATTTTTAATAATAATAATAAAATAGCATAATAAAACACTATTTGTCCTTATTATATAAAAACACTCATTTTCTCCAAAATTCTCAAATTAACCCAAACTCTCCAAATTTTCTAAATTAATTAAATAAATGATTAAATAATTAAATTTAGATTTTCGGGGCGTTACAACATGCTTTATGGTTGATTCATTGGTATCCCCTGAAAATTTGGTGAACTTGGGGACTTTCCACCTTGGGGGCAATTCTTGTTGTAGAATATACTCAGACAATGGGGAGATATAATTGGGCCTTTGTAATCCTATATTTAACCCATTATGTGCCATTATTCTTTCGACAATGGCTGCTAGGTTGTTTTCGAAAGGCATATTATTTTAGCGCATATGTTGCACAACATGATCAACGTCTTGACCCCTTTGGACTAGAATTCTTCTAGGCTCTGGCTGGGCAGGAATTTCTACTTGAGGCTGTTCGACTGCTTCCTCTTGGTTTCTAATGTTTACTTGGGAGATTTCTACTAGCCTCTGGTTTATGGTAGGTTCCTCTTCGACATGTGTCCTAGGATTCAGAACTATTCTTTGTGCTGTGTTTGGGGTACGCCGAAGAAATTAGCAATACACGTCATTTGTTCTGCCAGCAATTGGTTGGTTTGAGTCGTGTTTTGTATCAAAGGATTAAACACTTCTCCCATTTGTTGTGTTAACATATGAACCATTTCATGATTGCTCTCGTCCATTTGTTGCCTAATGGCGTTTGCCGAATTTGTGATGATTGCTGGCGAATAATTTTGAAATCCTAGTGGGAGTTGATTTATTCTTACCATGTTTTCACCAGATCCTGATCCTTGCGATGGTGATGACCTATTCAACAAGGAGTCAGAATATACTGAAGATGCATTTTGCAAACTTGCCATAGTGGTAGTAGGCATCCCATAAGGTTGTTCCCTACCAAACAAGGGCATTGAAAAGTTCGTCGAAAAGGGCATATGAATGTTCCCTATAGGGGAAGGTGTTCCCATGGACATTTGGGGTCCCATGGAAGAAAAACTAGGCGCACTTTGAGATACCGCAAATGCAGGTGTTGACCCTGTCGAAGAGGGTATGACTTCTGATACATAAATTGACCCTGTATTTCCTTCAGTCGAAGGAGTAGGGTTAAGTACCGTATTATTTTCCTTTTGACTATGTGGCGGATTCGACATTCTTCTTACTCTTGTTCGTTTAGGTCTTTCTACGTCGGTTACAACTAACTTACCGCTTCTTAGAATCATGCAACGGATTAAAACCTTTTTGACTAAGAGTTATTATGATATCTTTTACGCACTAATGTCCCACCGGGTGTGCCAATTTGTTCGCTGGTGTTTTCCGATGAACAATCGTTGGTTTCTAATTCAGTGTCTAAATTAGTTAACTTGCAGGATCAACCATACAAATCCTAGGACATAAGTGCGTATTTCATTTGTATCTGGTCGAATGTATTGATTGTGTCGTCCTTAACGATTTTACTTTCAGTCAATTATCTTAAGTACGTTTGTATGATTCATAAGAATAAAGAACAAAAGTAGAATAAACTTGACATAATTTAAAGAAAACAACTTCTAGGAATGTGTTAAAGTAATGGAAGACAAGTAATGTAATGCGTCGAAATAAAAGACTTGTAATCATAAACTATGAAATGGTAAAGGAATTTAAATGAACTTGGAATTTTATTGAAAACTTAAAGAAAGTAAAGATGGTGTTTTTCACACGTATATTTTCCAGATTCACACTCTTTTCTCTCACACGGGTACTTTGAGTTCAATAGGAATTTGTACAAAATATCACACACTCAAACTAACAACAACTATCCTATATATACAGGATACTAAACTAACTGCCACTAACGGGCGAATTCTAATAACTTGACACTTGGCCTTTCGGCATGTCTTCATCCCCCTGGATGCTTTCACACGTCTTTTTTGTCAAACGTTGCAACTTCACACTTTGAATTTCTTCTTTCAATTTGAATTGATGTCTTTTATTCAACAGTCGTCGAAATTATCACAAACAAACTCCTTCGACTGAAGATCATGCCATGTTAATAAAACATAAGCTTTATTCTTCTTTGTCGAAAAAGACGTAAAAACCCCCTTTCTTGTTGTCTGCATCGAAATCTCCCTTTTCACCGATATTTTCCTTTTATAAAGGTACCGTCGAAAATCACTGTCTACAACAGGGAGAAATCTCTCTAGGTCGTGGTCATCTTCGAAAAGAGCTTCCTTTAGATACATATCGAAATCCGCAACATTAACGTCTATGAGCTATTGTCAAGAAGAGATGACTTCATTCACCTATGTCTTTTCATGGCCGGTGACCGCGTACAGATTTTTGTGCTGGGATTTATGGGAGTGTGAAATTGAGGTGCAACTTTACAAGTGTGAGGTGAATAGTACTTTGGTGTCAAAATCACACTTATCTACGAGAGGTTGTGTTGTAACCATGTGCAAATTGTTCGACGTGGAGGCTGATAGTTTTTAAATAAAGATCAACATTTATGATCTAAGGAGGGGTGTGCTTCTATGTGTTCTCATATGATTCACATCCACATGTATAAAGAAGGTTTGGCGAATTCCTAAAAAGAATTTGACCTATGTTAATTATATCTATACAGTCTTTATGTTATTGACACTAACAATATTTTTTTTCTCTTGTCACTTCTTCTAAATAAATTCATATCGTAAACAAATGCACCCCTACATCACCTAAACAAGGTTATACTCCATCACAATATAAGTCACCATTTCACCCATGTATTTCAACGCGCACTTAAGTTTAGAGCTTAATACAAACCATCCAACTTCCACACGTCTGAGCTTGAACTCAAATAGTGAGAGGAACAAACTATTATTATTTAAAAAATTATTTATAATATTAGATATATATCATACTATTTAATTACAATGGTACAATTCTAAAAATCAATCTTGATACAGATAGCGATGCCATATAATTCAGTGGTAAAAGGACAAAACGATTATGTTTTAGCTTGACGTTACCACATGATCCGAATAAACAATGCGTGTTAGATGGAAAAGTTGAATTGGTAAATGGTGGGTGATTCGGTACATTCCCGTCCTTTCCTTTGATTCAAGAAGCAATGCTTTTATTTCAAAGACAAAAAAATCATGCACGAGACACTGTACTTTCCGCTGATTCATAGCCTCACGTGAAATCCCACTTCTTGTCTAACTACAATTTCACGCATATTTTCACCTTTCCATCAATCCTCATAACTTCTCTTTTCACTCTCTTTGACTAAATAAACCAACTCATAAATACCACAAATAAATAAAAGTACCCAAATCTTTATATTGATGTGCATGAATAAAACCACTTTTTGAATTTGAAAAAGAAAGAAATACTGAAAAAAGATACTGATGAGAGAGTAGATAGCAGCAGGTCTAATAATACAATTTCAGTACGCCAGTTGTTAGAGCAGTTTTGATTCTGTTCTAAACATGCACGTTTGGAATAAGTCATTTTTTCAGAATAGATTTCTAAAATCCATTGATTTTCCTAAACTTCAAATTTTTAGGAAAATTCTCTATTATCCTATAATTTAGTATTTTTATAAATAAATAAAATAAATCAGTTACATTATAAATTAAAGTCTCTCATATTTCTCCCTCCCCTCTCTTTCTCTCTAAAATTCTCTCTCTCTCTCTCTCTCTCTCTCTCTCTCTCTCTCTCTCTCTCTCTCTCTCTCTCTCTTGCTCAAGTTTATTCCATGGAAGCATTCAACATCAAAGTAGAGAAACAAAGCACAATGTCAAAGTACAATATTTTCACCAGCATTTTCAAAACACTTCGTCTTCTGGAGTTATGCTTAGTTCTCCTCTTTTTCTTTTGGATCCTCAACCGTCTCCCTTTCGCTCTCCGTATCTCCGCCGACTTTCTCCGAAGTCCTCTCTTCATCTTTGCCTTATCCAACGCCATCATCGTTGCCCTCCTGACTCAGTCTGACCTCCGCTTCTCATCGTCTTCCTCCGCCGCTGATTCTGAATTTCCAGTGGAAGAGCGGTTAGGATGCCCGGAGAAACAGATTCATGACACGTGTACGGAAGATGTAGATTCATGTGCAGTAACTGTAACAGATTCTGGTAATAAAGTTTACTGCCGGAGTGAGTCTCTGCCGGAGATTATGAACGGAGAGGGAGAGAATGAGAAGTTACAGCGATCGGAAACGGAGATGAAGGCGCGGGAAAATTTGTATCCGCAGGATAAGCTGAGCAATGAGGAATTTCAGCGTACGATAGAAGCTTTCATTGCAAAGCAAATGAGGTTTCTGAGGGAGGAGGAGCTATGTTAACAATTAATTAACATTGAAATTGAATTAATAAGAAAGGAAATTAGGCTTTGAAATTAAAATTACTATTTCTTTTAGGCTTGTGTTATTATGTGTTAGCTACTGTTTGTTGATGTTATTGAAGATAAATTAGATACAACTATCATTACTCTTGTTGATGTTATTGAAGATAAATTAGATACAACTATTATTACTCTTGTTGATGTTATTGAAGATAAATTAGATACAACTATTATTACTTTGCTTAGCGCTAGCTAGTTAATGCTTCCAACCGGCAGCATGTATTTTAAGAAAATTGATTTTATGTACTTTAGAAGAAAATTGATTTTATGTACTTTAGTATATGGTTGATTATAGGTAAAAAAAAAATTGAGTGAATTGTTTTTCAAAATTTAATTTTGATTAAAAGTAAATTAAAAGTAAAATGATTTATATTTAAATAAAGAAATGATAGTTATTTTCACCTCTGCCATAGGTTGTATTCGAAAAATCTCTTATATAAAAAAAATTATAAAAAATACTTTAACATTTTCAAAAAAAAATTCATGTAAGACCTTTACCACGCCACATCACCCAAAATGTTGATGTGACATTATTTTTTTTAAATCATAATTGCCACATGGGTTATTCACCACATGGAGTGACCAAAATATCCCTAAGTGAAAAAATTTAATTTCTTTGAGAAATTGGACATTTGATCGTTCTGAATTCCAACCCTAACAATTAGGGTTCTTTGCAAGCCTAGGAAAATAGTTCCAAAATCCTGCTTCATAACTGATCGCACGGTAGTCTTCTTCAAGTGCTTGTAGGAATTGCTTCAGTATGCTAAAAAAAGGTTTGCTTGTTAGTTACATTGTTGACTCTTCTTCGTTATTCAGATATTCATTGTTGGGTTCACTTGTTTTTGCAGAAATGAGTGTTTTTTGTGTCATTTTCCATCATGGTGGAAACTTTATGCATCAAGGTCACATCTTTTGTCGGGGAGGGAGTGAAACAACTGTAGAAGGTCAAGACTCTGATAAGTGAAGTTTCTTTGAAGCGGTTAGTTTTGTTAGAGAGTGGGGTTACAAAGGTTCCAGGCTTTAGAGAAACATTCCACAAGTGGACGAAGGGTTTACTCATGTTGTTGATGATATTTAAGCTGGAGACATTGTCAATCACAACATGTTTTGTAATGTTGATATTTAGGTAGAACATGAGATTCAAGATATTATGACCAAGGTGTTGAACCCGAATGTTGATGCATTTAGTGACTGCAGTGAATAAGATAGTAGTGATGAAGATATAACATTTGATGACAATGAAGAAGAAAGAGCATGTGATGAGGAAGAGGAACAATCTGATGAAATGCTAGTCGAGGAAGTAGTTTTACCAAAGAATGGAAATAGGGGTGAGGTAAAAGGTAAGTCATAGAGGTTCAAGGTTAAGGAATCAAAGGATCCAAAAAAGATGACACCCATAAAGAAAGGGTCCACAGTCAATGTCTTTGTACCTAAACATGTGTTGGGATCTTGTTCACAAAGGAATCCAATTAATTTTAGAAGTAAAGAGGCGAAGTATGATAGTGAGGAACTGTATAGCTCAAACCCAAATGCAAGTGACATGGAGGAGAAACATGCCAAGCTAAAGTTTGAGAAGTTTAGAGGTGAGTTGCTCAACAAAGACTTTTAGTTCAAACTAGGTATGGAATTCAATTCATTGTCTGAATTTAAAGATGCTATTAGGGAGTGTTTTGTGTTAAATGGAAGATAGATAAACTTTGTTAAGAATGAGATCTATAGGGCTAGGGTAGAGTGCAAGGGTAAATGTGTTTTTTTTAGCTTTATGTAGTAAAGTGGAGGATAGTATCGCTCCCAGGATTTCCATCCTGGTACAGACGCGAAAGTGATGCGGAAAAAGAAGAAGAGTCGTCAACCAAGCATTTTTATCCCAAGGAAAGGGAAAGGTAATGTTGCGCAAACTAAGGGAAAAGGAAAGAGCAAGGTCTTGCGTACCAGAGAGAACGAGTAAGGGAGTCGGTTACATACTGGGAAGGTATTAGCACCCCAGATTGTTCGTCGTACTTGACGGGATCCACACTTGCTTGCACTGCTCAAAGGGTATAAACATCTATTTCATCTGTTGTTGAACTGGAAAGAAAAAGAACAGGAAAAATGTAGGGAAAAGAAAGAAGTGTGCTCGAATGGGCCCTACCCTACTGCCTACGTATCTCATCGGGAGTGAGAATCATAGTCGACGTAGTTCCCCTAACTAGGGAGGAAATTTACTTGTTTTTGTTTTTAATGATTGAACTGCTTATGCATATGTGCAGGTGTTGCAAGCTCATCTGGAGAGAGTGCGTTTACCATCTTGTAAGAGACAAGTCGAAGCGAGTTCCTTCGCTTAGAGTGAAGGAGATGAGAAGAGAATTCCCGAAGAAAAGACTATTGTTGTTGGTTTGGAGCTTTTTAGAAGCTTTTTATTTGAGTTTGCATAGGAGAGTGTATTCAAGCCTCTTTAAATGGTGTGTGCACTTCTTACATCACTCCGAAATGGAATGGATAAGAAGCACACCTAAGTAAAGAGGAAATCCCCATACCTAGTTCCAAAGATTAAGGCTCAAGCATACTAGCTTATTTTACTTGTTAGATGTTTTACTGCTTTTGAGATGAAGAAATTTCTTTTAGTTTATTTGTGAAGCATCCTCATGCTAAGACTTATTCATCATTATAGACACCCTACACCTCATCCGCATATGGAATGTGTGCAAGTATTCGATGGCAAAGTATCTTGGCACATGAAGAAGCTTATCCTTTATTAGATGTTTTGCTTTTGTTTAGAGATGAGAGAGAGAAGACTCAAGTGGAGAAAAGGGAAAATTCTAAGGGAAACTAAGACTCACCCTATGTTGTTATACAATGGAGATCCTAAGGTTAGTGAGGTTTGAGGAACTCTAAACCTAGAAGAAGAGATAAGAAGAACAAGTTCTAACTCACTTCAAAGGTTTGAAGATGAGTTGACAACTTGAAAGGGATGAAAGGAGATTGCTTGTTAAAGAAGCATAAATATGCTTATCACAATCACATAAGAGAAAGATTTTAAAATAAAATGGAGAAGATGTATGAGTATGGATAAGCATCCACAAACTCATTCACTTACCAAAGTCCCTACATAAAAGGTTAGGAACAATTAATCCTCACACATCCTATAAAGTGAAACTAGGTTTCAAATAAAGCCTAAGTCTAATAGGGAAGGTTCCTAAAGGTCACATTACTTCTAAAGTCAGTAGAACATCTCTAAGGTTTCTCTCTAAGTATAAGAAACTAAACACAAGTAAATTAAGCTCAAAATATGCCTTAAACCCCAAGGAAGTTCCATATGAAGTTATTATTTATCTCTAAGTCTAAGAAACTAAACACAAGTCAATTAAGCTCAAAATATGCCTTAAACCCCAAGGAAGTTCCATATGAAGTTATTATAGAAAGAATGCATGATTATGCAAGATGAACATGTATTAATGTTTCATGAATGGTCAAATTTAGTAGAATACATCATTTATTAATGTCCTATAATGCCTATGAATGATCATACAAAGCATGATAAGAAGTGTTCAAGTGATAGAAGGATTAAGATGAAGAAGAAGTAGGAAGAAATGAACATATATCACATAACATGGAATAACTTGGAACACAAGTCAAATTGGTAAACAAAAATGAATAAACATGGATAATCCCATTATCAAATGACAAAATATTAGGTTAATATGCATGAATTAGTCATACTAAATGCATATCTACAAGTCACTTTGAAACTAGTTGATCAAAAGATGCAAATTAGGTCAAACTAGTTCAAGTAATCATACAAGTTAGTAATGAATGACAATTGAATGTATGAAGTGATCATAGGTCAGTGGCATACTCAATATGAAATGAAAATTACATGTATGAATGAGCATGGATGGTTCAATTACAAGTCACATTGATGATTAGAAGAGAAGTGGAACTAGGTCATAAGATTCAAGTGAATGATGCATATATACCACACACACAAACTAAATGAAAGTGGTGCATACATGGTGTTGTACCCCAAAAGTTTCCCTCATATATTCAAGACAAGATGTCTCAAGAGGTCTCCTAATTTTCATAAGATTCTCAATTGCTCAAAGGAATACAAGGTTTCATCAAACAAAGCCTTCTCCTAAGCAATAGATCTCAAACTAGGGTTTTGTGTTTCTCAAAGTAAATTGGACTTCATGGTATTCCATATACTTCAAAGTATCCTCATGTCAAGTTTCAAGACTTGCCCTACAAGTTTGGCCAGTCAGATGCTCACATAATCAATAATCAGTTAACTTGGGTAAAAAGTCAACTGTGGTCAACATACAGTCAAACTTCAAAACAATTGGTCAACATCAATATTATGAATTAAGATTCATCATTTGATCAAGGTTTGATCATGACTCATCAAGAAAACCTCAAATTCATCATAAGGCAAAAGTTGCTAAATTAGGGTTTCTTAAGGAGAAAGTCAACTGAACTTTGACCAGACCTAACTTTCATATGCTTCATCTTAAATTTCCCATCCAGATATCACGTTAAAGGAAGTTCAATTCCTTACAACTTTGTGTCTCACAAGCCAAGGCTAGAAATGCTTCATTTGAGAGGTATGGGCCAAGACATTACAGGTCCTCTGAAAAGTCAACAAAAAGTCAACTTTTTCAAAAGCTCATAACTTGAACATGGGAGATTAAATTGACATGGGACCAAAATGAGTGATTAAAGGACACTTTAATATTTCTAAAAAGTCCAAGATCATATTCATGGGATAAGAATTGAGAGAGTTGTGCATTGTTAAAGTTGAGCAAAATTGAGGAGGTGTATAAGGCAAACAATGACTAAAACTTGAGTTTTTGCCAAATGGGCCTATCATTTCACAATCCAAACTTAATCCTAAGTTGATCAATGACCCATAAGTCATATCTTTTGATTTTCTTTGTTTATTTTATATTTTATTGGATTTAATTCATTTAAATTCATTTTTAATCAAAATAAATATAGAAAAATCAAAGATTTGATATTTGGTCTATTTTAGGATCAGATATTGAAGTTATTTACATGATATGTGATCCCAAAATCGTGCACAACAATAGGGAAAGTCATGATAGCACAATAATGACCAAAATAGAAAGTTTTCAATGACAAATTCAATCAAATCCTATCATTCCAAAAAGATGTGGATCCAAGCCCACAAGTTGACCTAATTCATTCTTCTATAAGTACATAACAATTTCATATGTCAAGAGGATGAAATTTTGGATCAAAAGAGCATAAAAAACTTCAAAAAAAATCAAGAATAAGTGAGATTCGATTTCCAAGTTGCAGCCCCTTTCAAGGTGATTTGAAGGTTCAAACACATTCTTGAAGTTCCTCTGAAGGTGTCCCAATCATCACCATCCTCCAAAGACTCGTAAAACCCCATAACCGAAACTTGGTTATTGACTTTTTTTTTCAAATTCGATTTCGTACATACGCGCATGATAAACTCAATTTGATTGCATATTTTTGTTTATAATGATGTTTGTAAGCTTTTTGGATAATTCAATTGGATTTTAAGTACATGAATCATAAACCACCATTGTTAGGGTTCACGGTTTTGATTTTGGGGAACCCTAGCTAGAGGTGATTTCAGGCCAAATTAAGGGTACCAATGGATTTAGAGGACGGTTTCCAGTTGGCCTATACCCTTAGATTATATTGATAATGCATATTTTGAGTTTTGGAAATTTGCAGATGCTATAGTGACGAACATAATCGTCACTATAGGCTTTAGCGATGAAGGCTTGATGTAGGTAAAAGTTTGGACGACCAACGAAGAAGATGAAGTCTGCGCACGTTTTCTATATTTTAAATTTGGTTTCATTATATAATATTCGTTTTTTATTTCTTAACAACCATTTGTTTTTTACCTTATTTTCTTCTTTCTTTTTTCCTTATTTCTTCCTTTTTCTTTATTTTTATTAAATTATTTGTTTAAATTCAATTAACGTTTTTAACCAATAAGAAAAATAGAAACTTAATAATCCTTTTTTATAAAATCATAAAATACCAAAAAATATATTATTTTTTTATAAATTAAATTAGATTTTTTTTATCAAATTGATTTCTTTAATTAATCATTTATTTTTTTCTAAAAAAATCAATCATAAAATCAATTAATCGATATCCGAAACTTTTATCTCCTTCATATTTTCTTCCCGATCTTATTTTTTAGAATAATTGTATAAATTGTTTGAATTTGTATTGTTCAGATTTATTTTCCTTTCCCGATTTTTTTAATGTAACTGCTAAAGCCTTGTAAATAACTTAGGATTATTTTTCGCATTTTATATTTCTGCAAGGGTTTTTACTATTATGTATATGTTCCAAAGCCTTGTAATAGTAATTAGGATTTACTTTCCGCACATTATAAATTGTTAGATGCATGCTTAACAGGATTGTATGGCAAGACTAAAATCAACCATTAGATAATCATAATTTCCAAGACTAAAATAACTGAACAAAACACACTTGCACACCTACACCTTTAGGGTAATCTCTCTTTGTTGCCTTACGATAAATGGTCAAGTCTCTCGAACGTAGGGATACCTTAACTTGTTTCCTAAAGAAATAAATAATCACAATTTTCTTTTCGAATGAAAGATCATAGTCCCTCTTTGTCCATTCAAAGGTGCCTTAGAATAAATAATCTTGTGCCTACGAAAAAGATCATAGTCTCTCAATGACCCTTCGAGTTGCCTTCGAAGAAATGATCTTGTCCCTACGAAAATGATGATAGTCTCTTCGAATTGTTAAGGTATCTCTACATGTTGCCTTCTATGACCATAACGATGACCCTACACTTGTCCCTCCAAATCCAAGGATAAGACTACTTACTAACTAATAGTAAGGACAATTTTATCCCTAAGGAAACGAAAATGACAAGAAAAACCTTACAACTTAGGGTAAGTAACTTTTAAATGCTTGCTCACAACTTTCAAAACAAATGTTTTTTACACCCCTCACTTTTAACTTTCAAACAAGTGAACACTTTGTATACATTCATACGAGAATCATTACAAAGTTAAATCTTTACGAAATATTTTAATCACACACTATAGTTTTCAAACAAAGCAAGTAAAAAGTGAGCTAAAAGTCGGTGGCGACTCTTGCTTACCGCAACATATTTTGCGACAAAAAACTAAAAGTTAGTTCTCCCACCGTGTGACACATGGCTTATGAATCAAGTAAAGTGACATATAATGTTAATGAAATAACATAAAAATATGCACAAACAAATCCTAATAGGATGGCATAAATGCCTTCCTAAAACTAGGGTTTAGAGGCTATCAAAGTTCACACAACCATTGATGTTTCAAAAGTAAATGGAATCAAAACAAATAGATGAGAAAAAAATGAATGAATGAAATTCATTTGAGGTATGAATAGAATGCAAATATGTCACCGAGTTATAGGCCAAGGGGAATTAGAGAACATGTTCAATTATAAGTCACAGCTTCATTTCAAGTCACTTAACAATGGTGTATAAAGATGGATCCTAAAACCTAACATGAAATGTTTCTAAAAATTAACAAAAATATGGATGAAGTGCATTATGATGTCACACAAACACATACTAAGTCTCATGTCAAAATTCAGATCCAAACTATGTCAATTAAAATGAAGATGAACATGTATCATGAAGAATAAACCTTTAAAAAGAAATTCAAAGAAAATTGTGAAAACAATACAAAAATAATGAAAATAAAAATATATAAAAATGCTAAAAATTATTTAAATGTATTAAAAAAACTGCATGAATTTATTTGGAATTTTTAGATGAAGAAACATATTTTTAAAAATAAAAAAGGAAATGAGTATAAAAAGGAAAATAAAAATGCAAAGAAATGGTCAGGGGGTGTCACGAAAGCAAATTTGAAGTTCAAAATGGGGATTGGACTTAAGTTAGGGGTGTGAGTATTGTACTAGATCCAGGTCCACATAAAGAGCTGAACCTATGTGGTTATGATGCACCCTAGTCAACACGTTGACTCACTGAGAGCCATTAGATCTAGTCAAACAAGCAATCAACATAAGAATAGTTCAATAAGAAGGATCACAATGAATACACATGTTTTGTTATGATGCACACATGGACATCATGCTAGTTAAAGTCAACACTCAGAGGGAAAGAAAGTCACGTGAGAGAGAGAGAGAGCACATTCATCAATTTGATGGCACGTTGCACGCCCTAGGATGAAAATGATTTAATTGTTACGACTTAAAAACAAAACCCTATGGTTTATGAAACTCATATTATGTTCAACGGCCAGAGAAGACTCTGGTCATCTTCTCCGGCCAACCTCCGGCACTGTAACCACCACAAACCTCCAAAAATCCATAACAATGGTATCAAATGAAAGTTTAAGTCATACACAAATAAAATCCACAAATAGAAACATCATAACAAGAAATATCAGAGAGAATCGAGTCCATCAATATTTCCCTAACTTTTCAGATCTACGCATCTATGATGCCTATCACTATCCAGATTCACACATTGCCCCTATTGAGCTATAATTAGCATAAAACAAGCTCAAAATTGATGAAACTGAAGCAATAAAAGTTGAAGAATTCAAACCTGAAGTTGAAGGATCTTGAATCAAAAGAAGGCAAGAGGTGTAGGCTTAATCTTGAGCTTCAAAGGAGAAAAATAAATGCGTGTGGACTGTATAATTGCTTGCAAAATCAGTGAGGAAATTGGAGATGATAAAGCTCAATCTCTACTTCAATGCACCAAACTTCTATGTTCTTGAATGATGAAGATTGTAGAGGAATGTTGAAGAATTCGTGCAGAAAATGTTGAGAGAATCAGAGATTTCAGAGAGAGAATTTGAGATGCAAAAAGTGTGAAAATGATGAAGTGTTGTCCAAATTTTGTTATGAGTGATGCTTATATGCATGGTTAAGGCTTAACTAGTGTAGTTTACAGTTAGAAGTCTGGTTAGGTTAGTTATGGTATGATGATTAAAAATGGAGTGTGAGGTACAATAGTGAGAGTGAGAATGGGCTGAACTTGTGTGCGAGGGTGTAGTTGTGGGGATGTGAATTTCATGGAGCTTATGGTGGGATTTATGGATAGATGGTAGTGATAAAATGTAACCTGGTGCAGCAATACCTTAATCATATGAAAAAATTCCAAACACCAAAGTTGTAGAGGAGATCAAGATGAACAACTTTGATGTTAATTTTTTTTTCATTTGAAGCTTTCTTGATAGAGAAAACTGGTTTAACATTTGGCACACCACCTGCTTGATAAAATGCCAAGCACCTGGCATGCCCATGACCTGATTTCTTGACAAAGTTGTCCAAGTTTTATCAAACTTTGATTGATCATATCTTACTTAATCTTGATCCAATGGAGATGTTCTTACTATGGATTTTAAGATCAAGATGTTCTCTTTAACTGATTCAACTTAGTCCTGAAGTTTGAAACCTTTATATTGAAGAAAAAAGGCTTGGAAGTAAGATGAAAAATGGCCTAAACTTGCCATAAATAGAAACCCTAAGTTTCTATTTTATGCAGTTTTGTGATTTCTTGATTTTTCCATGAATCTCTTGACTTTTATTGATCAAATTTCACCCATTGAACATATTTAACTTGTGGATCATGAATTTGACCTCAAAAAGTCAGGAGTTGACTTTTTCCACTACACAATTGACTTTTCCCCAATTTCAAGATTTTCAATTAACCAACCAATTGGAGACCTTCTGAAATGACCCAATGGACAATATTCCATACTTAGACACTTGATATCATGTGAAAAAACATTGTAGTCAAGTTTGAGCCAAAATTTCATCAAAAAGTCCTTTGAATCAGAAACCCTAATTTTGGCCCTTTGTGTTAGGAGATGTTCCACTGCTTCAACTTCTTGATCAATCCACATCTTCCCATGGTTTGAGGATTCAAATAAGATGATATATGCTATGAGATACCTTTGAGGCTTGTTGGGAGGCACTTGGCTCTTCTTCTTTGAATGATCATAACTTTGACAATCATTGATCACATCCCTTATGCTCCAAACTATGAATGTATGCCTTCTCTTCCTTTGATTTATATGCAATGTATGAAAATGTATGTTAAATGACATGAAAATGAGAGGGAAAATATTGGGGTGTTATAGATAGAAACACTTACCAAATAAAGACTTGGGTGGGGACACACACATGTGCAAATGTATTAAATAACAAATCTGCCAATTCCAAGTGAGTGTCTAAACTAATTGTTGAAAAAAGGAAGTCACAAGGTAAAGTTCAAGTATCTGTAATAATATATGAGCTAAGGCAGAAATACTCAGTTGGCATAACCTTAGGGAAAGCTTGGAGATCTAGATCTATTATAGAGGAAGTTATTGAAAGAGATGATATGGAGCAATCTAACATGCTATGGAGCTATGCAACTGAGTTGAAGAAGCATTGTGCTGGAAATACAGTAAAGATTAACACTGAGAGGCCATTACCAACCCTACCTCCAAGATTTGAATTTTTTTCTTTTTGCTTTGATGGTTGTAAGAGAGGGTTCACTAATGCATGTAGGCCATTTATCTGAGTGGATGGTTTTCACCTTAAGACACAATATGGTGGACGGTTACTAGTTGTTGTGGCAAGGGATCCAAATGACCTATACTACCCTTTGGCTTTTGGTGTAGTAGAAACTGAAACAAAGGATAGCTGGAAATGGTTTTTGGAGTTGCTCATGGAAGACATTGGGTATGAAAGGAAATATGTTTTTATCTCAAATCAACAGAAGGTACAAATTGTTTAAGTGCACTCATGCCTTTATTTCTCTACTATATATGTACTTATGCCTTTAATTCTCTACTATATGTGCACTTATGGATTTATTTCTTTTGTAGATCTGTTTATTTATGTCATGAATGATATACTGCTACCTGTTTATTTCAAGGTCTTGTTAGTGTTTTTGAGGAGATGTTTGAACATATTGAACATAGAATATTCCTCAGACATTTGTATGCCAATCTCAAAAAGAACTTTGGTGATGGAGCTGCAATAAGGGATCTATTGATGGGGGCTTCCAAAAATACATACTTCCAGGCTTGGGAGAAAAAGATGAATAAGCTCAAGAAACTTGATAAGAAATCATGGGAGTGTTTGATGGGAGTTCCTACCAAGTTATGGTGTAAGCATTCATTAAGTTTATATCCTAAGTGTGATATGTTAATGAATAACCTGAGTGAATCCTTTAATAGTACTATTTTACAAGCTAGGGATAAACCTATTCTCACAATGGTAGAATGGATTAGGAATTATTTGATGAATAGGATTGCCAATAACCTAGTGAAGCGTGACAATTGGACACATAATGTTAAGCCTAATCCTAGGAAAATACTAGATAAGGAAACTATGATGAGTGGAGAATGGCTACCAATATGGAGTATGGCTAACTTGTGCAAAGTGCATCATCCATACAATGGTTGCGATTTGTTGTTGATATTGAAGAAAAAACATGTTCATGTGGTTTTTGGGAGCTTGTGGGTATACCATGTAGGGAGGTTGTCTCTGAAATGCATTGTCTGAATTTGAACCCTGAGACATTTGTTGACCAATGTTACATGAGGGAGGCTTACAAAAGTTGCTACGAAAACAATGTCAGTCCAGTTAATGGTATGTACATGTGGCCTACAGTGGATGTTGAGAATATGTTGCCACTCAAATATAAGAAGGGTCCAGGAAGGCCTAAGAAGTTAAGGATTAGAGAACAAGATGAAAGTGGGGAAATGATGAGGATACTTGGTGTAGCATATAGATGCACGGAGTGTGACAAACTTGGTCATATCTCAAGAAAGTGTCAAAGAAAAGTTCAGGATCCTAATGCATTGAAGAGAGTGGTATTGCAACAATACTTAATAATTCATGTACAACTACTTAATAATTTCAATGTTCTTATCAATTGTGTTTTTTGTTTTGTAGAGGAAAACACCAAGGACCAAGCCATTTACACTTGTTCTACCAACTGATGCTCCATCAACTGATGGTGCACCAATTGATGATTCACCAACTGATTCTCCACCATCTAATGTTCCACAAACTGATGTTGAACTAATTGACCAATGAATGAATGAGGCATACATAGATGATATGTTGGACGACATAATGAATGCATTTGAAGATCAGAAATCACAGGTTCGTAATCCAACACCTGCTACAAATACTGGTGATGTGCCTACAAATGCATCTGCTACAAAGAATGTTCATGTGCCTACAACTGATCCGGTTACAAACAATGTTGATGTAACTACAAATTAACATGCTACTCACCCTATTTCTAAGAAAAATAAGGCTGCTAAGAAGAAGAGTGCTACTCAGGCAGTGAAAATAAGAGGTGCAGTGAGAGATTGAAATAGGTGGGGAATGCAAGAAGAATTGGTGGTCCTGGTTCAACACCAGATGTACCATTGGTGTTTGATGAAAAGCCATATGTGTAGAAAATAAAAAAGTGGGAGGATATTGAAAAGAGAATAACCCAGTGATCAAAAACTATGCTAAATGTATTTTGTTAGGAACATAATGTCTATTTTGAATTCTACTTTGTTTTATAACACGGTGACAATATGCACTAGTTATGTTTTGAAGTGCATAATGTCTTTTGAAGTTCACATTATCTTTTGTAATGCTATCAAAACATCTTATAATGTTAATTAACTTTCTTTTCACCTTTAACATTGGTTGTAATGCTATCAAAATATCTTTTTTTATGCTATCAAAACATCTTGTGTTCTGCTACCAAAACAATTAACTTAGGAATACATTGATTTCAAATTAATGACCACACAAAATAACTAAAACAACAACTATATTAATTCATTAGACAATAAGCATTGGATTGATTCATTAACATAATGAACATTAATTCATAAGCAAACACAACAACTATATTGATTCATAAACAAAATGAACTTCACTACAATGCAACTGTTAAACCTTAATTGTTACATGAACCAAAAAGAAAAGAAAATACATGAGGCAATAAACACAAATATAATAAAACTGATCTTCTTCCTTAAGCTAGACACATTTCTCTTCAGTTCTTCAATCTCCTTAGTAAAATCTATCTCCATTTTGCTCATCAGATCTACAAGATCTCTGTCCAAGAACATTGTTTCTCTTCCACCAAAAAACTCGTCGTCCCAATGGAATAAGTTACAGTTATCTTATTTTCCCTAAAACTTGTACTTCCAATACTTTCTGCCAGGATTTGCAACCGATTTTGAAAAAAATATCTCCATGTTCATGTTATGCCCGCATCTTGGAATTATTCTTTTAGTTGAAGACATGCTAGAGTTCGAACAAACGAAATTACTCATTTTTCGGTTGAATCGAAGAAGAAACAAGATGAAGAAGATAGAAGAAGCTACAAGAAGAAATTTAGGGCAAAAATGGTGATGAATGCTTACGACCAACTGTAACACGGTGGGAGAACTGACTTTTAGTTATGTTGCGGATAGCAAGAGTCGCCACCGACTTTTATTTTATCCATAAGGAAGGGACATAAAAGAACAGGAAAGGCCATTTTGAAAAGACTTGGGTTTGGGGGGTAGGTTATATAAAGGGAAGGTATTAGCACCCTTTATATCCATGGTTATCCATGGGCTCTTAGTTACTTAGCTCACTTAAATTGTTTTTGAAAAGTGTAGTGTGTAATTAGAAATTTTCTAAGTACTTTGTAATGATCCTCGTATGGATGTATACAAAGCCTTATTTGAAAATGTTTGAAAGTATTGTGAGGTGTGAAAAGTATTTTTTGAAGTGTGAGCAAGTAACTATGAGGTACCTACCCTAAGCTAAGTCATTCAAGTTCTTTTATGTTTCTTCAAAAGTAAGACTACCCCTATTATTAAGGAATAGGTAGTCATTACTTTGGATTTGTATAAGGGACAGGCGTAGGATCATCGTATGGTCAATGAAGGCAACTTAAGGGGTGTCTTTAGCAATTCGTAGGGACTATCACCATTTATTCGAAGGGACAAGATCATTATTCCGTAGGCAACCTCGAAGGGACTTGATCTTTTAATCTGAAGGGACTATGATGATTTTATTCTATAGGGACTTTGCTTTTTAAGACACCCCTAGTTTCGAGGGACTTGACCATTTAAAGAAGGCAACCAAGAGGAATATCCTAGGAAGTGCAAGATGGCGATCAAAGATCGACTTACGTGTGTGAGTGTTTTTTTTCAAATATTTATCTTTTTTAAATTAGTTATCTAAATTAAATTAATTACAATTATGTTTGCACTCCCTATTTACTAACCACACAATTTATATTAAAAAATAAGAAAATAAAGACGGAAAATAAATCTACAAATTATTACACGGCTTTAGCAGATACATAATAATCGGATAAAAAATGAATTATAGAGCAATAATAATGGAAATAAAATAATAAATAAACAATAGTAATAAGACAATAATAATAATAATAAAGTCATAATGAAAAGAAATTAAGATTAGAATTTGAAAAGAAACTATTTTAGGTTTAGACAAATTAGATTTTCTTGGAAGTTATTTAAGAATATATAAGTTTAAATAATTTAGTAATAATAAAAGAATAAAGTGTTATATTTAAAAAAACAATATTATTAATGTACAAATTATAAAATAAAAAGGGTTATTGTATAAAAAAAAAGTATTAAGTTAGTTATTTACAAAATAAATAAAGAATAAGAAACTACTAAATTATTAAGTTAATAAGTCATTTATAACTTAATTATATACAAGATTTTTAGAATTATTATTATTTAATTAGAATAAAAATGGTCAATTAGATTTTATTTACAACTATATAAATATAATAGAATGATAAAAATTAAGAAGTTAAAAGAAGGATTAGAAAATTTTTAATTAGAAAAACTTAATTATTTGGTTATTTATTTACAAAATATAATAATGATAAAAATTATATACAAAATACTATTATTATTATAAGAAAAAGTTTATTGATTAATTAGTCTTTTTTTAAAATTAATGATCTAAGTCCATATTGATTTTCATTCAGTTCTTGGCACGCCCTAAATTACTAACCACGCAGGGAATAATAAAAATAAATAAAGACAGAAAATAAAATTCCTACACTATTACATGGCTGAGGCAGTTACATAATTATATGGCGAAAAATTAAACTACACTATTACAAGAGAGGAACAATTACACAGTAAAAATATAATACACATGAATAGCATAAAAATGAGCGACAAAGGTTCATAAACTAGGTTGAAGGTTTACAAAAGTTTTAGGTTTTAGGTTTATAAAAAAAATTAGGGGTTTGGTTTATGAAATTTTTTAGGGTTTATCTAAAAAATTAGGTTTTGAAAAAAATTAAGGTTTTAAAAAAAAGGTTTAGAGAATTAAAAATATTAGGGTTAAAATTAGCAATTTAATCTAAAACCTACATTAAGTGTTATGAGAAAAATAAAATGATTTTTTAAAGGAAAAAGAAAGAAGTTATTATTTTTTTTGTAAAATATTTATTTATTTAATTTAAAAAATATATATATATATATTAACATTTTATGAGAAAACTATATTTTATTTGTTAGAAAAAAAAATTTAATTGAATTAAAATGATAAATAATATATAAAATAATAGAAAATGTGTAAAAGGAAAAGAAATAGCCAAAATACTTAACAAAATAATATATAAAAATGAACAGAAAAGTTAACAAAATAAAGGACCTGGGAATCGAACCCAGGTTTTAGACATCACACGCGCGTATAGTTACCACTGGATCACATGCACAGGTTTGAAATACTTATAAAACGAAAATAATAAAATAAAAAAAAACAAGATTTGAAATTTTAAAATTAGTGCCAGATCTTCATCTTCTTCCTCATCTTTCCTGCGAAATCCCTTATGAAATCACCTGCGATTTTTCTTACGACCAAACCCTGCAAATATCATACCACCTAGAATACTTGCAATTTCATCAAATTAATAGTGCCAATATGTTCATTGCAGTTCATACAATATAAATGTGTCCTTTAAAAGCATTTATATGACCTATATTGCAGAACCCCAAACTCGAAAGTAAAACCCTAACAATGGCATTTCACACATCAGGCCATGAAGCTTCAATTAAACCACCCAGAAAGTATCCTTAGATCGTAACAAATACAAAACAATCAACAAAATTAGATTATAATGGTTAGATGTGTGAGATCGAAAAAATTTAAAACACACGTAAAACGAATTTAGTCATGGCGTATGAAGATATTTTGAATGATGCAATTGATGGTAATAACATCAAGAAGATCCGGGGATCATGTTTAGATCATTAGAATACCTTGATACGACCTGCAAATGACAAGACGAAAATCAAAAAAATTTTGTAAAATTTTGAAGATGGTAATGATGCTTTTTGGTTCTGGAAAAACCTCCCCCTGTTTGTGTTATGACCAAGGCTTTATAGAGAATTCTTCTAGGTCAAAACTTTGGGCTTTTTATCATGGATTTACATTGCTTGATCATGAAGAAATCCCACTTCTATTTTTGTCAAAAAATCAAATATATCATTGCCATAACAAGTTAGCACGAAATTGGATGGTTTTGAATCAACTTAAATGTTATTTAAAAGCTTCTAGAAGAAGAATCCAATCTAAATATTGAGTTTTCATATTTTATTTTTATTTAAATTGAATTTTAATGAATAAAATCAAAATAAATATAAAATAAATCATAAAAATATGAATAAATGATAATTGGGTCGTGCATGATGTCATGGTAAAGATTGGATCACAAAATTGCAAGCCCATGTGGAAAGAATTGGTTTTAAGACCCCATTTGCTCAATATACCTCTAAAAAATTTCCCAACTTTGCAAAGACACAAATCCCCCAATTTTAAGGCTATGAAGGTGTTCTTGGACATTTTGGAAAGCCTAGAGAGTCCTATAACAAACCTCTTTGGTTTCATGTCCATATCATTTACCATTTTCAAATTATGCCTTTTGGAAGATGTTGACTTTTTGTTGACTTTTAAAATGACCTATAATGTTTTAGCTCATACCTTCCAAATGAAGCATTTTTTGGGCTTGGCTTGTGAGTCACAAAGTTGTAGAGAATTCAATTTCCTTAAAAATGAGCTTTGGATGGAAAAAATATGATGAAGCATGTGAAAGTTATGGCTGGTCAAAGTTCAGTTGACTTTTCCTATGAAAACCCTAATTTAGAAACTCCTGATTCTTGATGATCTGAAATCTCCTTGATGAATCATGATCAACCCTTGATCAAGTGATGAATGTTACCTCATAAACTTGATGTTGGCAAAAAATCATGAAGTTTGACTTTGGTTTGACCACAGTTGACCTCAGTTTGACTTTTAACCACTTTGATTGATTTTTGCATATCTGATCATCTGACTGAGCAAACCTTTTGGGAAAGCCTTGAAACTTGACATAGGGATTCTTGAAGACATGTAGTATGTTATGAAGCTCACTTGAGGCCTTGAAAGTACATTTAGCCTGATGAAATTCAAAACCCTAGTTTAGGGTGCATTGTTTAAGAGGATGCTTTGTCTGAGGGAATTGTCAAACTTTCTGACTAATTGTGAACCTTGTGAACCTCTTGGGACACCTTGGTACACAATGCCTTGACTAGGGGAGGGAAAATTTTGGGGTGCAACACCAACCATTGAAGAAAGATTAAATTTTTTCACTCAGGGGTATTTTAGTCACTCCACACAGTGAATAACCCATGTGGCAATTCTGATTAAAAAATAATAAAAATTGATGTCACATCAGCATTTTGGGTGATGTGGCGTGGTAAAGGTCTTACATGAATTTTTTTGGAAATGTTAGGGTATTTTTTGCAAGTGTTTTGTAAGGGTTTTTTTCGAACCCTACCATATTAAATAATTTTTTTGTAAAAGTGAATTGATCAATAAATTCTAATTTAAAAGACATGTTTAGACTCAATAAACTATAAATCCAAACTTTAAGAATAATCAATATTAGATAACATAATCAATTATGTTTTAGATGAATCAAACTTGTCAAAATTATATATATATATATATATATATATATATATATATATATATATATATATATATATATATAGGTGACTCAAATGAAAAATCAAATTGTTGGTAGATGTTGTAGTTGATGAATATATGATGATAATAGGTTGTAAAAATGAATTTTGTGTTTTTATAATGTTAAATGATAGTTTTGGATGAAGTTTGTCGCAGCTGAGTCGTGTTGAAAATCGCAGGGTTTTTTGTCAAAAATCGCATGGTTTTTATCAAAAATCACCGTCTCACTTAGCGAGTGAAATAAATTTTGAGAATCCCGCAACCCGAGACCAACTCCCTTAGCGAGCGCGATGCCCGCGTAGCGAGACCTGACACTTTTTGAAAAATGTTTTCTTTCCCCAAATGACTTGGAACGACTTGTTTTGTTGCCTTATGTTGTTATGATGTTGTTGTGAGTTCTTGCCATGATGTATTATGCTAAATGTGTAAGAATTGTGATGAAATGATATTTAGATGATTATGTTGTATTATGATGATATGTAGTCTTGATGATATGAGTAGGAAAAGTATTAGATGTATGAATGATGAATAATGATGCAATAGTTGATGAGTTTTTATGATGTATGATTGTATTGCGTCCTGCATTCATGGCATAATTATGATTGGGGCTCCTGTCCATTGGTAGCTTCAATCCCATTGTGTGGATTGAAGTGATATGTTGCTTATGTTGTGCTCCCTTGTGGAAGGTTAATGTCCCAGTGTCAATCCATGATGATGTTTAGGTACCATATGCATATATTATGAGGATTGCATTTCATTCTTGGTGGCATAACATGATTACATTTGTCTTGTATGTGATGATGTGATTGATTTTGTTGTACATGAGTGAGACTTGATGTAATTGATTTATTGATGCATGTTGTCTTGTAATTACTTCTTTATATTATTTATATTAAATGTGAATTTACTCACCCTTCCTGCCTTTGGTGACAGTCTATTATGTCATCCTGTAGATACTCAAGAATAGCTTGGTGCTTGGACGTAGCTTAGAGTGTATGTCCTTTTGTTGTTTATAGAGTCTAGAGTGGGGTCCTGTTCTGTGTCGTGTAGCATTGGGAACGCTTGGAAGTTTTGTTGGTTTTTGTCTGTTTTAATACATGATGATGTTTTGAATTAACAATTTAATTTTAATATTATGTTGATTAAGTTGTTGATTGATGATCCGCTGCGTATAAATGATGTTGAATATTAATTATGAACACATGTTGTAACCCGTGTTACGGGACAGGACACATAGATGGGTTTTATTGGTGTTTTGATGAAATGTGATGCCCTTTATGTTAAGAACTCTTATTTTTCTTGAATAATTTTGTATTATTATTATGTTGTGGGGTAAAAAGGGTGTTACATTAGCAGTATTAGAGCAGGTCGGTCTGTCCGATCGTGTGTCGTTGTTGTCGGTCGTTACTTGTTAACAATTTTTTTTATGTTGTGAGTGTTGTGCAGTATGGCTAGACACAACATGCGTGCTCTTGATGAAGCTGTTATGGTGATAGCTGAGGCTACAGATCAAAACAAAGTACAAAATAAGTTTCGTTCTTTGGAGAAGTTTCAGAGTAATAGTCTGTCGGATTTTGAAGGAGATCACGAACCACATAATGCACAAGAGTGGCTCAAGGCAATTGAGAATATATTTAGAGTGATGGCATGTACGGATGCGCAAATGGTACAATTTGGTACCCACATGTTGTCTGAGGAGGTTGAAGACTGGTGGGATAATACTCGTCATCGTTTGGAGGATGCTGGTACTGTGGTGACCTGGGCAGTGTTCAGGAGGGAGTTTTTAGGGAAGTATTTTTCGGAAGATGCTCGTGGTAAGATGGAGCTGGAGTTCCTTGAGTTGAATCAAGGAAACATGCGGTGGCAGAGTATGCTTCTAAGTTTGAGAGGCTAGTGAAGTATTATCCTCACTACAATCGTGTTGATGTTGAACTTTCTAAGTGTCTCAAGTTTGAGAATGGGCTGGGACCAAATATCAAGCAAGGGATTGGATGTTAGAAGATCCATAGGCATGATGAGTTGGTGGACAAAATAAGAATCTATGATGAAGACAGTCGAGCTCGATCTTCTCACTATAAGCAAATGAGTGAGAAGAAGGAAAAATGCCAGTTAGGAGGAAAACCTTATGTGACTCCAGCTGAGAAGGGGAAACAGAAGGTTTCAGATGGGAATAAGTCAAGTGGGGGAGCAATTTCTATTCCACTCAAGTGCTACAAATGTGGAGAATCCAGTCACAAGTCGGATGTGTGCAGCAATCCAGTGGTGAAATGCTACAGGTGTGGCAAGAAAGGTCATTGAGTTGGTGATTGTCCAAATGAAGGTCCAACTTGTTTTAATTATGGTGAATATGGACATATCAACACCCAATGTCATAAGCCTAAGAAGACTTCTACTGATTCTCAAACCAATGGAAGAGTGTTCGCTTTGAGTGGTTCTGAAGTTCCTAAGAAAGACAACTTGATACTGGTTCTACACATTCCTTTATTTCTCTTGAATGTGCTACTAAGTTGGGTTTGATGTTGTTTAGTATGAATGGTGGTATAGTAATAGAAACGCCAGCTAATGGTTCTGTTACTACTACATATGTATGTTTGAAATGTCCTTTGACTATTTTTGAGAAGGACTTCTTGATGGATTTGGTGTGCTTGCCTTTACATCAAATCAATGTTATTTTTGGAATGAACTGGATATAGTTTAATTTTGTACATATCAATTGTTTTGCGAAGAATGTAGAGTTTCCTAAACTTGGTGATCATGGTGAATTGATGTTCTTGATGGCTAAGCAAGTAAATGAACTGTTAGAAGACTAAGCTCAAATGTTTGCAATATTTGCAATGTTTGCATTGTTGCAAGTCGAATGGAAGACTTCGAGTATTGAGTTACTGGTTGTTTAAGAATTTTCAAATGTGTTTCCGAAGGACATGAGTGATTTGCCTCCAGAACGTGAAGATGAATTTGTTGTGGATTTATTACCTGGTACTAGTCATGTGTCTATGGCTCCGTATCGAATGTTTGTTGTGGAATTGAGTGAGTTGAAGAAGCAACTAGAAGAGTTGTTAGAAAAAGAAGTTTGTTCTACCTAGTGTTTCTCCGTGGGGTGCTCCTGTGTTGTTGGTCAACAAGAAAGATGGTAGCATGAGGTTGTGTGTTGATTATCGACAATTGAACAAGGTTACTATTAAGAACAAGTATCCACTTCTGAGGATCGACAACTTGATGGATCAATTGGTGGGAGCTTATGTGTTTAGCAGGATTAATTTAAGATCTAGTTACCATCAGATACGTGTTAAGTCTGATGATACTCCAAAGACAGCTTTCAGTACGAGATATGGTCATTACGAGTACACGGTGATGTCGTTCGGTGTATCCAATGCACCCGGTGTGTTCATGGAGTACATGAAATGAATATTCCATGAGTACTTGGATAAATTTGTGGTAGTTTTCATTGATGATATCCAGATTTATTCCAAGATAGAAGAAGAACATGCATGGCATTTGAGGATTGTGCTACAAGTGTTGCGAGAGAAGAAGTTGTATGCAAAGCTGTCAAAGTGTGAGTTCTGGTTGCAAGAAGTGAGTTTCCTTGGACATATAATTTCCAGTAGTGGGATTGTTATAGATCCATCGAAGATTGATGCAGTGTTATAGCGGGAGACTCCTACATATGCTACTGAGATTAGAAGTTTTCTGGGTTTAGTAGGTTATTACCGAAAGTTTATTGAAGGCTTTTCGAAGTTAGCGCTACCTTTGACTCAGTTGACTCAAAAGAGTCAAGCTTATGTGTGAGATGTTGCGTGCGAAAAGAATTTTGTAGATTTGAAAAAGAAATTGACAACTTCTCCGGTGTTGATTTTGCCTAATTCGAATGAGTCGTTTGTAGTGTATTGTGATGTGTCGAAGATGGGACTTGGAGGAGTTTTGATGCAGAATGGTCAAGTGGTTGCTTATGCTTCTAGACAATTGAGAGTTCATGAAAGGAATTATCCTACACATGATTTGGAATTGGCAGCTGTGGTGTGTGTGTTAAAGACCTGGAGACATTATATCTTTGGTTCGAAATTCGATTGTTCAGTGATAATAAGAGTTTGAAGTATTTGTTTGATCAGAAGGAACTAAATATGAGGCAGAGAAGGTGGTTGGAGTTTTTGAAAGACTTTGATTTTGATTTGAGTTACCATCCTGGTAAGGTGAATGTGGTTATAGATGCTTTGAGTAGGAAGACATTGCATATGTTGATGCTTATGGTGAAAGAACTCGAAATGATTGAACAGTTCCGAGACACGAGTTTGATGTATGAGACTACTTCTGAGAGCGTGAAGTTAGGAGTGTTGAAGTTGTCTAGTGAAATTATGGAAAGGATCCGAGAAGGACAACAATCTGATTTGAAGATGGTTGATCAGTTGACTTTGATTAACCAAGGTAACAGAGGTGAATTCTGAGTTGATGAGAATGGTGTGATAAGAATATGAGATAGAGTGTGTATTCCTGATGTACTGGAAATTAAGAAGAGCGTTTTAGAATAAGGACATCGAAGTAGATTGAGTATCCATCCTGGTGCTATGAAGATGTACCATGATTTGCAGAAATTGTTTTGGTGGCCCGATATGAAGAAGATTGTTGCAAAATTTGTGTATGCATGTTTGACTTGCCAAAATTTGAAGATTGAACATCAAAAACCGTTAGGTATGATGCAGCCGTTGAATATTCCAGAATGGAAGTGGGATAGCATTTCCATGGATTTTGTGACAGGTTTTCTGAAGACTGCTAAGGGAAATGATTCAATTTGGGTGATCATGGATAGATTGACTAAGTCGTCCTATTTCTTTCCGATGAAGATTAATCATTCTATGCAAAATCTAGTTGAGTTGTATATTGAAAAGATATTGAAGTTGCATGGAATACCGTTGAGTATCATATCGGATAGAGATCTGTGGTTTACGTCGAGGTTTTGGAAGAGTTTACAAGATGCCTTAGGTACTGAGTTAAGGATGAGCTATGCTTATCATCCACAGACAAATGGTCATACAGAGAGGACTATCCAATCTTTAGAGGATTTACTGAGAGCTTGTGTGCTGGATCAAGGAGGATCTTGGGATAGTCATTTGTCATTGATTGAGTTTACCTACAATAATAGTTATCATGCTAGTATTGGAAAGGAAACATATGAAGCGTTGTATGGTAAACGATGTCGAACTCCATTGTGTTGGTATGAATCATGCGAGAGTGCAGTGCTTGGACCTGAGATTGTGCAGGAGACAACTGAGAATATTAAGATGATACAAGAAAGAATGAAAGCTTTTCAGAGTCGACAGAAGAGTTATCATGATAAGAGGAGGAAAGCTCTTGAGTTCCAGAGGGAGACCATGTGTTCTTGAGAGTTACTCCAGTGACTGGTGTCGGGAGAGCTTTGAAGTCTAGAAAGCTCACTCCGCATTTTGTTGGTCCATATCAAATTTCGCAAAGGATCGGAGCGGTAGCATATCAAAATATGTTACCACAATCATTTGCGAATTTGCATGATGTGTTCCATGTGTCGCATTTGAGGAAGTATGTGTGCGATCCATCGCATGTGATTCAGATGGATGACGTGAAAGTAAGAGATAATCTGACTGTTGAAGCATTACCATTATGGATAGATGGCCGATAAATGAAGCAGTTACGAGGAAAAGAGTTTGCCTTGGTAAAGGTAATGTGGGGTGGACCAGCAGGTGAAATTTGGACTTGGGAACGTGAAGATCAGATGAAGGAGTCGTATCTGACTCTGTTTGTTTCAAGTACATTTTCAAGGACAAAAATTCCTAAAATGGGGGAGAGTTGTAACACCCGAATTTCATAATTTAATTATTTATGAATATGTGGTATTTTGTGGTATTGGGGTGAATGAAATTATTTTATTTAAATAGTGATATTAGAATAATTGAATATTATCTAAATATTATTATTAAAATAAAATAATGAGTTGGAGGTCTTCGGGGTAACTTGGTCTTTTGAGAAGGTTATGAGAAGGGAATACATATAGTTTTCTCATATTCGTATTTTTTGAAGATTGAGAGGGTTGCTCTGAAGAACAAGGAGGCTTAGGTTGGGGACTGTTCAAGAAGCGATCGAAAAGCTCAATTGACTAAGGTATGTGGAGTAAATTTATATTCTATGTCTATAATGTAGAGGTAGGTCTTATGAGAAAGGGGATTTTTGAGGGAAACCTTAGGTTTAGGAGGATTATTGGGAGAGTTTGATGAATTATTGTTGGTAGATGTTGTAGTTGATGAATATATGATGATAATAGGTAGTAAGAATGAATTATATATTTTTCTGTTGTTAAATGATTGTTTTGGATGAAGTTTTTCGTAGCCGAGTCGTGTTGAAAATCGCAGGGTGTTTGCTAAAAATAACCCTCTCGCTTAGCGAGCGAAAGAAATTTTGAGAATCCCGCAACCCCAGACCAGCTCACTTAGTGAGCGCGATGCCCGCTTAGCAAGACCTAGCACGTTTTGAAAATTGTTTTCTTTCCCCAAATGACTTGGAATGACTTGTTTTGTTTCCTTATGTTGCTATGATGTTGCTGTGAATTCTTGCCATGTGTAAGAATTGTGATGAAATGATGTTTAGATCATTATGTTGTATTATGATGATACGTAGTCTTGATGATATGAGTAGGCAAAGTATTAGATGTATGAATGATGAAGGATGAATAATGATGAATACGAATGCAATAGTTGATGAGTTTTGATGATGTATGATTGTATTACATCTTGCATTCATGGCATAATTATGATTGGAGCTCCGGTCCGTTGGTAGCTTCAATCCCATTGTGTGGATTTAAGTGATATGTTGCTTATGTTGTGCTCCCTTGTGGAGGGTTGATGGCCCGGTGTCCATCTATGATGATGTTTCGGTAGCATATGTATATATTATGAGGATTGCGTTTCATTCATGGTGGCATACCATGATTGCATTTGTCTTGTATGTGATGATGTGATTGATTTTGTTGTACATGGGTGAGACTTGATCTAATTGATCTATTGATGCATTTTGTCTTGTAACTCTTTCTTTATATTATTAATATTGAATGTGAATTTACTCACCCTTCCTGCCTTTGGTGATGGTCTATTATGCCATCCTGCAGATACTCAAGAATAACTTGGTGCTTGGATGTATCTTGGAGTGTATGTCATTTTGTCTTTTATAGAGTCTAGGGTGGTGTCATGCTCTGTGTCGTGTAACATCGAGAACACTTGGAAGTTTTTTTTTTTTTTCTGTTTTAATACATGATGATGATGTTTTGAATTAACAATTAAATTTTCATATTATGTTTATTAAGTTGTTGATTGATGATCCACTGCATATAGATGATGTTTAATATTAATTATGAACGCATGTTGTAACCCGTGTTACGGGACAGGACACATAGATGAGTTTTATTGGTGTTTTGATGAAATGTGATGCCCTTTATGTTGAGAACTCTGATTTTCTTGAATAATTTTGTATTATTATGTTATGGGGTAAAAAGGGTGTTACACCACTCGCGTGTAAAGAGACTTGTGCTTTAGAATGTGTTGCGATAGAATGGAAATAACATTCTCTTTTGAAAAGGTTATGATTTATGCCCTCGAGCAAGATGTCACATTTTATTGGTGATATTATTTTTTAGGGGAGAAACCCCTACGGGTAGTACCCAATTCTTTATCTCAAAATATTTGTTTTAGAAATATGTGTAGTGAATATTGTCATGTCTTTGTATTTAAATACGAGTATCGAGACTACACACTCTATAATGAGCACCCTAATACTCGAAGAAGAAAAAGTTTGCACTCAATCTTCTCTTTTTAGTTTAATACAAGGAGGACACTACTCATTTTATTTAAGAGGTGTTGAGTGTTTAAACATTGAATCCTAAAGGTAATGTCAAACACTCGGGATAAGAGAAGGCATTCTCTTAACCACTCCATAATCGTTCCAAGTTTATTAAGAAAAGAGTTCGAAAATGCACTCGATACAAATACCAAGGTTTTAGCTTATGAAGAATGAGGTGATGATGGAAGTGGAATGAATTTGAAAGAATGATTAATTAGATGAAGGTACGTTGATGGTGATGCGTAGACAATCGACTTATGATAAAATCTTCTATTGAAAAGCAAACGAGATTTATGAGGGAGGAGGAGTTATACTAACAATTAATTAACATTGAAATTGAATTAATAAGAAAATAAATTAATCTTTCAAATCAAAATCACTATATCTTTAAGGCTTGTGTTATTTCGTCATTCTCGTTATTCCCAACAGTCAGCGAATTCTGCTTTGCTTTAGTAAGAATATGTAAAGTGGCAACAAGTTCAACATCATTACTTCAAGTCATTCTAAATATGTTACACAACAACAATAGTAAACAATGGTTAAGGAACCTACATCGACAGTAATCAACTATCACACACAACGACGACTCGACTACTTGGCCGAATGGACCGACCTGCTCTGATACCACTTTGTAACACCCTAACTTCCCCCACATAATTTAATTAAAAAATCAGAGTAAAAGAATACAATTAAGAAATTAAGGTATTGCTTTCAACGAGCAATTGATCTTTATAGGACATGTAACATAAAGCTAGAGTAAACCAAATTTAATTCATTATGCAACGAAAGATAAATCATCTTAAATGTAAAAACATCAGTTTACAAAATCGTAAGGCGAATCTAATATTCTTCAACAAAACAAATCAAATGTAAAGCATTCCTAACTCCCAATTTTACATATCAGAGCAGACTGCCACTAACGTGAAATACCTCGACTTCACCGACCATGAACTCTAACTACTCCTAATTACCTGCATGTTACCCACGTAGAGGCAACATTCAAAAAGAAGGGGTGAGATCCTCAAATCAATCGAAAGAATCATATGATATAAATATGGCTAAATACTTTGTTTGGTCCTTTAACTTTACCTCAGGGTTCATTTTGGTCACTTAACTTTAAAAAGTTTCATATTGGTCCTTTAATTCTTCAAAACGTTCCATATTAGTCCTTTTCGTATTATTAGTGTAGGAAAAAAATTCAAAAATCGATCGCTAAATTTGTCGCTAATAAGACAAAAGCGCAAATATGGAACATTTTGAAGAGTTAAATGACCAATATGACACTTTTTAAAGTTAAGGGACCAAAATGAACCCTGATGTAAAGTTAAAGGACCAAACAAAGTATTTAACCTATAAATATAAGAGTATAAATCATCAAGTAATTCATCCACATCACTGTTGATCAACAAAATCACACTTTAACATAAACACAAATAATCACACTGAATACAATGCAACACAACTATCATAAATGCAATGAGACGCAACTAGACTCAATTCATGTGGTACCAATTCGATCCCTGTTTCATGATCATAGTTCCCGTCGGAACGTCTATTTAGGTCGCTCACACCCCCACATGGGTACACAACGTCCGTGATTTCTCACACCCCACATAGGCACACAATCACCTCAATAACAAGAACAACAACATTGATTCCAATACAAGGAATCTAGATAAACACTCACACCCCACATGGGCACACACCATCTCACAGCTCATGCAATATGACATGCATCTCAACAACAACACACAATGTCTCACACATAATCAAAGTATCATGCAACTTTAAACCATAACAGAACATGCTACCACAATCACAAAACAACATCATACAACATCACAATCACCAACTATCTCATTTATAATTTATGCCATAACAACTCAACAACAATATATACTACAACAACTCAACAACTAGTGCAATACAAGTTATACCACAACAACTCAACTACAATATACATTTATTCAAATGTGTATCTTCATGCTTCCAAACTAACACACATCATTGCTTAATTAAGTCCCACATTCACGGTATATCATATTAAAACACCAATTAACACATACATAAGCATTACTACATGACAACATCGATACAGTAACAATACAACATTATTATAGCATAAAACACCTATTTTCAATTAATTTTAAGAAAATATTTTTCGTTCCAGGCCGCGCTAAGCGAGCTCCAGCGTGGTAAGCATGTGTTGCACCCCAAAATTTGCCCTCACAAAATAAGACTTTGTGTACTATGAGGTTCACAAGATTCACAAGACATCTTATGAGGTTCACAAGGTTCACAAGACATCTTATGATGTTTCACAAGGTTCACAAAGTTCACAATTAGTCAGAAGATTTGACAATTCCCTCAGACAATGCATCCTCATAAGCAGTGCATCCAAAACTAGGGTTTTGACTTTAATCAAGATAAATGGATTTCCAAGACTTAAAGTGAGCTTCATAACATCTTATATATGTTTAAGAATCCCCATGACAAGTTTCAAGACTTTTCTCAAAGGTTTGCTCAGTCAGATGATCAGATAAGTCAAAATCAGTCAAAGCAGTTAAAAAGTCAAACTGAGGTCAACTATGGTCAAATCAAAGTCAAACTTCATGATTTTTTGCCAACATCAAGTATATGAAGTAAAATTCCTCATTTGATCAAGGGTTGATCATGATTCATCAAGGAGATTTCAGATCATCAAGAATCAGGAGTTTCTAAATTAGGGTTTCCTCAGGAAAAGTCAACTGAACTTTGACCAGCCATAACTTTCACATACTTCATCAATTTTTTTCCATCCAAAGCTAATTTTGAAGGAAATTGAATTCTCTACAACTTTGTGTCTCACAAGCCAAGCCCAAAAATGCTTCATTTGAAAGGTATGAGCTAAGACATTATAGGTCCTTTTGAAAGTCAACAAAAAGTCAACAACTTCAAAAGGGCATAACTTGAGAATGGTAAATGATATGGACATGAAACCAATGGTGTTGGTTAGATGACTCTTCAAGATTTCCAAAATGTCCAAGAACACCCTCATAGCATCAAAATTGAAGGATTTGTGCCCTTGCAAAGTTGGGAAATTTTTGGGTGGTTTATGAAGGAAATAGGGTCTTAAAACCATAATTCTTCAAATGGGCTGAACTTTTTGTGACCCAAGGTGTTCCATGACATCATGCACGAAATTTATTTAATATTTTCATAATTTTATTTTATTTATTATGATTTTTTATATTGAAAATCATTTTAAATTTAAATAAAATATCAAATATGAAGATTTAAAATATATTTTGATTTTAGAAAGTCATAAACATGATTTGGATCAGATTAATATGCAATTGATGATGATTGTCTTAAGATAGAAAGGCCTCATTAAAAAATATATGAAATTCAAGTCATGATCTTTTTCAATCTTCAAAAATCAAAAAGTCCAAATAACCATCCAATTTTTTGACCTAGTTTCATTCAACTATAAGTATACAAACCTAACACAATGCACAAGGACGAATTTTCTGCCTCAAGGATAAGTTTCATAAGTTCAAAGTTCATCAAAATTTGAAATTCGGTTTCTGACTTTTTGTGGTTTTTCAGGTGAAATAAGGACATCAATCCCTTCCTTGAACATCTCTGAACATATACCAATGGTCATATGCATCTAAAAGCCCGTGAATTGGCCAAACCGAATCAAATTATTTTGACATTCATGAGTTTTTCGTTTTCATACATTGGTGTAAAATAAATCGCATTTGATCATTGATTCTTGTTTGTGATGAACTAACCATTGTTTCTGGATGCTTTGATTTGGATTTTGATACAGAATGAGCAATCCACCATTTTTAGGGTTTCGGCCAAGCTTTTAGGGCTTCACACTAAACCTAATATAAATGCATTTGAAAAACATAGGATGATTGTGTAAGCTCTGGGAATCACAATGCCCTAATCAATTGGAAGAAATTGTACCGTTTGCTTGGTGTTTGAATTTCGTAGGTTGTGTGCATTGAGAAATTCGCAGGTATGTTCGCAGCAGAATACGCAAGGAAATTCGTAGGTAATTTGGGGAAGACGAAGATCAGTGGCGCCAAGATTTTCATTCAAATATTTGGTATAATATTTTATGTTTTATTGTTGATATTATTTCAGAACAGCTTGCTTGGCCCAGTGGTGATGGATGTGCGTGCGTTATGCTTCAAGGCTTGGGTTCGATTCCTGGAGGCAGCATTCTTTTTGCTACGTTTTCTCATTTATTACAAGACTTGATATATTATTATTTGTGATGACTATACACACAGGTGCGCCCTTCTGGCTGGATGGTAAGAGTGTTTGCTTGTTGTGTGAGGGTCCTGGGTTCGAAACCCCCCCCCCCCCAGGCCCTTTTTGTGCTATTTTTTTGTTTTGTCATGATTTTCACAGGATTTGAAACAAAACAATATGGAGTTCCTTCCATATCACATGCGTGTGCGTAGCCCAGTGGCTGGCTTGTTGGTCTGGAGAGTATGAAAGCAGAGGGGCTGGGTTCGAATCCCAGCCCAGGTAAGTTCTTTTTTTTCACTTTTTCTTGTTTTTTCTATTTAATTTGTTTATATTATTGTTAAATAAATTTAAAAATGATAAAAAAAAATGTTTATACTATTTTCTTTTCTATAATTCAAAATTCATCTTTTCAAAAATTAAACTCTATTAGTAAAATTATTTAATATTTATTTTTGTATGTTATTAAATTATGTATAATTAATTTAGATAATTAACCCTAATTTATTTTTCTAAACATATAAACCCTAATATTTTATAAAAACCTAAGTATTTTTACAAACCCTAATTTTCTTTTTTACAAAAATCTAATTATATTATAACCTTTAATTTATTTATTTGTAAACTTTAATTATGTACATATTCTTATAATTTGTTTATAATTATTATTTAATATAGTTTTTGCATATAAATAATTTTAGATTATGCTTAAAATAATTAAAAACTCCTAATTTAATCTTGTAAATATAATTTATTTTTATAATATATTTATTTAATTATAATTAACCATTATTTTTCTTAACATGTATATAAATTAAAATCTTTAGAATAATTAGTATATAGTATGAATTGTTTATTTTTCTTGTTAAAATAATTATTTCTTAAAAATTGAACTTTTAATTTAGTATTCATTATTATGCTAATTTCTTTATTTTATTCTTATTTATATTATTATTACTAACCCCATTTATTTATTTTATATGTTTTTTTTTTATTATTATTGTTACTAACCCAATTATTTATTATTATTTATTTGCTTATTTATTTTTAATTATTATTATTATGTAATTGTATCCAATATGTAATAGTTGTAGTAATTTTTAATATTTATATTTTAAATGCTATGGTTAGTAAAATAGGGAGTGTAAAATATGTTTGTATTTAAAAATTGAATTAGATAATTAACTTAAAGATAAATATTTGAACTTGTACACTCACACACGTAAGTCGATCCTGGATCGCCATCTCACCTTCTTAAGGATACCTCTCAAGTTGCCTAAACAAAAGGTCAAGTAGGGTGTATAAAGTAAAGTCCCTCATCTTATATCATCTAGTCCCTTAAACAGATAAAAAGATCAACTCCCTTCGAATGTTGCCTTCGTAATGATCTTGTCCCTTTCGAATAAAGATGATAAGTCCCTTCGAATTGCTTATACACCTCACAGTTGCCTACATAACAGATGTCCCTTCACTTGTCCCCCTTACATCCAAGGTAATGACTACCTATTCCTTAATAATAGGGGTAGTCTTACCATTTAAAGGATATTTAAGAACAAAAAAGACTTAACTTAGGGTAGGTTCCTCTTATGTACTTGCTCACTTCTCAAAAACATTTCAAACACTTCACATTTTTCAAGCAATTTTCAAAACAAAGGTTTTATATACATCCGTACATGGATCATTATAAAACACTTAAGAAAATTTCTATTCAAAAACTTCACATTTCAAAAACATTTTAAAGTGAGCTAAGTAACTAAGAGCCCATGGATAACCATGGATGTAAAGGGTGCTAACACCTTCCCTTTACATAACCTACCCCCCGGACCCAAAAATCTTTTAAAGGTCTTTCCTGTTCTTTTATGCCTTTCCTTTGGATAAAATAAAAGTCGGTGGCGACTCTTGCTATCCGCAACATAACTAAAGTCAGTTCTCCCACCGTGTTACAGAACTGGCGACTCTGCTGGGGATTTAATATTAAAGAGGGGTACCCTTAGGAATTAGATCACTTTAAATTGTTTGCCTTGTTTGCTTTATACTTATCTGTTGGGTGCTCTTATATGTGAAAGATCCTAACCCGGATCTAGTGTACCTTAGGTAAATGGCAATAGACCAAGGAAACTGTACGGCGTATACCGATATGGTTGATCTGGTGGCCATAGTTAGTGTGACTTCTTGGTTGGTGCTTATGTTCCTTAAGTCAAGTTGAGGATAATATGAGGCTGCCATATGTTGTCAATACACTAACTGACTTTTAGAACCCTAGTTATCCCATCTTGGCCTTTAGAAAGTAGTGAGATAGCCGGCTTTGGTGAAGACTGAAGTTGGTTGATACTCGATACTACACTCATTGAGATCCTAAACTTGGAGGGTTTTGGTTGGCAAGTAAGTTGCCTACTGAACAACCACCCTTGTGAAGGATCAATGATATTGAGATCCCTTAAAACCTAGTTACTTTATAGGACAGGATGAACCAACTAAACTTCAGGGGAGGGTACTTACCTTTAAACCTCATGCAAGCCTTCAAACCTAGGGCTATTGTGTGACTTGTTTATGTGTGCCACATGTTTGTGATTGAGCATAACATCATATCATCATCATGCATCATAAGCATAGCATTTTCACTAACCATTTCAAGGACCAAAGGATTTATCTTTGTTCTTTGTTGCAGGTCATGGCTTCTGCTCGTAGGAATACTATCCGGATCAACTTTGTAGGAATACCTCCTAAGCTTAAGGAATTGGTCTCTCAGGTTTCTGAAAACTCCCAGTTCATTAAGAAGCATGGTCACCTATTGTATCTAGTCACTTCAAGGTTCAATGAAGACATGATGAGTGTTCTGTTTCAGTTCTTTGATCCTAAACATCATTGCTTTACATTCCCCGACTATCAGCTGGTTCCTACAATGGAAGAGTTCTCCAAACTTCTGGGTATACCTATCCTTGATCAGAAACCCTTCACAGGCTTAGAAAAAGAGCCTAAACCTGAAGTTATTGCTGCAGCTCTACATCTGAAGAAATCAGACATTGTCCTAGAAACAAGGAGTGGAGTTAAGGGTATTCTTGCTAAGGTGTTGACAGAAAAGGCTCAAGTGTTCTTGAAGGCTATGAGCTATGATTCTTTTGAGGAGATCTTAGCCTTGTTGATTTATGGCTTAGTGTTGTTCCCCAATCCAGATCAGTTCATAGACGTTCATGCCATCAACATATTCCTGAGTCACAATCCAGTGCCTACATTGCTTGGAGACATCCTACATTCTCTCCATACTCGTACTACAAGGGCAAGAGGAACTTTGATGTTCTGCATACCTTTGCTATCTAAGTGGTTTATTTCTCACCTTCCTCGCTCAGTGATGAAGAATGAACAAGGGTTCAGGTGGTCAAAGAGGATTATGTCACTCTCTCATTCAGATATTCATTGGTGCTCTCGATCTATGGAGAACGTTACTATCATTGACCGTTGTGGGGAGTTTCCTAATGTGCCACTTCTAGGCATAAGAGGGGGCATTACCTACAATCCTTCCTTAGCTCTACGTCAGTTTGGTTACGCTCGGAGTGATGGTCCTCATGACATGTTGATTCAGGGTATTATGTTTGACTACGACAACGATCTGCAAGATTACCATCAAAGGTTCATACGAGCATGGGGAAAAGTGAACAAGGTTGACAGCAAGACTCTGGAACCTAAATACACTATTCCTATGGAAGCTTACCTTAGATGGGTGCGATCTCGTGCTCAGACTCTCATGATGCCATATCCTGCCAACCTGCCAGTTACTATGGAGCCTGTTGCTGAAGGGGATACTTCTTATACCATCCTTCACCCAGACATGCCCACTGACATGGAAGACTTGCAGAGATCCTGGATCCAGTTGAAGGAGCAAAGGGATACTTTCGAGGCTCATTACAAAGCAAGTCAAGAAAGAATCCTGGAGCTAACAAAGCAACTTCACGAAGAGCGGAATCTCAACTCATACCTCAACACAAAGAGGAAACGTCCATGGGAGACTTAAAACCCCATCTTTTGTATTTATTTCATTTTATTTTTATTGTAAGCCCAAGGGGCAAACAAATTTATTACTAATAAAAGTTTACTTTCTTGATTGTTTAAGCAAATTTAAATCCTGCGGTCCTTGAAAACATTGCATACGCATTTACATACCATATCATTACATCACAGGTTTCTTGTGCACAGGTTTCTTATCTTCTCGCTGTTTATTTCAGCAATGGCTCTTGAACAAACAATCAAAGATCTCCAGGCACAAAATGCACAGTTCCAAGAGCTGATCTTGAACCTGTCCAAGGGGCAGGATGAATTGAAGACACTGCTGGCCAAGAAGACCAAGAAGACTAGAAGGTCAGGAGGCCTGATCAACATGGGAAGAAGGTTCATAGGTCCTGTCAAGACCAAAGAACAGGTTGAAGATTATGAGTCTGAAGAGTCTGAGAAAGAGGGAGGCAGTCTCCACAATACAATGGGGGATTCTGATTCTGAAGCTAACTATTACCATGATCCTAATGAAGATAAGTTCAAGATGCTGGTGGATAGAATGGATGCTATGGAATTGCAAAAGTCTTCTGGGCTGGATTTTGAAGACCTGAGTTTGATATCTGGAGTGGTTATACCCATTGGTTTCAAGGTTCCTGCTTTTGTAGTGTATGATGGTGTCTCTTGTCCCAAGCTGCATCTGAGGTCCTATGTCCGGAGAATACAACCCCATACTGCTGATAAGAAGTTGTGGATCCATTTCTTCCAAGAGAGCTTATCTGGAGCTCAATTGGAATGGTATTATCAGTTGGAGAGTGTCAACATCCGTGATTGGAATGATCTTGCTGAAGCCTTTTACAAGCAATATCAATACAATGCTGATCTAGCCCCTACTCGCATGCAACTACAGAGCATGTCTATGGGTGCTAAAGAAAATTTCAAGGAGTATGCTCAGAAGTGGAGAGATTTGGCTGGAAGAGTACAACCTCCTCTAACTGACAGAGAGTTAGTTGATATGTTCATGTGTACGTTGAATGGTCCTTTTTACAGTCATCTTATTGGGAGCTCATCATCTGGCTTCACTGAGTTGATAATGACAGGAGAGCGTGTAGAAAGTGGTATAAAGAGTGGCAAGATCCAAGTGGGTGCTTCTTCATCCAGTACTGCAAAGAAGCCTCCCAGTGGGAAGAAAGAGTCAAATGCTGTGTATGGTCAACCTGATCGTAGTAGGAGGCATCAGTCTGTGAGTGTCGTTCATATCTCCAATCCAACTCCTGCAACACCAGAGCAGTCACAGGGAAATCAACAGAGGAATAGAAGGCAGTTCACTAAGATCAACATGTCACTGGCCCAAGCCTTGCAACACTTGTTGAAGGGTGAACTTATCACTTTGAGGGATCCTCCTCAGAATCCCAATGTTACCTCTCCCAGGTACAATCCTAATGCACGATGTGCATATCATTCAAATTGCCAGGGACATGATACTAATAGTTGCTGGGTATTGAAGAATAAAATTCAGGATATGATTGATGCTGGAGAGATTGAGTTTGACCCTCCGGGTACTCCAAATGTGATTACTGCTCCCATGCCAAATCATGAGAAGACTGTCAATGCCATTGATGAGGATTCACATATTTCCTCAGTTGCAGAATTGACTACACCATTATCTGTTATCAAGAAGAAGTTAGTACAAGCTGGTTTCTTTCCAGGTTGTCGTGAAGATTGTTTATATTGTACTTATAAGCCGGATAGCTGTTGGAGGTTGAAGGACGGAATTCAACGCCTCATGAATAATTACACCATAGTGTTTGAGAGGACACCACTTTCTGTGGAAAGCATGGTTGATCATATAACTAAAGGTGCAAAGATTGAAGAAGTAGATATGGTTGAAAAAGTGCCGGTGAGGATTACTTCCAAGGGTCCTGTCAAAATCACTCATAAGGGTCCAATTAAGATTACTGCTGAAGGCCCTGTGAAGATTATTGCTGAAGCTAGAGTGGCTCCTATGATCATTACCACTCCTGGTCCTATTCCGTATACTTCTGATAAAGTTGTGCCTTGGCATTATGGGTCTGATGTTTATATTCATGGTGTTAAGCAGGAACCTTTGGCTGATACACCTGTTGTTGATGGAAATCTAGATGTTGATCATATTGCTGGATCTAGTAAGATCACGAGAAGTGGAAGAATTTTCTCTCCTCCAGTTACCTCCAAGAATACAGCCACTCTAACTACTACCTCCACTGCTGATGCTCGGGGCAAAGGTCCTGTTATTGAACCTGTGTCAACTAATGTACCAACTGTTGATGATCTTTCTAAGCAGATGGAAGAAGTATTGAAGATCATTCGCAAGAGTGATTATGACATTGTTGATCAATTGGGGCATACTCCCTCCAAGATTTCTATGTTGTCTTTATTGTTGTGTTCTGAGGCTCATGCCAAAGCCTTGATTAAATTTTTGAAGACTGCTCATGTGCCAAATGAGATTTCAGTAGACCAGTTTGAAAATTGTGTTGCACACTTGACCTATGATAATGGGTTAGGTTTCTCCGATGCTGATTTGACTCCGGCTAAAAGGGATCATAACAGGGCTCTACATATCTCTATTGAATGTAGGGGCACTACTCTGTCTCATGTATTGATAGACAATGGTTCCTCTCTGAATGTGTTGCCCAAAGAAGTTCTGAATAAGCTTAGTCCTGAAGATGCTGTGTTGAAGCCCAGTAATATAGTGGTGAAAGCTTTTGATGGCTCGAGAAGAGTGGTGCATGGAGAAATTGATCTCCCAATCAAAGTAGGTTCTCAGGTCTTCAATGCCACCTTTTATGTAATGGATATTCGTCCGTCGTATTCTTGTTTGCTTGGACGTCCCTGGATCCATGGGGCAGGTGCTGTAACCTCCACCTTACACCAGAAGTTGAGATATCCGGTAGAAGGTAAAGTTGTCACTGTTTACGGAGGGGAAGGATATATAGTTAGCCATGTGAATACCTTTAAATATCTAGAAGTGGAAGGTGAATATGTTGAAACTCCGTGCCAAACATTCGAAGTGGTTCCTTGGGTTGTTAATAATTATGAAGCTCCTCCTGTTGTCAAGAAAGTTCCTGTGGTCACTAGAGTAACCCCTACAATGGCCTCCCTCAAAGATGCTAGAGCTATGGTGGATGAAGGTGGTTGTACTATTTGGGGTCAGCTTCCTGATATCCCTTACAAGTCTGACAAATTTGGTTTGGGTTTCACTGCAGAGTCCCAGAAGGCTGTTCGTCGTGCTCGTGCTGTACGTATCACCAATCAGGGGATTATGAAGGATCAGATCAATGCTGTAGATGACTATGATGAAGACTACAACTTGGATGCTTGGATTTTTCCTACTGTGGGTGCTGGGCTCAATAACTGGAAGGCTGAAGATGTTATTCCTATCTCCTTTAGTCAGGAGTAAATACTATTACTGTGTTGTTACTTTTAAAGTTTTTAATTTTTGAACAATTTAAATTCGTAAGCCTTGTGCCTTACCCGGGGCACAATGGTGTGCTGGTTATGGGATGTCATTTCATTTGCATACTTCATTCAATAAAAATCAGTGGACATTTCGTTTTCGTAAATATTGTGTTCCTTGTCTTTCTTTTCTGTTATTTTTGTTTTATCAGCTATGTGTTCTTACACACACCCACATCACTAAAATGCAGATCCTCATCCACTCTGGATCCTGTTGATAATAGTTCTACTATTGCCAATTATAATTTCGAGAATCCGATCTATCAAGCTGAAGACGGAAATGAGGACGATTGTGAAGTACCTGTAGAGCTTGCTAGGTTGTTACAACAAGAAGAGAAAGCTATACAGCCACATGAAGAGCCAGTCGAAGTTGTGAATCTGGGAACTGAAGAAAACAGGAAAGAAGTCAAGATAGGGGATGAATTAGAGGATAGCGTCAAGAGCAGGCTGATTCAGATGTTACATGACTATGTGGAGATCTTTGCTTGGTCCTATGGGGATATGCCAGGGTTGGATACAAACATTGTGGTTCACCGTTTACCAGTAAAAGAAGATTGTCGTCCAAAGAAGCAGAAGGTTCATCGCATGCGTCCTGAAATGTCAGAGAAGATTAAAGCAGAGGTGATGAAACAATTTGATGCAGGGTTCTTAGCTGTGACTTCTTATCCTCAATGGGTTGCAAATGTGGTACCGGTACCTAAGAAAGATGGTAAGGTACATATGTGTGTAGACTACAGAGATTTGAACAAGGCCAGCCCCAAAGATGACTTTCCACTTCCTCATATTGACGTTCTGGTAGACAACACTGCTTAGCACAAAGTATTCTCCTTCATGGATGGTTTCTCTGGTTACAATCAAATCAAGATGGAACCTGAAGATATGGAGAAAACAACATTTATTACACAGTGGGGCACCTTTTGCTATAAGGTGATGCCATTTGGTTTGAAGAATGCAGGGGCAACATATCAGCGTGCTATGGTGGCTTTGTTTCATGATATGATTCATCATGAGATAGAGGTGTATGTGGATGATATGATAGCCAGGTCCCAGAATGAAGAGCAACATCTTGATCATCTGCATAAATTGTTTGAGAGGTTGAAGAAATACAAGTTGAGATTGAACCCAAACAAGTGTACTTTTGGAGTTAGATCTGGAAAGCTCTTGGGTTTCATTGTCAGTGGAAAAGGTATTGAAGTAGACCCTGCCAAAGTAAAAGCTATACAAGAGATGCCAGCTCCCCGCACTGAGAAGGAAGTCAGAGGTTTCTTGGGACGATTGAATTACATTGCAAGATTTATTTCCCAATTAACTGCTACCTGTGAGCCAATCTTCAAGTTGTTGAAGAAAGATCAGGTAATGGAATGGAATGATGAGTGCTAGACTGCCTTTGATGAAATCAAGAAATATCTGCTAGAACCTCCAATTTTGATGCCACCAGTTGAGGGAAGACCCTTGATTATGTACTTAACAGTGTTAGACAACTCAATGGGGTGTGTATTGGGGCAAAATGACGAGCCTGGTCGAAAAGAGCAGACAATATACTACCTTAGCAAAACGTTTACCGACTGTGAAACACGATACTCACTGCTCGAGAAAACTTGCTGCGCTTTGGCATGGGCTGCTCGCCGACTAAGACAGTATATGTTGACTCATACTACCTTATTTATTTCGAAGATGGACCCAATCAAGTACATATTCGAGAAACCTGCTCTCTCCGGAAGAATTGCAAGATGGCAAATGATCTTAACAGAATATGATATACAGTATACTACTCAGAAGGCCATTAAAGGAAGTGTTGTGGCTGATCATTTGGCTCATCAAGCAGTGGACGATTATCAGTCAATGAGTTTTGAGTTCCCTGATGAAGACATTATGATTATTATTAAAGAACCTGGACAATATGACGGACCTGAACAAGGATCCCGATGGACTATGGTTTTTGATGGAGCTTCTAATGCACATGGCAATGGTGTTGGTGTTGTGATCAGTTCCCCTGAAGGTTGTCATACCCCGATTACTGCCAGACTTTGTTTCTATTGTACTAATAACTTGGATGAGTATGAGGCATGTATCCTGGGTATCAAAGCTGCCGTTGATATGAAGATTCAGTTCCTAGACGTGTATGGAGATTCAACCCTGGTAGTAAGTCAGATTAAAGGAGATTGGGATACCAAGCATGATAATCTCATTCCTTATAGAGAACATGTGTTGTCTTTGGTTCCATATTTCAAAGAGATTACCTTTGGACATATTCCACGAAGAGAGAATCAGTTGGCAGATGCTTTAGCCACCATGGCATCCATGTTTGAGATCAGCTGGGATGATGAAGCTCCCAAGATTACTATTGATAGATTTGAGAAGCCTGCATACTGCAATGAGATTGACACTGAAGAAGCAGGGGAGAAGCCTTGGTTCTATGAAGTAAAAAGATATCTTGAAGCTCAGGAGTTCCCTGAAGGGGCATCTGTCAAAGATAAGAAGTTTCTGAGGAGGTTTTCTGCTAAGTTCTTTTTGAGTAATGGCATTTTGTACAAGCACAATCATGATTCAACTTTGCTTCGTTGTGTGGATAAGAAGGAAGCAACCGAGATTATGGAAGATATGCATGATGGGATCTTTGGCACTCATTCTAGTGGTCATACTATGGCAAAGAAGATATTGAGAGCAGGTTACTATTGGTCTACCATGGAAGCTGACTGCTATCAACATTCCAGAACATGTCACAAGTGTCAAATCTATGCTGATAAAGTACATATACCTCCATCACCATTGAATGTGTTGACTGCTCCTTGGCCTTTTGCCATGTGGGGCATTGATATGATTGGTGAGATCAAGCCTACTGCTTCTAATGGGCATCGTTTCATCCTGGTTGCTATTGATTACTTCACAAAGTGGGTGGAAGCAGCTTCGTTCGCATCTGTTACTAAGAATGTGGTGGCTCGATTCATTAAGAGCAATCTCATATGTAGGTATGGCATCCCTGAAAGGATTGTTACTGACAATGGCTCTAATCTGAACAACACTACGATTACTGATCTCTGCGCGCAGTTCAAGATTAAACATCACAACTCTTCTCCGTATCGTCCGAAGATGAATGGGGCAGTTGAAGTTGCTAATAAGAATATTAAGAAGATTATACATAAGATGATTGTTACTTACAAAGATTGGCACGAGATGTTACCATTTGCTCTTCATGGCTATCGTACTACAATACGTACTTCAACAGGGGCAACCCCATTCTCCTTAGTATATGGTATGGAAGCAGTTCTGCCCATTGAAGTTCAGATTCCCTCCTTAAGAATTATGAAGGATGCAGGCTTGGATGAAGATGAGTGGATTCAGACTCGACTTGACCAGATAAATTTGATTGATGAGAAAAGGTTAGCAGCAGTTTGTCATGGCCAGATGTACCAGAAACGAATGATCAAGGCTTTCAACAAGAAGGTTAAGCCAAAGGTATATCATGCAGGTGACTTGGTAATCAAGCGTATCATATTACCACAGGGTGATCCTAGGGGCAAGTGGACTCCTACATATGAAGGACCATTTGTAGTCAAGACGGTATTCTCAGGAGGTGCCATGATGCTTACTACTATGGATGGTGAAGATTTCCCACAACCTGTAAACGCAGACATAGTTAAAAAATACTACGCATAAAAAGAGACCCGCTAGGTTGACTGGCCTAGGCAAAAATAAGGGCATCCCGGCGAATCAAAAAGGTTCGGGAAAAAATTAGGGATATATAAAAAAAAATATGTACACCCGGCAAGTCGAAAACCTGAAAAGGCGGCTTGGGCAAAAAAGGGTATCCCGGTGGATTGAAAACCTGAAAGGGCAATCCAGGCAAAAGTTAGGGATTAAAGCGTATGACTATGTCTCGTTTGGATCACCCATGTAACTACAACCAGTTGTGCTACTTATTCAAGCTCGAACAGATCAAGCTCAATCCAATCATTTCCGTCTCGACAGCAGAAGATGAGATACTTGAAAATAATGGCAATAACAGAATTGAAACTCAATAGGATTATTTCCCACATAGCCGATTTTCTTTGTTTTGTAAAAAAATGTTATGACGAATTCCTCTTACTAGGATTTCTGTCTCCTTGTACAAACTCGCCTATGTATAGGTCACTTGGTGATATAAATAAAATTCCATCTTTGAATCCAGATTTACTTTTACCCTATTTACATAAGCGAAACGTCCATTGGTTGTGTTTGAATGTATGTATGCTTTTGAATATGATTGATGTTTACCAGAAATGCATAAATGCTTAATATGATTGATGTTTACTAGAAATGCATGAAAATGCAGTAATAGTATTTACTAAGGAAGAACGAGGGAAGGACTTCAACAAAGCTTTGCAGGTTCATTCCACAAGACAGCTACAAATCCCCTAGTAGGGCAAATCCATCTTCATAAATACTTCGAGTCACATCTCCCCTGGAATTTATATCCATCTCTTTTATCCTCATACGGATAATCGGGAATTTATTCTTCCAATAGAAGTACGACGAATGAAGACGGGAGGTTATGTATATCTTACTATTGAACGAAAACGGGAGGTTATGTATACCTTGCTATCGAACGAAGACGGGAGGTTATGTATATCTTACTATTGAACGAAGACGGGAGGTTATGAATACTATATTATCAAACAAGACGGGAACAAGTTCCTCATATTCTTCAGCAACGAATCGGGATTTATTTTCCCTAGCCAGCAGTTGTTATACGAAGATATCCAGGCGCTTCAAGCTGCATGATTCATACATACATCATCTACATCATACCATAACATACATATCCATAAATACATAATACATTACTTAAGTGCATCATATCATACATGCATAATGCATAAACTAATATTATCTTGCAGAATGTTATAATCTTGTTTTTCAGATTAATTCTCCAGCAGACAAACTTCATCAACAACTTGTTACCTTGGATCGTTGTTTATCTTCCCAAAGGTTATCTCATTACCTCGGGACGTTGTTTATCCTCCTGAAAGCTATCATGACCTTGGGCCGTTGTTTATCTTCCCAAAGGTTATCTCATTATCATGGGACGTCGTTTATCTGCCCGAAGGCTATCTTGAGACGTTGTTTATCTTCTCAAAAGCCATATCATAACATCAGGACGTTGTTTATCCTCCTGAAGGCTATCATTATACATCAGGACGTTGTTTATCCTCCTGAAAGCTATCATTTCTTTGGGACGTCGTTTATCCTCCCAAAAGTTATACTTACACCTCAGGACGTTGTTTATCCTCCTGAAAGCTATCATTTCTTTGGGCCGTTGTTTATCTTCCCAAAAGTTATACTTATACCTCAGGACGTTGTTTATCCTCCTGAAAGCTATCATGACTTTGGGCCGTTGTTTATCTTCCCAAAGGTTATCTCATTATCTTGGGACGTCTTTTATCTTCCCAAAAGTTATATCTTCATACTTTGGACTACTTTATTCTCCAAGAGATATATTTGAAGAACTTTTCTCCAAGTGGCATCTTTAAGCCCACTCAAGCATATACAACTAGTCATCAGTATCACTCTACGCACCTGTGAGTGCAAATTTTTGGGCTTTTATGTTCAATCCCCTTCAACCTTCCAGGTCACGACTGACACATATACCAATCTAACCCCTCAGGTTTCAGAAAATTGAACAGGGGCAGCTGTTGCACCCCAAAATTTGCCCTCACAAAATAAGACTTTGTGTACTATGAGGTTCACAAGATTCACAAGACATCTTATGAGGTTCACAAGGTTCACAAGACATCTTATGATGGTTCACAAGGTTCACAATTAGTCAGAAGATTTGACAATTCCCTCAGACAATGCATCCTCATAAGTAGTGCATCCAAAACTAGTGTTTTGACTTTAATCAGGCTAAATGGATTTCCAAGACTTCAAGTGAGCTTCATAACATCTTATATATGTTTAAGAATCCCCATGACAAGTTTCAAGACTTTTCTCAAAGGTTTGCTCAGTCAGATGATCAGATAAGTCAAAATCAGTCAAAGTAGTTAAAAAGTCAAACTGAGGTCAACTGTGGTCAAATCAAAGTCAAACTTCATGATTTTTTTTGCCAACATCAAGTATATTAAGTAAAATTCATCATTTGATCAAGGGTTGATCATGATTCATCAAGGAGATTTCAGATCATCAAGAATCAGGAGTTTCTAAATTAGGGTTTCCTTAGGAAAAGTCAACTGAACTTTGACCAGCCATAACTTTCACATACTTCATCAATTTTTTTCCATCCAAAGCTCATTTTGAAGGAAATTGAATTCTATACAACTTTGTGTCTCACAAGCCAAGCCCAAAAATGCTTCATTTGGAAGGTATGAGCTAAGACATTATAGGTCCTTTTGAAAGTCAACAAAAAGTCAACAACTTCAAAAGGGCATAACTTGAGAATGGTAAATGATATGGACATGAAACCAATGGGGTTGGTTAGAGGACTCTTAAAGCTTTCGAAAATGTCCAAGAACACCCTCATAGCATCAAAATTGAAGGATTTGTGCCCTTGCAAAGTTGGGAAATTTTTGGGTGGTTTATGAAGGAAATAGGGTCTTAAAACCATAATTCTTCAAATGGGCTGAACTTTTTGTGACCCAAGGTGTTCCATGACATCATGCACGAAATTTATTTAATATTTTCATAATTTTATTTTATTTATTATGATTTTTTATATTGAAAATCATTTTAAATTTAAATAAAATATCAAATATGAAGATTTAAAATATATTTTGATTTTAGAAAGTCATAAACATGATTTGGATCAGATTAATATGCAATTGATGATGATTGTCTTAAGATAGAAAGGTGTCATTCAAAAATATATGAAATTCAAGTCATGATCTTTTTCAATCTTCAAAAATCAAAAAGTCCAAATAACCATCCAATTTTTTGACCTAGTTTCATTCAACTATAAGTATACAAACCTAACACAATGCACAAGGACGAATTTTCTGCCTCAAGGATAAGTTTCATAAGTTCAAAGTTCATCAAAATTTGAAATTCGGTTTCTGACTTTTTGTGGTTTTTTAGGTGAAATAAGGACATCAATCCCTTCCTTGAACATCTCTGAACATATACCAATGGTCATATGCATCTAAAAGCCCGTGAATTGGCCAAACCGAATCAAATTATTTTGACATTCATGAGTTTTTCGTTTTCATACATTGGTGTAAAATAAATTGCATTTGATCATTGATTCTTGTTTGTGATGAACTAACCATTGTTTCTGGATGCTTTGATTTGGATTTTGATACAGAATGAGCAATCCACCATTTTTAGGGTTTCGGCCAAGCTTTTAGGGCTTCACACTAAACCTAATATAAATGAATTTGAAAAACATAGGATGATTGTGTAAGCTCTGGGAATCACAATGCCCTAATCAATTGGAAGAAATTGTACCGTTTGCTTGGTGTTTGAATTTCGCAGGTTGTGTGCATTGAGAAATTCGCAGGTATGTTCGCAGCAGAATACGCAAGGAAATTCGTAGGTAATTTGGGGAAGACGAAGATCAGTGGCGCCAAGATTTTCATTCAAATATTTGGTATAATATTTTATGTTTTATTGTTGATATTATTTCAGAACAGCTTGCTTGGCCCAGTGGTGATGGATGCGCGTGCGTTATGCTTCAAGGCTTGGGTTCGATTCCTGGAGGCAGCATTCTTTTTGCTACGTTTTCTCATTTATTACAAGACTTGATATATTATTATTTGTGATGACTATACACACAGGTGCGCCCTTCTGGCTGGATGGTAAGAGTGTTTGCTTGTTGTGTGAGGGTCCTGGGTTCGAAACCCCCCCCCCCCCAGGCCCTTTTTGTGCTATTTTTTTGTTTTGTCATGATTTTCATAGGATTTGAAACAAAACAATATGGAGTTCCTTCCATATCACCTGCGTGTGCGTAGCCCAGTGGCTGGCTTGTTGGTCTGGAGAGTATGAAAGCAGAGGGGCTGGGTTCGAATCCCAGCCCAGGTAAGTTTTTTTTTCTTCACTTTTTCTTGTTTTTTCTATTTAATTTGTTTATATTATTGTTAAATAAATTTAAAAATGATAAAAAAAAATGTTTATACTATTTTCTTTTCTATAATTCAAAATTCATCTTTTCAAAAATTAAACTCTATTAGTAAAATTATTTAATATTTATTTTTGTATGTTATTAAATTATGTATAATTAATTTAGATAATTAACCCTAATTTATTTTTCTAAACATATAAACCCTAATATTTTATAAAAACCTAAGTATTTTTACAAACCCTAATTTTCTTTTTTACAAAAATCTAATTATATTATAACCTTTAATTTATTTATTTGTAAACTTTAATTATGTACATATTCTTATAATTTGTTTATAATTATTATTTAATATAGTTTTTGCATATAAATAATTTTAGATTATGCTTAAAATAATTAAAAACTCCTAATTTAATCTTGTAAATATAATTTATTTTTATAATATGTTTATTTAATTATAATTAACCATTATTTTTCTTAACATGTATATAAATTAAAATCTTTAGAATAATTAGTATATAGTATGAATTGTTTATTTTTCTTGTTAAAATAATTATTTCTTAAAAATTGAACTTTTAATTTATTATTCATTATTATGCTAATTTCTTTATTTTATTCTTATTTATATTATTATTACTAACCCCATTTATTTATTTTATATGTTTTTTTTATTATTATTATTGTTATTAACCCAATTATTTATTATTATTTATTTGCTTATTTATTTTTAATTATTATTATTATGTAATTGTATCCAATATGTAATAGTTGTAGTAATTTTTAATATTTATATTTTAAATGCTATGGTTAGTAAAATAGGGAGTGTAAAATATGTTTGTATTTAAAAATTGAATTAGATCATTAACTTAAAGATAAATATTTGAACTTGTACACTCACACACGTAAGTCGATCCTGGATCGCCATCTCACCTTCTTAAGGATACCTCTCAAGTTGCCTAAACAAAAGGTCAAGTAGGGTGTATAAAGCAAAGTCCCTCATCTTATATCATCTAGTCCGTTAAACAGATAAAAAGATCAAGTCCCTTCGAATGTTGCCTTCGTAATGATCTTGTCCCTTTCGAATAATGATGATAAGTCCCTTCGAATTTCTTATACACCTCACAGTTGCCTACATAACAGATGTCCCTTCACTTGTCCCCCTTACATCCAAGGTAATGACTACCTATTCCTTAATAATAGGGATAGTCTTACCATTTAAAGGATATTTAAGAACAGAAAAGACTTAACTTAGGGTAGGTTCCTCTTATGTACTTGCTCACTTCTCAAAAACATTTCAAACACTTCACATTTTTCAAACAATTTTCAAAACAAAGGTTTTATATACATCCGTACATGGATCATTATAAAACACTTAAGAAAATTTCTATTCACACACTTCACATTTCAAAAACATTTTAAAGTGAGCTAAGTAACTAAGAGCCCATGGATAACCATGGATGTAAAGGGTGCTAACACCTTCCCTTTACATAACTTACCCCCCGGACCCAAAAATCTTTTAAAGGTCTTTCCTGTTCTTTTATGCCTTTCCTTTGGATAAAATAAAAGTCGGTGGCGACTCTTGCTATCCGCAACATAACTAAAGTCAGTTCTCCCACCATGTTACAGCATGCACACTACTGCCTCGAAAAGCCAAATTATTTCCAGACCGCGTTAAGCGCCCTTCGCGATTTTGACAGTAAAACCCTGCGATAACAACATCTTTCCACTACGAAATCAACCCTCTTAAACTAGTTTTAACTCAGATTATTCCACAAATTTTGTTATAATAACCTATACCTAACATATTCTTTTCAATACAACAACCAAACACAATATTTCCATCAATTTCAATCCTTTAAATCATGAACCCTTCATAAACCCTAACCACTCAACAATCACATATTCATGGATTCAACCTAATGATTAACTACCCAAACACATATATCATCAATCCCTTTTGAGATGAAAGAAGTGTACCCTTACCTTAGATTGATGAGCCTTCTTTCTCTCTAATGGAGTCTTCTCCCTTGTTACCCTAGACTCTTCCACTTCTTTTCTCCATTTTCACATATGATCAAACAGAACTCCCTTATTCTCTAATTCTATCTATAAAAATCCCTCAACTATGTTACGCCTCTTTTAACCTCACTCCTTTCCTCGATAATTACCAACTTATCCCTCAATTCTCTACACAACCAAATATTTTATTATATTATTAATAATTTCATTGACTCTCAATATTAACGAAATAATAATAATAATAATAATAATAATAATAATAATAGTAACAATAATAATAATCCTCATCTCTAATAATTCCACCAATGCTTTACACATAAGTCATACACTGTTACTAAGAGTACTTAAAACAAATCGAACCACACCAAAATACACAATTGGTCACAATAATTCCTAATTATTTCAAAAATAATAATTAAAAGGAAAACGGGGCGTTACAACTCTCCCCCACTTAGAATATTTTTGTCCTCGAAAAAAACCTGATGCGAACAAAAGTGAATATGACTCTCGCATCTTTCTCTCTAATTCCCACGTCATATTCCCACCGACAACACCTCCCCAAACTACCTTCACGAGAAAAATATTTTTTTCCTCTTAACTGTTTCACTTTGCAGTCATCGATACACTCTGGTAACGCCTCTACAGTAAGATTGTCTCTTACTTCCACCTCATCCATCGGAATCACATGTGACGAATCTGGAACATACTTCCGAAGTTGTGAAACATGGAATACATCATGTAAATTCGAAAAATTGGGAGGCAACGCCAGTCTATAGGAAATAGGTCTAACTCTTGTAGAAATCTGATACGGACCAATGAACCGATGAGTAAGCTTTCTCGACTTCAAAGCACGCCCAACACCGGTCACCAGAGTGACTCTCATAAACACATCTTCTCTTTCTTGAAACTCGAGATCCTTCCTTCTCCTATCATGATAGATCTTCTATCTACTCTATAAAGCCTTCATCTTTTCTCGAATCAACTTCACCATCTTTGTAGTCTGCTGGACAATATCAGGTCCAAGCCCTACACTCTCTCTAGATGCATACCAACACAAAGGCGTCTGACACTTTCGACCATACAAAGCCTCAAAAGGTGTTATTCCGATACTGGAATGATAATTGTTGTTATACATGAACTAGATCAACAAAAAATGGTTATCTTAAGCACCTCTTTGTTCAAGCACACAAGCCCTCAACAAATCCTCCAAAGATTGTATAGTTCTCTCTGTCTTCCCATCCGTCTGCGGATGATAAGAGGAACACAACTTCAGCTTTGAACCTAACGCTTCTTGCAAACTTTCCCAAAATCTGTAAGTGAATCTCGGACCTCTATTCGATACAATACTCAACAGAATCCCATGTAACTTCACAATCATGCGGATATAAATCTCTGCCAACTTATGCAAAGGGAAATTGATATTAATTGGAATAAAATGCGCCGACTTCTTCAGTCTATCCACTAAGGTGAATTTAAGATTCTTCAACAAAATAAATCAAATGTAAAGCATTCCCGACTCCCAATTTTACATATCAAAGCAGACTGTCACTAACGTAAGTACCTCGACTTCACCGACCATGAACTCTAACCACTCTTGATTACCTGCACGTTACCCATGTAGAGGCGACAATCAAGCAGAAGGGGTGAGATCCTCAAATTAATCGAAAGAAACATATGATATAAATATAAGAGTAAAATCATCAAGTAATTCACCCACATCACAATTGATCAACAAAATCAAACTTCAACACATACACAGATAATCACACCAAATATAATGCAACACAAC